>CM036563.1:35993088-36593088 GCA_020745775.1 Theristicus caerulescens | reverse complement strand
CATTCATACTTTTAAGAAAGTCTGAGAAACACAGGACTGGAAGTGATCTCCTGAGTCATCTGTGCAGCTCTCTTGCTATCACAGGCAATCACATCATATCATTTGTTTCATACATTTATCAAGTTCTATCACCAAGTATCTGCAAGCTCAATATTGTTTCAAAAATAAAACTGTAAAACAACTCCACCTCTCCTCACCTGTGTGGTTGACACTTACACTTTCACTGTTTTCAAAGCTGTGCTGAAAACATGAACTGTGATCCAACCCAAGAGCCTCACTCACCTGGTGTCTGTCTCCGATGGATAAGCAGCACTAGATACTTCAGAGGAAGGTGCATGATGTGATCAGCAGTATTATGTGAGGATATTGGGTGAAGTGATTTAGTCTTTCTCTGCAAGTACTTGTGCAGATGAGATTGCTCCAATTTAAAAAATCTCTCTCTAGGATATACTAGTGACTAGAACGGGCTGATTATGCTATTTCTGAGAGATACTATTTGTAATGATGTAAGGGTGCACATCTTTTTATAAGAGGAATAAAAAGGGACACTCAAGTTTTGCATTTTACCTTTCTTCCAGGCCAGATGTTCTTGACTGGGCACTCTCCCTTCTTGCCATCTAAAGGCTAGTAAATTTGGCATACCTAGAGCATTGTCTTTGCTATGATAAAAAAGTCCCCAAAGTTATTACAGGGATCCTGTTAACTTGCATTTTGTAATACTAATACAATATTCCGTTACAGGTCTCCTTCAAATAAGATAGCCTAAATTTAAAACCATTTTTCTGTTCCCTGCTGTTGTTAAAAATAGTGTTTTAGATGGGAGGAGATATTCATATTATCAACTGTAGCTAAGCCCTTTTCACTCTTTCCTGATTTTGGCACAGCTGGTGCTATAACTACTAAAGCAAATGATGGAAGAAGGGGAATAATATTAAAAGAACAGTGGAGCTGATTAAATACAAAATACTTTGAAGTGTACAAAACATATTGGAAATAGAGAAGCCTTTCTTCTTTCATCTTTTTAAATTACAGTGATTTTAAGAATGGCTTGTACTATAAGTATTTTACATATTTTCAAATTGGAAGATGACTTTCAGTGTCACAAAATTCTTTAAAAGGAACACACAATATGGCTCCTGAAACGTTTTTAACCTTTATTTTGTAATGAGAAGTCTTTTTTTGAAATCAGACTCTGAATCGAATTGCAGCAATATAAATGTGTCAGTGGGATGTAAGTGGATCTGAATCCAGATCCTGTAACCAGTTCTCACCTGTACCACCATTTAACAAGGTAGATGGCCCAGAGCAAAAACTTAAATATTAGCAATTAAAATAGAGTACTCTCTTATGCTGCCATTATTTTGTGCAATATTTTAATGAAAATCAATGGAAAATATTAACAATCTATGGTCTGTAGATGTTGGTTAATATAAATTTACTTACTTTATGATTGAATAAAATTCCTGAAGCCTGTTTGGAGAGCATTTATAGTGCTAGATCTAGAAATATTAAGATACTGAATGATATACTCCATTTTTTGTGTTTACTTTTCAGTGATACTTTGAGTTACTTTAAAGGTTGTATGCCTGCTTCCATTTCGTCTTCCAAAGCATTATAATGGTATATAATCACAATCACCAACTGTTACAGAAATTAGAGATTGCTCTTAGGATAGGTGGTTTTGTCTAACACACTAACAGCAGTGTTTTTGCTTTTTCTAAACAAAAATAATGGTGAAATACAGATGTTCTTTGTATCAGTTTTGAAACTACTGAGGCAGTTTCTTTGTGTAACACTCTGGTTCCCAAAAGAACCTTTTCCCCCATCCCATCTGCTATTCTTCTCTGTCCCAAACACCCACTCCAGTCAGCTTTCACAGAGCCTATCGATGACTAGTAAACTTATGTCCATATCTATTTAAACATAAATAGATGATACAGCTTATCTTACAAAGCTTGCTATTCTTTTAACTTCTTGAAGTACCTATCTCCTTAATGAAAAAGAGGGATGCTGTCCCATCTGATGACATGATAAGTAACTGTTCCTTTGGACTGTATCATTACAGTGTCTTAAAACCAACACAAGTCTTGTCTCGGATATGTTACCAATTTTCCATATGGATATTGCTGCATTATTTATTGTTGTCTCACTACCTCTTTGTCTGTAGTTCCTCTTCTCTCCCTTGGAGTACATCGTCCCACATCAGTAAAAGCAGAATAGCTTCCAGGAGACTCCTGGTCTACTGAAAACAGAAATTATGTGAAACTATGGTAAATTAAGCAAAACCATTCAAATCCGTGATGCTGCTTGGTTTCATTTAGGGGGGTGAAGAGATATCGAAATGTATTATTTTACCTTTAATAGAAAGAAAAACACATGATATGATGGCTAAAGTGCACCTTTAAAGAAATAAAAAGACACTGACTCTCAAGCAAAGGCAAAGGCTGTCTCTGATCCACAGCAGAAGAATATATTACAGAGGATCGAGAGAGCAAAATTATGCTTGACTGTACAAAGGGATGCACCCCTACTGGACCAAATGGAAGACATGACAGCGGTTATGGGACTTCATCACATTGCAAGAAACTGTTTTGGAATGCCGGCAATATCAACACATAATTACATGCACAGAGCGTGATTAAAGCATGCTTCAATGAGAAAATAGCGAAGAAAAATTGTTTCCTCCTAAGTGATGTAAGATGCATTTCTACTTTACCGGGGCACTTGTTAAGCAGCACGAGGGAATTTAAAAGGATGTTGTTTCATAAAACCAACTCTATTTTAAGAGATGGAGTACAAATCATTACTCACCAATCTATGTGGCAGATTTTCTCTAAAGCACAGTTTACCAATGTTTATTACAGGATGGTACGTTATAGGATGGTGAATACATCTTTTCATGTTTTAGTAAAAATAAAATAAAAATCTTACATTCTTTATAGCTCTGCAAGTTGCCAATGTGAAATAAATATACCGGAATTATTTCAGACCAGAGGATGAAATGAATTCCCTCTTGACTTCTGAGATTTACTGTTTTAGTCTCCTACGGCCACAGTGATAGCTGCTAGTGGAGACACATGACTGATGTTTGTCTTCCTTTGATTTCATTCACACAATCTGTTCTTACCAAGCCGATACATTTCTAAAGAACTACAAGTGGAAAAAAAAGAACTGAAAGCATCTCATCCATTATGTTGGAGTCTTACAGAAGGAAGATGGAAAAGGTCTCCAGTGGGCTGTTGGCTAAGCCACAAAAACTTGAGGCTATTGATAAATACAGCGGAGGCAAAAAAATGAGATAATTGTATTATTCATGTCATTGGCTGCAAGAATGTCATCACCAACAAGTGTATCACAGTCCCAGGTCTGGACAGCTTTCTTGATATGGCATGTGTCTGTGCATGAGGATCTATGCTTACTGCATAAACGTAAAGGTATAATGCTTCCAAACACATCTATTAATTTTTTCTTTAAAGTCTAGCAGAAAGAGGAGGACATGGGAGGGAAGGACAGAAAATGCAGCAGCTTTAGGAAGAACAATTCCTTTATTTTTATACAGCTCCTTATGCAGTCAATATTGTAGTTTTCAGTGGTTTTTGCCATGACCTTGGAGTCTCTGTGTGGATGGTGGCTGTCAGAGACACACACATCCAACAAAACATGAAACTTCATTAGAAGTAGAGCTCAGCCATGACTGGTGCTGATGGAAGTCAATGGAATATTCTGCTGTAGTCATTCTCCACGCTACTTTAGGGATATTAATGTCAGGCTCCTTCATAGCTGCAGAAGCTATTAGGAATCCATGTTTACTCTACACTGTGAATTTCCTTTATTTTCAAGGACTGGAAAATTCTCATTTAGCAACTGTGATATGTGATCAGTGCAATTTCCCGTAACTTCAGTCTTATCGTGTAGTACTGTCTCCTAGGGTTAATCATGATCAGGCCTCAAGTATGACTAATTGAATTCTGAACTGCATTTTCTAGCTGTTTTTTACCACATCCTCTGTTCTCAGTATGTCTATTTTAACTAGTTAAGAGGAGATGGTAACAGCTTCCATTTTCATTTCTCTTGAAATGCATACTTATTAGTGTGGTACTTGCAGAAGTTACAGAAAGAGATGTGAGATTAAAGATAAATAAGATGGGTCTGATCAAATATTGCATGATTGATGTATTAAAGACATTCTCTCTTACATCTATTTGTGATTTCAAGAATAGCTTTTTAACGTCATTAAATTCTCAAAGATGCTCTGTCACAGAAGAGTGTACGTCTAGAAGCGGAATTCTTTAACACAGAAACGTTACCATTTAAAAAGAGAAATAAATGACAGACTTGCAAAAGACATTAATCTAAATCATCTGGGATACACCTTTGTGCACTCCTGCTAAGAAGCTAGTTTGCTTCCTTTAACATTGCAACTTAAACTTTAAAAACATTTTATGCTCAAGCAATTTTTTTTTGAGAAAAAGAGAAGCAGAGCAACGAACAACTCAAAGTAGTAACTTCAAAGCCAGATTATTGTCAAGACAGACTTTTTAAAAAGTTATACTCACCCTGTTTCATTCAAGTTTTGATTACTGAGAATTTCCCTTCTAAGAGGATAAGATATTTCTCAAAACTTCATAGATATATTAAAATTCTATGAGAAGAGCTAGCTTTGCTGCCACAGAAATTGGAAATTGTAGTATTTGAACAGTGGAAATGGCAACTCGCTAAAATGACCTTAGGGTCTATTCACAAAAAAGTAATATAAAGCAGCAGAATTAGTGTATTTTCATAAGAAAACAGAATCAACTTTCTATGATACTGGCAGAATTAACAGCATTTTTATCAGTTACATGTAACAAAACTATATGGTACAACATGGTTTAGATGCAGGGTTTTTTTTTGAATAATAAAGGAAGGGCTATCTCATATTGTTTTCTCTTTGACCAGCATCTTATGATGCATGCATTCACTTTCTGTAAGGTCTCTTCCTTGGGGAAAAAACCCAAATTGCTGAATTTAATAACACCATTGTAATTTATACCACTAATAATCTATTAGTTGAAACACATTGTTACTCCAGTTGTACACATTACTGTATTTTGTGAATAGACATCAAATTTATCTATCCTCATCACCTATGTGAAAATGACATCCTTCATTAAGAAGTTTGTGGGATGAAAGCTTCTTGCAGATGACACAAATAAAAATGGAATGAGAAAGGGTGGGAAACATAGGGAGTAAGGTTGGAGAAGTACATCACAGGGATAGAGGAAGAAAGTTAATCCACCTTGGAAACACAGTGCACTATCATTGTTGTTAGCTGCGTCCATGTCTGGAAAAGAGGCACTAAGAGGTAATCTTCCACAATCGTTCTGGTACAGTGGGCAATGGATAGCACCATCTTGAGGCAGTGGATGAAAAGGCTGGTGCATGGGACTCTTTTTCAGAGCTTTAAGAGATGAATTCCTTTCTGGAATATCTGGGAGCAGCTCAGTAATAAGTCTGTGTAATATACTGTTGTCAGGCAAGCTTCCCCTTCTTTTTTCAGCTTTAATTTGGTCACAGATGTCTTTAAGTGCAGAATCTAGTGCTTCAAATACAGATGACTTGCATTTTTTCTTTTCAGTTTGTTTTTTAGGAGCTGCACTTTTTTTCCTCCGGAAAGGCACTGGACTGACTAGGAATGCTATCTTAGAGAGGCCAGATTCTGCTTCCTGTCTCCTTGGATCTTCAGTGGTTTCTTGTTTAGCCCTTTCATGTTTTAGCATGGTGGTGAAGCGGGTGTAGGATGCTGGGCATCGCCCTTTGCAGGAGCTGATGAGATGCCTGTGGTGGTGGTGGTGGTGGTGATGGCCTGATCCATAAAAGCTTTCAGATGATGTGAAGGAAAAGTGGTCAAAGTCACTTTCGCTACAAAAGGATGAACCCTCTATCTGGATAAAGTCACTGAGGTCAGAAACCACTCCATCTTGATCACTGTCTGAAAAATCCAAATGCGATCGTTGTGGCTCATCACTGGTCACTTCAATATGAATTGGCACCAGGGTTTTAGACTTGTAGCTCCGTTGTACCTGAGAGGGATGTCTGCCTTGATTTTCTTCTTCCAGCAAGGATTCGATAGAAAATCGCCTCTTTGGACATAAGCCATTTTTAGGAGGCTCTAGTGTAACAGTTGACAACATTTCATCACCTAGGTTCGGCATCGATTTTGACTTCTGAATTAATTTTTCAAATTCAGATATTCTGGTTGGCACCATGTCTCTGGGCACCTCTTCAGTAGAAGACTCTCTCCAGCCCTGAAGAATACCTTTGTGCTGTTCTTTTTCATACTGCAGTATTCTGGACTTCACAGAACAAATAACCTCAGAATTCATCAGGTCCTTGCGATTGATGCGGTGCATCTTTTTGTACAATTTTAGGAAACCCGGGGCATCGTGTGCAGATCTGTGACGAACTCTTGACCTACTACTACCACGGCCCTCAGGAACATATGGGGTAGCCCAGTTCATTGAGCAAATGTCTTTAGAGTCCTCCTCACATAACAGAGAGCCCATGCTTTCAGACTTGGCCTGTGCATCGGGAAAGCTATCACGATCGTCTGTTAACAGATCATCACAGCTACGAGATTTTCTCTTTGGAGAAGCAGTTTCTTCTGTGCTGCTCCAGACTTCTGCATTTTGACGAGTCATTTGCCAGCCATTCTTGTAGCTGATTGCCCTTCTTGAATCGTTTGGAACAGCTAAATGTTGTTGGTAAGTGCTACAGTAATCTAATTCATTTGAGGTGTTGTGGTTGTGCACTGAATAACTTAAAAGGGATGGATATACTTTGCTAATATCCCCACCTTTATAATCCACAGAGCAGCATGGTAAAAAAGAGACATTGCCAGAAATTAAAAGATTCAGAAAGTTGGAATTAACATTAGTAAGTATTAGAAAGATTAGAAAAGAGACAGCAATTAATGCATCTATCAACTTAGGTCAGTACATAGGTTGCTACAGCCTGGGGCAGCAGAGCTAATAATTAAGTTGTTTTCCAGCTGTAAAAATGTACTCATGATAATTTGGACATCAAAAAGAATTCCTTATGAATTATGGAGATGTTACCCCCTCCACAACCCCCCTCTGGCCAAAGCAATGCAAGAAAACAAGCATTAATATTGATTTTGAAGCAGGTCAACAGACAGTAAAAGCTGTAAAGGATATAAAGATGAAGCCAAACAACAACTCTAGCCCTCAGGCAAATGTTGACTTTTCCACCTGTGCATGCTGAAAGGAGCTGTTCAGAATTTTTGAGCTGGATAATGCTCACAGAGTTCACAGCAACTGCATATTCTAAGATAATTAAGATAAAGATAAATCTTTATATAAGATCAAATGGGAAATGTCTCCCAGTTGTTCACAGGCAGCATAGGTAGCCTGCTCTTTCCTTGTGCGATAGCGCTGAAGGGAGTGGTGTTTCCTACAGCTTAAAGGGTAGAAGGCGGCAGCTGAGGAGCTGCTGTATGGGTGTAAAGGAAAATGTATCAGTTTACTGAGCCTAATCAGCAGGTAGAAGAAACAATAACCCTTAGCTTGACTTCCATAACAAAGCCTGAGTTTTCAAAAGCAAGTTTTAAGACATGTTTTTATGCACATGCTGGATCTAAAGAAGTGTCACTATGAGACAAATTTGGAACTGTGGTCTCTCATACTTGCACTGAACTTTCAAAAATGGTCTCAATTGGCAACATTCAGTTCAGGGGACATGCTTCAAACAGCTCAATCTGCTTTCTAGAAGAACAACCTGAATCTGAATCAGAAACTGAAACACTTGAGTTCAAAATCCATGCTGATCAAACAGCTTATAATGTGCTGCTTCTTTAACAAAATTATTAATTCCAAGAAAAAGTAACATTCTAGTAGCTTTCATAATGCTGGGAGAGAACGGAGAGACACAGCTAGGTCACCTCCCAAAAGTTAATTAGCTGTGGTAGATGTTCGTAAGGGAAGGACTTTCAAACACAGGAAGTGTTTTAAGTCATGGTAAGTGCCCGCTGTCGGTGCTGTAGTCAAAGGTAAATGCAGGTAAATGGAGTTTACCAGCTTCTCACTGCCTGGCCTGGTACACCAAATGGATGAGTTTACCCACTTTTTAAATTACTGCTATAACACTGGGTTTAAAATACATTTGCTTTTCCAACACTTCACTCTTAATATTCCTGACTGCTTTTCTTTGTCTGACGCATTCTGTTGCAGCCTGGAAATTACGTTCTTTTCAGTGGGAATTGATTTTTACAAAGGTTTATGCAGTCCCTAATAGAGCTATAGGCTGATTAGAAAGTATAGCTACAAAATACAGCAATTAAATGAATAACAATAACTTGAAACAGAAGATGACATATTGTATACGATATTACTCTGTATATTACTTCCATTGTATGTTTTACTGGAAACCTTTTGTCTTGCTAAAAAAATCCCCCCCTAAACCCCAAACCCAAACCAACAACTGATTCAATTCTCTCTTTGCTGGAGAGTTACTTGGAAAAAGAAGCTAATCAGATTGTACCTATTGTACATTGTATATTGCTGTACTAAATACTTCAAGGTTTTACAAAATCAAAAATCAGACTATGGATGTTTGGTTGATTAAATTAGGTCCTGATAACTGACAACGCCTAAGACATCAGCTATAGATTTGAAAGGTCTACTATTCTGGAAACACATCTTTAATCTGATACGCTATTTGTCTTCATTTACTTTCTGTATATACTGAAAACAGTTTTAAAATCACAATCATCTAATAAGAGAGTAGTGGAGTTAATAAAATTTATGGGTTTATATATTGTGGTACAAATCATAGTCTTCATTTAGTCAATTTTCTTTTGTTAGAATAAGCAGTTGACACTGGAAAATCCTTGTTATGAATCCAGCTTTTCAGCTTAAAATTATACACGTAAGAACAAAGAAGTTAGCCTTTCATGAAAGGCCCAAAGCTGTTGCTTCATACGGTAAATCTCCCAGTAAAGTGCACTGAGCAACAGCAGAAAGTTGCATTTGCTACCAATGTATTGTACAACATATCGTCAGTGATTTTCTGCTAACAAATATGCTCTCCTCTTACCTTTTGCTCTTGATGGAGAAGAAGGAGACGAGCTAGTTAAAGGCTTTCTAAGGGTGGTATACGGGCCTTGCATATCCGTACGGCCCGGGCTAGGCCTGTTTGCATTCTGATCACTGTGCGCCCTCTGATGACTTACAGCAGGTTCTGACTTCCTTCTTTTTCTGTAGTCACTCGCAGTACTTGCAGAACTACAGAAATAAGCAGTATTAGCAGCGCTCTAATTCTGAGATCAGAATTCAGGAATTTAAGCTCATAATTATATTATTGTTTAGAGATTAAACAATGCCAGAACAAATACAGCAAAAACATGTAAAGGGGAGAAGCACTGGTCTCGGACATCTTACAGCATATTTCACAGAGAAAAGCTGAATTTCTTCTTCACCTGATTGTTTTGAAGTTTTATACAGAATTGCTATGTCGTTTTCATAGCGAAGGTTTTGAAATAAATGCATCAAGTTTTTTAGATTATTTTTCGGTACTAGAAATTCCACACAAAGAGGAAAAAGAACGAGACCGAGAACAGGTGAGGTAGCATGCTTAGGGAAACAGCACTGGAAGTGCTGCAGGCAGTAAGGTTAAATGATGGATCGCTGCAGATGAGACAGAAGCTCAGGGATGTTCGTGGGAAGACCCAGAATACAGCATGGCTTATTTTGAATGTAAACAGTAAGTCCCTGTAAAACAAAAGTATGATTTACACTTCGGTATCAAAATATGAACATTCTCTCCATGCATCTCTCTATTTCGTCAGTAGCTCACAAGGTGAATGCTAAAATCTGACTCTTTGTAACATCTGCTGGCTTCAGGTCACACAGAAGACCCTCAGGCTGCATAATCTGCGCCTACTCCAATCATATATTGTATTTCTTACCTAGAGGGCCTGTCCAGGCCTCTGTCTGTTGAATAGTGATGATATAAGGAAGTCTGTGAAAACAAACATATGATGAATCTGTTACATGTCTGTAGTTGAAAAAAGGGCGACAGTTTCTGCTTATCATGATTGATTATGATTGTTACTCTGTGACAAATCCTATAAAAACAGATTATGATGATTAACATCCTGGGCACTCTGACACAGATACTGCAATATTTCATAAGAATAGTTATGCAGTTTTTAAAAAGCATCACTACATTTAATTTCATATTCTACTTCAGTAATGTTTTTTCTTTTAAAGCACTACTAAATAACAATCCAAAGTCACGCTTCTCTATACCCTTTTCAAAAATAGATACAGAACAGCTGAAATGAACTTTTCATATAAAAACATAAAAATCTGAAAATAATTCCTTCATGCACAGGTGAGGTCTGCAGAGCTTCTCCTTCCCCCAATTACTCCCCAAAATCCCACAATCAATTATAGCCAGAAATCTTTGTAAATCCCAGGGTGTTTGTGACCAGTTGTTGACCACCTTATATTCCTGGTAAGAACAGTTCTCATCACAGAACATTAGTCGTTGCTTACGGAGTTACGGTAGTAGCTACTGCACGAACTGTAGGAGATGGAATGGAGTACTGCTCCATGATTTTATTACTAATACAAAGTCAACCTTACATGACCACTAATTATAAATCAATTATTTCATACATTTCAAGCCTGCAGTCAGAATTAGGTAATACCACAATTCTGGTAACGAGGTGTGAATCTAGAACGAACTGCATGGTCCCTGGGGTATTTCTTCATGGGTGCAAAGCAGCGTGGTTCAAAAGTTAAACTTGTTTTAAGTTCCTGGTGTGTCATTTCAGAGCTAACCTGATGGACTGGAAATAGAACTATCATACAGCTTCGTAAGCTGCAGGAACTATTCTTCTCTCTCTAGAAGCCTTCTAAGCTTTTTCTCTGCATGGAAAAATCTTTACAGACTTTTCTCTGTACAGAAGGTCTGCAGAAGTAATAGCACTCATGGCCTGTGGAAGTGCTTTTTTTGTTAGGTATTCTTTCTCCCAGTGATGTGAATTGCAAGTTCATTAATAGGACTTCACCCAGATTTGTAAACTGAGACGTATACTTCTAGAAGGCACCTGTAGTCTAAGAATATTTAAGAACAGATTTCATGAGACTGCATACTTTAAATGACATTCTAGAGTACCTGTTGAAACTACTTTTACAGGTGGGGCACTGTAAAGACAATACAATTGTTCAGTTAGAGCTTGTTTGTCAGTAGGCTTCGTTATTTAAGACCTGCATCACATACCAAGTGATCCCATCAGGACACTAACTGAAGTTTTGATTTCTGGATTATACTGAAATTTATTATACTGTGAGGCAGGGAGAACCACACAACCATGACACAATAGGGATCAAATGTTATCTAAAATTTGAGCTAAGATCATTCTGACTTTCTCAGTAATTTTTAACTGTAGTTTAATTTAAATCACATTAAAAATCAGGTAAAAAAACTTTCAGTCTTTTGGTAAGAATGGCAGCTGAGATGTAAACAGTTAAAAGATGTTAATAATTCAAAGACTTTAAAGTTACTTTCCAGAGAAATAAGTCCTCTATAACTTATTTAAGATGATCTCTGCATAGGGTTTCAAAATGTTTCATTTTTTCTAAACAGAAATTTCTTTGCTTTGTGGACAAGTATTCAAGTATTTCTTCTGTGTTAGTACTTATTACTACTATTCTTCTGTTAAATACTGTTATGTTCATAAGCTCCAGTTTGGATCAGAATCACTTGCTGTATAAACACAAAGGTAGGACCCCTCCTCAAGTGAGATTACAAACCTGGGATAAGTGATCTATAAAGAACGAGCTCACTGCAAAAACCAGTAACGTAAACCAGACCACCAGAAATGGCAGAACTAGGTTCCCGATACTTCCCTCAAGTCATACTTGGCTTAACTTGTAAACACTGTGGCAGAACTAGCTCTAACATGGATTTCTATCAGATTAAGCATTACGAATATGAGCTGTATCCTATTAGTAGTGTTATGCACAGATCTTGTTCCTCTTGATTTCAACAGAAATTTTGAAGGCAACAGATTTTGAAAACAACATTGGGTTGTAACGCTGGCAAACAGAGGTATGGCAACTCTGATGTTTCACCAAGAGAAAGCATAGGAACTGGCCTGTAATTGAAGGAATTTAGTTTCTGGCCTATTTCAAGGCTTCTTGGTGATCTTGGACAGTTCAACATGGCATGTTTTCATCCCACACACTCTCACGTGCATTTCACTGCACAGGTCTAGGAAAAAAGGAAATCCAAGGTTTTGGTTATAGCTACTTCTCTGTTTTCTTCCAATTTATTTTGAAATGAAATAGACTACTGGACTAAATCATGAAACCATGATGATTGTACCACTTCATTGTTTTAGTAATTTGTGTGTTTAAAATTGCTAGTCTTTGCGTCTCTGCAGAATGGAAGCAATGCAAGACTCAGGTAATACCTCTAAGAGTCATGTGCTCTCGAAGTGATGCATCTTTGCAAGTAAAGTCTCTTTTTTAATATTCTGTCACCACATTAGAGGCAAAGCTAAGGCAATTTCTCTGCTGCTGCTGCAATCCTTACCTGATGGAAACTGTTAAATTGTTCCTGTCAGAGCTCAATTAGCCCAAAATCTCTGAAATGGTTTCCAAACAACAAATGTGATTCTATTGTAATGTGCTATATTGTTCTGTATGACAAATATTTTGTTTTATAATAAAATGGGAAACCAAAAGAATAGATTTCCTCTTTTTCTCATCCTTATCCTTCCAATGCTGCACTGTACCATGGATTTTCAGGTTGTGGAAACTGATGCTAAAGTTCTGGCAACACACAACTCTGCTCCAGTGACTTATGCTACGGACAAAAGAGGGGAGCTAGAAATAAAAGCTCCAAAAATGACTTTAGTGCTGTGCTACAAAAAAGGGCTACTTGTCATGCAGTCATTTTCAGCTCATCCAATACAACCTCCAGACACACTAGAGGAGACATGATCTGCATCTCATTTGCGGTAGAGAATGCCGTGCATGCAACCCACAGTGTGTGCACTACAGCAGGAAGTAGAAAGTGGCATTAAAAAAAAGTTATCAATGCCAATATGTCCACCTGCCAGGAATTACTGTTGTGTTCATTCTTGGTAAATTAATATGTCCTCAAGCAACACTGATCTGCAATTTGCAGCCTGTGTATGAGAGAACTTCACTCAATCTGGTAATTAAGCTGTTACCGAGGTGAGGTAGTGGTGTGTAGCCCACGTTCTCAAGGAACAGGGAAGGGTGCATCAGTGGTGTCGGGAAGATGGCTCTCTCAGTGGGGCAGGTCTGCTGTAGCAATGGCCTGCTGGAAGAAGACTACCAACATTACTGATCATGTGCTCAGCTTCTCCCAGTGCTAGGTGTTTCCATCAGTGAAGGTTTGCCTCACTCATACAATGATGGATCCCTTTCCCAGGGCTTTCTGTGCAGTCGTGCTCCACATATGGTTTTTTCCATGATGGGAGAGTACACAAGACTGTGGAATACAATCAAGTTTTAGCAGAGCATCTGATTTTTATTTGCTAAATTAGCTAAACCCAACCTATTTTTCTGCAAACAAATGTGCAGTTTTTTCTTACAAGTTTCATTTTCCTAGCAAAACACAGATTTCAAGGTTTGGGGTTTTTTTTTAGTTATCTGTCATTGCATCGTTCTTAGGTGATAAACAAACTATGTATGACACTTTAAAATAAAAACTCATTTGTGAATTTGAATGTGAAGAATGCAGCTCATAAAGTCAATGAACATTAGAGAGAAGGGGCACTGTGAAACAAAACCATACCATCTACTCTAGGAAAGGAGTAAAGAATCAAACCTCCTCTCCACAGGCAGACTAAATAGAAGCCTGTGTTTTGGAGTCAGTTCCATTATGGAGGTGTGCTGATGATCATCACATTCTCAGACCGACCATAAACCTGCTGTTAGCACTTAGGATATTATCCCTAATTTATTCCTCAATATTTGGAATGTGTATGGGGCTCACCACGAGTGCATTACTGTTAAACTATTCTGTCTAAACAAAACATCATGGTATTTGTTTTTTAAAATACATTCTGAAGAAGCTATTTATTCCCGAGTCTTTACTATTCATACAGTTCATATTTTCAAGTTTTTCTTTACATCCTCTGAGAGCTGAAAACTACTTTATGACAATTCTCCCATCACTATCCAACTTCAATGATTTTAAGATAAATATCTAATATTGTGAGGTCTGTCTGCAATAAAACCATAGAAGCCCGCAGCAGAGTTGCTCACACCAACAGCTAGTGTAACCACAGTTCTCCTCACATTTCTACACAACAGAGTGAGGCAAAGGCTCAGGTCTGCGTGCTTCCCTACACTACCCACAAAACACACATTGAGCCTGTTCTGGAAAATGTCAGAATCTTATTTCAAAACTGGCCCCAGCTATCAACCTCATCTTTGTTGACCAGTCACCACCACAGCCCAGTACCAGCAGAGGAAGGAAACTCTGGCTCACAGGTGATCTCTGCTAGAACTGTTGCACGACGTGATACAAACATTGCAGATTAATTGTCATTGTGGGGTTTCTTGCACAGGTGAGAGACTTCCACTAGAGACTGGGCCAGGACCATCTGTCCTGATACTGGCCAAACAGCCATGAGGCAGTGACTACTTTCCACCACTTGTAACGGCCCCAGGGCTATACAGACCATGATGTAAATCCCAAGGGTAGTGGTGTAGATCCCCATTGCCTCCTATGGAAATCACACAAATGAAACCCAACCATAGAGCACTTCTTTATCCACAGCATTCCCCAGGCCATAAATAGCACGTTAGCGATCAGCCTAAGACAGCAAGAATTGTGTGTCATGCCAAAACTGACTGCTGGGTTACTATACAGCTTTTGCTTTCCGTTCTTTAAGATACTCTTACCACCTTGTATGTAACTTGCCCTTTTGCCCTTTCTTTGATGCCTTCTTTGAAGTTTTTTCTATATGAAAGATACCGTATGTTGCACATTCTACAACACTAATTTTTACCACAGACATATGTTATTATATACAGGCTGTGTGGAGTTCATACCTTCTACCCACAGCTAGGGCCACCCTGATATGGCACCTAGGGGAAAGGTGAGGGCAAACAGTGGATACGGTTGGTTTTTACTGCCAAGAGTGGATACCACTGTTTGCAGCTGTCCTGTCAGCTCTGGGGCATTTAATGACCCATGATCCCTCCAAGCCACTTCCAGGTGGCCCAACAGAACACATCTCCCCCACTCCCCATCTCCAAAGCTCATTAGGCATCTTCCAGAATATTCAACACTGCCCCATACGGATAAAGGCTGCCTCACAAAAATAATTAAATATTTGAGACAACCATCCCAAACTACCAAATACAGACTTTGTTGAATGTTTTGGTTCAGTTCTACTCAAAAAACCAGACATATATTTACAATTAAGCCAATATTTCAGCTGTTTTCATGCATCAAGGCTTTAATGGTAACTGAAAATGAAGTTCAGAAAAGTAGGCAAAAGCTGTAGCCAACAAACAGCCTTGTTTGCATGATGGTTCTAATACTTTAAAAAGTTATTTGGAATATTTCCCCCCCCAATATTTAATTTGCTGTAGTTTGTGAACATGATTTATCATATTCAAACATTTAAAATGTCTCAAAATAAAAGATAAATGTCTTTGTAAATTAAACAAAGAGAAAACCAGTATTACTTAATAGCCGTTCTACCCAGACCTACTGAACATGATAATATTTCAAGTAATCATGCTAGGGCTTTTAAATTGTCTTCTCTGATATATAGAGTACTCTCAAATATGAGTGAAGGCCTAGAAACTTATTGTCTTGGAGAACTGGGTCCAAATTTCACAACCATGAGGTTGTTCCAGATTTATAAAACTTAAAACCAAACCAGAGTAACTTGCCAACAATTAACAATTTAAGGCCACGACTTGCATTTAATTTTTGGAGAGGCTACAGAAGATGAGAGTGAATCATGAATACAAATGAAGTAAAGCCACCATATGAAGTGATGCTGTCATTACAGGATTCACTGACTTTTGCCCTAACACTCTAAAAACGGGGAGGGAGAGGAGAAGGAATGAAAGCCTGAATCTCTCCCACTCAGAGTAGGGCAATGACAGCCCACCACCTGATCTTGATGCCTTTCATTTGGAGCAATGACAGCGACTATCAATCCTGCAGTTATAAATTTACAACAGGATCATTAATTGCTGTATTTCCTGATTAGCAACCTTAGTCATAAATACTTAATTGGAGAAATGATAGCTTAGCCACAAAGGCTTTCACTTGACGTACAGAATTTGCAGTCAGATATTTTAATAAAAACCTACTACTGTCCTGGTCTATTAATTGTGTCTGAAAGCAATGCACTTGCCAAACTCTGAAGAAGTGGGAATTTGTCAAAGAGTTAGAGACATATGGGCTGTTGTGTAATTCTGAGTGTTAATCTCTGAGAAGTTTTGGGGATAAGGACTCACAGTTCCTAGGATAATAAGATCAACATCCAAATGCACTAGTGATCTGGAAAGATACGAAGACAAAGATACAATGATTGTAAATTAGAAACGTCTCACTGCTATCAGAAGGAAATCACTAAATTTTAACAAACTTAAGACATAAATGGCGAGCACTCCAACCCTTCTTCCCAAGAGAATCATCTGAACAAGAATCATTCATTTACCTCATTGGAAACACCAGAAGAACTGTCTTGAACATAGTCCAAAAGCTTTTTAGGTGGCTGCATCATAAAAGCAGAAGTGTAGAGATGAAATGGAGTAGAATCAATGGCAGCAAGGAATGAAACATGTGGAGAAGGTGACACAGTTAGAAACTAAGTGTTGACAGCGTCAGATACAAAGAGTGACACATACGGGTCGAATAGAAGGAAGAATGTGTTACAGTATTTTTTAAATTATAAGCATCTTAATAAAATGTTAGTAACTTTAGGTGGTAATATTTACAACTGGAATGGTTGAATCAATACTAGCAGTTTTTAATACTGATGAGAGAAGAGTGTAAAGCATCACAGTTATGTTCTGCTGGGGAAATCTCAATATACTTTATCTTGCAGGAGACACTATTCTCAGGCTATCATTATCAGTAAAATATTGTTGACATATTGTTCATCAGAAGAGTGTATCTGGACTGTTTCTGCCCACCTAGACGGAAGAATGACAAAACAGCTTGAATGGCTAGATAAAAGGAGGTAAAAGGTAATCAGTGAAAACGTGATACATTATAGACCACTGGACAACAAATTAAACCCAGATATATTTAACTTTTTTTTTTTTTTATTTTCAGGTGGCATTGAATGGGTAATTGTTTGAAATGTTACAATTGAAAAATTAGTTTTAAAAGAATGTTTGTGGTTTGCTTTCTCTTCTGCTCTCACTGAAGTAGCTGGGAGTTCTGATTTTGGCTTATGGCTAGCTACAAAAAGGAATTAAGGTTCCTGGTTCCCAGAGTGCCCTCCAGGGCCCTGTGTCAAGTGCTCAGGCTCCTCATGTAGCCCAGCATGTCAGTAATTAGCACACTGAGGGGGGCTCCAGGGAATTGCTAGCTGACAGGGAAAGGTAAGAATGGGAATGTTTTAAATCCTGATACTCTCCAGCTCAAACGCCACGTCTATTGGGGATTTCCTGCCTGTGGGCAGGTGCTTTTGTTTTTTTCCTCAAGCTGCCCAGGATCCTGCGGAGCTATGAGAATACTTAACTAGACCAATGGAATGCTTGGGTTTACTTCCCTCCTTTTTCTGACGGGATTTGAACTTGCATCTTCCACCTGTCTGGAAAGTACTCTAACCACCGTGTTAGACATTCTTCTGGGATGAAGGCATTTGTTATCCTTTTTCCTAAAGATGTTAGAGTGTACAGGAAAGGATTTGAGCTGCACGGAGCCAGAGAGGGTGTGTGCAAAAGCAGGAGCAGGTGCATCTCCAACCTAGTCATTAAGGCACTGTGCAGGGAGGAAGGGAAACCTAGTTCTCAGTCTTGCTTCGAGAACAACGTTACTGTTTTATCCTTGTATAAAACAGGCTTCAGTGCTTACATCCAATTAAGCCTGTGGTATTTGCAGAAGAATTGCAAGTGCCTAGGCAACCAAGGTGAAAAACTGAGGCATCTCTGACGTTTAGGTGTTTCAACTAAATGGAGCTTTTCGGGTTTATAATTTTAAATGTAAATGCTTGCAGAGGACTAAGGTAGCATCTCTTTGCCTAAGTCCTTTTTTTGGACCTGGCTATTTGTGAAAATTGGAGCAGAACTGAAGTTTGTCTGTTCAAGCAGGTGTCCAGCTTGAAAACAGAGCAAACCCCTAGCTCTGTGTTCAGGTACAAAATATGTATTCTGCATGTATGCATATAAGAGAGGAAAAAAAGGAAAAAAAAAATCACAGTATTTACTGCCATAAGCAATTTGTATACAGCCGCGTGCGTTTAAATTTAGACACATTCCTTGCATCCATCAAGTAAAATACATGATTTGTAACTTAGCATCCCTAACGCAAACTGACAGGCTTTTCTGTTCTGAAAGATTGTTCAAAAATAATCCAGCCAAACGCAAAACACTTAGGGAGCCTAGTAAACATCCCTGTTTAACATGCAATTTGTCTTGCTCTTAAATATTTACGCACTACTATTTGTCTAATATGTAGTGTGCATTAAAGCTATTAAAGCCACTACTCCGGCAAGTTAAGGGTCCACTTGAAAAATAATAGCTATACGCATGAGATGACTTTATTGGCCTTTCTCAAAAAAAATATCATATTAACTTTACTGGCATATGTTTGCTGAATTTGGTAATTTGTAAATTCCTCATTATAAAGATATTTTCCCTAATGTTTAAATATTAACATTCTGTCCTCACTTACCGGACGTCCAAACTCCAGTTCTGAAAAGAATTTATACCAGGGTTCGTTTTCTAAATCTATGTCATCTGGGTTTATGCGATCAGTCTGGAGCAGTTGTGAAGGAAAAGGGAAGGAAAAGGCACACACTGAGCAAAGTGCTAGAAATGCCCTGTCACTTTAACAACACACACACACACAAACACAAAACAAATATGGGGAAAGGAATGGAATAAAATCAAAGAATGAAGATGGTATTTAAGATAGAGAATATTCTTGTTCAAGAGCTGTCGGCTTTAATGCTTTGCTTTTTGTTGCTGTTCTTCCAATGACTGGAAGATGTTAAACATTTTAAAATTACTCTTTTAAAGCTAAGAGGGCTCTTTGACCACTTCTGTAAACATCACTGCATTACTTAAATACATTTAATGCTACTAAAGTTTCCTTGTTAAGAAGATGGTTTAAATGATTGTCATCTTCAGCGTAGGCAAGAAATTGCCCATCTGATCAGCAATAAAGACATAATTTTATCAGTATTGCTTTTGGTCGTTCCTTGTCTTCTCACAAAGTATGCTAATTCTGGATCTTGCTGTCTGAAACAAGTGCTGAGCAGAGTTTATCAACATGCATCATGCAGGCATGACTGTATTAAAAAGCCACTTCAGCATATGAAATGCAACTGGTATATTTGAAATCCTATGGTCAAAAAATAGGGAAGAAAAAAATTATGCATTCCATAATATTAGTTTTAGCAGTATTTTGTTATGCTTTATCTCCCACAGCCTTGTTGGCATAATGAAGCATTTTTTCCACAGTGAAATACATTGTCTTCATCTGAAAGTCTCACCGCAAAGGGATAAAGTAGCAATTGAAGATAGCATTAAGAAAATTTTTCAGTGAACAGAAGAATTGACAGATTTATTCAAGTAGCATGAAAACATGACAGTGCAAAACAGTAGAGCTCCCAATGGGATATCTAATCAACTGTAAACTTGGCTGCATTCATTATTTTCTAAATAGCTCCGGCTCCTTTGTAGGATCTGATGTAAGCTGTCATGCAGCACAGAATTACAGTGAACTGTTGGCTTAAAGATCTCTGAAACAGAGAAAGTCTCTTGTTAAAGATATTTCTGAATTTAAAATTTAGTCCTCCACAACTGTAATTATCAGAACTTAGACACTAATTATGGTGTGACCTAGAAAGCAATCCTCAAAGATGACAACAGGGTCCTGCATAAAGAATGATACTGGTGATTAAGTATGTAACACTTTCTCCTCCTGAGTTAAGCTGTCACCAATACACCAGAGCAATCACATACAGCTATTTTGGTTTTCTACAGGAGATAACACTGTGCCCTTGACCATTTCAGGTAATTAAACATCTTACAGCACTTTTCTTGCTGCCTTTGATGTTACTGGAACAGACTGCCAATTTTGCTCTATTGAAAGGTCAACAGCCCTTTTGAACTGCCTTGGAGCTAACATACCTATGAGCTGTTCATGCAATATCTGGACACCAACTGTTGTTTTATAGATTTATCTTCACAATGTCCCTTTCAAGTAAGGGAAGTATTATTCCTATGAACAGAGTGGGAAGTGAATGCCAGTGATGAACAACCTGCTGTGCTCCATTGCAGGGTTACAAAGTGAAGCTGCTCTGGAGTTTTGCCCTTACATTTCCACCATCCACAGCCATAATTCAGCACTACTAATGACAACTGTTTCAACTCAGCTATACATACCCAAGGCTTTAGTAGAAAAACACCACTGAAATTAGTTTCATGAACTGACCAGTAAAGATTTGTGACTTTAATAGAGACTATAATTGATTTAAGAAAACCCACAATTCTCTTCTACAGAGAGATGAAGGCATCAGGGCAAAAAGTGACAGATTCACAATGCAGAAGATAATTATATATCAACTTGATTCCCATTACAGAGAATGCTTGGTGTACTCAGAGTTTTTTGCTTACCTTAAAAAAAAAATCCACAATTTAGATCTGGATAATCTGAGAAGACAGTACTAAACAATTGCTTTTTCATTGTTTCCCCAAACTAAGTTACAGTGTGTTGAAATATTTATAGCATGCTTTCATCTTTACATTATACCAGTTAATTAATTTTCACAGACAGAAATGTTAATATCAACAACTGGGTGCATCTACATAAAATAAACAAACAAATCCCTTGAAATGCATATGGTGTGGAAATTGTGGAGCTGTTGGCACTACAAATCCCAGACTACTGACATTACTTGCTTGGG
Organism: Theristicus caerulescens; assembly: GCA_020745775.1. Lineage (NCBI taxonomy): Eukaryota > Metazoa > Chordata > Aves > Pelecaniformes > Threskiornithidae > Theristicus > Theristicus caerulescens. The sequence continues at coordinate 36,571,931 of CM036563.1, read as the reverse complement.
TAGCCAGTGTCACCCTTGTGAGCCTCAAAGTCCCCTGGAGAGCAGCAGCCCCACCCCTACACATTGATGGACCGGTGTCCCTTCCTGCAGGGAGCCAGAACACACCGTCAGACAAGCTGGGCTTCCACCCAGCTAGTCAAGGAGGTAAAAATGAGAATGGGAGCTGGCTCCCCTTTAATCTTCAAATACTCTTGCAATTAGTTGAAAGCTTAAAAACCCCCACATTTCTGCTTGTAAAGAAAAAGCTAGAAATAGTGTATTTTATGTAGTTTCTAAGTTTTTGAGTTCTCCTCATGTAGTAGTGTGCAAAGAAAGTGAGAGCATAAGAAAGTGTGTAAAGCTAACTCCATGCACACAAGTCCTACTTTTATTTACAGCTTGAACCACAGAGGGCAGCAAACAAAAAGAAACGGAGCACAAAAGTCTGCAAGTTCGCTGCTGCCTGGCAGTTCTAGGGAGGACTCTGCATTCTCTGTGCTACCAAGATCAATATGCAGGCAATTGATTTCACTTGGCTTTCAGATTCAATTTTGCTGATGGACCTTTTTCTATTATCTCCCCTTCTGGGAGACTTAAAATGAACAAATAATTTTGACTTAAAAAAATGAACTTGGCTTGGTCTCACAAAGTATCTCCCAAACTGCTTGAATAGAAGGTAAAAGCAATAAAATAAATTCCCTTTTCATGACTTGTCAGTCACACCAAGTCACGATCCTATAATCTATCCTTCATCTAGTCATTCAGTAAAACATTTTCATCACTTGTTGAAGGTACTACTCAAGACCAGTAAGTCACTTCACTCTTTTTCCCATTTGCATCAGATGGTCAACACAGCACTGCATCAACATACTCAAGTATAGAAGAACACTGATATCATTTAAAAAAAATTACATCTACAGTGTTGCATACAGCTTTGCCTGTGCTTGATTTGAGATACACAGGTAGACATGCACAGGTAATAATCAAAAGACTATTTAAACTGGTGAGTTAAATGGTTCTTATATGATCTGCATGCTCAAATTAATAATTTGCATTTGCAAGTTCAGACATGATACTGAAGACTCTGGAAAAATGGACTGAGAAGCCTTTCCTTTTTGTTGATGTTTTATAATCTTACAAGTACAAATTATAGAAGAAAAAACATTAATTTCCTGTTTCATGACAGAAGGCTGCTACATGATACTGCAGCTTGAAATTACACTCCTTTTTATATCCATAACAAAGATAATCATCTATCCCTAACCAATCTATCCATTTAATGTTTATTACTAGGTAATTTTTTTAGGTTTATTATTTCTCACATTCTTTTGACCTACTGAATGAGGATCTGCTGAATATTTCCCACGTTTATGGTTTACATTGAATCTCATTTTATTGTATTCTTCCTGTGTTTCTAATTGCCACATTAATCACAACTGGCTCCAATGTAGTACCTATGTCAATAAAGGGAATGCTGATCTTTTGAACCTCATCTGCCCTGTTTATCATCATATAAGGTAACTGTAAATATCTTTTTCTCTCTCCCCTCCCCCAATCATTTTGCCATCAAAACTGCAATCCTGTAGACATGGAAATGATTTTAATTTCAGCAAAAAATTTTAAGATTTGGAGTGTTGCAGAAAATCCGTTTGACCTTTTTGGTTTTGGCAAAACTAATAAAGTAAGAATTTCTAGTTCAGATACTATAAATGTCCATCTTTTATAATATTAATGAACTATATTTATTTTTATATTCCATATTTAGAGTAATATTTTCTTTCAGTATCGTCAGCACAATTTTCCAGAGATGAAAAATCAAATCTTTTAAGATTATCAAGATGAAAGACTTAACTCGTGCAATACTGATATAGTTGAGAATTTGGAGTTTTCATCTGAATTTTCAAACTAATGCTTGGTTTTCAGATGTCGGCTTTTCCTAGACACACAGAAAAATCTTTTGACCTATTCTGCTGATCATCCTTTAACAAGTCATGAGTTTTGCTTTCCATATCTCATTCAATGAAAAGAAGGAAAGCAAATGCTTTAGTGAAACCAAATCTTTTTCTTTTTGTAACATGGTCCAAAGGAAGGGTCTAAATACATAAAGCTAAACATCATCTTTATCAACAGCGGAAATTCCAGACTGATAAAACTGTGATAGCTCACTTCAACTATTTTTATATCAGTTAATAATGTTACACTAGTGTCAGCACAACTTTCATCTCTTGTATTCTACATTAATTCTTGTTTTCCAGTCTTTTACAGCTCTGGATCATATGCAAACAAAAAGTCTTTCCATTCTGTCCATGAATATTACTTCCTTAGCTTTTAAAATTTATTCTACAAAGAGATGTTTCCTTGTATTTACATCAGCTAAGTCTAAACTTCTAGTCTAAGCTTCAGATGATAAAGCATGGTCTTGCCCTTGACTGATGGTGCTCAGTAAGTACAATGTGACTAAGGCTCTTCTGCATGAAAATATTTTAAGGACCAAACAAAGCTCAAAATCCAACCTCTTGATTGAGAACATAAAAAAATAAAATGCATAAGCAAGTTAAAAAAAAGGCTTCAGGAACAGTCAGCAAAGATCACATTTTTGTCATTTCATTAGTTCACTAAAATTGAAAAATTGTATCTATGATCATATTCATCAGCACTGCAATTCCTATATGAATTATTTTTTTCACATTACATTAGTAGAAAATGTAGTTTATTAGAAAAGTGAGGCCATTCTGGAAACATCACTGTAATTTTCTTATTTTTAACTTGAACCTGCTGTTATTCTTTGGCATTGGGAAGGCTGGTAAATGACCTCAGTGAGTATAATGCAGCCATAGCAATCAAAAAAGTGCTCAGAACAAATGCCATCACCTTTTAAAATAAAATGATTTGGTAAGTACTAAATCCCATTTAATGATATTGATTAATTAGCAGTTCATATAGAAATGCCAATTTCCTCTTTGAAAAATGCATCAGTTCTACAAGAACTTAATTTCACAGAAACACAGCTTAGTATTTTCCAGCTAACAAAAATTATATCCCTGCAAAGACCACAAAAACACAGGGGAAAGGTGCTTAGTACAGGTGTTTCACACATACTATGTATTCTGGAATTAGTAATATAAATTCTGTGAACAAGCATGTAATACAGTAATACAGAAGCTAATAATAATCCAGTACTGATTACATACGCCCCTTCTTTAAAACTGGACTCCCTCAACCATTCCAACCTCAAAGTAAAAGCCGAAGAAAAGAAAATATTGCCATTGATACGTAACAGTTTTCCTAAAATAATGAAGTATTGTGATAGCACAAAGGTAAATTGGAAAGGCTGGGTGAATGTGTCTTACAGCAAATGAAAACTTCTGTTAATGGTCATTTTGCATGCATTAAGCATAGCTTTATCAGACATGCTTGTGAAAAATTCCACAATTGCAATCATTATTCAGAAAGCAGGAGTAAAGACTTCTAATTACACGTTAATGTACACTCAGTAATCACAGAGTAATTGAGGCTGGAAAGGACCTCCAGAGGTCATTCTAGTCCAGCCTCCTGCTAAAAGCAGGTCTAATCAGATCAGGTTGCTCAGGGCTGTGTCCAGGCAAGTCTTGAACACGTCCAGAAATGGAGATTCCACAGCCTCTCTGGGTAACCTTGACCAGTATTTGACCAAAATCTCCTTAGGTGTACAATTAGGCACATCCTGAAAATGCAAATAGTTTATTTTTATGCATTAATTAATTAGATATCATATGTGCTGTTAATACTACTGAAAATGAGTGCTGGAGATGCCTGCCAATTAGAAAAAGCAGTTTTCATTAATTCACAGTTCTGCTCATCATCCATTATGTTTGCACAGTGGTGGTTTGATTTCTTGGAAATACCAGAAGATCTAAATTTAGCAAACAAGCCAAACTCGCATTTTCAACACAACCATCAGGAAAGAGCAAAGACAAACTGCTGTAAAATCATATTTGAAAAAGGACCTTCAATACACATCTAAGTAGTCATAATCAGTAGTAAGTAATAAAAAGATGACCTCTCCCCAAACCTCTTTACTGTATTACCTATTTTACTTATGTGTCTTACCGGTCTTTCATGTTCAAGGATTGATGACTTTCCTGGCTCATATTCAAAAATACTTCTTGGTTCAGAACGGAACTTGCGGGTATCTACCTTTCTGTCAGGGGGATCCCAGTCATTTCTAAATAACAAATACAAGCAATTGAGTTAATTTACTGTCATTGCCATCTGCTTTACAGCTCCGTGCAGGAGAAACATGCAAAACCAAATGAATTTCAGCATGGTTTCTCCTTCCAGATTTCAGTTGTGAAATGTCTGGCCTAGCATCCCAATGTTTTAACCACTGTATCATCTTAACCTGTTTACAGCAGGTATACTCAGTACAGCAGGAAAAATAGATGTCCAGCCTATGTGATCACTCATACTTTTGTTATAACTGGTAGACAAATTTAAAAACTTCCTTGACATACTGTATCAAAATACCATGACATTCCTTCTCAAATCACAAATTTACTATACTTGTTTTATGCACTATACTAATACAGGCAAGTGGTAGATATTTTGTCATCACACAATATGATAGTAAGTCCATATTGAAAAAGTTACAGAATTTTCTGAGACAAAACCCGAGGAATTATTTTAAAAGACACTGTGAAAATCTAATAGATGCTCTTTATCCTGATCTGTAGTAGAACTGCTCCTGAATATCCTTGTAAGCAGTATACTGTTTCCTTGGAAATTTGAATAGATAAACAAGAACATGAATTTGGCAGTTGACTTTGGGACAGAAATTTATCCATTTTTTCTATAATTATAGATTTGCTTTCAATTTGATAGTGCTATGTGAAGAATAAAAAGTAACCCCTACTACTATATTTTTTCATTTACCCTGTTATATTAATAGCTACCTATACATTTTTGGGGGATAGTTAGCTAGCTACCATCACAGTGAGAGCTACCTTTTCATGGCAGGTTTTGTAGTCGCTACCTACATTGCATTTGGAAAACTGTAGCTCACACAATCTTTTTATTTAGCTCTGTGTAAAATGACCCACTAGTCACTCAAAGCATGGGGGAAAGGAAAGGGGAAATCCTATCAGGTATTGTCTGCATTTACAATAAGAAAGAGCATACACTGATTAAATTCTATCAGTTCTGTCAGCCTTTCTAATGTGACTTGGTTTGATGTGACCTGACATAACAAGGCACATGTCACGTGCCTTAAAAAAAAATCTATGGGGTAGCTTTTGTTCACAGTATGTTTGGGAGTGCAATTTCTGGGACACAGACACCTCTATTTATAAAATGCCCTACATTTCAAGGGAAGTAGTTCTACATGGCTCTATTGTTTATTTTCACTGAGGAAAAAATTAGTTTCGGAGCGGAAAATGTATTTTTTGAGAATGAACAGGAAAATGGAAATGTTCTGATCTGGTTGCATTATACTGCAAGTTACTGAAGAAAAAAGGATGCTACTGAAATTCTGATTCACACTCAGTTCACTTGATTTACAGCATTTAGCCTGTAATCCCTTATGGACAATATTTTTGAGCCCAACTGTTAATGCAAACCGTATCTTGCCTCCCAGCTATGAAACTGTGATACATGTGGACCTAAGCCTCTTATGTGAGATTTTAAATACTCAGGCTTTATAGGCAATTAAAAAAAAGAATCTCCCAATGGCAGGAGAAGATTGACGAGCTATAGCTGTCAGCAGCAGACAAAGCGTAACTAATGTGTTTGGCATCTCCTGGCCTGGAGAACATAGATTTCCATTGCCTGTCTTATCATGCAGGAGATTAAAAGGAGAAGCTAAACACCCAAATTCAGCGCTGAAGCAGTTATTTTCAAGCTTGACAAAGGGAACTGCAACAGGCCTCAGTTTCTGTGACCAAGGCATTTGGCCTAGCACAGGATGATGACTCATATAACTTCAGAGATCAAAGCCAAGCAGATCCACATTTTGGTGCCTTGCTAACAAAATCTACACTTCTGTAGGACTTGCTAACAAAATTCAAACCTCATGGCCTTTGGGAGGTAGCCCAACTCTAACCCCTAGCATTTCCTCTTGACAACTTGCCATCAGCAACAGGAGTAGCCAAAATCAGTGATCACTGAGCAATCTCATTTTCCTCTGCAATGTGTGTATCTGCTGGATTACCTTTTGGATTACCACAGTCATAGTCTTAACATGAAATACTTAGTATGATCTTTTCTCATAATATTTTATTCAAACTGCGAATTATTTGAAACTGTTTAATATAATTCAATTTCAACATACCAAAATGTTTACAGTGTCCAAGCTGACAAAAATGGGCAAATTCTGTTTTGTTGCTTGAGTGTAACCAAGAGAGGTGGGCTTGTAGCCACAACTGGAACAAAAAATGACCCTTTTCATATATAAAATATATACATACATACACACACACATACATAAATGTATAATAACATAGTATTATATTAACATGTAGTATTCATGAATGTAAACACTAAAGAAAAAGCTTTTTGCTTGAGCTAATAGCTACAGGTATGCTGACAAGCCTATAGAGTTTGTCTGCGGGGCACTTTGCACGGTTTTATCAGAAGGATAAGCATTTTTTTGCTGCGTTATTAAGTATTAACCTTTTCCAGACTGGACTCTAACCACTGGGACCTAGTTTTGTGCAGCAAGTTTGAAGCTGGATAACCATGAGAAACCTGAAATGCCCCTTTAATCTGTAAACACCTTCTTGGTCTACCAAAATGGAGATAGAGATTGAAAAAATGGGGATATAAAGCACTTCTGAGCTCTCGGGAAACGTACAGTTTTGCTCTTCCTTGAATTTCAATTTACATCATCTTTTAGATCCTTTCTCTTTGCTCCTGTATACCATAAATAGCCTTTCCCACTCAGAGACTAACTTTTCAAGACAGCTGCTAGAGCATGGATTGTTCTGAAACACAAGTAGGACAATCCTGCTAATAAGAATGAAAATCTTAAATGCTCATGCTGGTATCACTTGTAAGAATAAGCACTTCTTCAGCACTTTGAAGAAATGGCAGCACCACGCATGATGCCCACACTACTGATGATTACCCCTCATCACCTGACTGTCCCTTGAAATCATATTATTCTATAGCTGCTATTTTATCCTTTGTGATATCCTGTAACTGGAAACTGAAAATGTGCTAACTTACTTTTCTGGTATAGACCTTTCCCTCAGACGATGTGGTGGTACTGGAGGTGGCACATGTGGAGGTGGTAAAGGGGACGAGACCTTAAAGGCTTCAGAGCTACTGTCAGAAGCGCTTTTAGACAATGGTCTGTACGTCTGCGTCTTTGCAGCTGGGTGTGCCTGAGCAGAGAAGGATGGACTGTAGCTACCTAATATAAAACAAAATCAGAAATAGTCACAGAGTAAGAATGAGTTTTAATAAAACACAGCACCATGCTACAAGAACCCACAGCTATTCAATAAAGCTGCAAGGTTACAAAAATGTGGAAATGCATTTTTAAAAGTACATTGCTGTATACCATGTAGCTCATTAGAATACTTCTTATATATTTCTATATAAAACTACAAACACACAGATAAAGTGCAGTATAGTTAAAATAAATTAATGATTAATTTGAGGGGGAGAGAAGTTAAGGGCTGTATATATCCATCAGAGCTGTTAATGACAGCCTGTAATTAATCCCCAGGCTCATCCTGCCTCTCAGTTTTCTATGTTCAGAACAAAGAGAAGAGGCAGGAAATGCACATTTTTGTCATTGTTTTAATAATTGCTGTTAGTCTGGGACAACTAGGCAATAGCGTATCTTGAAGAGGATCACAAGAGTCCAAACAGATCTCAAACAACTGCCCCACAACCAATGCTCTCAACAGTACAGAAAAAGGCAGTATGAGAGCATGTCGAATGCAACAAACACTGAAATGGAAGAATTTTGAATAGCATTTTGCACAAGGCACTATGTTTTTTTTGCACATATAGCCTATTCACACTTTTGGTTTTTTGTAAATAATTTTACGACATGGTTATAATCTTCTGAAAGACACAACAATTATATATCTTAGATGAATATGTCTGTCTTGGAGCTAAGTAACGTCAACACCAGTGCCTATAGCAAAAATGAACAAGATCATAAAACAGAATCATCTTTATTAGGCACTCTTACTGCGTATTTTAAAAGGTGTTTTCAGTACAACCTTTTTGTCTTCCCATGTCAGTAATGAGCATTTGTACTTTCACACAGTAGTTCCCTCTTCATTTTGATAAGGAAAGGCTGTGTTACTCACAAACACTAGTGAAAATAAATGCCATGTAATCAAGAAACTACAGTATAACAGCATATCCCATCTACAGTAAGAGGCCCACAGCTGCAATTCATTTCTGTGGTAAGAACGAAAGCAAAATTAAACTTTGTTTCATTTGGGAAAAAAGGCATGAAAAAACACCAACTGAGATCAAACAAGACGATAAAAAATGTTTATGTAAGCATTATAAAAGCAAGCATGAATAGTTAACTACCCCTGTTACTTGCTGATATTAACAAAAGACTCATTTTGAACTGAGGGAATAATTCCTACCAGTACTGTATGCATACGCAGTATTATACATGTCTGTGTCGTCATCTACAAAAAGAAATAGACATGTTACAGTAGTGCAATACATGCCAGTTTATCACAGCAATGCAGCTCTGTTTTTGCAAATACAAGCAGAAGACTGGTAGGCAACCAAGAGCTCTATTTCTTTTCCTCATCTCACAGGTGTTTTCTGAAGACTCTCTCTTCCCATTATACTTACCATAGGCTATTTTTACCATCTTATTGGTAAAATGGTATATTCTGGTTATGTCACCCATATTGTGTACTTACGGGTTAGGATTGAATTGCAAATTATAGGTTTTTGTCTGTTCTTCTCCCTTCCCCGAGATCAATTTCTTCCTTTTGTCAGCTCTCTGCTAGAGACTATTAAGTTATTGTTCCTATCACAAAAAGCAACCTCAAATATCTACTATGTGACTAGTGTTCAAAATAGATCTTGTAAGCCAAAATTCTCCTGCTTGCATTTTTTATTCTCCCACTAACATTCTGTGTGACCATACTGAATGCAAGCTCTACCTCAGACAAATAAAGTCTCCTTCCTTCTGGAGGTGTAATGAACATAATTGCCGTTTCTACAGTTTCTTGACATCCTTGGTGACAATCATGATAAAGGACGTTAACTCTAAAGCTAGTAATGCCACCAAAGCTCCATTTCAGCAAAATCAATTAAGACATTCTATGAAAAAAATGCAATTCAGACAGAAAATGTATCCTCAAAACAGCCTGTTTACTAGCCTATGTGGTTCTAACACCAGCTCTCAAAAAAAAAAAGCAAGCTGCTATGGTAGGACATTTACAGGGACCAATTTCTCATCCCTCAAACTGGAGATGAGGATCACTTCACTGAGCTCCCCAATGATACGGAATCATACTGGTTGCATACCTATCCTAATCATTTTATTTAGTTTTAGTAATAAACCCATTAGAAATTTTCATTCAGCCTTTAGCAGAGGAAAAAAGCTCTCTGCAGTAAAATCTATCATTGAATTTACCCATTTGATTTCATTCATTATCTGACACTTGGTGAACACTTGTATTTTCACATAGCAGACAATCAAAATGCAGAAAAGTGCATTTTTTAATACCACCGAGAACCACCCAGCCAACACAAAAGCATACTTACCAGGCTTATGAACCATATGGATTTGCTTGAACATTGTCTTGTACCAATCCTTCGGCCTGTCAACTGTCTAAATAAAATACAGTTTTTAACAATTAACAAAAAAATAAAAATACGTGTGCGTACAGATCCGATCAGACATTTAATATTATTCTGGACACAAAGCCTATTATGTTTTGTCCCCTATTTAATATAATAATTTTCATACCATCTATTTCAAATGGTGTATTTATGCTTTTCATCTAGGAATTCCTGTAACAAGTTCTGGAAGACACTGAAACCAAGTCAGTTTTGGACTCTGATCTTGGAGGGTACAATGGCTAGGAACATAGGAATTAGTGCCAGATCAAGAGTTTATCTTCTTAGTGCCCTATATGTGACAACAATGAATGCTAGATACTTTACATGAAAATACAAACACCTCAGCAATTACAAGCGTGTAAGAAGAGCTTCTTTTGAACTCCTGGCAATTTCCAAGTTAAATTATATCCTCAAAATGTAATTGTTAAATAATGCTGAAAAACTTTGGAATACTACCAAGAAAAGAATTAAGACAGCATTATATTTAAGAGTTAATGTTTGGTTTGTAAACAAACAGTATTTCCTTTTATCAGTTTTAAATTCCCTTTCCAGGCAACTCAATTTTAACTTATTTTTCTATTTTGAAAAAAGTGGATACAATATACGTTTCAATAACCACTCATTAAATTATACTTATCCTTACTTCTGTAAACTAAGCAATCCCAAAGTTCCCAAACTCTCCTCATATCAACATTTGCTCATGCTTCTAATTATTTTTATCTCTTACCCTTCTGCACTTTCTCTTTTGCTGCAGTTTTCTTTGAGATAGGATGATAATATTTCAGAAAAGGAGATAACACAAAGGCAAACATGTTTTCAGTATTATTCTTCTTAGGTCCTAAAATTTTACTTGTTCCACAGTAGTCAGAAAAGCAAAAGTTTTAATGTAGATGTACAAGATTATCTTCAAACCTCATGGTGCACAGGGATAATTCAAAAGACTCCTCTCGATGTGCATTATCTTGCACTAGCTAATACTAAATCTGCAATCACTCTGCTCACTCCTTTTTACCATGAAAAGTGAAAATCCACAAATTCTTCTCTACAAAATAACCGACAGATCTGAGTGTGTTCACCTGGCTTCATGCCCTCTTTAGTAAATCACGCTTTTGCCCTAAATACTTGTTACAGTTACTGTACATAATTAATCTGTTTTGTTAACAATGGTGAGCTCTTACCATAAGGGACTAGGCAGAAAATGCTCCTGTGTTTTGAGGAATCAATATGAGTTCTCATAAAATTGCTACTAAATGACATTTAAAAAAAAAAAATAATTAAAAGAAGAGCTGACAGTCAACTGAAGAACTCGGGGATCTGATGGGGAAGAAATTTAAGTGGCAGGCTATGCTTTTTACCCAGACCTGCTTGCAAGATGGAAATGAAGGAGATCTAGTTTTGTATCAAGATCAGGTTCCTTCCCCCACCTAGCAACATTCCTGACTTCTGCCAAAGAGAAGGTATTCAAAAGCAGATCTGGACCATTTTATCATTGTTTCCCTAAAGGTATTAAACATCTATACTAGCAGAACTCTGGTAAGAATAATTTAGCTGGATTTGAAACAAGTATGCTGTTTGGTGCCCCAAGATCATGTATGTTCAAACGTTTACAAGGAAGTCCAGAAGGTCTGAAGGAATTCATGCTTATGGGTATAACCTCCATGGTACTCCTCATTCCCCACAGCAGTACAAACCTGCAATGGTCCCATGATACCACAACTGCCTTTCTGATTGTATTTGGCCAAGAAGAGTCTTCCAATAGAGCTTGAATCAGTGATAGGTGAATAGATTGGAAACAGTGCATAAATATTACTGCTATGATCCTACTGTTTGTCAAGGGACAAAGATGCACAGATATCCCTTTGCCAGATCCTCCTTATCAGTCAGGTCCTCCACAAATCCAGAGGAGGCTTCCACATACAGATCAGGTATGGAGAAGCTCCCACATGACCAGAGAAGAATGTCTCCCAACAACTTTCTGGACATTTGAACATTTTTCTCTCATCATCTTCCCCCCAACCCCTATCCTGGGGTTTAAAGCCTCAGCCAATAATTTGGCTTTACATTATAAGCCAGACAGGACTAGTCAATGAATAGAATAAATTCATTTTGAAATACATTTTCTCAATTTATATTCAGTAATCCCACATACCAACCTTTGTTTGAGGAATTAGCAGTATTCACAAGGCACCAAGCCATTCAGATGCCATCCTGCTTTGCATACATTATAGTTGTTGCAATTAAGTATTGGAACATGGTATCATCATATGTGAATGAACAATCAGCCAAATAGCATGAAGAGGACACAAGAAGTACCTGCAGTTGGTACTTAGGAGAGGTCATAATCATTGCAGTATTCTAATAATTCATCAGAAAGTATGCAATTAAAGGAGGCATTTATGACTTTCAGTGGACCTTCTGTTTGTTTGTTTGTTTTCCCCCAGCTGAAATATTACATCACTAAGTATGGAAAAGAAATCTGGTGAGACTTGATTTTTTTTTGTCATTTGTAGTAAATAGAGGCCTTTTCAGTCTACAGATTAATTTTGATAGTTAGACATGAAGCGATCATTTTGGATAGTCTAAAACAGTGCAGTCATATTGCTTTCCATGAATTTGTTTTCTCCTTTCCTAGGACCCTGTTGGTGGTAAACTCTGGTGGTGCCATTTGACTGAATGCTTTTCTGAGAGAACAGCACTTTACCCTCTCTTTTCCAAAGACTTCATTTTTAATGCCTTGGAATTTTACCATCTTTGGGGCAGGGCTTGGCACGGTGGCAGAATTTAACAATGATCTGAATTTTCAGGTTTCAGACTTGCACTTCCCAGAGCTGGCAGGAGCTAAAGTGATATTGGAGGGAACACGCTAACATGGGAGGGAGGTTCTGAGAGAAGCTTTATAAGAATCCTTCCCCTCTCAGCAGCTTTGGACAAAGAGGGTTTGCAGGAATAGAAAGAGAAGAGAACATCACTCTGCTTTCCTTGGCTAAATAGCTGTCACAAACCATGTTCTGAGAGTAAAGACAGACTTGGAGGAGATAACCACAGCTTGAAAAATCTCTCTACTCCTGAAAAGCACTCCAAATCTGGAATACTCCCAAGTTGTTATTTACAAGCTTACCTTTGAGTAGCATAGTGTTTCGGAACAGAGAGTGCATGTTACTTATCACCCGTGAATCTGCATTTACTGCTTTTTTGATAGACTGTTGCCATTTTCATAAAGATGGAAGAATAAGGTTTTAAACTTTGCATGCAATGATAAACTTAACTAATTTGAAAACTTCTTTCTCTCTCCAGATGGAGTGAGGCTGACCTTTCTGGGAGAAGATTCCTATTTGGATTGCTCACTGACCTTGGGGAAAGAGCGAGTGATATATCCTACCTTCTACTGTTCATGAGAAATGCAGTTATAGCACTTTTGCATGTTTCTGCATATTTGAGTGTTTTGCTGACAACTACATCATCTTTGTTCTTACACGACTGGGGTACACGGTGCTCAAATACACTTGTGCACATTTAAAATGTAATCTCAAATCAGTATCTTGAAAACTATCTCACAGCTAAGTCCTAAGGAAGCAGAATAAGGACACAAAGTGGCACATGAGACATACACTCACACACACATGCTAGCATAATCTTTTAACTCATATCTCATTGTGAGAATAATTTCTATAACACTAAGTTTACAAGCTGTAAGATATTTTGAAACTGAAACGTAACAAAGACCAGAGCAAATCCAGCTGAAAAATGCCCCAATTCAAATTACATTATGTTTTCAGGAGAAAATCTGAGAGACTTAGACCATACCATCCTAAAGTTAAACATAGGTTGGCAGATGGCCAACTCTGTTAAGCACCCTTGAGGGGGATTTCTGTTAGAATCTTATATAATTGATATGCACCCTATTATCTCAATCTGCTATTAAAAAAAGAACAAAAATACTTTATCCTATATAAAGCATAGGGACATATTTACTTAAAAAAGGGGTAAGAAGCTAGAGCATTGCTGCAAAGAAATTCTTCATTTTTAAGAGATTCTGATAGTATTATTTTTTTATGTCAAAAATAAAGCAAGAAATGCCAGAGTTTCCCCCCATTCTTATCAAAATTGTCCCCATCTTACCACTTATTCTGAATTATTATTCCATCAGTTCCTGATTTTCCCCCTAATTTTTCAATCCATTGAAGCAGTTCCTGGCAATTACAACACAGCCCCATATGCCAGTACTGGCAGAGAGGATCCATCCAACAGCTGCTACAACCTTGCACCTCACAAAGACTTCACCTGCAAGGGCTCTGCCGCTTTCATCCTGGCTCCCACTCTTCTTACTCTTTCTCCGACTAGCACAGCACTTCTTCTCCGGCTGGGAAGGCCAGTAAGCACTTCCTTTACAGACCTAGTGCAGCTGCCACTGTGCTCTCTGGACCAGCCAGAAGAGGCTGCCCTGAGAGTAGAGTGGAAAGAATGCTTCAGCATAGTGAAAACAAAACTCTTCAGTTTGACATCCTGGGACCACTCAAGCAGTGACTAGTGGCAGATGATCAAAACTGGGCTAGTCACAATGAAAGGGCTTCCACGCTGTTCGTTTATGTGTCACTCAAGGGCACAATGATTATATATTGCACTTCCACAAAAATACTAGTCACTTAGATTTTTATCAGAACAAAACTATTCATTTCTACACTACCCTGATGACAGGGGAACCACTATCCCCCAAAATGCAGAAGAGTGAGATTTTTATATATACACACACACACACACACACACACTCTCACATATACGTATATACATGTGTATACTTGCATGCATGCATATGTATAGTATGTATAAACTTTATTTTAGAAATGACAAGACAAATGCAATTACTGTATATCTCCAAAAGGCAAGAACTACAAGAGAAGCAAGAAAGAGACACAAAGTTTTGGCTGCTTCTAATTAAAACTAGAAACATGAGGTTGCCCAATTATGCTTCCATCAGCATTCTCCTTTTCCGTCAACACACAATATTATATTCATGAGCTCGCTGATTACGCACACTCTATTCCACATTATATAAGACTAGAAGAATGTGAAAAACCCATTACCAACAATCAGTTCATTGTATGAGTTCATACACAGATTTCCCAGAATTTCCTACCGTTCTAATTGCTGTAGGGATTCCAGATTCATCTACCGGACCAATCCCTGCATAGTGTGGCGCTTTAATAACTGTAATTTTTTTTTCTTCTTCTGAGGATCTACAGATTGGTATTGTACTGGTGGTGGTGGTGCTGCCAACAGTCTGAACATGCTGTGAGTATGTCTCTGTGGACTCTGTGAAGATAACATGACAGAATATTGTATAATGATACAATAATCATACTTGGCAGTTAGAACACGTTTCCCCATTTCAGTATTCTGTACGAAGACTGACAACAATCTTAACCACATACATACACAACACAAAAAAAATCCTCTTAGCTGGGGCTTTGCCCTACCTACTGTTACATTAACAGAATTATAAACTTATTTAAGGACTAGACGGGCTATTCAACTCAGATCTTCTTAGATTAGAGGTACTTTTTCACAGCATCTCGCTCAGGGAAAAAAAAAAAGAAAAAACCCCTCACAAACCCAGCAAAATCTATTGAGAAACAGTGGCAGCAGACTTTTTCCTATAAATCAAACTCTTGCACCTTTCTATCCATTCTTTGAAACTAGTGATATAATTTCAAAACTTCAAATCTAGCAAAATATAGAAAATTGCTGTTCTGTAAGCACAGCAACAGATTCCAAACAGCCCTCCACAAAGACTTATGTAATATGTGTTTAGAAACATTAAGTTTTGATGCATGAATACATTTAAAAAACAAATTCTGATGTATAATTTTTGCCCCTTAAAGTTACTTTGGTATATTTAAGTGCCTCTACATATAATCCATAAAAATGGACCTCAGTAACTTGCCATCTGTAGAGCAATCTGATGATCCACCGACAATACTTTAGGTGAACTGTGCAGGCTGTTACTGGTTTGTAGTGAGTTGCAATATTTCTACCCCTCTGCCCCAAATTTTCCTTTATAATTAATGAAATTAATATGTCACTATTACCATTTCCCTCTAAAATTCAGAGTTATTTATTTAACAAAAAACACCTCACTGCTGGGATATGTCATACAAAAATTAGTACTGCTGCAGGTGATGTATTTCTCTCTTGCATGCAGGAAAAAGAGCCCTACTCCTTCAGGCAGCATGTTTCAGTAAATTAGCAGGCTGCTATGACAAAGCATCTTTTTTTGCAAGACCAGGTACAGTGCTTGTGAGACATTTCTACAGCAGGATAAATGAATGTAGGGAGTAAAAATAAATATTCTAACACTACCGGTGAAGATTACAATTGCCTTTTGTGTGACATTAACATCCGTTAATTCTTCTGAAACAAAATATTTGAATTGTAATATAAATCAGCAAAAGGAGCTCTGGTGACTGAAAGCTCTAATTTTAATTTGAATATTTCTGCTCTCTCCTACTGCAGAGAGCTGGATTTGGTATGGCTCTTTCAGCTGTTTACTCAAGTTTGAAATCCCGTAAATAATCCAGTGCTACACATATATGGCGAGGGGCAACTCTGCATGGCAAACGTCTGAATATTTGGGCCTTTTTCCCAAAATGCATGATGTTAAATTTAGAAAACATTTTGGATTTGATCCTTCATTCTTCATAAGCCTCAAACTGAGGCCATCAGTGGGATTTTTACATGAGCAAGGAGAATTAAATCAGGCTGTTATTATGGAACACAGAACTTCAGCATCTTACAAGAGTAAAAGTCATGGGAAAACACTTTACTTAATTCAGGTATATCCAGAACAGAATTGATAGGCCTTTAGATCAGCAAACTAGAAGCAATCAAAGAATCTAGAATTCTGGGATGTGGAGAAACCCACGTATACAGTCTTTGTACTTATCACTATGATAGGGTTAGCAGCATTTGCCTAAGCTATAAGTCTCAGCGTGAGAACTGTCACCTAATTTCCCCGCATACACAACAAAAAAAAATAAACTCCAGGATCACATTCAAATTATTTTGCATGTATAATCTTATCTGAATATGCAAAAGACTGGTAGAAAAAGCAGCAAGCAAATAATTGTTCTGGCAAAACTGGATTATACTGGCAAAGCTCCTTTCTAAGGCTGATTGTGTACTTTTAAAATAAAAATTAACAATGCCCTACAAAAAAATACATATACAAATCATAGATTGACATGGCCTTAGGTGTTTAAAAGTCCAGAGCCCCACCCTTTGTTGGCAGTATTTCTACTTAAGATTATGAAAGTTGTGGGGAGAACCAATGTACAAAGTTGGCCCTTGGTTTCTTAAAGAAGGCAAAACCTGAAGGGGCTGCACAGATTGAGTTACTTTGATATATGCTCTGTCCTTGGTAAAGCTAGTAGGAAGGTGGCAAGCGGTTGCTCTCACACACCTAAGTAATAAAACTTAATAGTAACTCCAGTTCAGGATCACTACTATATCTAACAATGCATGCTATTTTTTTTTTGCATTTACTTCCCAAGGTAGATGAATAGACAATACCTTCATTATGGATGTGAAGCACTCTGCAATTGTTTGCCATCTTTGCCACATGAATTGGAACATGTTGCATAATGTATAAAGCAAATATTCTGTGTGAGGCTTACCCATCATCCTGCCATGCTGCATGATAACAATGTTGGAATTGAGTGAAGCTGGTGGAGGGTAAGCTGAAGAAGGGGAAAAAGGCCTTTGAAAGTGACTCACTGGGCTGGCAGCAGTGCCAGAGTTCCCATTCACTGTGATCTGAGCCTGAGAGAAACAAAACAATATCCCATTAAACTACACACAAAGCCCTCCGACTGCCATCCCAAACAAAGAGCGATGCAAGACTGTCAGCCACACAACAATTACCAGTTGTCAGGTACCTAGCCATAACAGCATCTGCATTCACTGAAATACAAAACTCATCACAAGGGGAACAGAACATGTTCCTTATATACCTTGTACCTCCCCCCTTCTCTCCTTGTATGCGCTGCCTGTGAAGCATGCTGAAGTCATGGGAAGGTGACAGAAAGACCATGGTCAAGGCAACGAAGATGGCACAAACAAGGTCTGCAGAGGTCTGACAGTGATATAAAATGAAGATAGCAGTAAAAGTTCCTCTCATTGTGTGACAAAGGCTGCCTGCCACAGATCACTTACTCCAAGAGACATATTCCCTTAATGCACATGCTCAAGCCCTGTTGATATTAATGGGAACTTCTGTGCAGATGGAAGGGAAAGGTCTCATTAAGAGTAGCTAAAGAGAGTGAGCCAAAGCTTCTTTAAAAAATAGAAGGCAGCTAGAGTGACTATGGGATGCTGATATGTAATCTATCACAATAAAAATAAATAGCACCAATAAAAAAAACACAGCCACAAAACGACAGAACAAAATCAAATAAATAAATAAAATGAGAAACCTAAGTAAACTGGCAGTATAGCAGCATCACAAGCCATTTAGCCTTTAGTCACAACAGGTACTTCTGCAACAATCTGCTTCCCTGCCCCCAGGTTTAAAATCCCCACATCTGGGCTGTAGCACTTTTATGGGGAGTATTGCAAGGATCAAAACACAGGTATTGAGAAAGCATTGAATGAAACAAGAGGATAGCAAATACTTCAGCAGAAAAGGGAGGGAAGCTCTCTCTAACATCTCTTTTAAACTCTTTAAATCCGAACAAAATCAGAAGTGCTACAAGCTTTGTTCAATTTTATATAACAAAAGAAATAAAACATGCTGTAAATGTAAAACATGAGACTATCTGAAGCAGCAAAGCATAAGTAAAAACATATTAAAAGGCATATTATTTTTACATTTAAAAATGAAATGATTCATGACCTCTTGCATATGTTTGTATTTTGGAGATTACTGATTTGATTTGAAATTTTTAATGTCTCTGCCTCCAATAGCTAAGACAGCAAAACAAATTCTGGCTCCTATGCAGACATCGTGTGAACTCCTAGATGCATTCAGGGGTTTCTCATTTCACGGATGCCTGTTTTCAGAACTGCGCTGAAAACTTTGTGTTGTGGTGATGTCTCCATGAAAACTTTTGTGTTTAAATGTTTCCTCTCTTAATAAAGTCAAGAACTAAAATGTAAACTAAGTTGTCTTTTCTCACACCATCCCTCCCCTCCAAAAGAACTTGGAGCTGTAAGAATACAAAAGCTACAAGAGCTCAAAGATAGCATTTCAAGAGGTATGAAGCCATGTTTTCAGATGAGGTTCGTAGATGAGGCCAGCCGTCCCTACCCTACTTCAGGGGTTCACCCATTATCTTTGCCTGCATATTGCCTTTTTGGCAAAGCTTGCTTCTAGGGAAGGCAGGGTGCAACTATGTCCAGAACCTTATACCTTCTTACTCATTTACTATGGCTTTTGTTTCTCTGAAGAGAGAAGCAGAACTAGTGTGAGTTCTTTGTAGACTGGAAAGCTACTCCTATGAATTTCTGTAATAAGAAATTAAGGCATTCCTGTGACAGGCTTTACCAAAGCGCTGGGTTAGTCAGTAAGGCTCTTACACTAAGTAGTGCACAGTATTATGAACACAGGATGGACATCAGTCATAAACGTATATGACATTTTTGGATTTGCTTGTGAAGGTTTTCGAGAGGCTATCAGCTCAGCTATAATTTCTTAGCTCCTAATGACTTTCTCTTTGAGGAAAGTTTCCATGAAGGTGGCTATTGCATTTATCTGATGCATCTTGCACTGATGAGAGGGCCAGCTATAAAAGATAGTTTTGGGAAGTTTCAAGTTCCAAGGGCCTTTTCTTGCCCTTGGAATCATCTGGGAGCTATTGACATTTCAATCTGAGCATGTGACGCTTTAGTTCCAGGTGACAGAGTTTGTTCCCAGATTTTACAAGGAAGTGAAATCTTTAAGATGCCTATTCATGAATTAGACCTTTTACTTTCCTAGGCAATCTTCTTTGCTGGAAAATACGATGATACAGAAAATAACTATTTCACCAAAATGCACATATTTCCCATCTTATTGGGAAGATAATCCTCATCTCTTTCACGCTGTTCATTTCCCTCAGCTCCTCCATTTATTTTTTTCTCCAGTATACTTTACCTGTGCTCCACTACTAGCAGAGCCACCTACTTCTGCTGCGAGGTAATCAAACTCTTGTAAAGATTTCTTCTAGGTACCAGGTTTAAACTTCCTTTAATTTGCCTCAGCATCTGAAAGAGCAGCTGAATTAGAGCAGAGCAAAGCACCTATTTGGGATTGGAGCTGCTTTCTAACTTTCTGCTGAGGCAGGCAGCAGAGGGAAAGAGGTCCCATTACGGATGTCTGAGCAGTTTTGTGTAACAATGCTGCACAGCACACCCCTGGCCTCAAGACATTGAATTAGGCTGAAATACTCTGGATCAATTCTTGAAACTTGAGACAGTCCCAGAACTTGGGAAAAGGCAACATCTAATGTGTACTTCCATTTCCAAGTTTCCATTAGATTCCACAATTTTAAACTACAAAACCAAAAAGAACCCATGAAAATTACTTTATAAGGGAAACGTTCACAATTGGAATAGAATCAGAAAAAAATAATTTCTAAAACCAGCTGTTCTCTGATTTTAACTCCAATTCTAAGCATAAGCCCAAATAAGAATTACAATTCTCATACTTCAGGTTTTCAAAGCAGCTGTAATCTGTAACTAAAAGTATGGCCAATTAACCACAGCTCTGCCTTTTGCCTGGAATATTTTACAATTTTGTTGATTCAGCTCTTCCTGATGCTGTTTCTTCTTCTCAGAAGATCCGCTGTAAAACCTTTTTGCCTAAGCTCTCATTAAGGACCTCAAGAATAAACAAACATCCCAAATGTGGACATAATGTCTTTGAAAGCGTGGTTCCATCTTATGTGGGCACAGTGCTGGATAGCACAATCCTGTATTGCTTTTATTGTTCTCTCAGCGGTTTTCATCTACAAAACCAACAGGAGTCTCCTTTGAGAACGAAGATCGTTACAGGAGTAGAGCCGCTAGCAGCACACGTGTGTGCCACCAGCTTCCCCACCATTTTCTCATTTCACGGATACATTTATAGTCATCTGGCCCTCCTCTACAGAGGATGGGAGACGAAGACTTTTCTACACTGCAGAGGTGGGTCTTGCCAGCAGTTTAATGTCTGTGGAGCTCTTAGGACTGTTTGGGGATTTCTGTCCTTTAGTGGGCGACTCATCCTTTCTCTTTGTCCATTAATGGTGAACAACTGTTATGCTCATTCCTGCCATATCTAAGAGAGAAAGTGGTGGTCAGCCCTGAACATAACATATCCCTCTACAGGGAGACTATCCAAAAAAGGAAAGAAGGAAGGACTGTTTACTTTAGCTTACAAAAATTGTGCTCAAAGAAAACAAATACAGTTAGCCGACTATTTTAAAGTAGGTTAGAAGAAAATATAAATGTTCCATACTTCCCATAGCTAGTGAATAGTCATGTAGTGATTGTGCCTTATTTACATGTACCAGTCTATATTGATGATGGTATCTTTGGTTTCAACTACTGGGCTGTACGCAGATTCACAGTATTGATTATTTAAAACAAAACAACAACAACAAAAAGATTTCAGAGCTGTGTTACAAGAGTTAGGAATGACAGCTTTTACATGCCTGTTATTAATATTATTTTTTTTAATAGCATCCAGGGCACTGACAACAGATCGTTGACTTTCCAGGTGACTATGTGCAAGTTTAGGCTCAAAATACCTTTTACATGAAATAATGTAAATACATGAAACTTTAAAAATATACACTGTTTGTTCTTTTCAGACTTGAAAATGATAGCATGCTGAAATATTTGTACAAAATTTGAACACTGTTGTGACCCAGTAAAACGCTGGTCTCCGTACATCTCTCTGTTTTGTAATTCAGCAACGAATTGCTCAATCTAAATGAAGGCTTTGTTCTGACTCATTTTAATCATGCAGATAATCTCAAAAGAAATAAGAAGTGATGTGGATTTGACCCAAATTCTATACCTTCTTTCCACCCATATATGAGTGTACTAAGGTACAGAAAAGTGAATGTATGTATAAAATGTCTAATTGCATGATGTTTTTTCCTTGACTTAACCAAGAGAAAAGTAACAGGACACTTGGGTACTACAAGATTATTTCTGAAGTTCACTCCTATAAGAAACTGTGCTTAGGAGAGGAAAAGGTTAGTTAGAGGAGAGAAAAACAGTTTCGTGCAGTCAGTGGTCATGGCTGGGGAAAAAAACCGTGTTAAATATTGCCAACATTTACTATGAATTTACAAGTTATATTATTGAAATCTGTACCTCAGCATAAAACAAAACTGATGGTAGCCCAGAGGCTACAAACTCCACAAACCTGTATGTTGGTAACAGTATTTTAAACAAATCTCTTCAAACTCTATGGACTGCTTGCTTTTAATGCATTTGGAACAGATATTTATTGAATTTATTTTCATTTATTTTAAGTAAAGTGTTTGATACACCTTAGCTGACCATACAACTGTACAACAAGTTAGTATCACTTTCCTATTACCAAATCTGCTATGCCAATGATTTTTTTTAAACAACTGTTGCAAAACATGCTGTCAGACTATGAACACAGAAAACTACTAGTGGAATACTTGTCTGTGAAATGGGATAACAGACAAGTTTGAATTCTTTTCCCCTTTGACAACCTGTTTGAACAAAATGGAGGAGGAAAAAAGGAAGCATAATTACATGAGAAGTGGCAGCAGTGTTGGTTAAGGTGGTGCCATCTGACACAGCAGACATCTGGCTCAAGGTTGGGGAAGGTGTTTCAGAGCAGTCAGTAGTATCATAGCTACAAGTCTGCAGCTCATCTAGAATGGCTGTGGAGGACTCACTCACTGTGCGGGAGGAGCACTCACTCATGGCAGAATCTGTGCTTACAGAGGCTGTTTCATTCCTGTGGATAATACTTTCAGAAGCTAGGTATGGGCATTTATATGAAAATTGTGAAAGGGCTGGGGTTTTATAAAAGCGTGAAGGCAAAAAATCATCAAGCGTTGGCAAAGTATATGGTACTACACGGGTGCCACTGTCTGGTGAGAAAGAGGCTCTGTTAACTGGTACCACAGGAGGAGGAAGAGGCAGTGGAGAAGCTTCTGTTGCTGTTTGTCTGTGTGTCTGTGAAGCATTTACCTCCATCACAGGGGCAGTTACTTTCTGGTTTCCAAGCTGAGATTTGAGGAAAAAAAAATAAGAAAAGAAACAGATTACCAAATGAATAAAAACCTTTTTCCTTTGCCTCTTGCTGTGTGTAGGAGAATTACAAAAGTGTAAGTTTTTCAGCAGCCCGAGGAAGTTCACATTCACATGGATTAGGAAATAAATCAACCACGCTCTATATTAAAGTAGGAAAACATAAAAGAAATGAATTCATCAAATACTAGTGGAAGCAAAGCCAGAAACCATAGTGTGCTGGGGATGAATATTCATAATGTACTGCATATATTAATGACCTCAGTTGCGCATTGAGAAGGTTCACACTATTTTATGCTTTACATAAATATGAGGCTAGAGAACGTCACGTTCATTTTGTTTGCAAAAGGAAAAAAGGACCTGCAAGTCTGATCTATGTAAATGTTGCTCTCTTTTTTTTTTTTTTTCAAACAACAGGTATCATTTTGAAATTTACTGTAATATACAGATGGGCAGGACTGCAAGCTAAATAGCAACACTAATATTGAATGTTCATGTGATCCCCAAGCAATAGGTTGTGGACTTTTTTGCCTTTTGTGACGGAATACATCTTCTCCACTGCCTCTCTAATAAAAATGTTTGAATGATCTTAGAATTTCCAAGCGCCCTGGAAGCACCCTGTCAGCCTAGTGGATAAGGTGTACGCGTAGGAGCCTTTTCAACATTAGAGGACACAAGGATTGTTAGGGTAACTGGTATAAATCTGGGCAACAACAAAGACTGGGAGCACAAGAACTGGACAGGGATGACTTCACACTGAAACAAAACATGCTAGTTGTTTGGCTTCAGCATAATTCCTTAAAAGTATAAGGGAACGTCCTCATGAGAGTGCTTCTGAAAACTGCCACACAATGTATGAGCTTTATGTTCTGTTATTTCAAACCAGTCACAGGACACTGGGTTTAAATTAGTCCTGAAACTGGCTTTTTGCATTTGCAAGTTCTTTTTGAATTAAAGATACATGAAAAACATATTGGCATCCAGTCTTTGTTAAACAGCTGCACAAATCCTTCTATACTGCCTATTAGCCACAAGCTTTCAATCAATTCCCAAAATACATCAAAATACTGCCTACTTCAGCCAGCACTAATGATTTCACTTTTGATAGGCCTGAGGAACTCTGGAATAGCTGCAGGGAAAGAGTGTTTGGGATTTTAAATTTATGTAAAATAGAGGACAGTAAGATACCATATGCAGTAATTACTACTTAAAAAAAGCAACATTTACTCATAGATATCACATTGTTACCAATAATATTATGGTTTTTTCCTATGGTCAGAATAGGCAGATGTCTTTAATCATTCAAAAAATGTTTCAAGCCATCAGATTAAAAATGCCATTTTGGCATTTTAATCCAAAATCTGAAAATATCTTTTAAAGCCCTTATGGAAGACTTGGAACACAACCCAGATTGTGCTACTTATGAGAGGTCACTGAGGGTCCAGTTCCATAATTCTTGCTGAGATCAACTAGAATTTACACAAATAACCTTACTGAAGTCAATGGGACCATCCCTATGAATAAGCATTTCAGAAAAGAATCTTAAGCATGTGAACAGATATCCATCACTTGTTCCAAATGGTTCAAAAGGAGGCTTTGGCATTACTGGACCTCTGGGGTAGGTACATAAAAATAGCTAGAAGCTGCTGTTAAAATCTGCAGTTAAAATAGTGAAGAAACTTAGTCAAACAGCTTGAAATCTAAACCTTATTCACAGCAATGTTTCAAATCTACATCTGGAAAAATAAAAAAAAAATAATAAAAAAAAATCTTTTCCATGGAGTAAATCTGAACAGACTACTTCTTAATCAGAAAGTCAATAATTGAGTGTATGACTGTAAAAGGAGATATGATTTTTAGAGAGAACTAATTTGCCAGTGGAAACTTCAAAAGAACAATGGAATACTATTAAAATATTCTCATGAAAAGCAATCATATGCAGATGTGAAACAGCCAATTATACAGCATAGTCTATCAGGGGTTTAAGATGTGTGCAGTTACGTACAGTAAGATATAAGAAACAGTAATTTCACCTTACAGATACATAAAGGGAAGACAGAACCATCATTCATGACAAATTTCATCATCTTTGTTATAATTCAAGATCTCCAGCAAAAGACATGAACCAGGAGATCGTAATGCAATTATGAGGCAGAGCCAATATGAAGCTCTGAAGTTCTTGAGACCAGATATCTTCTCAGCATCCCCAGAAGAAAAGTTACATATGACTGAGCCAACATATGTAAATTGATCTCTAAATTGTTAAAGTAACAGGAAATTTTGGAGACTTGATAAACCTAGGAAGCCTTCTGGCTTCAAACTGACAAGATTGCCTGCATGCTTGAGAAAAGAAGGGATGGACAATACAAGGACAGATATTCAGGGTGCATCCAGAGAGCTAGTGAAACTGAGTTCTCAAAGAATTAAATTCATTGTGTTTGGCAAATAACAGCTGATTTCATCACGCCAAATTCTTAAAAAGAATATAAAGTTATTATTCTTACAACATGGGTAGAAGGAATGCAGCAATTCTAGGTACTGATTCCCAACATAAAGTTTCTCAGCTTTGTAGAGTAGAACTTGAATATTCTGCCTGGTTCTAGAATTCTGTCATAGGTACAACCATCACTCTGGGAAAAGAGTGGCTGAAATGGTGATTTAAAACAGCATTATTTTCGAAAACTGTTTACACCATTTAAAAAACATGGAGCGTTGGTAAACTCTAAACAGATACGTTTGTCTACTACTAATCCATATTTTTCATCACTGTGAAAAATATGAGAAGGACAAGGCTGAATGCATTCCAGAAAACTTTTAATACCAGTTCCATTCAGTGTGCTTCAGATTAGGTTTGTAATTGTTACAGCGCAAGAAATGCTAGCAGAAGTCAGGTGGATTAAATGCCAAGCAAGTATTTAATCAATTAGAATGATGAAAAACTAGTTAGACTACATAATTCTCTTGGATGTGGAGCAATACTTGAGAGAAAGAGATAAATGTCACCACAGTCTTGAAGTGAATTGAAGGTCTCAAGCGCAGCTTCTGCTGGTCCTTAGAAATGTTTACCTTCCATCAAATAGTAAAATGTCAGGCCTGAAGAACACAGTTACTACCCAACTCACATGAAGTAGACATGTGACCCTAGTATGGGTTTCAAAACCAGTCATTTTCAAATTCTATCACTTCAAAATCTATCATTTTAATGCAAGATCTGTGAGGAGTGGCGTGAGATTACTAATGACACCAAAGTGCTGGCCTTGCTTCAACAGTCAAGACACAGATAAGGAGACTCAGGATAAGTGAATAAACTCATTTTGTTAATACATAGCAGAGTTTAGTAGTCAACAATCAAATTACACCCATACGCTTGCACAAATGGGTAAAAATACCTCTATTTTTAATTGTTAAAAGCTGATGTCGAAATCTCCAAACTGATGCTGCAAGTTATATTCCTATGCCCATTTTTACTACCTAGCCCTCTTATTCTAAACTCAGTATAAGGAGGTGGAGTTCAGCCCTTGTGCAAAACCACACTAGTGATACAGAACTTAAAAGGAAAATTATGTGCTTTATTTTCTTTGCTTGCCATCTGTCCCCAAACATTGAAACCTGTCTTCTCTCCCTTCTACATCACTCAATGTGTTGTCAATACCTAACAAACAGTAAGGTATTAGATAAACTGATTCAGAAACAGGTTTTTTTTAATTCCAGGTTTATTTTCCTTGATTCACTTGTCTACAGCTCTAAGGCTGGCAAAAGAAACACTTTCATAAACATCTAGTATAGTAGTTTTTACTCCTCCGGGACACCAGGACTAAACCAAGTGTTCACTCATCCGTGGAATTCAAACAGGGCAAATGTTTTGCATCCTCAGTTTTAGAGAGCAGTATCTAGAACAAGAGGACACTTACAAATTCAGGAACAAAATGAACATAAAACTACTACGTGTTTATTTCAGAAGATGCATCTCAGAATTCTTCAACAGTTTAGAACTTTTTCTTATAAGAAAGTTGGACAAGAGAATTTACCTCCATCGGTCTCATACTAACAAATACTAATTTCTCTGTTGAAATAGATTAGGTTATTTCTCCTGTATCTGCAGTATAGTACAGAGCAGCAGCATCTCTCAAGACTGTAATAATGTAAAAACCCTAATATTGAGTAACTTGAATGCTTCTCTTTTCATATATACTTTTAAGGGGTTTAACCTTTCTCTGAGTAGGAGCGTTTATAAAATGTCACTTGGTGAGTCATACCACACTTTTGCTTGCTCCTAAAGTTTTAGCAGATAAGCTCTGAAGTGCAAATAGGAGCACAAATATAACAAGATACATTAAAAAATTACTGCAAAATTGCTGTGCATGAACTTGGACCATACAAGCTCTCTCAGCTGTATTTGTCCATGCTTTGTGACATAATATAGTTGTACATGTTCCCTACATACACAGATACCCACACATGCACAGTATTTCTCATTCACCACCTCTTAAAAAGTGATGATTAGCCAATCTTACCTCATTCTCCTCCACATACATAAGCCCAGATGCTGAGAGAGAGTTGTTTGTTTTTACAGTGCCTTTCTAAACATATTTGGTTTTTGAGAGTTTCTGTGGCAGCTCTGAACATTGCTGGTGGGCCTAATCTATAGTCTGAGAGCATCCCTAGAGGATATAGCTTAACATAATAACCTATGATCTGCATATACAAAAGTATTGCTGGTGTACAAAGTCCTGTAGAGCTTGCAAATCTAAAACAATTTTAAAAATGAAAGTACTATCGTGCAGTATACTGAAAGTTAATTTGTCTATGTGAGAGAAATTGTGAACTTTGCAAATACACCATGAGATATGGCGCTGAAAGGGATCATAATTTTTGGCATTAGTTAGAACAGCTCCAAGATTTCAACCAGAGATCTGAGTCAGAAAAGAAATCTTTTTAGACATATAGCTGTAGCCTTTATTTCTAACTGTAGCCCACAGCATCTTGGCTTTGGGACCTCATCTGATGCAGAATTTTATACCACCTCACATGCTGATTTGTACTCTAGTTTTAGGTACGTATTTTAACACAGATGTAGCAAAACCCACTGGCTCCATGACTCAATTGTGATGCCAGATACACCTCTGCATACTAATGTTTAGAATTTATTTCAAAGTTGAACATCAGGGAGGATGTCAGCTGAATTTTGCAGGCAAAAGATCAATAAATGGATGCAGTTTGAAAAGCTAGCTACATTCCTTAATGATCCCTGTGATCAACTGAAATTTTTATCTTTTTATTCAAAGAAACCTAGTTGCCGATTCTTCCCACACACTGAAACCAAGGAGAAGGCAGAAAAATAAGTGCAGAATTGCCAAACAAGTCACAGCCACTTTTCTTTTGTCAGCTCATAGTAAAACTAAGACAGATTCTAAAATAAAAAGAAGTTGCAAAATGTGTTTTGACTTTTAAAATTATAAAATAAAAAGTAGCTAGAAGGTAAATTATTTTTAGTAATTCTGATTAGAGTTTGAGTATTATTCTGGATCATAAAAAAGGTATTTCCTCTAATTCTTGTTAGCTGTCATAAAACTACTTTCTGTTTGAGGGACATTTTGATTTATTTGACTATATATATTGCATTATATTGCTAACAGGCTGAATAACTATTTTTAAGTGAAAAGAAAACAGACGCATAAATTGTATTGGCCACACCTACACCTGTTCTACTGTCTGACCGTATCCCTTGATGCCCATATTTAAAAGGCTTGCAAGTCTGCTTCCTATAACCTTCATACCTACCCTATCTACCAGAAAAAGCTCTTGCTCAGCCTTCATTACTGTTTCTGACATGATTCTTTACTGTGGCTCTTGCTTGAACTGGCTCTTTCTACTAGACAAAAATCACTAAGTAGCAAACCGGTTCTTCTCAAGGATAAAGCAACCTGTTTTTCTCAAAAAGTTCTAAATTTTATGTAGCCTAATAGAAGGATTTAAGATGGTAGTTTTGTCTCTAATCTTGAGAAGGACAAATATGATTAATTCTGTGCTCCCACTTGTTAAGAGAGTGAATTCAAAAGGAGCATTGCAAATTGTTGCCATACAATTTCACGGAGCTTTGTTCTGATCAAAATTTTTACCTGGGAGTTGAAGGGGGGAACTGACATATTACAACTTGTAAAACAATCCTGTAGCTAATTCAGATACTTGTGGCTTCCAGAGTAATGACCTGGTTGAATGTGATGCTCTGAAAGAACCACTGTCTGAGAGCAGATGTGTTACTCCTATTGACAACTGGGCTGTCAACGGACTTTAAGATTACAGGATTGTGCTGTGATTACTTCAGAGTGGCCTCACTGATTTCAGCAGAACTAGATGAACACAGATACACCATGATGGGATCTTTGCTCAGACAAAGCTCTGAGGCAGATATGCCTAGACCTACAGCAATCCCTACCTCCAACTGAAGGGCTTTCAAACTCAGATAAACTGGTATATTGGTAGATATACTAGAATAATTAACTTTTTAAATAGAAAAATCTTAACGTGACGAGGTAAAGCAGAGTAGAAATGACAAAGTTTATTCAGAGCTCTCTTTTTGCCTAGTATGTATGCGCTGCTGCTTTATTGCTCCCAGGCTTATTTTATTTGACTCAGTAGCCTTCTGAATGGCGATAAACGCTGCCCCCATACTTTCTCCTAGATGAGATCAGTATAGTTAATAAAGAATTTTCATCTGAGTAGATATAGGGGAAACAGAGGGACTTAAAAATTCAGTGCCTTGTGATGCTTCATGTAGAGGTGGTTCACAAAAGATTTTATCAACCCATTTGCTTTAAAAAGTGCTATTGCATAGGACACATAGGAGACAGCAGTGACCAGCCTTGCAGAAAGCACCAACTGAGAAAATACATTTTCTGGTGGCCCTAGCAAACTGGCAGAGCTGCATTTGTAGAAACCCCCCCAACCCAACCCTTTTCTATCCATACTTGATCCTTCCAGCACCTATGGCAGCATAACACTTTAATGTAAGCCCCTCTAGGAAGAGCCACTTAAGCAGATGCATCATCTACAATTCACTAATTTCCTATTGTGCATTTGCACTCTGTGAAGTGCTCACAGAGGACCAAAGAAGTCTACCTTCCAGCTCAGCTGGGTTAATTTTTTTTTTTTTCCAATATCCTTCCAAAAACTTCCGGTTTTGTTCAGTTCTGTTTTGATCCGTGTGACAGGTAGTTTTACCCAGAAAACACAAGGTCTAAGTTTGATAATGTAAGTAGAACTAAACAAAGGGTTATTAAGTGATTCATGAATGATCTAAAATAAAAGATGGAAAAATTAAATATACCACATGGCATTCTGCAGCCTGTGAAGAAGGAAGAACTGTAGACTTTTGTCCCAAATCCTTTGAAGACATCTTTGAAGTGTCTGGAGAAATACTAGGTGGATGTTCTTGGATTTCAGGCTCTGCTTTATTGTCAGGGATGGGAGCTATCTGAATGGAAAGAGATGCTGTGTGTATCTCAGGCACGGGGTTACACGCAGGTGAGACAGGCCTCTGTACCGGCACTTCAACAGGCTTGAGCTCTTGCTGTGTATTACAATGAATGCTACTCGCTGAGTCACGTGTCCGGGTTAATTTCAGGGTAGATACCCTGCGTTTTTGAGGCTGTTGCCTTTGGCCTTGATGGAAAGTAGTACTAACACCAGCTACTGTGCTTGTGCCTGCACTGGAGATTGAGGTCAGTGGTTTAATGATTTTTTGTGCATAGGACACACTTGTGTTAGATATTTGAGAAGACATTGCCTTCTGGACAGAATTCTCGTTAGTGTAATAGGCAGTATCTGTGGGAAGGTGTTTAGCTGGACCAGTTGTTACTGCCTGGAGATTAATTTCATTCTTGTGATTAGTTACTCTTGCTTTCCGAAAACTTTCTTTTCTAGGGGGTGGCAGAGGTGCCTTATTTGCCAAAAGCATCCACACACAGCAAAATAACATTGAAGAAGAAACAGAAAGAAAGTATATGTTAGCAGGAGATATAACTCACTTTGACTTTTATCTTTAAATAAAGGAACTAGCAACTTAAGGGGCTTCATCCCAACATTGCTCAATTCAATGGACAACTGAATTGGTCAGGTTCCCACCACCTTTTGCTGTGCAGGGCTGTACAGCTTGTGTTTAGGAAGCCAGATGTTCCATTTGCTCCCAGTAAACTGGGATCAGAAGAGAGCCCACAATAGTCCATTTTCTTTTAAAAAAACAATTATTACACTGAATAATGTAAGCAATTGCCAAAATGTACTCCATGATCTTAGATAACAAGCTGTTATTCCCAGGTAACACACATACATAAAAAACACAGAGCCTCTTAAACCTGTGAATTAAAATAGTAACAGAGACAGTATTGATGTTGGTATGTTGATTCTTTTTTTGACAGATAAATATGTTTCCAAGTGTTGTGGTGTTTTGTTTTTTTTTTTTTTTCTTTTTTACTGTGCTCTAATTATATTGTTCTGCAAAACAGGCAGAAACATTGTCTACCTTATAATTAATAAACCCTTATCCTCAGATATTATTTTGATGACTGATGCATTTTTCTGAGTGTAAAATATTAATAAATACTCTTTGAAGTCTGTGAACACCCCTAGAAAGCTTTTATTTGTGTATGACCTACTTTTATTTAGCTGGCTGTCCTGTTCATTGAAAGCAATTTCTGGTAATTAACCTGGAGGCATGTATACTGTATGGAGTATACTTTATCTATGCAGTGAAACAGCTTGTAACACCCCATATGAACAGGTGATTTGCACTATCTGGAAGACATCAAGACAATGTTCCATAGAGGTATCCCATCTATATATGCTATCCCCCAGGAATAACCCACAAACAAATGCCAGAGAATGAAACTTGGTGTGTTCAGTTTTACCTGAGTTGGTGATTTTTTATCCTGTAGATTTGGCCGCACACTCCTAAAACCTTTTGCTGTAAGAGATGAACTGCTAAGATCTCCGTTCAGTGTCTCTCTACTTCCATCATTGTAAGATCTCCAGGCTTTTGTGAGGAAAAGAGAATCAAACAATTTTTTTTTGTGATTAGTAGATCTCTAGATTGCTATCATCATAGCAACATGGCTATTAAACAAACAGTGGAAAAGTTTAGCTACTACACAACTGACATTGCTGCTGTTATCATCATGGAAGTTATAAGAACAGGGCTAAAGCTGCCACTTTACAAAATATTTATCTTTAAAATTTAGAAAACTCAAGCATTGACAATACTGCTGGTAGCAGTTTGATATCTCCCCACAACATTCATACAGACTATGGATTTTAACCTTGGAAGTCCTTTTGAGATGTTGGTGCTTTGACCCCCATATAAAGCAGGCTGAAGTACTTTCACAGGTTAGGTTCTTGAACTTCACAGCTGTGTTGGATTTTGAAAAACATCCCAGCTCACGTAAAGTTAGTTGGTCATGACAGTTTCACCAAATTTTACCACAATACCCGATTCTTTGTTCCAATAATGCATTTTATTTCCAAATCTGAATGACAGCTTGATTTTCCAACCAACCAACCATGTTTTGTCTCTATCCTCAGAGCTGAAAAGCCCTCAAGGCATTGTCCAAACATGGAGGGAGATACTATCCTGCCTCAACAAGTTACAGATTTGAAGACAAAATATTGTAAGTGGCTGGGAAAAGTAACACATTATGTGAGCAGGCTGCTGAGTAGGGTGGGCAGAACTTGCAATCCTGAGTAAGGGACTAAAAATGAAATAGCAAGTGCCGCTGAAGCTAAAGGTGGCAAATTAGCAGCCTGTATTCTCCCACACAATTCATTTTCTGACAACATATACCATGTTACAGGAAATACTGCTTTCAAGTAAGACCTGAATTTGAGGTCTTAACCACTTACAATTATTACAATTTCAGTGGTGCTTTCCTTAAAGAATGTGGATGTATGGAGTAATGAAATCAAATACATGGAAGATTGTTATAATTCATTCACTTACATGGTATTACTCTGATGCATAAATAACACAATGTTTTATTTACCTGAATCTGGAGACTGAGAATCAGACCCTGAAAAAGAAACATCCAATATTAATTTCTGTTAGAAATACAAACACGATGACAAAACTTGAAAAATATATAGGAGTCTCTGTTCAGTTACCTAATTCCCTCCTGTTACCTAAACACACCTCGGAATATTAGACCACAAGTAACTGCCCAATGTTTATTGCACAGGTTCTACGGAAGGTTACAGTGTGCTGAGCGTTACTGTTATTTAATCACCGCTATTTCAGACAGCCAATAATAAACAAACATTTGCTGTGGTTTTTTTTTGCAGTAATTACTGTGATATACTACCATCTAAAATCTAGGTATCAAAAGAAATATCATTCCTTTAAGATGAGCTGGAAAGGTTTAATTCAAAACCAAGAAAGATGCCTACAGGTTCTGTCAGGATTTTCTCTCCCCCTTCACACCAGAATGTGTGATGCTTTCTTCAGCACTTCAAAGCAAAACACAGAAACTGATACATACATACTGCCAGCACAGAACAGATTTGAAATTCTGGTGGTTTTTTGGATTACTTGTAGATATATTACTGATTTTTCTCCTAAAGAACCTAAAATTACAACATCTCTAAACAAATTAAAAATATTTTTAATGTACAATAATTATAGTACTAAGAGCACTCAGCACTAATTTTAAGTGCAACAAAGCAAGACTTTAAAAGGCTTGTATTGCATGCTTAAAAGATAAAAATTTGTTAGAAGCGTTGCTAAGAAATAAGAACCCAATGTTTTCTTAAATTTACATACACACAGTAATCGCAATAACACTTCCACTATCCTTACAAAGCAACCACATTTTTCATTTGCTTCATAAATTCTACCACTTCTTATTCCTGGGAATTAAGTCTTATATTTGAAAAGATCTACAAAGCAAAGACTTTACCTTGCAATTATTTTATGGCTCATTCTTTATTCAGCTTCCTGTATTATACTTGTTTGGTGTGAAGACTACATATTCAGGTTGGTGTAAATGAGTCTACACCACTCAAGATTCTTTACTGATTTATACCTGCAACTACTTAATTCACCAGTGAACCTGGACAGATGATACCCATTAAGATTTAATTTTGCAAAACCAGACATGAGTATTGCTAAGAAGCAGTTCTGCCTGTCTACTGAATATTGCGCATGTTTTTATTATTTTAAACATTTTTTGGAAAACATGCTTGATAAATGATTTTTTTAAAGTTAATCTGGCTTCTGACAATTATTTTACAACAACATTCGGATTCTTTTCTTTTGAGAAGAGTTTTTAAGGCAAGTTGCACTAAACAAAGTTTGTCATAAACAAAACCTACTTTTCATGCTATGCTATCTTGAAAAAAAACAGGGCACATGACACCCAAAATATGTATCAAAGGCAAAATTCATTTATAAATAACTTAGGATTTTTCCTAAGTCCTCCTGATTTTTTTTCATTAATGGTTACTAAGCATAGGCAGAGAGAAATTAAGACTACTTTTTAAAGAGCATTGTAGAAATAACAGACCTGTCAGTGGAATAGAAAATACAGTTACCCTTCTCCTCCTTGCAGAGTAATATTGCAGGCATGCATAACACTATAGAAAAGACATTCAGGAGTAGTATCTCACTGGTTAGCGGTTATACCTGAGGCCAATAGGTTTGGAGAACTCTGAACTCTCTTCACAGCTGTTAATGTGACAGACATTGCAGAACGTTTGCGAGCACACCCACCGCTATCTGGAAGCACAAAACAATACAGACAGCAGCCCCAGACAAAGGGAGCAAGCACATGCAACATATCACAGTGTGAGATACACCAAACATACATGAAAATAAGCGTGCAGTTAGGGAACTGCTGCAGGAACGTGTAAATTTGCAAGTTTTGCAGATTAGCAGAATACATAAAATTTCACAAGGTTTAAACAACAATAAACCTCACAGAAAATAAGTAAAGAAAGCAATATTTAATACTTAATCCACTAGGGAAACATATACATTCTGTTACCTGAAAGACTGCTTAATTATAGCTAATTAGTAAAAACAAACAAGTAATCAAGATGAAGGATTAAGCATTCCAGAGTAATATTAATCAATAATCTGCACTGTAAAATCATTTCATTGTATGCATTAGAAAGACACCATTCATAAACTAAGCTTATGTTTGATCAGCTGACAAAGTGCTTTTGTTCAGTCTTTTGGATCCTTTAAGCTCAAGAAACAAAATTACTAAGGATGGCATAATTTTCTGTTGTTTTGGTGGAACATCCTTGTTCTCCCTCACCCCCTCTTCTTTTTTATCTAATGGAAGACAAAAAAAAAAAAAAAGTATGTCTGGAACCCAATAACATCCCGAGGGAATGCCCAGAAATCTAAAATCACTCTGAACAACCAGCAATGGGAAAAACCTTTCTTCTGGATCTTGCATGACTCCTTTCCTTACTCTTCGCTCCTCTCTCACTTGGAGCTGTCATTCTCTTTTGTAAATACTTTGTTATTATTAGAAGGTAGCTTTCCCATGACTTAGCTTTTTAGCAACTCTATCATAGTTGTAAAAGCAAGTTAATAAATATACTTCCTGATAATATTTAGCTGGAATATTTTTCTGCTCTTCAATACATTAATTATTTTAATTTTCATATTTGAAATTATTGAAATTTCATACAGGGCCCCACTGAAGTCAAGAACCACAACTACGATAGAGGCCCTAACTGTTTTTATATCTGTGTCCTGTGACAGGGAGTTTTATAAAATTATGCTTAAGGAAGACCTGCAACCTATTAGTAGAAAGTATTTGCTATGATAGCAGTAATTTGAGCCACAGAGACATCTTTAACCCATGTCTGCAAGAGAATTGAGCTCCTGGTATTTCTTTGCTCATTCCAATATCCCCCCAAAATAGCAGAGCCTTCTGGCCACAGGTCTTGCAGGATATGCATTAAGTAGTTGTTAACATTGGCAAACATCAGAGCCACTGCCCCAGGTGTAAGCGATTCCAAAGACTCATTGCCAATTCCAAGTCTCAAGGCAAAAGGCCAAATGATTTCAGTCAGCAACAGTCTAAAGCAATACATTACCCGCAATTAATTATTGGTGTGGCGCATGTGGAACAAAGACAATGGCTATCAAATCTGCACATTTTTTTAGTTTGCTTACATAAATACAGAATGGCAAGGGTAATTAAAATCACATTTTCCACTCTTGTATTCCCTCCCCCCCGACATACACCAGAAGTAATTCCAAGGAGATTTGATGATGTGTTGATATTGAGGTTCTGTTCTTATCCGAATATTGGCAGACTTTGACAGCATACTTTATTTGATTAATACAAGCTAACAGGCAAACAATTTTGTTATACTGTCACATCTTTTATTCAAACAAAGCGATGCTTTATTTGTATTTTTTCAAGAGCTACCTTCCTGAATTTCAGGATAGGGAAACTGAAGTGGGAAGAAAGGAAGACAACAAGAAAATCGACTACAAAGATTTCATTATTGTAACTTCAAGAAATTCTGCTTCAAATTAATTTTTAATGTAACTGAACTGAGTCAGAGGTTTATACTTAGTGGACACATTATCTACCAAAGTGTTTGACATGGCTTCATACAAGATAGCTAAACCAGATGTAACTGACTATATACATACATGCATACAACATTTACCCCTATATATAGAAGCGCATATGCAACTCTGTACCTGCAATAACGTTCTCAGTATCTGTACAAAATAATGAGAATCAATTATCACTCAGTTAAGACATAACCACACAAATATACCATATTGAGTTCTGCAAAATTTCTAATAAAATACAAATGTGTGTGGGCAAGCACATATTTATGTATGATGGACTCCATCTTCCTATCTTTGTTAAGACCAGGCTCCCATTAAGTCAAGGGCATCATATCTGAATGAGGATCAGAAGAACCTGCACGCTGCCTCACAAGAAGCAGTTTTCAACCTGCTTCCCTTATCTGCACGGCATTACACAGTTGAACTTCAAGAGACTTATTCCAGCCTGTATTCCTTTTTCATAGCTCCAGCAAATTTCCAGCAAATACTAACTATATTCACCCAGATTCTTGTCCAAATAACACCAAAAAGCTCGAAGTCTAGAGAACAGAGAATTCAAAAACAGTAAGGGAGGCTGAATTAATGATCATCTGCTCATTTCACCTGCAAACTATAAGCAATTAATATTGTACAGCTGTTACTCGAGGAACAAATGAGGATATGTGAAACAATCTATACAAAATGTATGCATATATAAAAAAATGAAATGTGTGCAAATATATATACACATATGCACAATTCTCTATGCTTTTGACATGAAAAATTCTTCAGGAGTGAGAGTCCTGTCTTCCTAGGTACTGTTTTAACATTGAAGCAAAGGAGACCTGAATCAGCTAACGTCTGCAGGCAATAACAGAATATGAAGTTGGGCAATAATTCACAATAAAAACAGCAAGTCCAGCTCTAATCAGGACTTAGCACAGTTGGTGCCTAGATATTCTTTTGCAAGCCCTACATACTACCATCAAATAATGAAAAGACAAATAAGCATCCTTAGCAGGTACTGCAGAAAACAAAGGAGAAAGGGGAGGTAAGGGTTATCTGGCGGGACATGTTTCTGACAGTGTCTTGCAGTGCAAGGGCCATATAGGAACAAACTCCTGAATGCTAAGATCAATGTTGCAGACTTACCTTTAAAGAGAGAAAAAGAAAGAACCACCCACTGACTGGAAAAGACAGGCAAGGTGGTGGCTTGCCCTCCAGCTAGGAGGACGTGTGTATTTGTGTATGTATGCTAACACTCTCTGTGGTGGGGCTCTGGAAGCTCTTTTCCTCCCATTAGCTCACCATTCAGCTCCTCTCCCTTTGCCAACTCCCCTCCTACAGTTTTCTTCAGCCTTTCTCCATTCCTCACCTTTCCTCACTTCTTTCTCTCTCCCTCAATTCTGTTTCTCTCCACAAACAAGTACTTCAACCCTTTCCCCCTAAATCCAACAACTCCCACTAAAGACAGCATCACCCTGAGCGAGCTGTATCTCTGTTTGACAAATAGTCTATTGGTCAGGTCCTGTTCCAAAGCAGAATGGAGCCAATTCAAAACACCACCACTTTCATTTAGGAACATGGGGTGGTTTTTTTTTTTTTAAAAGACTGTTTCAGAGAGTCAGTAAAAGCAGTGGCATAAACCAAGTTGGCAAGGATGAAAGGATGGTGACCTCTTGTGAAGAGGTGAAAGAGTAGCCAGGGGGCAGGAAATTTTTAATAAGCTCTTACAGCTCAAAGAAAAGAAAAATGGCACCCAAACATAATGTTTGCTGATCATTATTCTATCCACTATACTTGTGAATGGTATCATTTTCCCCTTTGCCTGCACAGTGAATTCAAGTTTAGAAGACCTGGGATTCTTACTCACTATTTGCATTCTAAACTTCTGAGGCAAATATATAGTGCTGGCTCCAACAGTCCAAGACAGATGAAGCTGCTGCCTCTTTGTGTCCCCAGCTCCAACCAGTAGTGAGTGTGGATGTGTTCCCAGCAGACACATGCACAAGAGCACACGTATACACCACATACACACATGGCTGGCCACACAGATCACACACACTCAGAGCACTCGCGCTAACACAGATGGCACAATGGCCTCATCCCCCTCCCCTCTCTGGCTGAGCAGGACAAAGGTCCCCTAGTGAGGATATATATGCACACATGTACAAGGTGGATCCTTCCAGCAACTGGGCTTAGACATTGAGTCTGCCATTCATTCCATGCCTGGACCCCAGGGCTGAGGCTCTCCTGGGACAGTCCTGGGATGGGCCTGGACAAGGGAGGCCCTTGTGCCTCCCTTTGTTCCTTGAGACTCCTTAATTTGGGTTCCTGCTGGCCCTTGTGCTCCTCTAGGCTTGTGGAGATGGGCCTTTGATGGCTCCTGTGATGGGCCTGGAAGCAGCCTGGCAGGGCAGGCTAGTATTTGGGCTTCCCCTCCTGCCACTGCTTCTCCAAGCTCCTTTGCAGATGTGCAGACGAGCTTTTATCACATAACCTAACATTTCTACTACCTAACCTACTATTATTTGGCTCTTTAATGCTGCTAAATTAGAACAAATAATGATTAAAAAAGTAATTTTTTTGTAAAATGCCTGAAACACTCAAGCCCACTGAATTTGCTTTAGTGAGCTAAAAGCAGCTTCACAATCTATTCAGGAACTCTGCAGGGACCCAAGAATTTCTATTCTTGTCTCCCAGACAAAAGGTAAGAGATTAGTGCATGTGATGACTTCCATTAATAATTTTAACAAACATAATGTTCACAGTCTTCCAGAACTGCATACTTTTTCACTCTTGGCTGCTCTTTATGCACTTCATCTACTGCAAACAGCTAACTTGTTTAACAATTTTAAAATTAGATGCATTTACCAAGAATTATCTGTGTGAAACTCAGCCAAAATATTTAGGGATGGACACTAAGAATCTGTTTTAGCATATTAACTTGTATTCATTCGTTATTCCTCAATGCAATTACCTCTCCCACAACA
Organism: Theristicus caerulescens; assembly: GCA_020745775.1. Taxonomy (NCBI): domain Eukaryota; kingdom Metazoa; phylum Chordata; class Aves; order Pelecaniformes; family Threskiornithidae; genus Theristicus; species Theristicus caerulescens. Next base: position 36,532,325 of record CM036563.1, on the reverse strand, counting down.
TTAGGTATACATGCACATATATAGCATGAACAATAAGCACATTTATCCTGTGTTTTAATCTGATGTGAGCTTCATGGGTAGCTCAAGTTTTCTGTGACTTAGTTTCTCAAAATGTCTCACCAAGCTAATGATGCTCATCAAATCTGTAAAGTACTTGAAGATTTGTTGATGAAAACCCCTATCTATAGTTTAAAATATTATTCTGTTGACAATTGCTTAGTCTGGGTTTAAACAGGCACACATTCTATTAGACTACTATTTTTAAATTATGACAACATTTGAACACCAAGAGGAACTATGAGCCAAAGTACCTTTGGTCCTTCTGAAAACCTCCCCTATATTTTACATCTATTTCTTTGCTTTTGCAAACATGTTTCATTGCCTTATGCTCTTGAATATTCCTTCCCAACATGTGGTACAGAATTAACATAAAATGCTAAAAAATCCCTCCCATATATGGTATAGTATTGAAAACCAAAGCTCTTCAAAACATTTTCTCTGTAGACAAAAATATCTTCGGCAGGGTTCGCTGAGACAGACTGCCAAGTCTGCAGCCACAGGGAACACTGGATTAGAGGAGCCCATTCTAAGCAGTAGATTTACTTTTTCTTTTTAAAGCGGCATATACACTAGCTTTGCCACTTCACCAGTTACCGACATCAAACTACAGTGCTCATTTATCTGTAGGAGTAATTAATGAAATGCATATTTTTAAAACAAACTAGTGGCAAGTCAATAGCGTCTGATAACCTCCAATTGCATCATGCACAAATTCCTGCCATAAAGCAGTGAAATATTAAAAAAACCCTGCAGCACTCGTGTTCAAAGACAATACAGTGTAAAAAAAAAAAAAAGAAAAAAAGAAAAAAAGGAACAACTAGACCAGAACACTATGCAGAACAGCTTCCCCCTCAGTCACTCTCTTACTTAGTAAAGCAATGCTTTATCAACACATAGGTGCAAGATGTTCACTTTTACAGCCTACTCACTGGATTTTTTTTTTTTTTTTTTTTTACAGTCAGGAAACAATCTACATCAATAGAACTGATGTGAAATACCACTTTTTTGTCAATGCCTCCTTTTAGTGCAGCTGGTAACATGCACATTAATATCAAGTATATACAAGGTGAAAAATGTTTTCACTGTGTAAGTGCAGAGTAGATTAAAGTTCAGCCTGCAATCATGATATCCTTAGGTAACTGGAAAGGATTTCAGCACATTCAGGTCTTTTAAGTTGGTTTTCAAGACTCCTGTGTGATCAGAAGACTCCCAATCCCCAATAGGAGTCATTCAGCCACATAGATTACTTAAATCTTATGTCTATTTCTCTTGAGAATTTCTAGCTTATGGGAAAAATCTTAGTACAACATAGAACAAAGTCATACTTCAGAGCTGCAGTAGCACAAACTGGCAATTTACTGCTCTGACACTATCCACATTTTTCAAAGTAGAAGCTATAAAATGACATCTATCATATGAGTTAAAATCATATGATTGCAATGCACAATGTAATCACAGTCAAGTGTATGATGATTAGCTGAGTTACTTCTGAAATTACAGTTCTATGAAGCAAGCAGTATTTTAGTACTACCTTAGTTATATAGACTATGTTTAGAAAAGACATCTTTGCTAAAAATGCAAGAGAATAGGACAAATTTCAAACAGTATTTCCATAAACGAAAAAAACACCACCCTGGTTAGTGTCTGTAAAATAATTAAGAACAACCAAAACTTGGGGAAAAAAACCCACAAACTCCAATGAGAAATTTCTTTTCTCCTGCTTATTATATTTACAAATGTAGTGGTTTCAAGTGAGCCAATATATTTTGACTTTGTATTAAAAAAACCTCTCCAAGAACCTGGTCCTACTGAGTTCCAGTCATTGTCTGAGACAACAGGAAGCCAGGAAGCCTGATTAACGCAGTGGTCTAGATAATGGCAGCCTATACCATGGAAAAGCTAATCCCTTCGACTTAGACTGTGCTGCTTAAACACCGAAACTGGCTTCAAAGGTCGTTCAGGTCCTCAGGTCCCACATAACGCATTTTGCTTATTTCAAGTTGTCATGTCAGTTGTCATGGCGCAGCACTACAGTCAATGAGAAAAGCAACCAGTTTGGAAAGGATGGATACATCTATCCTTGTGCTACAGTTAATCTGCAAACCAGACAGTTCCCCTATGGAGTATAAAGAGTTGACTACAACTGAAAATTTACACCTGACATGAGTGAGGCCAGGATTTCACCAGTCTGCTTTCGAGAGGCCTAGTCCCGCTTCCAGCAAAACCAGCAGCACTATCTAGTGACTTCAATGATTCAGGAGCAAATATTAGTATGTTGTCACAGATCATGAAGATAACTTCCTACAGAGTACTTCATTTGGTCAATACATCTATCACAGCAACTTGAGAGAAAATACAAATCCCTATAAGTACAAAAAGTTATCCTCGTCTGATTACGCAAGTGTAGCTAATAATACAGGATAGTATTTATATGCCCCTTAATTTAATGACAGTGGAGAATGAAACCAAAGCATTTTTAAAGCATGTGCATTTTCTTGGGAAAATGTGATGCTTTAACACCACTTTTCCACAGCTGTTATGTCCTCATATTTTTACATAAAACATACACATACAAAACTGATACATATAACTTAAGCACAGAAAGCTAAACATGCATATATATTTCACATATCCATATATATCCATACATAGAAAAACATGTATGTAAATTTTATATATGGAATACAAACACACGTAAGCAGACATACTATTAAAATATCTTGCTTAATTTGAGTTCAGCACCAACTAAAGTACAATTTGTTCACGAAAATTTAAATAAATTTGGGACCTTCTCTGCTTACTGAACAACACATAAAAGTAAACAAAAATCTCACAGAAACAGCATACCTGTGTTCATTTTGACACTGGAGAATTTGCTATAAAAGTCTTCAGATTTCCTGCGGAAAATAAAATGATCTATTAATTTGCACAAGACAAGAACGTGTGGTACAAAATGGCAGCAGGACTTCCTGGAGGGGTGGAGAATCACCGTGATACAAATGACAGTCCTATTTTAACACAGCTTTAATTAAATTGGTACTGCTTGTCCTTCCAAAGTTAAAGATGAGCTGTTGCTTCCATTAAAAGCTAGTCTATTTTCAAGTGTTTAGTATCTCTGTTGTAAACATTTGCTCTGGGATAAAAACCTAGCGATTAACTTTTAGTCTTGAAACTATAAACTAAAAATTAGTCCTGTACAGGAATGGGGAAATATTTTTAAAGGCTGCTTGTAAGCTTTATTCAATTCTTTGTGCAAACTGAAAGATATAAAAGAGTAGGTCTCTCCAAATTTTTTTAAGCAAAGTTACCAGCTCTTTTTCAATGGTTTATAAGCAGATGTGGCTGTTTTCATCCAGTGATTGCACGTGTCTTTGCCGACAACACTGACACTCTTAATGGTGCTCACTGTATTGCTATGCACAGAATCAGGGCATGTGTCGGCATCCACAGGAATCCATTTCAAAACTCTCAAAGGAGTCAACAGGTAGGGAACCAAGTCACTATACATCAATGTGCTTTTTAAAGGTAATAGCTTGCAACAAAATAATGTAAAATGCACGCAAAGGCTGAATCTCTTTATTTAGATATGCCAACTCCATACAGTTCTTACAAACAAGCAAATAGTAAAATCCCACAAAACCAAACTACAACTGTAGAAAAAGCATGACATCCTACATTAACAGGTGACTTTAACCTACTGATAGTATGTCACAGGACAAACTAGACAATATTTTCCATCTACTGCCAGTTTATGTCAGCTTTATCTCGGGATCAGGAGCTTCAATACCTCTTCTATTCAGGCTCTTTTAGACATAAAAAGATAAATGCAGAAAAGGTTTCTAATGGCATTCTGCATACTGACCAATCTCAGCTGTATCGTTACATTTATGGTGCCCACTATAATTTACTTTACTGAGTGGGCAGACACACTGGATGCCAAAATACTGAGAGCTAAAAAAAGTCATTCTCCCTCTGCACTGTTCCCACATCAAGTTCAGGATAAAATAAAGGGAAAATCAGAATTTTTAATGTAATACAGCTTCAAAAAATAAATTAAAAATATAAACTGCCCGACTATGTTGGAGTAAGTTGGAAGGTATGTGTGAGGGACCATTTTTATAATGGGAGACTAAAGATACTAATTAATACAAGTAAACAAAATATTGAAAGAGAACTCCAGCTCAACTCAACAGGAACCCTGAATTAACTGTACCTCTGAGATAACATGTATATTGTTGTATTCTCTTGTATTCATAATGAGGCTAGATTCTCCACTGCTTGAAAAACTTACTGTTTCTCAGAATCTTTCTAAACTCTGCTGCTGTTTTTTTGTTAAAAAACTGACTGAATAAGATGCATGTTAAACTTCTTGAGAACTAAGGAAATAGATATGTGGCAGTGAATAAAGTTTTATTAGATCCTTTTTATGCTGCAGCTATCAGCAAACGACCTCTGAAAACTTCTAAAAGATCTTTTAAAAATTAAGGTAAATTCTATTTTATTCATTTTTTGATAAATTGTCTTTGACTGAAATTTTGGATTTCTATAACAGCTACAGAATATTCTTAAAGCCTCAAATTCCTACAGTGTTTTCAGGCTGCTAGAGGAGACACCATTTTCAAGCCTTCTTTTAGCTTGGAACTGAATCACTGATGGTACCGCACGCAAGCTACGAAATGCAACATGATATTTATTTTCAGACCCAACAAGTACAGAACTCTTGGAACACTGCAGAGCCAAAATGATTTCTAGCAGGTGGCTTCGATATATTTACATACAGCATGCTTAACTCTTATTCAAGTTTTAACATACAACACTCAATTTTAGCAGTACAGCTTTGTCCTCCTAAGACTTTTTCTATCTGAACAGCTTAGGCTGCATTGCTGACACTCAGCGAGGGATTGCATACAAATCACTAACATTTCCACATTAATCTCATTTTGCTGAAGAACAAATTAGTCTTGCGTACCTAAAAACTATGCATGTAAATAAAGTGATATAAATCACACTCATGCAAACAGTAGGCCTTGCATTTAATACTAAAATTATTTGGAATTCTCTGCTTCTAAAGAGCAGAAGTAGCATTCAAATACTTAATGATACTGGCAGTAGGATCCAAATGAATGCAATGAACTTAACAGCCATATGCCTGAAACCATTTTACTCAGCATTGTTTCAAGCAGTCTTTAAGGGGGGGCAGGGGGGGGAGCAAAGGGCTTTTTTTGCTTTGTACTTCTGTTCCTACTTCATTGCCTCCTGAAAGTTGTTCTTTGTGAATGGGTTTGTAAGTAGCTCCAATATAGACCCCTGACAGAGGCAAGATGAATGTTCTACTGGAAGCATCAGACACTCCTTACTGCCAAAAAGGATGCCCAATGACCAGCTAAGATACGCAGCTCTTAGATAGCTAACTCTGCGACAGAAGGAATGCCTGTAATTCTTGTGGAGACACAAAGCGCTACTGGAACGCATGAGTCTGCAAAATCAGAGACTGCTAACCTAGATCAGGCAGGTTTTCTACTAAGCTCACACCTGATCTTAGCTGCTGAGGTAAAAGAACACTAAGTTTAACCGCAGTAGCATGCCTAACTTTTGCAGAGGGAGATCCAGGATTAATCTTCATGGCGTTCTTTTATAGCTGGCTTCATCTGGCAGAGGCAGTGCAGTAGGAAATGAACGACTGCGCTAATGCACAAAAATGGGTCTGTCAGGTTGAATACAGCATTGCTACAGTTTCACTAAATACGTAATATATGTTGCTGTGTTATTTCTTGATCACTCCCTATATTTCTTCATAACACTACAGAGATTACCTCAGCTCAGCAATACTTTGCATTGAGAGAGGCTACTGAAAAGACTTGTGGGAATCTCACTGACACCTGCTCTATTTTCTCCAAGAGACCCTGATAGCTAGTTGTGATTGCTTCTTCTGTTCCTGGTAAGTTCTGAAGTGTAGGGTGCTGCAGGGAGCCATTCTGTCACCCCTTCTGTTTCACATTTATATGGAGCTATAAAAAGGGTTAGTGAGAAGTCAAGAAAGGTTTCCCCGCCCTCAGTTTGTTCATGAATACAAGCTGCGTGTCTTTACTGTTAAGAGGTTTAATTCCATTATTGATCAGATGCTAGAACACCTACAGCCATAAGGTAGGAGCTCTAACATCCAACCAAACATTAACTAAATAAATGTGAGCAACTGCTTTGTGAATCAAAGCCTAAATGAGTAGTAACATGCTATTACCTGCCTTCACCTCATTCAAAGAATTAAGTTAATCATTGTTAATAACCATAATCCATAACTAACTAAGGATAGAAACCATCAGAAGTTAGAATATCCTTTCCATGTAAAATTCTGGAAAGAACTGGAAGGTAAAGGAAAGGAGATTTGGGTTGTGGTTTTTTTTTTTTTTTTTTGGAAGCACATATAGAAACTCCAAAAATTATTATTACAACTTTATTAATAGCTTAATATATTGCAAATTCCTAAATGCCACATAGGAGTATCAGATCAAAGGCATCCAAGCTCATGGATAACTTTTGGGGTCTTTCTACCTCCTACTCTGTAGCCATGGAGTCTAGACCCATTTGAAAGCCCAGGCTTGCTAGCTGCGTAGCTAACCAGGTGGCAAACTCCAAAATGCTAGTTGCCTGCTTGCTTACTGTCCTGGTTTCGGCTGGGATGGAGTAGGTTTTCTTCCTGGTAGCCGGTATGGGGCTGTGTTTTGGGTTTAGGTTGAGAACAATGTCGATGATACACTGACGTTTTGGTTCTTGTTAAGTAGTGCTAAGTACTTGCTAAGTGGCGCTCACACTGGTCAAGGACTTTTCAGCTTCCCATGCTCTGCCAGGGGCACGGGAGGCTGGGAGGGGGCACAGCCGGGGCAGCTGACTCAGACTGGGCGGGGGCTATTCCATACCACGTGACATCATGCTCAGTATATAAGCAGGGGACTTGGCCGGGGAGGGGTTCGATTGCTGCTTGGCGGACATGCTGGGCATCGGTCGGCGGGTGGTGAGCAATTGTGCAGTGTACCGCTTGCTTTGTATTACTACTGTTCTATTTTTTTTTTTTATTTTACTTTAGTTATTAAACTGTTTTTATCTCAACCCATGAGTTTTCCCCTTTTGCCCTTCTGATCCTTTCCCCCATCCCACCGGTGGGGGGGTGAGCGAGCGGCTGCGTGGTGCTTAGTTGCTGGCTGGGGTTAAACCACGACACTTACAAAGGTTTTGAAAGGCTCTTGAAGCACAAGGTGGTAAATTACCTTGTCTGGTATGTTTTGAATCAGAGCATACAGACTCCATTGCTGTTTCAAAACAAGCTGGCAGTTTCCACATAGATTATGTCTGAAAATATTTTTGACCTATTCTACTTAATATAGTCACAGTATGAAAGAGGCTCAAAGAGAAAATATTTATTATTACAACCCCCCTTCCCCACCAACAGCAGCCCCTACAGTTATATTACAGGTATTCTTGGTGCTGAGTACTGTAGGGTAAATTGTGAGTTTGATTGACTTGAACCAACTAAATATTTTCCCCCAAGGTATTCAAGATAACTTTTATAAGATGACAGAGATCAACCAGACAGTGTTAAGGAACTAATGACTTTAACATATTCTAAGTTACCTGTTATTTACTCCTTGCTATTTCACAAAAGATATTCTAAAAAGCAGGTTTAAAATGCAATTTTCTGGTACAGTATTTATATTAATTTTAAAGCTAATTCTAGTATGTGCTCTTTATAGTTACCATCCTTTGTAGTGAATTCTACCCCAAGGACCTTTGGTGAGAGGAGCAATTGGCTTACAAGAGAGAGTGCAGATGGATCACCAGCAGGATAGATGTGTGTGTGTGTGAGATCTGCCTGGAAAATGATAATTTTCATTGTCTTAGGTAGACAGCAGAGCCCAGATATTTGGAGAGGACAGGAGCTTTCCAGATTTGCGTGAGAACGAGTGTCAGACTTGCATTAATGTTCACAGTTTGAGCTAGAGACAGTAATCTACTTTAGAAAATATCTGCGAAATTAAGGAGCCGAATCAGTCAGTGATTTTACTCCAAGTATAGTTTATTTAGTCAGTTTAAACATGGCAGGTGACCTACAAACACATATTTATTACCAGGCAGGATTCTACATCCTAATTTGCACGTGGTAGTAAATTCTTTTAACCCAAACCATTAAGAGTCTGCAGAGCTCCTGCTCTCATCTCTGCAACAGGCCAATATACTTTATATGCCAACTCCTACATTCAGTGTAGGAGGAAAAAAAAAAAGTATGAAGCATTAGTTCAGGAAAACAGTGAAGAGCTTTTATTTCTCTCAGTTTTTAAAAGAAATTATCTCAGATGTTTAGCTGTAGCAGGACGACTATGGCAATGGAATGCAATGAGAGCTTTACACTGCAAAATGTTTAGATTGTGGCAACAGGGACTCACACAAAGAAACAACCGTCCCGAAGCTTCCTTGGGAGCAAAGGTCTCTTGGGCTGAGCCCCTAAGCAGGAAGCAGGCGTATATGCAGATGTATTGTTCGTATGAAAAAACGTTTGATGGAGCACAGGTAGACAGTGCTTAAATAAACAATTGAGAAGATACTGAAGAACGTTCTACCATGTTTCAATTTCATTAACATGCAACAACAAGACAACAAAATGGCAGGGAGCCTGTACTAAGATCCAACCCAGCAAGGCATATACTGAGCATATGCTTTATGCAGGCCCCACAGACCTATTTCCATGCTTAATGTTAAACATAAGCATAAATATTTTTTGCCCCAGATCACATTGCCTCACCCTATAAGGAGCTGAATACTCCAGTTCTAATTAAAGTTTTTTCAGATAGACAATCAAAGAACAAAACACAGGCAGACAACTGCCATCATAGTTTCTGTAATTTTAACTTTTAAATTTTGCTTACAGAATTGTGAAGACATCCTCATGTTAAGTGCAGTGTCACCTACACGTCACTTATGCACATCATCTGCAGATGTACTGATCTGGTCATTAAACAATTGGTATGTCTGAATAATTTGTACACGGCCATAAACTTCTACTGGAACGCAATAGATAGGTTGCATTGTAGTCAGCAGCAGCAAGTGCGTGATCAGGGAAATCTGTACCCACAGAAGCTCTGTTTACTGGATCATCTGGGGAGACACAAAATACTAGGTGACATGCCTGGGCTGCAAAGAGCATGAGTTGGTTTAACTGACTGATAGAAGCTGAGGAGATCTGTGTTTGCAGAGATTCTTTCAGATGTAGGAAGGGGATGGATAGTTACCCTGCTACAGGTATCAAGAAATTATGGTTATGAGTGATATACTAGTAGAAAACAGGTGATTTCTGAGCAGTGTGGAAAGGCAGCAGAACAGACATGGAAGTTGGATTTATGATTTTTGCTGTGTTTGCCAAGTTGTAATTAGGAATAAAAAAAACTTGGAGATATTCCAACTGCCTACAGTATACTAACTAACTTAGGTGGGTATCTCACTTATGACATACCAGACACATAAGCCTACTGCCCCTAGCAAATACAATACTAACATTGTTATTCAAGGCACTGGTAAGATCTTGTCTTGAAAAATCACAAGCAGTTCTAGTTCCCATGAGCAAGAGTTCAAAGAGCACCAGGTACAGGAGAATCCATCACAGGAGTCTATGGCTGATCATTCTCTATAAACACATCAAGGGTTTGGACATAACTGGAGGAAGTAAAGGAAAATGTTGGCACAAGAACTACTATTAACCATTTCACTTATCTTAAATAAGTTGAAAATCATAAGGTAGTTTCTATTCATGACAGTCATTAAGGTCTGGAACAACTCATCAGGAGTGCTGTGGTCAAACTTCAGAGCCTGAACTTGACAAGTGTATGTGAAAAATGTGGCTGTCTGAAGGCAGGGGAATAAATCCGATGACACAGGAACTCTTTCCAGACCTTGGACTCTTTTCCTAATGTAATTTTCCTGAGAATGCTATAAATGCAAGATTAAGAGAAACTGGTATTATCTCCTCCTTTCCCTCTGTTTCTTCATGAAACTGAGAAAATTAACTAAATATTTGATGAGAGAGAAAAGCAAAGATATGTTTCTAAACTGAAGGTTCCTTACAGTAATCTTTGTTATTGCATGCAACATCAGTAGAAAAAGTTCAAACACTTGTTATTTAAATCAGTATCAACTTAAAAGTAAGTCTTTCTCTCTAGAGAAAAAACTCAAAGCTTAAAATTTCTCCTGTTGTAGCATGATTTTTACTAGATATGGATTCTTTTGACTAGCTATATGCTGAAAAACAAACTTAAGTCAAACTTCTGTACTTAATTCTAAATAGGTGCTTGCTGCCATCTCAAAATACCTCTCAGACGCTTCAATATCAGAACATTTTCCTAAAATGTAACTGCAAGTATAAGAGGATACCAAGAAAGTTGTTCAAGCTGACAACATTCTGTACATTTTACTGGTTATTTTTACAGCTGCAAAAGGAAGAGGAGGACAAACTGCTGCTTTCATACTCTGCATCTCCTTAAAGCTCTACCACTAGAGGAAATTTTATTAATAATTCCAGTCATGCTTGTGGTGTTTGTGATTTTTTTTCATTATTTTTATTGCTTAAATATAAGGGAAAAAAAGTCCTGTTAACTGCTGACTGCAATTCACATTTCTTACCCTTTTCTCCAGGCATCTACTGCTGTTTTTAATACTTTTTAGTACATTTTAGTACTGTTTTTAGTACATTTTTAGTACATTTCCAGGACTTTACAAATTACTGGCCACTTGAATACTTCAAATATTATCAAATTTTTCATGTTTATACAGTATGACAAACAACACATTCCTGCTCCTTTCTACTAGGTATGTAATATGTACCAATTTGAGACTAAACATGCATAAATCGCCACCTAAAAATAATTCCTTCTGATAGGTATTTTTTTTCATGAGTCAATACCACTCCCAATAGAATCAGTGGGAGTAGTATTCACTCATGACAGAAAAATCCTTTTCTGTTTCCTTCTATTGGTTTTGTCTTAAAAATAAAAATATGCTTCCTTGAACTACAGTGAGGTAATGTTACATCTAGCTAACAGAGTCAGACCAGTGTGTGGCGCGATACAAGACTCCTTAACATATTTCTTAGTAAGTATGCCGAAGCAGCAGGATTTGGTTTTGAACTTTTTGTAGCACGCTCATAAAGAAAAAGAATACCTATAACTTAAACAATTAACTGAGAAGATATTCACTGGAATATTTTAATCCTTATTATTTTCTAAGATAAAAGTTTGATGAGATCACACAGAGAAACTTGCAGTACTCCTGCTAAGTACTTAAAACTTTTGCCCAATTTTGGATAAATTTGACAGAGATGCAGAGGTCTCAATAAAATTGAAGGCTTACAAGTTCCATGAGGAATTCCCAGGGAGAATACAGACCTTATCAAAGCCAAGTGGGCAATATACCCTAGCATTATCAGACATAAGTTAATTCATACAGGAAGGCAGATTTAGGAGCTGTGTGTGGATAAACACACATACCTTATGATCCCAGCCACAATACTTCCCTCCCCCCAAATTTAATTTGCGTTTTTAGACACCAGGCAATCAACAAAAATAACCAAAAGATTTCTGCTGTCTAAAAAGGTGCAGACTCGAACCCAAGCTTTTCCATTATGAAAGCATTCATGTCAAGCTCTTAATGGATTCTCTGATGACTAATACAGTTTGAACTCACAGAACAGCTTTTGTGTGATTCAATTTCAAAGGGTGTGTCAACATTGGCAAGTAGGAGTGACTTTCTACAGCAAGAGAGTAGGTGTTGAAGCCTGACATCCACGGAGGGGCTTGACTTCAGATCAGCTCTACTCTGGCCCTGCAGATGAGGAAGCATGTCAGGCACTTTCCTTGAGCCCGCCTTCCAGTTCAGCTTTGTTGGTGGGTATCCAGGTCTATTCTGTGAACCCACAGTGACACGAACCAAAGAGCAATAAAATGGGGAATGATCACAAGATTTTAGTTCAGATTAAGCAGCACAGCTGAGAAGCAAAAGCTAGAGCAGATTTATTCACTGTTGATCCGAACAGACATAAGGTTTCTTCAGTTCTGCTGCTCAAGGAATTACTTGTAGCCTTTCAATCTTCATATCAGACTTTAATGATGGAAAGATCAAGTAACAGTTAAATGGCACTGCTTAAATACAAACCAGTAAGTCATCAAGAGTCACAGCTGCCTTTTGGAAGGGCAAGTTCTTTCAGCTTCAGTTAATGTTAAAACTATGATACCTCGATACCTAAATGACTTGGCATTTAGAGGCTTCAAAGCAAGTCAAATGCTATAAACGTCTACCTTCCCTCCCTGCTATAAAGCCTGCCCTATACCATGCTGTTTATCTCATGAACTCTTAGCAATTTCGCCATTTCTGAAGAATCTTAGCATTGCTTTGCATAACTGTAGTCCCATGAGAGACTTAACTGTTCACAGGAAAGAAGATATTTAGCAGCAGCCATACTACGTGCTCTCAAAACAAAGGAAAACTCCTTATGTACAACACATGAAAAACAGAATAATCAGCTTTTCAAGCTTGCATTTGCATGTTTTGCTGATACTATATTTTGCCTTTTCCCAAGGGTCACAATCACCAATTTTCATTTCAAATAGCTTCATTCCCCCTTCTCCATATAATACACAACCAAAATAATGCAACTTCTACTGTTTACAACACTAGTATGTGCACTGTACTGTCAGCTGGTTTCATACCTAATCAAGTCCAACATACTTCAATGCTATATACAACAAAAAAAAGCTACAATTCTTCCTAGTATAAATTGCCAAAGAAAGAACTACTAACAATTATAATTGGGAGCACAGTTAACCTCACTTAATTAAGAACCATTAACACTAGCTACCTATACCTGCTAACTGAATTTCAAAAGTTCTAAAGGTTTGGTTAATTTTTAAAGATTGGATGCCTATCTTTCTCTCTCCCTCTCAATTCTTAATTGTCCACCAGCACATTTCAGATTTCTGCTAATAAGCTCATCCTTTATTGATCCTGGAACAAGTCAGAAACAGTATAACCTTAAAACTCACACAGGTTAAGCAGAGTGGTATAGGAACAATTAGGAGAGAAAGCATAAAAAAAGGCTCAGTCTTCACAGAAATGTGGGAAGAAAATAATTTTTAAATTGGGGAAAAAACCCTACAGTATTTGACAGAAACAACTGGAAAGAGAACATGCAAGCACACAAGAAAGCTGAACGATACTGTCTGATAACTGAGGGGCTGACAAAAGACTCAAAGGCAAACTACAAAGCAACTCAGAACACACTTAAGTGCATGAAGGAAAAAAAAATATAATAGTTCTTTTCCATATGCCTTTCATGCAATTGCACCTTGAAATTATATTGTCAATGCATTTTATTAAAATATATTGAAGAGATTTCTATTAGTCAGTTATCTGGCAATTTTAATTCCAAAGGTAGCATTCTTGGTTCTAAGCATGAAGCAGGAGTCACTGAAATAACCTGGAAAACTTGAAAAAAAAATCAGGCTTTGAAAGGAAAATGGAATCTGCCTATACAGCAGAAGAGAGACTATCAGGCCCTTCACTGATGGTTATCAAATCCTGTTGCTGAAAACCACTCAGGGGAAAAGGTCCCATCTTCTCAGAACTGTCCAATGATCCACAAAGTAAAAAGATCAGGAAAACAAAGGATATTTATGTTCCCATTTGCTGCAAGTTAAGATCTGTTTGGGGAGGGGGTTTCATGAAATGGGCACACTATTAAACCTATTAAACTTACAGCCATTCTCATGGCTTCACATGCCAAACAAATCTAGTCATACACTTAAAAGAATCATAATTGGACTTGTTTATTTTTATGAATTCTAACCATTTCCCTATCATTTTAACTTTTCAGTGACATTTCAAGGACAGAACTAAACGATTTTCTCAAGCAGTCTTACATGCACCAAGGCTTCTTTAGGCCAGGTGCCATATGGTATAGCAGATTATCCCCTATAATAGGGCATTAACATGTGGTTTCTACACCTGGCTCTGCCATTGATTTTCGACAGATCATTTCACCTTTGTGAGTTCAGCTTTCTCTTACCTTCCTCACTTTTGGAGAGGAACTATCTTCACTCAGGTGTTTCCACAGACATATCAGGATGGGATGCCATTCTCTGCTAAGATGTAGCCCTTCCCCACTGGCTGGAGGCTGCTTTGTACTAATACCAATAAACATTGATTCCTTATATTTCAGTTGTTGCCTTTATCTGTTACTTTTTCATTTTAGATTCTTGGAAAAGGAGACTAATTTAGATGTGTCTCTCTATGCCTTATAGACTAATGGGATGCCGGTCCTTGATTGGAGGTCTTTATGTACTGTGATAGCAAATATAATAAGGCACAGTAAAAAATAATATAGCAAACAATGTTAAGTTAGGGGATTTCAAAGGATCAGCTGAACCAAGAGAGATTGTTTAACTAGACAACATGAGTTCCAGATATTTGCAACGGTGGTCAAGAAAATAACAAAGAAAAACAGTAAATTATAAACAGATTTTTTTTAAAAATGCTGATCAAATACAAAGGAAATGTCTGAAGTTTTATTAACTATGTCTGTTCACCATTTTGATCACTGGATAAATAGCAGCTGGTAAGAGCTACCAGCTGCTAAGAGCAGACATTAATGAGTTGATAATAAAATCACTACAAAATGCTACAAGCACAAAACAGTGCCAATATTATCAAAATAAAAAACTTTGTTATAAACAATTTTTTAAACTAGTATTTCCCAAGATTATTACTAATACAATTCTTTAGATAAGAGTTCATCTAACCATTACCTATACAGTATATGGTTTTACTACAGAAATTGTTATCCATATAACCATATAACTGTTATATATTAGAATTTATAAAGATTGTATTTTCTGCCTGCAAGTAGCATTCATTTCTGTAAGAGACAAATTTAGAATTACCAGGTTTAAATTTAGTAATCAGAGGATTGATTTTCCTTCTCTCAGTTTTCTCCAGGAATTACAGATAATATATTCTTATTGATGGGATTAAAATACTAAATCATTTGGTTAAATATGTTAATCACTAATCATGCTATTTCATTACTCCTTGCTCAGTTCATGCTTTTATATGCACCTATCTGAGCATATTACTCCAATATCTGATTTTCCAGTGTTGGGATAAAGCATTACCATGTGACTCTCACTCTTCTTATTCTTACTGCTCTTAAATGAGAAAAAAAATCACTCAATGCATTGGTTCAGCATTCCAGACAGTGAAGGTCAGAAACAAGATCATCCTTTATTAACACAAGATTAACTCTTCTCAGTTCTGACTGTATAATAACAATAGGTTGAATAATAAGTAATTCTATGAGCCATGCCATATATATTCATAATAACCTCAAGAACATTTAAATGGCATTCTCATTCAGCTCAAAGAGAACATAATTGCACTGACCACACACATTCTGCAAAGTTAAAAAAGACCTGTCTCTAAGGAACACTTCTAAGTCTTTTTTTGAACCTAGCATAACCTTCAGTATTTCCTAGTGAGAAAACGTGCTCAGGGAAAACACATGAAGAAAGTGCCTGTACATGTACTTACATACTCACATGCCTGTATCTTTCACCTGCAATCTACACATACACATAATTTTTAATAAACTATAATTTAAGAATTTTAATGATGTTACATAAAACTTATGATTGCTTTAAAAACAAACAAACAAACAGCTACAATTAATTTGTCTGTGTACAGAAAGAATGATGTTCTTCCTGTAAGGAGCTATGTCATGTTTGACCATTATCCAGCACGCAGCCTTGAACCTCATTTATAACTGTTAGTTTTCCTCAACATTTGCCTTAAACATTGATCACTAACAGCTATGCATGCCAAACAAATTAACTTTGGGTCAAAAAGCCACTGTATCGTCACTGAAGTGATAGACAGACTGAAGATGAAGATTTCAGTAACTCTGGGTAACTGAATTGAAGAGCCTGTGTGTCCAACTGGTCAGAATACTTTGAACATTAATAGTGCTAATCAAAGTCCCCCTTCATCACAACTGTGTGCTTAGCACTTTCACAGATCAGAGGTTTGTGCCAGGCATGCAGCCAACACAGAACAAAGTTAGGAATGACCTGAGAGGTGGCTAGGCATCTGTACAGCACTGTCAAGCATTGCTACACAGTGCAAACAAGCTGCCTGCCAGCCAGGCACAGGTGGGAGCTTTCCTTGCTCTTCCACAATAATGCACGACACCCATTACCGCAGGAACGAAGTGGCAGGGGCACAAATCAGGATGAGTATTCAGTCTCCTACTTCATTCCCTATTACCATGCAAACTGTGTCAGCAAATGGAAGAAGGATCCTGAAGAGCCTACAACTGACTCCATTCTTTACCCAAACCTACTCCTGCATCCCGTAAGGAGATCCAGCTTGTGCTCTGGATTAGGCCACAGATTAGCAGAAACAAGCAGATATAAAACTATTGAAATAACTGCATCTGCACAGAGGGAACAAACTGAAGCAGCAAAGGTAGCTTTAACTCTGCAATTTCCTATCCACAGCCTTCACAACGCTAATGTAATTCTTCCTCCTGTCACCTTCTAGATTTTCTTTCCTTCTGAAAGGAAGGGGAAATACTGGAGTCTCATTATCTAGCACCACAGGGACACCTGAATCACTTTTCTAGAGCCTCTAGGCAAACCTCTGCCTTTTTCAGCTAATGAAGTTAGGCAGCCACAGTAAGCTTTCAGCTCTCAGCCCCAGATTCCTTTCTAGCAAGTCTTACCTTTGTCTGTTCAACGAACTGAAATCCCAGTTTTCCTGCCACTGCCCTCCGAACCAAACTCCCCCTGTCAGAGGCAATTTGTCACAGTCTACTGCTCTTATTCCCTCAGTCTTCAAGCGAGGCAGCCTTTTCCTCTTCAAAGATTGGTCTATAGTGGGTCTGAAAGAATAGCAAACACCATCACTTTATTTTCAGCCTGCTCTAGCATTCATTGCAGTAGCAATTACATGAATAGTCCCACTCATTCCCTATACTACCCCCCGCACTCGGAAGCATTAAAGTACTCAATTCTAATTTTCTGTTCACATGCAATGGGAATGGATCTTCAGATATTCTGCTTTTGCCAAGTCTCTACTGAGCATCTGCAAACAGATTTTTCAGAGGCACACAATTTTTGTAATGGGAGGTAAAAGTCACATTCCTAACAAAGCTGTGTTAAAGTTTATGACTGTATTCCACCCAGAGTCCTAACCTTGCTAGACTACAGATGACCAGAATTTTTAACGTGAACAAAACCATTATATTGTAGAATCATGGCCTCTAGCTTTTGACAAGAAACTTGAAACAGGATCTTGAAACAGGAAATGACAAATTACTTCATTAAAAAAGGTACTATCAGTCCATGCCAGCTAGTTTAATAGAGTTTAATAATGCAGTTCTAAACAAAATGCTTGAATATTTTGAAATTTTTAAGACAAGATTTTTTTCATTAGTATCACGGTATGTCACCTGTTTTTGCTTTCTAAACCACCTAGTGAAATTTTGCCAAGGGTACATCCCCAGGAGTGCTGACACCAACAGAAATCCTTAATTGACTGAGTGGGTTTAGAACTGGTCCCATATGAAATGTTGTTACTTTGAGGTTATCAGACTAGTTTAAATGTACCTGCAGCAGCCGCAGTTCTAATGCCACCACAAGTGCTATTCAGGGCTCATTGTTCTGCATTGTAAGCGTCACTCAACTAATTTATGGAGTGCTAGCACATGAGATGGTATCTGTTTCATGAAAATGTGTAGATCAGTTACATGCCTTGCTGTAATACCAGCTATTCAACCTCATCAAGTGCAGTGTGAATAACAAAAAGAGGATAGATAACAATGGAGCAACACAGAATATTTTCCTTCATGAACTACCCCTCAGTTTACTTAATATAATTATTAAAATTATGTCCTTAGCTTAACCTGGTGTATGTAATATTTTAATGCTATTTTTACAGCATTAGGCTTTTTTTTTTAAATTGGCAACAGTGCCATTCCCTTAGCAGATGTTCTCGGTTCCCACACACTTAATTATAGTTTTATAACTACAGTCACCTACCATACAGTGCACTGCAGCATGTCATTTTAAAAGCCACTGTTACTTGCTCATTAAATTCCTCTACTACGTAGAGCACAACTGATTTCAACTCTATGCCAACCCACACTCAGGTGACAAGGAGACAAGCTTCAACTTTAACACGTGTTTTACATGAATGTGTACAAGCTAACATGGTGGCACACTGATTTTGTTTAGGAATGTTCAGAAAAAGAAAATATCTTTAAGGTAAATGACATTCCATGATTTTAATTAATAGACTGGTTGCTAAGTGGCATAACAAGTTACAGTAACTTTTCCTCTGAAGAGCTATTTCAAATAGCCTGAAAAATGGAAATTTAACTGTGAACAAATCTCACTATCAGCAAACTAGAGAGACTGAGAAAGATGGGTAAGATTGTTACCTTTCTGTTGCTTTCACCCGCAACTGTATGGAAATCAGAAATTCAGTGGTGGGAACAGTGCTTGCCTCAATACTGTCATGGCAGCCTGTCACCTCCTCCTTTCAGCTTAGCCATACAAAAAACTATGAGATTTTTGTCAGGAAGAAGTGTTGGGGTGCTCTGACAGTTCTTGACTTGCACAGCCACTTTCTGGGGTGCTTCTCGGCACTCGTAAATTACAAGGGCTCCCAAGCTGAAGCAGCAGCCCAGTGATCCTCACAACAGAGTACAGGATCTTTAGAGTTACCATTTCCAGATTTTTCTGCAGACAGAAGAGTAATGCCAACAAGATCTGCAGAGATAGTTGGTAAACTTTCAATTATCTTGCAAATGGCAGTCCTATATAGGAGACTGGTAAATTTTTAAATATCTTTTAAAAATCATGGGGCTATAGGCATGAAAGTATAGTAACTGTTGATCTCACCAATAAGTTCTACTTCTGCTTTTTTATGATTTTTCTATTTAATAGTCTGGCTTATAGCAACATTATTTAGAACAAAAATACATTTTTTAACTTTATTTGCACTTAAAAATGCATAAATAGTCACATGAAACAGTAAGACAAATCTGTACAGCAGATGTATAGAGAAGTAAGCTTCTCCTTTCTTAAAAGACCAAATCAATCAGATCTAAGGAATTTAGAGTGACCTAAGTTATTGACATTTCACCTGAACTTTCTGAAGAGGGAAGAGGGTTTAAAACCACACTGCACTTATTTTAAAAAATACATTTTTCCTCCAGTAAAGAAATTATGCTAACTAGTCTTGAAGTTTCCTGAAGTCAAGAAATGGCTATCTGTGAAAAGCTGTCAAATTAATAAAGTTAATGAACTGAAAACACAATTGCTTTTTCATTCCTTTCAGCAGTTGCTGGTGCTGCTTACTAAACACAGCATACAAGAATCCAGAAGCCTAAAAAAAGGATTTTTTTAAATGTAAAAAGCTATTTTAATATCTCCCAGGTGATGTAAACACTTCATCTGAAGATAAGTAAACATTTGAGGTAGTAAGATGTTCTTTCCCACATTCAAGTAAAATGGAATCAGAGCACTTCCAATCAAAAAATGAGCTAATTCTAAAAGTCCATGCATAAGCAAAACATTGTATATAGGAATTGGTTTGCTTTTGAAAGGAAATTTTTGACCAAGACAGACTGATGTTCTCATTTCTTTTTCAAATAATTAAAAATGAACTGATCTACCTCTTGAGAAACTAACAGTTTTAGAGAATCAGTGATCTGTATTATCTCTGATGCATATCTAGTTGTTTCTTCCTATTCTACACTCTTCCTGAAATTCTCTACTTCCCTTCCTTCAGTGCTATAATCCTTTTCGTACTCTGTTTTGACCAATGTCTCTAACCCCCCTCTTTCTCCCTTTCCTGACACCTTATCCTCATTTCTGAAGACTGATCTCAGATAATTTTTCTCCTCTCCACTTGCTCTAAGTGCCATCAATGGCATGAGTTCAGCAGTTCCTATATAAAGTCCTTTCATCTCAAACCTATGGCTGTGAACTTCTGTCTACTTTCTGGTACTTTGCCTATAATTTCATCCCATTCTGCCCTACCCCTTGGAAGCCTCCCTCTCTTACTCAAAATCCCTTTCTTAAGCATCACCTCTGTTTGCAAAGAATGAACGCTTCTTGTTTGTAAGAATGCTAATGAACACTATGTGTATCTCTTGATGAGGTCAGAATTACCATCCAAAACCAATGTTCTATAGAAAAATGCTGTTTCATAGAAAAATTTTTGTAAAGAAGAGTAGCAATTCTGGAAAATGTTTTTGAGCACAAGTTGCAAAATTGATGAGAGGTCCTGTTTTGACTCTCCCCCCCTTTTTTTCTCTGCCCCCCCCCCCCGTTTGATTTTTAGGCCAGTGTAAGTTTTTATTTAGAAATAAGTTAGTCTACAGTAAACTGTCTCAGAAGAGCAACACAAACTGTTTGAAAAAGTTATCTTAATCTGGTCTTTCCATTCACAGAAATTTGACACTTTCAGGTTTTGATTTGCTTAGGAAGTCAGGAAGGCTTTCTGAAATTTCAAAACAACTCCTGTAAAGCAAGGTAATGATTTCCCATGCAACTCTGCTCAGCTCTGTAGCTTTGCCCTATGATTCACCTCAATTTAAATACTGATACAGCAACAGTACCTTGCCTTCAAGCATGTTTTAACATGTAGCATTAGTTACCTTGAAGAAACCGAGGCAAACACCAGATTTAAGTGAAGGTAAGTTTTGCATGTTTCTCCTACTGACTTCTGCTCTACACCTCTTACTTATAGTAATTTCTACCTCCTTGAAGCCAGCTGCTTCAAATTGTTTCTTATGTTCATACTTCATTTTAAAAGACCTTGTACACTGCTTCCACCTGTGGTATATTGTTTTGAATTTGGTATTTTTTTGATATAGCACAGTAATCTAATTTAACTCATTAGTTGCTTAGGGAGGGGATGTCTGCTTTCTATGCATTTTCTAACTAATTTGTGTCTGTCACACTGTTTTTCAGCGTAATTATTTTATTATTTCATACTAACGAGACACGTGTGCTCACTACTTTACAGAATAATGCAAAACTGGCTGTCTCAACACGACCACTACACTGAAAGACAGTACAACAGATAAATCATTCTTGCTAGAAATTTTTATATCACATGGTGAGCCAATGCTAATGCCACAAAACAGTGAGTATTTTGAAAATCGACACTGTCACTCTGAACTAAAGCAGAAAAAAACGGAAATACATGCATTCTTAGTTTGCTTTGACAAGTGCCATCACATTTGATCCACTAGTCAGACTGTAAAAGCAAACAACACTGCTTCATAAAATTCTTACTCTGGTGTGAAGCCTTGGTATTTTAAAACATTTATTCCATCTTATTAAAGATGTAAGAACATGCATCAGATAAAGATAATACTTCTATCTTTTGCAATTGTTTAAAAACTTATTATGGTGGTAAAGAAGTATACTGTACAACCAAATGTATATTGTCAAACTTCTGTGTTATATACAAACATTTTCTGTACTAAATTGGACCACAGATTCATAAAAATATGAAAAGTGGGTAAAAACTGAGCAGAGGATAATGACTTGTTCCAAATTTACGTAAACTATAAGTACACATTTGAAAATGAAACCACCATCAGCAGCTATTAAAAATGAGTGTCCAGATGCAAAATGTGCTATAAGAAGCTCCTAAGCTACTGGTAATTGGAAGTCCAGGGGAAATATTGGTGAAAGGATCACTTCAACCCTTACACATGCCTAAAACACTTGCTCCTAGAGAAAATCACAGACACAGGATGGGATTAGATGGAATTGCTCCAAAGCAGCAGCATTCTTGTTTTCCATATATTGATGCTTGTTTGGAGTTAAGGCTACACCTTCCTCACAATGAAAAGTTTGCATTTCTGTTTCACCCTTCAGCATTCTAGGATGGAAGCAAGCTGTTGCACTGCAGCAACAGCAGATGATGAATTTGTTTTTATGCTTTTATTTTATTGGGAGTGGGGGAAGGGGTGACTGTGGAAGTCATATTAAGTTCTCAAGTCTTTCTCAATAATCTCCTCCTTTGTCTTTTCATTTTAAACTTCTCTTGATTCTAGGTGAAATACAGCTGCAGGACAGATCCCCTTAATAGACTAAAGAATTGATTCACATAGCTTCAGCAGAAGGATCATGCATATTGAATACACATATCGCCCTTGAAAAGTTGCAGCAGAGAATCTGAGAAACTTAGGGTTCTCTCCTTTACAATAAGTAAATGAAGGCAATAACAGCCAAGAGTACCTAGAACTTATGATAATGGGAAGCAGGCATTCTCAAGAATGACTGCTTCATAAAATGCTCTCTAGTGATCAGGTCAGTGAACTTACTGTACATCCTGAGTTTTCAGAAAGTGAACCCGTCAGTCAATCAATTAAAAAAGGGGCACAAAATCAAGTTTTACATAACTTGTTTTAGTGAAAAGAGTCTTTATGTAAACAAACCCTTCCCCTTCCTATTGCTAACATTTATTTAGCACCAGTTCAAGATGTTTGGATTTATTATTCATTCTCCCAGTAAGAAAGCCTGCAATTCTCAAACAAAAGTCACATTCAAGAACACTCCACTACTAGACATGGTAGTAAATGTGGTTACACCCTTTGTGGATGCCTAAGGAAAGCTATAAGCTTGATCTGTGCTCTAGTGCAGGACTGCGCCGTACTGTCTTCAGCTGAGTGACATTAGCAAAAACAAAACGTAGAGTGGAAGGTAATGCCTTACAAATATATCAGCAGTGAATTATTAACTAGGGCCACACCATCCAAAAACCACTGAATTTTTATGAAGTGCACAAACCCTGAACCAGCAAATGCTTCTGAATATTAAGTGGACCAGAACTGTAGGTTTCAAGAACGCCTATCTGCTCCCTTTTGCCCTTGGCACTCCTATTTTATATTGACTGTCCTATTGTCTCCCGTGGCCTCAGCGCTGGTTGGCAAATACAATTCATCCTTTGGCTCCATCCAGCATCTTTAGAGACCGGATAATTTGCTTCAGTTCAGTAGATTTTAGAAGTACTGACACCAGATGAAGCTATGACCTAGGTAATGAGCAAGAAAGACAAATATGTACCTCAGTCATATCCTCCATTACAATTAAGCGGCTGTAGAAGACATCTATTACGTACCTCGTTTCTAGTGAATATTAGGCAAACCTCTTCTAAATAGCTGCATTTGGACAAAAGCTGCCCATGCATGCATAAAACTTCTCCATTTCCATAAACAGATAGAACTAAATGCTGCATGTTAGATTCCTCCAAGGAGAAACCTTGCACTTAGTGTAAGCATGCGGCACCAAATCCTCTACTTTTCTGCTAAAAAAGGAAATTGTGCTTAAACATGATGGCCTCAAAAGTTTTGCACAAGAGTAGCCTATCAGCCTCATTTAAATGGTACCCAATGCATGCTTAAAAGAATTGACAGTAAAAAGTCAGTCATCAGAGTTAATAAATGCCTATTTGGATAATATTAACAATAAGAAAGAGTCCTACCCCAAACTAAATTAACCATTTTCTTTAACACTCCTATAAATATCTCTGTTTGTCCTCTAGTCACAGCTCTTTTCTCTACCTTCTAGTCTTAGAAACAGTGAAGAATGCAAATACTTCCTGCTATTTCCTCAGCTGTTATAAACCAGTGCAGTTCAACTGAGGTCAATGGTGCCCCTTTACTCTAGTTTACGATCCAACCCATTAGTCATCTCTCATTTATTAAAAAATGTTTCAGACAACAAAGCCCTGTGTAAATAGATATTACATGCTACAGAATTTCATTCACCACTTATGACACTGAACATAATACAGACTTTCTCATTTTTTAATTTAAGCCTTAAAGACTATAGAAATACAAACTACTCCTATGCATTAATAAGTCACCTACGAGTACCCACTGAACTACATGGCTACATTTAATGTTCTTGGGTAAATCACAATTTGTAGTGGCCTGTCAAGATTAATGGAGAATGATATACATTGTTGTATTACCATATAGCAAATGCAAGGTGACAGAACAACTACTACCATTAAAAAAGTTCTACCTTTCTGCGTATAGCAAGCAGATATAAGACATACATATGATATTTTGAATGCTGCTGTATGAGGAGTTGCTTGTAGAAGTACCACAAAACAGATGCAAGCTGTTCACTGGCTCTAAAATAATTTTTGGGTTTTGTCATTTCAGATACTCCACAATTGGGGTTTGTGATAAATACACTTATAACAAGGGACCAGAATTTGTCTTAAAATTCTCATACACAGAGCATGCTCAGTGATTTAATACAAGTTTTATATTCATTTTTATGCAAAGTCTCCAAAGTATCACCTTATTCTGAAATTCAAGTGACCTGTGTCAAAAATGCTGCAACTATCAACCACTATCAGAAAGCAATTGTCACTTTTTCCCCCCATGCATCAATTAAGTTTTTAGTATAGTTTACAAGAGCAAAATGCATTGGGCATATCAATGATTATCAAATCCATGCAAATTTCTTATGCTGGTTTAATCTTTTCCCATTACAGAAGTACTATTTCCATACTATTTCCGTATATCTAATGGCTTCCTGACTTCACAACATGAACACAGACTGATTCAGAGGCAAACATTTTTGTTTGTGCTATCTCAAAGCAACGAAACCTATCACTTCTTTTTCCCCACTAAATATATAATTCCACAACTAAGGATTTATATTCTGAAAGAGCGAATGATACAGTTTTTAACTGAATGCAGTGAACACAGTTGCAAAAGTAGGTACTTGAAACAGATGAGCTAGGCTCCTGCATTGCTGTGCTCGGGAAACCTAACCATCGCAGCTTCTTTTAAGAACTTCACCTGAACTTTTATATATACAAACTCACTCTTTTTAAGAGCTAATCATCATCAGCACATCTATAAATCTGAACCAGGTCTTGAGGACTTTTCTGGTAAAAACATTATTTTACTGAAATAGCTGAGATTGATCTTGTTGTCTGTTACATAAGCATCACCACATATGCAAGTAAAAAGCACCTTTTTTTTCCCCAAGCCTTGTTCCAAGTCATGGGAGGATGAAGAGTTCCCCTGCCCCCTCCATTGATCTCAATCTCTCAGCTGTGAGGATTCTTGTACTATATATGAGCTGATAAGCTATTTAAGAAAGTTGCCATGTCAAAAAGCCTCACAACTTCTACCAAGATAGAGAACTCTAAGAAACTTGAGATTTAGAGAGTCAACAGAAAAGCAGTCCTACCTTTGCCAAAACAATACTTCTGAATTTTTTCTTATATAAAGTTACACACCACAGGACTTTGAGTTTGTAATTCATCCCCACACTGGCGAGAAGGTTGTCAAACCACTTGATTCTTTATCCAAGAATGCTAGGCTAGGTGAATATAAACCTAAATTATAGTGAACTGCCACACTCCAACACCTCTCAGCTAACTGTTTAGCAACTATTTCATTTCACACAGTTTTGCATGTATGACTCATATACGAAGAGGATGGGCATTAACACTGATAAGCCACTCTGTTTTCAGCCACTACTGTTTGGCTGCTGTAGAACGTTTTGCAAACCGCTGTCCCACACAGAGCAGATTTCCTTGAAGTACGACAGCAGGAAACAAATCTGGGTGTAGCTGGACAGGCACTCATTGTTTTGAGCTTCCACTGGATGTAGAGTTAGCAAGCTGTTCAGAGGTCAGAGCCGCCACAGAGTCCCGCTAGCTGAGCAGTGCTACTCTATTGCGTGTTTGATTCATCTTTGCAGCTCTCGTAGCTGTTCCCAGGCAGTCATGGGAAGTGTTTAATACCAGAGAAGGCAGGCAGC
The DNA here is from genome assembly GCA_020745775.1 of Theristicus caerulescens. Lineage (NCBI taxonomy): Eukaryota > Metazoa > Chordata > Aves > Pelecaniformes > Threskiornithidae > Theristicus > Theristicus caerulescens. The sequence goes on along the minus strand of CM036563.1, from coordinate 36,506,361 downwards.
GGTTTTGTAAGACTCATTTGCTCTGCATTGCTTTTGATGAGACTTTTTAGAAGGCATTTGAGAGGAGCCTGGAAAATTCTTCCCAGGGAAAAAAGTGGTAATTTTGAGACATGAACTAACTCACAGTAGCCATTAGGGACAATGTGGAGCACATGCTAATGAACCTTTCACTGTATTAATTTAGCCTGCTAAGGCTTGCTTTAAACAAGTCATCTATAAAGGATCCCAGAGTAAATTAGCCATATGGTTTTAGGTACCGGACTGCACCTCAGGGTACCTGGATCCATTTCTCAACATCAGAACAAAAAAATCAATATGAACTCTGGCAAAGTGTCATTCTGTTAAATATATGAAACAAAATATTCTGCAAGGGAGAAAGAAAAAATGCTTGCCAGAAATTTTGTATTGAACTTTTGGCACAAAAAGACAGGTTACCAGTCTTATAATTTGGCTCTTTATTAAAAAAATAAACATTCCTTGAAACTAAGTGCAGCTGTTTTTTTATGGGTCATTAGGCACTTTGGCAATCGCACCAAACAAATTCAAGTTCATGGAGGTCACCAGACTTGGGAAGTGGCTATTACAGTGAAGGGACCCCCAAATGCTGGAGGAATAGGCTGATAGAAGCCTTATGAAATTCAACAAAGTTCTGCACGAGGGATGGAATAACTCCACGCAGCACGTACAGCCTGGGGAGCAGCTCTGCAGAATAGTATTCGGTAACCATGGTGGACATCAAGCTGAATGTAAGTCGGCTGTATGGCTTTCGAGCAATGAGGGCTACTTGCACATGGGCTACACTAGCAAGAGCATCACCAACAGGTCAATGGAAGTGGTCTTTTCCCTCATATCATGTCCTGGTGAGGCCACACCTGCAGTACTCCATCTAATTTTGACCATCCCAGCACTAAATGGATGCTGAAAAACTGGATTGAGTCCAGCAGAGCCTGCGCTAACAGGCTCAGGGTATGGAGCACAGAACACATGCAGAAAGGCTGAGGGAGCTGTGGATGTTCAGCCTGAAAAAAAGAAAGCCCAGGGGATCTAACTGCTGTCTTTGACCACTTAAAGAAGAGCTAGTGAGAACACAAGAGCCAGATTTCTTCCTGAAAAGGCCAGTGAAAGGACAAGGTGCAACAGAAATGTTGCAACACAGGGGATTATGAATCTTGTGCTTGGAAAAGTCAAGCACCAGAACGGGCCCAGCCATGCAGTCTCCATCCTCAGGGATAGTCAAGGCTGAGCCACACAAAGTCTTGTCCAACCTGATCTAACTTCAAGATTAGCCATGCTTTATGCAGGAGATTGGACTACATGATCTGCAGAGGTACCACATGACCTAATTTATTCTATGATGGATGTTATTCTCTTCATGGTTCTAGTGAAATATACTACTACGGTTGAGTGTTTCACCTTTTATTTATTTTAAGACATGGAATCCAAACAGAACTTAGTCTTATTAAATACACAGAAGGAAACCCATTAAAGTACAAGAGTGAAATATTTTTACTCTTGTTCTTACCTCAATGTTATATGCATGATTACAATATCAGCAAGTACCCCTGCTTTAAGTCTATAGGTCAGTTTCAATTATACTTCAGATCTCTTCACAGAGAAAAACCTTTTGAAAAAATTTTTTATTTCACCAGGCTTTAAGTGAACTAAACTGATATCTTCTGAGTAGTCTTTTGAAATCATGGTGTTTGGGGAGATCAGCAATGAGACATACTAGTAAAAGCTGCAGGTTGGGCCTGCAGCCACATTTTAACCCTTCTGCGCATTCTGTCTCTGTGCTTTGGAAATACAGGTGAGCAGCCTGTCTGAACACAGGAAGTTCCAGAGCTTCAGGTTTGAATAGCATTACTCCACACATCAAGGGAAACACTGAGCGTTAAAAACAAGGGTGACTCTTTTGCTTTGTATTTAAAAAAGAAAAAAAAAAAAAAGACTGTAGGGGAGGAGGAAGTGGCATAAAATGACCTTGACCATCTCACCAAGAAAATGGCAGTCAGAAATAAACGAGCTTGGGAAGAAGAATGAGTTTAGCAATTCTCAAGAGTGCATCCCAAACAACTGCATTGCATATCACCAGAGTGAAACTGAACATTGCAGAGATAAGGGAGAATTGCATTTTCTCAGCTCAGCTTTAGAATATAACTTCCGAGTTTCATCTACAAGAAACTGTACTGAGATCTGTTTATAGTGTGTTGACAAAATTTTAATATGCACAAGCTCATTTTTGGCGCAAACTTAAGTCTACCATAGGTAAGATGGTGATCTCTTTTTTTAGAGCTGTTTTTGCATTAGCCAACAAAAAGTTCCTACAGAGATATCCATGAAAAATCATGAAGCAAAAGAATCAAAATGCTTGATTAGAGACTATGTTTTTGATAAATGACTACTGGCCCCTGCCACCATATACAACCCTAGCTGGACCAATCTGAGCATTATAGGAGCTTTAGTATTCCAGCCTTTCTGACAGAAAGGCCATACAGATGTATCCAGTCAGAGTAAATTCAGAAAGATTCTCCCCTGTAAAGGTACATAAATACATTGGCCACGCTTACACATTGGCAAATAGCTTCTGAGACTCATGTTCAACAGCTATAGCTAATTTATTACCTGCCAAAGCTACCACATCTTGTAAACAACTCACAGTGCAAATAGTAACGCAGAGAGGCAAATGGCTGGGGATATAGCAACTGTCCTAGCTAGCTTTCACTATACACTTTCACTGGGTATTTGTGATAAAAGGAGCTTGGTTGATTTTTGACAGTGACTGTTTTCTCAATTTATTAATATAAGTAGCACCCCCCCCCCCAAAAACCAAACACCCCCCCCCCCCCCGCAACAACCAAACCACCAAACCACCCAGAAATCGGTAGCTGAAAACAGATGCAAGACTTGAGTCAAGGCAAAACATGACTAAAACACAGGCCTGAAGTTTTCTTCTTCATTTTGGTAAACACATCTAGAGCACTTATTAATTATGAAGCTAATTTTGTCAAGCTTTTAAAAAAGATCATTAAGCCTGTTTTTAATGGGGGAAAAATATCACTTTTTTTCAATCTGCTAAAACAATGCTTCAATTAAGATTAAGGGAAAACTAAACACATCACAGGTTATCACATACATTTAAAAGCAGCAAAGACAGAAATAGGTAGTTTAACTATTTTTCCTTTTTCTCAGTAGAAGTGTCAAATGCTTTAACCCACAGTTTCTCTGCCCACCAGCTGGGATCAGTTTGCTCATCAATGTCTGACCTAATTTTTTTTTTTCATGGGACCTATTTGCTGCCATATGTTCAGCCTTTACATTTGCATTCTTCTCTTGTGACTAAGGTTCTCTCTTTCCTAAGAGAGAGAAAGATGAACATCCAAAGGCCACCCCAAATCTTCCTGACATCTCTATTTTTACATCTATACCTAGCTATCTAAAAATTGGTGGAAGAGGCAACTGTTGCAAGGAACTACATTTGAAGATGTAAAAATGACGCATACCTATATTAATTTGCTTCTTATGACTTAAGGGTTACTCAAGTACCTTCCTAGGATTTTCAAAAGCTCATGAACATTGACACGAGAGGCAGCTAGAAGGATAGGCACCTTTTGAACACTCCATTGTGTGCTATCTGCATCTTTAACTAATTACATATCTTGAAATAGTAGTCCTTGTGTATTTATAGCATTTCAGAATAAAACTTTGTGAAATCTCAAATATACTGTTGGTAATTCTCTGTTTTATTCTGTTCTTGGGCTGTCTTCTGAATTGTTCTCCCTAACAAGCACGAAATCATACTTGACACACGTGCACTGATATACGTGCAGGGCTCTGCATGCAGCAGGAAGCCTCAGCTGTCAGCCATTCCCTGTGCAAGGACCAGGACCTCCAAAGTCCAGAGACTGCCCTTCTGATTCCCCAATCCCAGCCCAAGGGGAAGAGTACTGTGACTGTACCTTGCCAAAATTGTACTGGCCAGAGATAGGAGAACCACGTATCTTTGCTAGGTCCCACTTGCAGCAACTGAGAACCCATGCAACACCACATCACATGTATTTTGTTTTTCTTTTTCAGTCCTTGCTAAGGCCTTGAGAAGCAAGTTTAGTTTCCTTCCTACAATTCTGCTGAATGTACTTTGAGATCCATTGTTGTTCCTCAATCTGGAGATGCTTTCCCCATTAAAAAAAAAGCTACTCTTTCAGTAAGCATGCTATACACTTAGCAGAAAGGCAATATAAAGAGCCAAAGCATATTTCACACCATTCATTCCAACTGCTCTCTTCTTCCTGGTATTATCATGTGTTGCCATTGCCATCTCACAATCATGTAAGGGTTATAACAGAACATTTTCACTTGTGCACACTATGTTTCTCTCATTCCCTTCATAACTAGGCTACAGCTAAGTCTTTACATCTCTTCCTTCATTATGCTGACAGAGAATAATACATTATTTCAACGTAGACAAAATTCTCATGCACAGCCAGTTCCCCCTACACTGAGGCCCTCTCACTTTCCTGAAATTCACTATACTTCTTTTAGGTCCTATCTAAATTTCACGGTAAAAGTACCCCAGTAATCACTCCTTTGGTTACTCTCCAATTCTCACTGAAAATGTGCAAACTCCTCTTTAACTATTTATCCAGTTTTAATAACTCACACTGATGTTACCAGTCACAGGGATGGCAACATTTTAATTCATTTAACAGCCTCTTTCACAGTAACTGATGTTTTGTCTGTGCTTTTTCTTTTTTTTTGTAAACAGAGGACACTTTTCCCACCTAACACACAAACCAGCCATGTTTTCTAATCAGCTCCTGTTGAGGGGTGTACCACAGTGGACAGTGTTTGCAACCTTTGTCATGTTTTCACACAGCTGAGCCCAATAGGGTGCTGGTGGAGCACTAAGATTCCTAGAAATCTCATCTTGAGTAAAAATAACTCCTAGTATTGGTAACGTACACCTAGGTACTGTAGTTATTAACTAACCAGATGTAGGTCTGTCATATGGCAATGCAAAATCTGAAATAATTTGTCAGTATATACCAACATTCAATTCTACCAGGATCATCAGATCACAAAACATGTCATAAAATTATAAACAAAGCACCTCTCTCGAATTTTTCACAGTTCCAGTCACTGGCAGCATGATTAGTTCTACTACCCAGGAAAGAAAACCTTTTTTCTATTTTCAGTCTTTTTAGATCTAGATCTCAGCACCTAATTAAAAACAAGAAGAATTTTAGGCAGGCTTTTTAGAAAGGCCTTGTGCTATGCAATTATCTTTTTAATGGAAAATTTTCAGCAGGGATCCCTTGTCCTTGGACTAGTCCTGCGAGTACTACAAATGCCTACTAATACCATGCGTATCTAATTAGATGACTGTGGGTCCTATTCAGAAACATCCCCAGCCTGCGTATGTGCAAATCGCTTTTTGTATGTAAACAATTGTTTCATGAGATTCATTAAACCCTTTCATTAAAATCTTTTCATCCTGCATGTACTAAGAGGAAATGTTCAGATCATACTCGAGAAAGGTATATCAGAAAGTACCAGTCCCACACAATTTTAAAAGTACACAAAAGAAAAAGCAGGGGACCATGTTTTGAATTTTTACTTTCTCATGAAAGAAGAAATTAAGTCAATGCAGAGGAAGGCCACAAGGCACCAGAAGCAGATTTAGTAGCCATGCTAAGATATGTATGCTTATAATTTTATAATTTGCTTTCCTTCCCAGAGTAAATACTGAATCACAGAAAAGGTATTAAATTCCAAGTACTACAGAAACTCTACAGTGTCACCTGTCTCAAATAATGGAACAATTTACAACTGTTGTAGCAATTTCCAGACCTTTTTGTTTCATGGCATACAATCGCTTCACCAGACATTTTCCGTAAGCAAGCATCAGCCAAGCAACGCAATGCCTTCTGACACAGCGGCCAAAGAGAGGTGAGCCGAAGGGAAAGGCAGCAAGATACTGTTCCTGCCTTGTCTACAGCATGCACGGCTCAGGCAGCACCGTACCTAGGCAGATTATCTCCTTTCAAAGGCATGGCAGCCTCAGCTGATCTTAGTGCTCTGACTACAGTCATCTTCGCTGAAACTCCACCCTCCCCTAATAGGATAGGTAGGCAAAGAGGGTACTTGAGCACTATATACTAACACTACGTCATGCTGCTATGTTACATTACGGTGCCACAATGTTACAGTAAGACCACAGTACCGAGGCTGCATCTGTTGTGAAGCAACAGCAACAGAGCACCGTCTCGGGCTTTGCACACCCTCTGTTAGGCATCTTGTGGTCCCACTGCGGCTGCCAATTGTTCAGGCACAATATGTGGAATTTGCACACAGAATAAGAAGGCCAAGGGTGAGTTTTGCTCCCAAAACGGTACATAGAATCAGCAGCCTAAGAACTTCCTACTTATCAATTTTAGTGCAATTAAAAAAGCTTAGAGTGAAATAAGAATAATTGTTCCATATGACAGTTTGCTAACATGAGACAATCTACAAGAAGCTGAGAAATTAAGAAAAACAAGGCAAAGAAAAACTACTGCCTTCAGATAATTTTGTTTTCTATTAACAACTGTGCTGATGTATTCCTTGTTACAGACATTGCTATAGTGTATTTAGTAGGCATAGATGCTGTGCATACTGTGGAGGAATTCAGTTTTCTGATTCAAATATCTGAAGCTGTAATACTGGCTAATACCAGAGCTGTAGCAGGTTTCCACTCTTAGCTTTCTCATTAAAAATATTAGGGCTCTAATTCAAAGTCCTTAATATATGCTCATAAAACCCATGGTCTGATGTGAGATATAAGCACATGCTTTTCTGTATAAGGATGGGATTATTCCCAAGCTAAAAGTAAGCATACACTGTAGGAATCTGCTAGACTTAGGCCTAAGGAAAAAACCTCCTGTTAAACAGATTTCCAGCACTGATTTTGCATATTAGAAAGCAGACATTTTCTTCTTGCACACTGTTAACTGAGCACAGTTAGCTTATCTTAAAAACAGCCTAAACAATTTTTGGCTACTGTAGGAACTGGAAAAGCAGCTTTAACTCTGCAGTTTCGCAATAGAGCAAGTTCAGGGATATTTTTATGCTTTCTGCTTTGTCAAGCATTTTATACACACTATTTCGTTTCCTTAATTCATTCCAAAGAATGTCCACTCCAAATATTTTTTCCATATCTAGCCACAAGATGTTGTTTCTTTTCTAAGAATAAACAATATTTCAGTTTACAAAAATGTCAGTCAAACTCCTTGACGTGAACATATCTTTATATAGTAAAAGCATCCAAAGCCGCCTTATCTGGTATGTGGTTACAAAGGGGCAGCCCTATTAGGTGGGAACCTATGAAGTCAGATTTCCCTACATACCTGATTGGTCATACTTATAGAAATTCCTAGTGGAAGCCACAAGATTATTCTTCCTTTGCTTCTTTTCTCTTTTTTATTGTTTGCATTAAATGAGAACTCATTTATTTCTTTGACCCCTAACATACTGAACATGGTCATGCACACATTCTTTTGCTTATGCAAAAGAATCCTGTTGCTACCATACTAAATTTGCATTTCCAGCTGGAGCCAGAGGATTCAGCCATCAGAATATTAAAAGTCGTAGCATCACATGAGGTGGGGAGAAGGAGCTTGCAAATTAGCTGTCACGCTGAATAAAAAGAATAATAATTTATGAAGCTGGCAGTTACGATTTGATACTGCATTACTGATCATGCCTTATGGTAAAGATTAAATTATGTTAATATTGAAAAACGTTTGCATCTATTGCAAACTAGAAGCAATTTTAAAACCTAAAACAAGCCTCATGCACCTCAGAAAGGTGCAAGTGTCTTCCTCTCAGAGTAATGAAAATGTTATGCATTAAAAAGTTAGTAATTTATTGTAATGCTATTAAACATATGGCACATGCCATAGCCTATTAAATGGTTTCTAAAGCCAGACATCATGCACATTGTGGGCTATTTATGTGTTTATAGCTATTCTCTGCTGACAAACAAACTACTACTAGTAGTTTTAGAAATGAAACATCTAATATACACAAGAAAATAAAGGAAAATTATACCAAATACTATGTTGACTCTTTTATTAGGAAATTTTTGCCCAAAGGCTCTCAAACACAAAACCCTTTGCTACATGGTTCTGCCTCGCTTCTGTCTTTATAAAGTACATTAAAGGTTGTATTTATGGTAATAGGAAAAGATGACAGCAGATGTAGATGAGGGTGCCTGGCTCACTTCAAGAGCTGACAAAAAAAAAACCAAAACATTTTCTTCAGACCCTCCCCCCACCTTCACACACTTATTTCAAAAGTATCTGCAATAGCAAGAAACTCGCAACATCAATGACAAGATGACAAGACCTCAGGGCTGAACAGGGATGGCTTGCTAAGATTTGATATTCTCTGCCTTTGATAAATTCCAAATGCCAGATTTTGTTGATACATGCACTTTTATCCAGCCTCTTAATTTGTCCTTCCTATCTTACATACAGAAATTGCTCATTATACATTTAAATGCCATGCTCTATAGACACTTAACTGTATGTTGACTGCTATTTCAAATTAAAAAAATGTTAGCAGTATACATTTCATGAGATGAGCAAGCGTCCTGATGGCTGCAAGGACACCCCCCCCTCCTTTACTTTTTGCAATGGGTTAAGTAACAACACTTATAAAATATAGATGATGGAAAACTCAAGCCCCTGAGAGAACAAGATGACGGCATCATGTGCAGCTTACAGTATTTGTGGGAACAATGCACATAAATACAGCTCATTCTGTATATTTAGTATTTTTGTATCACATACAAGTATTTCACCAGCTGCTCAAAGAAGAGAAAACACAAACAAAAACCATTGTTCATTTTAAAAAAGGAAAACAAATACCTATAAAGTCTAGAATTGGACAATTTCTTGTGCGTTAGCTTTTAAAACTCTGTGGAGGGGGTGGCTTGAGCTTTTATATATCTTCTTTTGGTACTGTTTTCTATAACTGATCAATGTTATGAATATCAGATATGCTTGCGAGAGAAACCAAGAGGAACAAATACACAGACCACTGAAAAACTCTTGCTGAATAAAATCAAATTCAGAACACAATAGCCAACAACAGTAAACAGACAAATATTTGACTAAACTTTTACTAATAGTAACAGAGATATAGTGCTGTCTGTTAATGAGACAGAGCACACACAGGTAAATTCTCTTTAACAAGAGATGTATGTGTGAGTGCCAACACCTGCTATCCAATTTCTTGCAGAATTCCCAGGGAGGCCAAGCACGTAAGTACAGAAACAATCAAACTGGGATACAATCTTTAAACTGGGATTCCAAGTCACCTGAAGAACCCAGATATATAATAATTGTACTGTTGAGTTTAGTGTATCCAGCTTTCTAAGTGTATGTTTGTAACATACAATTGCCATGGCATAGAAACCTCAAGCTGGCGTCACTCCAAACTCCTAGGTTTCTAAAGCATACTACAGCACAAAAGATAATTTAATTCTAAGAGCAGCACAGCTCCAACATTTTACCCAAGCACATCTTACTAGCTCAGGTATGGTGCCATGGTTACATGTTGTCTGTTCTAGAAATAACACAATTCTGCACTGCTTGTTCAGGTATCTGAATCGTCATTGCACATACACTTTTCTTCCACAGGCCCTTAAGGAATTTCAGAAATTTGAAGCTCACTGTCCCATGTAGATTCCCTATAGAATAGAGCAGAGGCTGAATTTCTATACTGAAGTAAATAACGGCAGCAGTGACTTGGACCCTGGCTCTGTAATGTTTTGGAAGCAGTTTGGGGAAGAGTGTCTCTGTACCCTGAACAGTCAGAGCAGCCTAAGAGCAAAAAGCATGCAAATGCGTCACCAACTAAATCGTAGAGCTCCTTTTTCTCTTTATTTACATTTTTCCTTAAGGCTAAAGATGCAGATGTTCAACGTCTAGTCAAATTCTTTAATAAGATTGTAGAATCAAAGGCAAAGCTATGACTTTGGACAAGTGTTTTTAAAACAAACAAAATCTGCAGCTCACCCATCTTCTTGCACGGCATGACTTTTTGAAGCCAGAGAAAATCATGCATCTCCCCACAAACAGCAGAAACACCAAAATGTGTAGGAATGTAAACAAACACATATGATTCCATGGATTTGTAACAGCAAGATTTCATCTTAGGGTTTTGAATTTGGACTCCTTAAAAAGAATAAGTAAAACTAGTTTGTGTTTAACAACTATATGAAAAATTCAGTGTAGTTAACTATACTGAGATTCAACAAGGCTAAGTACCAGGTCCTGCACTTGGGTCACAACAACCCCATGCAATACTAAAGGCTTGGGGAAGAGTGGCTGCAAAGCTGCCTGGCAGAAAAGGACCTAGAGGTGCTGGTCAACAGCTGGCTGAAAATAAGCCAGCAGTGTGCCCAGGTGGCCAAGAAGGCCAACAGCATCCTGGCCTGTATCAGAGAGAGCATGGCCAGCAGGACTAGGGAAGTGATCGTCCCCCTGTATTCGGCACTGGTGAGGCCGCACCTTGAATACTGTGTTCAGTTTTGGGCCCCTCACTACAAGAAGGACATCGAGGTGCTGGAGCGTGTCCAAAGAAGGGCAATGAAGCTGGTGAAGGGTCTAGAGCACAAGTCTTATGAGGAGCAGCTGAGGGAGCTGGGGTCGTTTATCCTGGAGAAGAGGAGGCTGAGGGGAGACCTTCTTGCTCTCTACAACTACCTGAAGGGAGGTTGTAGCGAGGTGGGGGTTGGTCTCTTCTCCCAAATAACAAGCGATAGGATGAGAGGAAATGACCTCAAGTTGGGCTAGGGGAGGTTTAGGTTAGACGTTAGGAAAAACTCCTTCACTGAAAGGGTAGTCAGGCACTGGAACAGGCTGCCCAGGGAAGTGGTGGAGTCCCCGTCCCTGGAGGTATTTAAAAGACGGGTAGATGTGGTGCTTGAGGACATGGTTGAGTGGTGGACTTGGCAGTGCTAGGTTAACAGTTGGACCTGATGATCTCAAAGGTCTTTTCCAACCTAAACGATTCTATGATTCTATCTGCAAAAACACCCCTCTTTGTAATGCTGATCATATTGCGCTTTAATTTATTTACTGCATCGTTCAGAGAGCTGAACTGGCATGAGTTTGACTCCTAGAATTTTATAATGCAGATTAAGTGAAAATAGCTTTGTCGTGCAAAAGAAAACACACTTATACTGTTAAATACCCATTGTTAGAATTTGCTAATATTACAAGGCTTTTAGTATATCATCAAGACAAAGTCTGCTTAGAAATATGAATGTACTTTGCATAAAGTATAAACTTAATTACCTAAGGCCACCCATTTTTTGGAATAATAAGCTCTGAGAACACATTTCAGGGAAACTCAGCTGCTACAAGTTTTATAGGAGTCATTTGCATTTCCTTCTCATTGCATCTCATGAACTTCCAAACCCAAGGACTATTTTTACAGAGTGACTTCTGGAATACTCCCCACGCACACATCCTTTATCATTATGACGCTGTTCTCAAAAAGACTACACCTATGTGTCCCCATCTGGGGACGGGAGAATGAACCAACCACTTAAACTGAGAGCTTCTACAACACTGCCCTACACACACAATGGCAGCAGCTTCTTGGTGAACTCATCTTGCCCTGTCATCAACAAAACATTCAGGGGACAAGAGTCATCTCATTGCATCTTGTGCGTCCATGTCTCTCACAAGTACTTGGACTCGGTAAAACTGTCTTTTCCAATTAAAAAACAGAACAGCAACCTTAAACAAAACTAGAGCCACACGGTGGGCATGCAGTACAATAGTAACTGTGTAAAACTGTTCAGCCCACATCTGTATAATCACACACTTGACTAAATAGTTACAGCTAGAAAAATTTGAGGACCCGCTTGAATAAAAATCTCCATATGGAGAGCTTTGAGACAAGAACAATTGGTATTTCTTCAATAGTTTCATTTGCATGAATAGTCACTTCCATTTAATAATGTCCCATATGCAAAGTAGAATGCTCAGTAGTTTGCTAAAATTTCTTGTTAAAAAAAAAAAAAAAGGCCGATGGACAAATACAAATATGAGTGGTGCCTAGATAAATACCATTAGACTTTTCCTTATATCTAACAGTTGGAAAATTCATTTATTAGCATTGAAAAAGTCAATGCTCAACAGGCAAACATCGAAAGGACTAAAATTACAAGCACTTAAAATTTAAAAACTTAAATGAAATTACTGCTGGCAGTTTTCCCAGAGTCTTCTAACTTGATTAAGCATCGGTAGATTTCCCAGTCTGCAAATGGTATGTGTTTGACACAAATGCTACATGCCTTCCAGCTTTCAAGTACCAGGCTCCAACATATATGCAGCTAAACACAACGCAACATGGACAGAGAGCAAACCTCCTGAAGTCTTTAGAAAAGGCTGATTTTTTTTCTGTGCCTGAAATAGCGCACAGCCTTCCACCTCATGCATAAAAGTTTCAGGACAATCAACTAACTCAAGTATAGCAGAAGTCTTCACTATCCAAAAAACAAGGCTCAAGTATTGCAAATTTTTTGTCTGCAGGAGCAGTGCAAGCTCAGCACATAGGCTGCTTGAAGTGTTACAGCATTTAAGCTACATACTCTAAGAGCATCTTATATAAAACCCCACAGGACTATGCCATAGGATACATTCCTGAACATTTTGCACACTGGACATAGCTCCTTATCTGCCAGTTTAATTCAACATTTACTTCATTATCTATTTTAAACCCCTGGCAGCTCTTACAGCATTCCCAAATTACCCACTTAGCAATAACCAACTGGAAGTACTCTTCAGGCTGTCTGGTTATTTGCACGCCCTGCTAAGTTTTCCATGCAACAGAGGTATTAGTGGACTTTTTCGCCAGCAAGTTTTGTGTCCCTCAATGCAGCAATGAAAGAACTACAAGAAAAATCAGCAAAAATTCTGGTTGGAAGGTACCTCTGGAGGTCACCTGGTCACACCCACAGTTAAGGGCAGGGGGATTTTCAAGTTCTGGGAAGGGAAGATCCATGGACGGATGACTAAAGGGCTGTAAAATACCAGTAGCAAGAATATTTGACCAGTTTCTTCACAACACAACTTTAACTGGATCTCTGAGGAGTCTCAAGGGACGCCAGCAGGTAAGCAGATGGTAAAACAAGTAGATTACATATAGAAATTCCCACTGTTTGTGGAGCACCGTACCCATATTAGCTTCGCTTGTCTGAAGCCTGATTGTGGGCAGGATGAGATTTAAGCTTTCTTACAGAAGCAGAAGCAATACGCACCTATAGAACACATGTAAACACTGAGGTTTCTTGATACTAGGAGACATTAGCAAAAGCTCTGGTAATCCAGGACAGTCAGGCAACGTGCAAATTTAAGAGCCATCTAGAATACAACAGTTGAACCATAATGGAAAGTGGGAAAGCAAGAGAAGGAAGCACTGAAATACGTGTTTCAGGAATACGTTTCAGGAACACTGAAATACGTGTTCATGAAAGGGGCTCAGATTTTTCACCAAATGTAAATTAATGCGCAGTAAAAAAAAACAAAAAAAAACCCAAAAGAAACAAAAAAAAAAAAACCCCACAAAAAAATCAAAAGCCTGATTGTGGAACAAAAGCAAAGCGCTTATTCAGTGAATTTCTTGTTGCTGATACCACACGCAACTGTGTTCAGCATGTTTAGCTGATTGCTAAATGATTTAAGGTAAATATATTCTTCAAATTCCTGGCTCATTAGTTTGCTTTTTTACCTCCTATGCCATTTACCAGCCATTCCTCATGTTTTCTCCTACCCATACTGGTAAGCATAAATAGACCTGTTGAAACAAAAGCTTACTTAACATAGCTTCCTACCTTCTCTTGAAGAATAACACAGCTAACACAGCACAACGTATGTCCTTACAAAACCACCTGTGTCATTACAAGTCACACTGAAAAATAAGATATCACACTGAAAGGAAAAAGATAAGTCACTTCTGGCTTCCTTTATTTTCTACAGCAAAAGTGAAAAGCCTCTATAGCAAATAATCCCTTCACAGGGCTAGTATGTCTGTGACAAACCTGGAGTCAGTTAGAGGGAAACTGTATTTCAAAGAACGTCGTGAAAGTACCTGGCTGCTTTCATTACTGGATCAAAGCCAACCTAAATAAACCTGCAGTTTACAGAAGGGGAAAACATAGGAGGCTTGAATTTTGACTCCTAGACACCAGCATACAGTTCCTTCATGAGACCAATGTTATTTAAGTTACAAATGCACCCACCAGAAGCAGAACTCCACCTATCCTTGACAGGAATTCAAAATTTGCTCATCATTCTACAGAAGAGGTAGATTCCTCCCCATACACCTGTAAAAATCCAGCAAACATCAAACCAATAGGAACAATAGCATCAAGATTGTTTTCTCCCTGGATTTTCTGCAGCCTAAATATACTCACACAGGATCACTGCACACTAGGTACACAACCCAGACTAGTACGGTTCAGACACCAATAAGGCTGACAATACCTTTTTACAAATCATAGGGATCAGATTCCTTGAGGGGTTTCTATCTTCAAACTTTATTCAAAGTATCTTAGCTTCCTTACTCATTAAGGGTGCTGTGATTGGGAATAGTCAGCATGGATTTACGAAGGGGAAATCATGCGTAACAAACTGATAGTCATCTACAATGAAATGACTGGCTAAGTGGATGAGGGGAGAACAGTGGTTGCTCTCTTGACTTTATCAAGGCTTTCAGTCTCCTATAAAATCTTCCCACTGATGAAATGCAGACTAGGTAAGTGCTCAGTGAGATGGACAACAAAACTGGCTGAACTGCCAGGCTCAAAGGGTTATCAGCAGCAGCATGATCACAGCAGGTCACCAGTGACGTACCCCATGGTCAGTCTTCACTTATGGTCTGGACAACGCAACAGACTGCACCCTCAGCTACTGTGCAGGCAATGCAAACCTGGGAGAGTCGTTGATATTACCAGTTGGTTGTGCTGCCCTTCAGAGGCACCTCAACAGGCTAGAGAAATGGGCTGAGAAGCAGCTAATGGAGTTCAAAGGGAAGGGTAAGGTCCTGCACCTGGGGAGGGCTAGCTTCTTGCACTAGGACACACTGCGGGCCAACCAGCTGCAAAGCAGCTCTGCAGAGAAGGACCTTGGGATCCTAGTGGAAAACATGCTGAACACAAACCAGCAAGTCATCCTTGCAAAGGTGGCCAGCTGCGTCCTTGACTGCATTAGGAAGAGCCCTGTCAATAGGCTAAGGGAGGTGATGCTTCCCCTCATCACTGCTCAGGCCACATCTGGAATACTGGGTCCAGTTCTAACGCTCCCCAGTTACATAAAAGTTAGGGACTTCTAGAGCAAGTCCAACAAAGGGCCATGAAAACGATGAAGGAACCGAAGCATCCTTCATATGAGAGTGAGCTGGGACTGTTCAGCCTGGAGAGAAGGTTCATGGTGGGGGATATCTTATGTGTATAAATACCTAATGGGGTAAGTAAAGACTGAGCCAGACTCTTCTCCGTGGTATCCAGTGATAGGGCAAGAGGCAGTGGGCACAAACTGAAACACAGGAAATTAAATTTAAATGTAAGAAAAAACCACCGACACTTTATTCTAAGTGTAGTCAGAAATTGGCACAGGCTGCCCAGAAAGATCATAGAGTCCCTAGCCTTGGAGATATTTGAAACCCATCTGAACACAGTCCTGGGCAACTCACACTAGTTTTATGTGCTTTGAGAGCAGGAAAGTTGGACCAGATCTCCAAATATCCCTTCCAACGTCAGCTATTCTGTGATTTTATTCTATGTTCACCTTCTAGATTAAAAACCAAACAAACAACAAACAAACAAAAACACCACAAAAACAAACAAACAAAAAACCAAAAAACCAAACACCACAACACTTTGGAAATAAAAATGCCATCCACTGAAGAGTCCAGAGTGCTTTTTCCTTTATCTAAGACAAAAAGATGACTTTGGAAAGAGCTGATGAAGAGGCCTGTAGCCATTTTGGCCAGATTTGTATATTCTTGGGCTAGCTCTGTACCCTATTGAGACCAGAAAAGATTTAAGAACATATTTAACTTCACATAATGGGATATAAATACAGCAATATAATAAGAGCCTTGGTAGAGCTCTGCTGCTGTAGCACTCTCTGGGAAAGTAACAGAAGTCTACACACGCTCAACAGTTATCCCTGAGAGCTCTTCAAATGCATCCAGTTGGGGCGAAGAGTTAAAGCCAATGTCTGCCAAGAAAAAGCACAGAGCTAAAGCTTCCACCCAGAAGGCAGTGAGGAGTAACACACTTAGAACAGCGGCAAAACCCACAGACATTACCTATTACTGTAACAAACTCCAAGATCTCAACTAATAGTGCAGCTAAGGTAAAAATACAGTCAATTCTGAAATGGAGACAAGAAACACATAGAGAAAGATGTCACCTCTGGATTTTTCTTTTTTTTGGCTCATCTACTAGTTTGAAAAGGAGATTAAGAATCAAAATCATTGACACAAACTGAAGGGAGGCGTGTAAATGGAGACAAGCTTTTTTAAAAGTCTATTGTCTTTACCTTCTTGACCTATATAACTTTTGAGTGCTAAGAATTTAAAGTTAATTCAGCTATGAACTGTACTGTGGTGTCAACTGTCTAAAATTATGTATTTCCATCACAATTAATGTATTATCCTGTCATTCCAGGAACAGAGTCATACTTAAAATCAATATATTCTATTTCAAAATGACCCGTATAATTTGCAAAATTATCTCAGAAATGAACTTGTAACAAGACTATTGCAAACAGTTTTAAAGTTTTACAGTGAGTCAGGAATTTCACATGAAAAACAGAAATGAAAAGTTAATGCACTACTCCAGAGTTGTTCCCATTGCTTACTGTAAATTATGAACAAAACTAAGACAGATATAGGCCTCTATTTTTAACATCAAAGTTGCTCTTTTCCCCAAAATTTGAAGCAATCTCCTTTGAGATGACCAGGAAATTATCCCACGATGGTAACAGGCATTTCAACTGAGCTGTATGTCGCCAGAATCATGTCTTACTAGAATATCTAGCATATGATTGTGTCTATTCCATTAATTACTTGAAAGGATCATCCGATCATCTCAATTTATACATAACTTGCCAACAAAGGATATTTTGTACAGTAGAAAGTGGAAATGTACAGTTTATGTGGACATTTTAGGAGTGGTAAGTCACATTACTCTTCAGCTTTTATTTCTCTCTGTGTTTGGGAACATAATGTCTCTGTGACTATATAGGAATACGAACCATAGTCATTTCCTATCGACTAGTTCATTATGCAGCTCAAAGCATGTCAAGGTCATATTTTTATGTTAAGCCATAGCTACAGCCCTGAAGGTACCATGCAGTGCTTCATTAGCCATATTGAGTTGTACAGAGTACTACCAATACCTAGTTGAAGAATCTGCTTTAAATCAATGCAGTATCCGATTATCTGAGTATCTGAGATACTCTCTCTGGAATACAGAAGTACTGAGAAAAAAAATTTAAAACGTTATGGTTTGACCATGCTAAATATTTTGTCCAATAATTTCTTTCATAACCAAACCACATACCCTTCTATAAGGCTCTAATAGTAGGGTATGATTTTGGGACAGCCTTGACTCAGCCCATAGATGAGTACACCCTGGTACATACAACAATGTGCCCTCACTGTTTTTGAGATGATTGCGTATGAAAATAAGTGATAAAATTTGCATACGAACAAAGAAAAGCCACATGTAATTCCGTACTTGGGTAAACATGAGGACCAGCATGCCAGAAATTATGTATGCAATTAGCATCACATATATGAAATGGTGCATATAATTACAGGCCATGTTTGAAAATGCATCCTGTGTCTTGACAAACATTCTGTATGCTTCTATGCTCCCTATCTACTCACCAGGACCTCAAGTGCTGGTCTTTGCAGAACATTAAGCATGAGTGTCTTCATATTCACTGGTCCAGCTGTCATGAATTTTGCCTTCCAGCTGTCATTCTCAGATGGTCAGACACGTTTATTCCAGTTTAGTCTACAGAGTGTGAGTGGTTCAGCTGCTGTCCTCAGTGTGGAGTTTTTAAGCAGCAGCTGTTGGGCAGTGATGATATTAAGTCTATATTTCTAAAGGAAAAGACATTCCTGCAGAAAAAATTGACAAGCCTGCTTTCAGTTTTACAGGGGTCTTAGTTCTCACATTTTTCTGGTCCTAAGGCTGCAATGTCAGAATCTTTAACACAGACTCTTCCCACATAGAAAAGTACATTCACAAATGTGGAAAAGACAATTTCCTCTTAATTTTACACAGGCATATAGTATTTTTTTTTGACAGACTGTGTGGTTCCAGTATGTAATTTTCTTCTTCTTTTTTTTTTAAACAGTGAAAGAAAACTTAGTACTATTTTCTACTAAAGGGCACTTTCACCATAACAATTCAGTGTTACTCACCTGTACATAATTCTACTTAAAGGTTCTTTTTGGACAGTATTTTTTTTCTCCTTGGTAAAAATTGTAGATCTTTAACTTCAATTCTCTTTGAAGGCCAATACAGTACAGCATCCTGTAAGTCAGCTTTAAAAGTAAGTGTATAAGGTCTGTAACTAAGCTTCCCTCAGAACTACTGTCCTGAACAGCAATATTCTTGCTGATCACAGAAATCTGGGTTGCTATAAAGAGAACAAGTTTCCATTGAAAGGTTAATTAGAAATTAACTGTTTCCAAAACCACTGAGAGAACTGGAGGCCTCATAACCAAATGTTGATAAGAAGGAATTAGGAAATCAAACATACTCAACAAAAAGTCTCTTATGAGATTCACTTTGGTAAACATGAAGGGAAAGGGAATCTGGTTGTATAGAGCATTAGGCAATCAACAACTCCAAAAGGAGTAGCTTCCAGATGCACACACGAAATTATCAGATTTGAGGCGTCTCCTAATAAGCCCTTCATCCAAAAACTGAAGATGGTAGACAAGCCACAGGAAACTTCACATTTCTATGTCTGTCGTGCCAGGTCCAGAGTAGCCCAGTAAATAAAATTCTTGCCATTATTAGTAAAAAGCAACAGGTTTTGCACTGACCTGTTTTGACTGAACTTAAAACACTGACAGACTAACAACATGGGCTGCATAAAAAGAAATGTGTCCAGCAGGTTGAAGGGGGTGGTTCTGTCCCTCTGCTCCACTCTAGTGAGACCCCACCTGGAGGACTGTGTCCAGCTCTGGAGCCCTCAGCACAGGAAAGACATGGACCTGTTGGAGCAAGTCCAGAGGGCCACAAAAATGATCAGAGGGATGGAACACCTCGCCTATGAGGAAAGGCTGAGAGAGTTGGGCTTGTTTAGCTTGGAGAAGAGAAGGCTGCGGGGAGACCTTATTGGAGCATTTCAGTATTTAAAGGGGGCCTATAGGAAAGATGGGGACAGACTTTTTAGCAGGGCCTGTTGTGATAGGACAAGGGGTAATGGTTTTAAACTAAAAAAGGGTAGATTCAGCCTAGATATACGGAAGAAATTTTTTACCATGAAGGTGGTGAAACACTGGAGCAGGTTGCTCAGAGAGGTTGTAGATGCCCCATCCCTGGAAACATTCAAGGTCAGGTTGGACGAGGCTCTGAGCAACCTGATCTAGTTGAAGATATCCTTGCTCATTGCGGAGGGTGTGTGTGTGTGTGGGGTGTGGACTAGATGACCTTCCAAAACCAAATCATTCTATGATTCTATGAATAAATTCCTGTTTCTGCACCTTTTGGCCATAAATCTTGCCTAGGCAAATATTTCATGGTTCCTGGTGTCATAGTCTTGGAAGAGGTGGCAAGCTTCTGAGTAACTGCTATTTTGTATTACCCAAATACTATTCCCAGATATAATGAAAATTTCAACACAAATCTCTACCCCTACTACCAGCACTCATGCAGCTTCTGCATGTTCTTAGTTTGTCTCCTAGATAAACTCTGAAACCCTTTTTTGAGTGGCACCACTACTAAGTTACAAAGCAGGTATCTGCTGTATCTCAGGTAGAGTTTGCCAAGTAGAATAATATTTGTATAAAAGTTAATAAAAACATTCCCATTTTGTGACAAAACACTTTTTGGAAATATCTTTCCCTCAACAGCCACAAAAAATTTCCCACACCCATTTTTTCTTTAGCAATTACCTTATTTGACCTGGTTTTGTTCTGAGGCGGTCCTAATGTTGCTAGCCTAGTGCACTAGGAGAAAGTTAATACAATTAACTGGAAAGCACTCAGGAATTGGACTCAACAGGAGGAAAAGAACTACACAAAAACTTGGGTTGGGGTTTCTCGAGCATCTGGGAACACCTAGTTAACATAAAGACTCTTCAGTGACTTAACACTGCCAAGCACTTTTATTCTGGCTTGCTTACAATCACCTTGTACTAAATTAGTTACCAGACTGCACGTGTTTGGGGGATCTGAACACAACCAGCTAGGCTGCTGTCACAAACAGACCACACAAAGCATTTACTCAGTGAGAAAACATGTAAGGGTTTGTATGCATTGGTCCATCCAAAGATAGCACTTACATTACAGTGCCCTTATTAAACTAGAAAAACTGCAACCTCTTCTCACTTGTTACTTAAATGCTGAACAGGGCTGCCATTGGGATCACAAGCACTAATCAGTGTGAGTTGTTGACAAACATAGATGTTACCCAGACAAGATCTTAACAGCTAGCACTTCTGTGTCTTTCATGTGTGGATCCTCTAGTTTTTGAACTCGTCACTTTACTAGCAGGGATGAAACTACCCCATTACCTTTTTAATGGTGACTAAGAGATTGAAACTGAAATGCCATCAACATGCTGCACTCACAGCCACCAGGTTACTCTCAAACAGTTTTCTCCTTCCACTGTTCCTCAACAATTTTAGAGGAACAGAAACAACTGCCTTCTATAGCTTCAGTAGTATATTAAGTACCATTAGAAAAATATAGCCAGAAAATAGTTGACCTAATTCCAACTCTTCCATTTACATTTAAAGCTTTGAAGGGGGTGCCACAGGCTACAATGCTGAATTTTATCTTCATTAGTTTGCAAAGATAATTTCCTTGGGGTTTGGAGACTAAGCACAGAAACCAACTCCCTTTGAGCAGTGCTTCTTGGTTTTTGGAAGAGGTCAGCCCTAATTTTGAAATTTCTTTTTTAAAAAGAAGTCAGATTGCCCTACGATCAATGCTTACTGTTACGAATCTAAAGATACTATTCTAGAACTAAGACACGACACAAAAAATGATTGCAATTCTTCCTTCTGAAATCTTGCAACATAGGTAAAGCTTTGGCATCCATCTAGAGTATGTTACACAGCTGGTGACTAAGTCCAGACCACTGCTGGCTGAAGCATTTCCTCCATTCAACTTATCTGTACCATCTTGTTCCTTTACATTTGATTTTATCTATTTGTCTCTACTAAAGACGCAATAAGGCAACGTAGCTTGAAAATGAGACAATTCTGAACTAGAGTGATAGTTCCAGCCCTCAGTAAGAAGAGAACAACAGTGTTTGTTGTAAACATTCAAGGTCACATCTTGAAGTTATAGGACAAAGTTTTATTCTCAATAGTGACTGATTTCTAGTAAATCAGCAAGAAACATGTCTTAACAATAAGGGACAAAATTTAGCCAATAGGTTATAATACAAAAAGCCTAGGCTATAATTCATATTTAGTTTTCCTGCCTGGGTTCTTAGATGCTTCTTGTTTGGTTCATTATTACAGACTACTATACTCAGACACTAAAGAAGTAGCATGCAAGCTCTTCATGGGTAAATCCATTTCTCATCATCTCACCATTTTCCCCATACTTGCATTTACTACAGGTGAAAAATTATACTTAAGAATGTATGAGGAGATACAATACCCGTAGGCACCTTAATCTATCAATTTACCAGGACAGTCTTCAAAATAAATTTTGATTCAGATATCTAAGAATGACAGAAAAATGATATACTATGTAAATAAAACTTCTACTCTAGATGAAGAGCAATCCACAAGGAAAAAAATCTCTGTGCAGATTTATTCAATCATGCATGCCTCATATCTTACTACAACAGCAAATTGCCCACAAACAATTTCTCCATTACTGAATACACTCAATTCGTCTACCAGTGCTTAATAAATATTTGATCCTAATTAAACCTAATGATTTTCTCTGCTTCTGAGATGCTGCTGCAGATCAACAAGAGACTTTCTTTAGCACAACACTTGATTTAAAAGCAAAATTCTGAGAATCTGGTGTGAATTCTGTTTAAAGTAAACACAGAAAAAATGTGTTTTCTCTATCAAGAGATTCTAAAAGGGGAAAATTAGTTATGCAAACTGTGTTGCTTTCCAGAAGACTGCATTACGTACATCCCTGTCACCAAAAAACTGTAACTGATAACCAAAAGCCACTCAGCGCCCTTAGGCCACTTGAAATGAAGTCTAAGTATTCATACATAAAATAATTTCTCAACATATTCTATACTTGCTTACACATTTACAACTGAAGAGATAGCTTGTTACTTTAAGCTGTTTTGCCAGGTTATTTTTTTAATTAAGGAAGAAATTTTGGAGTTTGCATGTTGATTTTAGCATTCACTTGCAATTTTCAGTGTTCTGTTTAATCAGGAAATTAGGGAGCTTTTCTTTTTAAAGACTTCTGCCATTGCAAAAATGAAGATTTTTGAAGTTTCTTTAAAAATAAAATATTCCATAACATTTTGTTTAAATTAAAAGCTTTGTTCCAGCTTTGTGAAAATTCATCTGTTTCCCTTAGAAGTAGGATGATTACCATTAGGACTAGAAAATTCATTCAACCAAGCCAGGCACACAGCATTTAGGATGGCCAGCACTGCTTAGTGGAGGTGGCAGTGGGGAAAGAAATTCCAAGGCCTGAAGCCTCTCTCTTCCATCAAAAGAAATGTTAACATATTGCTTTGAACACTTCCCAGGGATGGCTCTGGCACCCTGAAGTCAAATATACTGCAACAAGTAAAGTATTCTGTCAGTATTAAGCTAATTTCACAGCTGTTCCTTTGCTGTTATTTTATACCTCACATTCAGGTTCAGAACCTTTCATTTTGAACGATTACTGATGCCTTCCCCACTTGAAAGCATTCACAGTTTTTCAAACTGTGGAATGGATTTGTCTGTACACAGTTTACCTCCTAGCTATCAAAAAAAGAATTGCCATCTTAATTGGCACTAATTGGTGGCCCCAGCACAGAAGGGATTTGCATGCTTGCCTAGATAGAGTTTCCCCTGAGACACATTCCATAGTGGTGTCATGCCAAGGGAGAAGCATCGTATGCTTCTGTGACTTCTGGTGCTGCCTGAGAGAACTTTTATTCTGGGGACTTGATCCTGTACCCTTCCAAGAGGGTATATTTCACACATTTTCCTCCACCCAACCAAGGAAGAAAATCAGAGGCAAACATTCCTCCCTCAAGCTAAGGCCATAATTGAAAATTAGAACCTAAATCACTTATGTAAAGTAAAACTGGCAAGAATGGGTGCTTAAAACTAGTTTAAACTAAACATTCTAAATTGTTTCATCAGACACCTGCAGGAGTTCTAATTTATTTTAATGCCTGCATCTAGCAATTCCAGAAACAGCACATTTCAGCAGTATTGCCAATATCAGCTATTTAGGCAAAGGCAGTTAAAAACTTCAAAATAAATATTTAGAAAGAAATTAATATTAAATACTGTATCTTCTGTACCCAGAGCTAACCTAGCTTCTGATTAGGGGACAACTGGAATGTCTTTTCAAGCTTTGGCTAGAATCTAAATTAATCTAGAATCAAATCTAAACAAGTTGAAATTCTCAGATAATACCAGGAGATACAGAAGTGAGACTTCATGGGACACAAATAGACACTTGTGCACAAAATGACAAGAGATGGCAACACAGATTAAGGGCTGGATTCATTGCACTTATTTAAAATTGAATAATTTCATTAGGAACTCCTATTCACTTGAGCAAGCCATATAGGCACTTCCAAGGAGTGATTAAGCCCATTCCAGATCAAATTTCCTTCTGAATGAGCTGCTGTTGACTACATATGGAATCCCAATTATGGCACATTAGTGAAGAGCCTAAAGTTCAGTGGGTCCAACCCGAGTCTTGCTTAAATAGCTAATTTCAGGTGTACAATTTTAAAAACATTACCTCATGGGATCTTCAGTCCCTTTTCAAGCATCATCTTTGCTCATTGCAATGGTTTGAGTTACAGGCTCTAATGCTTTTGAAACTCCTACTGTGCATCTGCCCCAAGCCTGAATGCATATTATCATTATAATCTGATTCTTTAAAGAGTTTGCATTTCTTTGAAGGGTTAATATAATAGGTTTCAAGTTCCTACATCACTTAAGTACTGCCAGAAGATTTCCTTTAGAAGAATTTAAAGTCTTGGCCTTAGTTCTCCCTGAACACCTTGTACTTTTCTAACAGACAGTAAAAAATATTTCCTTATGACAGCATCTACCTCCCTATTTCACTTTCCCTGATAGACTGTTGCTTTTAACAGTAACCCACTGCATTGCTGGTTTTCCTAGTCATCTTCTGACAGGAATGCTGGACATTGGTAAATGCTAAGCTATCTTGCATTGCACAGGAGAATCCAGATGCATTTGCTTCCTTGTGCGCAGGGTATATGGTGATTTTGTGCATGTGCAGCTCAACTGTAGTAGGACTACACATCCAAGATGCGGTACAGCTTTCAGAGCTGTGAATTCTGGTATGAGCAAGAGCTCATAACACAAGCATAACCACTGAAATTCATATGGGAAGGTGTTTTGCTAATAAAACTGTAACAATCTGAAAAAAAATTCTCTAATAAGTAATTCATAAGGTAGAAGCTAATACAACATCAGTAGAGCTGCTGCACTTGGCACATGAAATCAGGTATTAAAATAAAAAAGTAATGACTAATTATTAGTACTTACTTACAAAACCAAGATGAGGAAGGGAGGCATGTAATTAATTTTTAGCCTTTAAGACACAGGATCTAACAAAAAAATCAATCTTTAATTTTATGAGACATTTTTTAAAAGAATGGCTGAGACCATCTCTTGGACAACAGTTTAAGTGTAGGTGTTTATATGCTGGAACATGTAAGCAAACAGGCCTCCCCTAGGACATTCACAAGGTAGGTGTCTACACTACAGAGTTGCAATTTTTTTTTGTTCCCCAAAACTGAAAATTAAAGCTAGTTTTTACTAAAAAATAACCAAAAAACAAGCCTCCAAAACAACTACTAACAGCCTGATTCCACAATGAACTCTGAGCCTATCCCCTCTTGAGAGATGCACCTGAAATCCTGATGGGATACGAATCAGCATGGATACAGTCCTGTGCAGAACTTAAAGAAACAAGCAGGAACAACACTGGAGGAATTCCCTTCACCATCTTTAGTATCATATTGTGGTTTAACAAAATCAACACTGCCAAACTGCTTCTACTTTTCTGGTTTTCAGATGTTTTACATTATTAATACATTTTCAGTATGACTTTCTTTTGTCATTGCTCATGTTAAGTCTTTCACCTCCTGCAGAACATGCCAGATTTCCTACTTATTGCATCCAAAGTCTTTAAACACACCAGGATTCAAGTCTGCAGCAGCAAACACTATGATTGATATCAATAAGCAAATTCAGCGTGCATAGTACAAGTCTAAAAAGTTTTAATTTTCAGTATCTGACATTAAAGATGATTTGTGAAGTCAATATATGAACTCACTTTAATGTTTAATGAACATGCTAGAGTATAATAAAATTTGAGATGTACCTGATTTGTGTAAGGGATTCCAAAAAGTCCATATAAGCTATTGATATTTTATATTCTAGGAATGCTCTTGATTTTTAAAACTCCAATGCAAAATTATCAAACCAGTAATTTGGATCTGTTTGTTCTCCGATTTTTGCTGCACAATAAAATTTAATTTGGGGTTTGAAATGTACTGCTATCTTTTTTTTTTTTTTTAAATTTCATATTTAACCCATTCTGCTTTTTAGGGTGGTAGAAGGCATGGTGGTGATTTTTTTTTTTTTTTTAAGAAAACAATGGCTAACCTACTATTGCATTAGTGAGCTATATATCAAGAAACTATACAGCTAAAGACTGTTTTTGCATAACTATTTCATGATTTGCTACAAAAGCCAGCTAAAACTTTGTTGTTAAGGAAGCAGCATAAGAACAACCACATTTATGACTAAATAGCAGCCTTGTAACTAACCTAGTATATGGGGTAGTTTACAGTTGCCTTGACAGAAGAATAAATGGATACTTATCTCTGCTCAGGGGACTGGGAAAGCTGACAATCATCTGTTACCTAGTGTGATGAATATCCCGTTGCTTACCACATGTCTACTAATTTTTAATGTGCAGTGATGTAAAATGACTGTCTAGACTAGGTTTTCTCCCATCATATTAGTTCACCCAGAGTTCATCTGAGCAGCTTAAAGAAAGCACTTCATATTAAACACAATCATTTTGATCGTTCTTAATTTACAATTACAGCATTAAAAACCCAGCACTTCAACAATGTGGGAAGACATGGTTTATTTGGGGGACTTCTCTACTTACTCCGGTGTGCTTTTATTGACTTTCTGTAATCCTGTACCTCGTGACTACTTTTATCTGTGCACTGCTCTTGTGCTGCCTGTGCTGAAACAGAGAAAGGAGTTGTGCTGGCAGTTTTATTTATCTGTAGGCCAAGCAGTAGAGGTCATCAGCACCCAAAGAGATCCCTCTGGAAGAGAACAAAGGAATAAATGCACTCAATATAAAATCAACTTACTGTACATTTCCTTAAATACAGTCCTCTTTGGGAAAAAAAATTTCCCAGCAGAAGAAAAAAAGATATAGTTAAATAACAGACTCGTTTTGGCAGAAGAACTACTGCAGAAGCGTCTGCCTTTCCAGTCATTCGAATCCTAGTGCTAGAGTTCATCACCTTCTTAACCGGTGTAATGTAACTTTTTATGAAATCAGGTTATAAACTTATCACTGAAATGAGCTGCATTCAAAGTACTGCACAAGCAGTTACACTATGCAAAACCAGCTTTTACTGATAAAACTTTAACAACAGCAAGAATGATTACTTTTGAAACTTGAGTGAAAAATTTGGAAGAAAGAGGAAGATTCAGATACAGCTTTGGCAGGAGAGAAAATTAAAATACAACCTTGTAACAGGCTTTTTAAAAACAAAAACAAAAAAACCACAAAACAAAACACTCTAGGACTAATTGAAAGTCATTAATGATTTCAGGCAAGAGGGATTCCATAGCTCAAGAAAAGTGAAGAGCCTGGCCTCCAAGTTACTGTGTCTCTTACAGCACAGGGCATATTCTCCATGAAATGCCCTGGTCCCCAGGTCATCTAGACATGTGCAAACAGAGGGACAAGGCAGGTCCCACCACTATGGCTGCAGATCCATGTGCCAGCCATGAAGCACGTCATGCAGTACCCTGCCCCACAGTGTAGAATGCGGCTCTCAGATTGAAGCTATCCAAGTAGCAAAGATATCCAGATAGTAAAATGTACAAGAAAACTATTTTGCATAGGTGCAAGGAGGTTTCATATTGCATATTTTAACTTCACATGGTTCCTTGGGACCAGGCAAATGTGGTATTTTCTGCATGACAGTCATGGTAGCATATATCACATAACAGTAATTTCTTTGAATCTTCAAGTCGTCTGTTCTTTCTGAGGTAAAGGGAAAAAACAGTTTGTGTGGGCCACGCAGTGGCATGAAGGGAAGTAACTCAGGGCAACTTCTGGTGAGGACAGCTAGTTTCCCCAAGTTTCGTACCTGTCTATGGAAAGAGACCAACAAAGCTTTCTTCAGAGGGCAACCACAGGCAAACATCAGAACCTGCCTGGCCTTTTGACAACACTGTTCTTTCACACATTAAAGCAGCCACTGAGAATGGCCCAAGTAGGCTAGAGTTATTGTTTGTTAATACCACCCTTATCTTCTGCTATAAAAGTTAACAGTATGAAGTATTTAAAAAATGCTACTGGAATCTAATTTTTATTCGTCAGGAAGCAGATTCTGTTAAACTGTACATCTCTGAGGATTCTTACAATGAACACTCCATGGTGCATACCCATGATTAAGACTACTGATCTGAAACTACGAGGGTATATTAAGTCTGAAGGTTGTGAACAAAACAGTCATTCTCCCATTTCCTACAAATGCTACCAAGGACAAGTTACCCAGTTCTAAAGTTGGTTCAACTCAATCTAGGATCCTTGCCTTCACCACAGGAAAGCTGCATCTCCTTTCCCTGTCACTTCTGCTTCCCCTGTGTCAGGTCTACTGATCATTTGATGTGGGGTGAGTTGGACCCATCTACTGGTTCAAATGAGAACTAATCCTGCAACTAAGACCAAAACCTAACACCTATTTTTGCATATACATTTTCAGTTAGATAAGTGTTATACTGACTTAAAAATGATTGTGAAAAATGCAGGGACAGTTAGCCTGCAGTTCATATGGACATCGTGTACAGGCCAGTCATTTTCAAAGACTAAGAGTTCACTATATATCTAGCCTAATGTGCTTAATTACACCACTGACAACAAGCAACTAGTGAGACGAGCTTGTCTGAGACCTTGGTATCAGCCATCAACCTAGTATTTCTGTCTAGGTCAGAAGGACTTCATCATTCCAAAGAGCTGGCAAGCTAAGGAAGCCTAGGAAGGACAACTGATTAGCCACATAAGTTGCTTCACACAGTGATACAGCACTGAATAATTCTGAAAGACAGCTTTCCTTAATATTCCAAATGATACCATTTCCTGCCAGAATATTCCAATATTTTTTTTCTGATATAATCCTCTGTAGCTTGCACCTTCAAACAAACAGTAATGAAGGTGACAAATTTGGCTCTTCGCTATATAACCTTTACACTGCCCTAGACACTGACCTAATTAATATTCCTACTGCTCTGTAACAGCAAAAGGAAGAGATTGGGAAGTGGGCACAAAGGTGAATGAAGGTATTTAAATAAATTCTGACATTAGGAACAGGGACAAACTACATTACTCAGCCATACTCAGAAGAAAGATCCACCTGGCATCTCCAAAGAAGAATGTTCTGTCCATTTATTACAAACACTATGCTTTGTATGAAAAGGGCACTATGAAGCCCAGAACAGTAACAATTTTAAAAACTGTTTTCATCATTGGTATTGACTGAAGATGCATCATTGTTGCATTAAATCTACTCCCAACCTCTAAAATGCAGTACCAAGAAACCTAACAAGTTACTAAATAAGGTCCAATTTAAAAAGTAACTAGAAATTAAGTTGCAGAGTTAGCAGTAAAGAATGAGTTCAAGTATGCTGCCAGGTCAAAACAGAACAGATTCCCCACAAAGGCTATTGTAATTCTCAGTATTAAGTATCTGTCAATGCGAAAGGGAATACTGTTGAAAAATAAATATTGACTAATATAGGGTCAGTTTTTCTAGACTGAGTATCAGGGTACCCGCAGCACAATACACAGATATGACAGAAAACTGGAATACTGCACATGCAAGAATCAAGCAATTGAAAGCTTTAACTGACAATGTCTACTTTGCAACTGTGTCTATTCATCCAAGTATCCCTGAAGCGTCCAACAAATTCCTTCAGAGATGAGATACTGTGTCCACCATAAGGTGGTGGACACCACCTTATTTTCAGAAAAGTAAATTCAGTTAAGATTAAAGCTGGCCCTCTGTGTTGCAGCCATGGCGGGGTGGGTAGGGGGGTGTAAAAAAAATAAAAAACATGCTGCATCAGTACTATGAGAATCTCTTTGGCATGAGCATAGGCTTGTGTTCACATATATGGGAAAATGTCCATTTGACAATCACTGAAATATTTGCACCATGAAAAAGTCTGAGACAACTTCCTATTTCCTTCCTTTCCTTAAGTTAGGCTTTCCCCACACATAACAAACTTGACCCTTCACACCTACCGATGGCTTTGTAGGACTACAAGGTTACCTTTGAGGATACACTTGTATCCTGAGGCACAAGAGTGGCTGCCACACCACAACTGCTGAGGGAGCTGCCCTTTCCTCATCTCTGCAGATCAAAGACACAGCTTCTAAAAAATGATCTGCTAATAAGCAGTACCATTGTCAGCTCTCTTTATTAGCCAGTTAAAGCATTAGAGATAACGCATATTTAGACAACTTAACCTGCAATAGGTTAAGTTTATTGTCTTTCCTACCACCTTTCCAATGATAATCCAACACTGGTAGAAATGAACAACTAGCTAAGTGTGCCATTGACAAATGAAGGATTTGGGATCCAGCTCCCTACTCACCTGGTTCTGCAGCACTCTACCACATTTAAATAAAGCAGCTACCAGTAACATCTCTGGTAAAATTCTTTATTAGAACAGTATATTTTTCTTGGTTACAAGAAAACTGTTTTTCCCTAGAATCTTAGTAGGCAAACACCGGAAATATGAAAGTGAAGGAAACCCTTTAAATGAGCAGAAGAATGCTAAACATGTTCTCACTGGCAGCTGAATTGCAAAAAGCCAATTATTAACAAAGATCTATGGTAGGCTTTCTCAGCAGGTAATGTACTTGTAACCCAAGGACTGAAACTGTCATTGAACATTGACCAATAATAGTAATGTTGAGAGAAAATGTTGAAGTCAGCGCTAAAGTTAGGGCACTGACTTGCCTCTAGACTGGAAAATCTAGAGACCTAGTTTGACCTCTCACGGCCCTCAACATGAATACAAAGAACAAAGTATCAACATTGCGCTATGCACCCACAATATAGATGAGAAAATGCAGCGTGCATTTGAGTAACAATATTTTAATAGTGGAAATATTCTTGAAGTTCATCAGTAGTTAGAAAAAAATAATGATTTAGGGAAGATTTTTTTACTTTTATATTTCACCCTCATGACTGATTTTTTTATTTCCTCTATTTGTCCAGCTATCACATCCATGGAATGATAAACAGCATCCAAACAGCTGAGCCTTCACCACGTGCCCTCAAATAGTTCTGTCTTGTTATGGCTCCAGCTAGTCAAGCTATTTTCAGCAAAGGTCATCAAGTTCTGGAGTCCATTAGAAAGCAAGAAAAACAAAATATCCCAGTATTTGTCAGTTTTTATCTATTACAGCTGTCAAGGCACAATTATTCTAAAGATATTTGATGAGCAGCCAGAATTGAAGTGTCAAGATAAGCCCATTCTTATGGAGAAACAGATTTTTGTTGTTGTTGTTATTTCTTGTTGTCCTTTTCTCTTCCTGTAAGTTCATATCTATAGCTAAATCTATGCCCTAATTCAGAAATCAGATAATTCTCATGCAGGTAATTATGGTCAGAAATAAGCCTACTTAGAAAAATCCAAAGACATCTGGTTCAAATGGAGGTCTTTATATTGCAGATTTTGAGGTATGACACATCAGCTTAATTCTCCATACTCTGACTGTTCCTACACCTCATCCAATTGTGTGCAAATCCAGTGTGAAGCTTTACTCAATCACAATTAGTCCAACATTTGTCTTGTAAATACGCACTTGGATTTTGAAATGTAATTATGCCTCATACATTGCCAAAAAAAAAAAAAGTGCTGTATTTATTCCACATAAAATGTTTGGAATGAATAGTAAAAACAAACCCATCCTAGCTTCACTTTTTAAATATACCTTGGGCTGACCCTGTAGGGACAGAGAGAGACAGTAGTTTAAATTCCTTGCCTATTCCAGACACAGAAGAAGCCACGGCCAGACTGGAACACAGGCCTCATCTCAGGAGATACTGCTTTGGCAGCAGAGAAGTGCCTGTGTCAAATGAACTAAAGCATTTAACTGACTTCACACAGATTAAATTGCTACATTATCATAAACTGTGTGTGATCATTACTTGCCTGGATTAGACTGAAACTAGCAACCTAGGCCTATATATGCTATTACCTATTTTTTGGCCTGATCACTTCCCTGCACATTGTTCACAGTCAAAACATTTATTAATTAAAATTCAGCAATCTGTGTTTAGTAATTCCCTTAGTCTCTAATTCAAAGTAACATGATTTGTCATTCCTTGCTTCTGTGGGGAATAGAACAATTCTACTATACAGTACATGCAAACATTGTACAGAAAATAATCACATAGTGACTTTTATCAGCATCAGTGTGAAAAGCAATGACATTTAGCCAATAACAGCACAAAATGGAAGAAGATGTCAAAGAACTGACTGAAAAACTAAGGTTTGACATGTCACAGTCCATGTGAGTAGCACGGCTATATCTGAAGGACCAAGGCAGCTACCACGGTCTAAACTGAATGGTCTTATACTGAACTATGAGCTTGTTTTCTTTATTTGTCCACTTGCTCAAAGCAGGACCGTGATTTGCATGGGTATGCTGCCAGTCTTGGTATTGATTTTTAGCACTAGTAGCTCTCTGTGCCAGGGCTAACATCACTGCTTCATAACACTTGGTACTGTCCAAACAAGAGCATACATTTTCTTTGTTCGTCACCTTTATATCAGTGATAGATAGAATGGACTTTTCCTTAATTGTGTATTACTACAAATTTCCAGGAATAATTTATATCAGTTTCATATAAGGGATATGAAAACTTCTGTATCATTTGAATAACTATGCCAGAATCAATGCATTTCCATTGACTTAGAAGTGTATTTAGGAGATATTATCATGATTGCTCATTACACAATTTAATGAAAAATTAATCCATGCAATCATTTTTTTTTTCCTCACTTGAGCAAGAGAGTTACTGCTTTGAGTTTTCAGAAAGGAATTTACAAGTGTTAAGTATTACAGCGTGTAACTCATGCAATGGAACGTTAAAGTCATTCGCAACAATTGTGAAATTACACAGTGATAACAGAGAAAGAACTATACATCAAAGATGTCTGCTTAAGATACTGTAGTTACGAAGGGAAAAGAAAACAGGAAGGTTTACACACAGAAAGGTTATTGCCAGAAAAAGCAATGAATAGATGAGTTGCACGCACTTCATGCAGGACGTTGCATTTTTATTTCTGTTGAGATTTCGTCTTCTGTTAGCTGTAGAACACAGTCTACCACTACTGCACTTGGATATAACAACTTCCATGTAATTCAAATGGATGCATGAGAGCACCAAATGAGAAACTGAAAGGGGGGGAGGGAGGAGGAGAACAAAACCTGAGTATAAGAACTCCATCAGTTCAACAAAACACAAAGTATCATTCAGGGCCTACTGTGCCAGAATCAGAGGTGTTACTTATAAAGGATCCAGGTTTTTTAATTTATTAAGTGGTTCACTCCAATATTACAGTTGTATAACAGGTGGGAAAGATGTTCTCTTTGCAGAGAGAGATACTCATTTTAAAATCTGCCTCATTTCTATTTGGTGAGGAGCATGTGATCAAGGAAAGTGCATCTTTGCAGAAACAAAAATAATCCTAAAACCTCAAAAGAAAAACAAATTTAGAATTTCTTAATCAGTCTAAACATTTTTCCCAATCTAAATGTGGCAATTTATGAAAAAGCCTAAAGATAGTATTTTGGGTTCATACAAAACAAGGGAATAACATTTAAAATAACTTAGAACACTTACACTACATGTCACCTAGTGTGATTCTCTCCCAACAAGCATTTTGTCCATGTCCTAGTGATTTCGTCAGTGTTTATTCATTCTCAAAGATCAGACTATACACTGGGTCATGTAATTTGTGACCAGATAGGTAGACAGAGTTTGTAACACTGAATACCCAAGTATTCTGCAAGTGCATAGTAGCAGCTGTTTGTGACAGTACAACAGGCCCAGACACATACATGAATCTTTTAAAGCCTTAAGAATAAGAACAACCTTTGTCCAGGTCGCTCTGGTTTGCCAGATAATTGACAGAAAAGTTATTAAATTCAATGAATAAACATTTTGTAATAAGTAGTTCAACCAGCTGACTCAAAGGTCCTTCAAACTTGCGCTGTTGTGCTTGCTGGCCTGTAAAGGACTTGCTCAAAGGAGCCCAGATTTCCACTGGAAACAGTTCTCCAACTCTAAATAAATGTTTTGGTCAAGCACATACTATTGCTAAGAGTGGAACAGACGTCAAAATTTAGAGCTTTATTTTGACACTACTGCTTTTCATTCTACCTGGACCCAATGAATATAAAGATCTGAAAATTTAACACATGCATGCTCCTTACCAGTGTCATATAGTAACAGTATTTTCAATCTGAAATAAGTTGACAGGTTTTGTTCAAATTTTGATTAGAAGTCAGCTCTTGGTTCATTTCAGTTGTTCTACCCACTCCTTATTACTACTATATATATTTTAATACATATCTAGACAGGCACAAATGTTTCTTGACCAATCATTTGGTTTTACAGGCAAGTATTTGGCACATCTCACTACAGAAATCTAAGCGTTGCAAGTCATTTGGATGAGACTTCCAAGATCACAGGAAGACAGATCAACACCATGCTGACCTGCCACCTGTCACTTAAGTGTTTTGCTAGAAAACCACCATGCAGTCAGCTGCTACGAAGCAAGAAGCCACACAATTATTTCTAAGTCAGTGGATTTTGTTTATCCTATTTACATAAAGGAGGGAAATCCAGATAGAGGTGGGGAGGCCAGCGTATAGCAACATTTGCCACTAGCATATACAAACTTCACAGGGCATCAAGTTCTGGAGTTCAAAGTAATTCAGTACAGTCCATGTGCAGTACATCTAAACACTCTAGGAATTCAGACATGTTTGCCTAGTTAAAGTTTTTGAGCCTTTGAACTCTGAGCTTTTTTTTTTTTTTTTAAAATGAGCAGTTGATGATGGTGCTTTTCAGAAGCATCACCCTTAAGACAAAATTGAATTCCAATTCAAACAGTAGATTAAACTGTGCATCTGCTCAATTTTAATAAAACATCTTTCATTTCATGCAAAGCCATTACTGTAAAATGCTTGGTGTGAATGTATTACTGTTAGCTACTCCAAGAGGTATCAGTATGAAGTGGTGATCTAGCTTTAAACATTCGGTTCATACATTGCAGGTAGGCTTCTAGGAACCTGCTGCAGATACAGTTGGGACATACTTTAAGGAAGATTTTTCAAAAGCTTTCAAATATTAGCTTAATTCTGCTTCCAGAAGTCTAAGGCTGTTTCTGTCACAGGCAAAAGCAGTGTCTTTCAGTACATCAGAATGTCCCCAGACTTTAAGCCATAGCATCTAAGTTTTTTAACGCACGCATTTCATATCCTTATTTTTAACAAAGTCTTACACAAGTTTTATTCTCACTTTTAAACTGTTACTTTGGGCCTGAGCTGTAACATTCCAAAAATCAGCCCTCAGCTTCCCTTTTCAGCACTGGAAAGCTTTGTGCAGGACCCAGAGGGGAAGCAGAAACAAAAAGGTGATTTTACACCACTTAGAGATCCAGTGGACCTCTGACAGCAAGTTCCAACTGCCTTTACTTGGCTAACTATCATTGTGGAAAGATCAACTAGCTAGTTCTATATATTGAAGGCTATGAAAACTATTGAAAAATTCCTTCTACTGATAAGAACTCAAAGTACTGAAAGACTGAGTGTTATCAAGATTGAGGAACTGGCTTTCCAAATCAACTGTCCCTTCACATGAGCAACGTAGCTTATCTTCCCATTCTTGCCTCCTCTGCTTCCTTCCCTCCCAGGAAGTAAATAAGATATAAGTATCTTATTAGATATCTACTATTTATCTCTGCTGTTCTCACTTCTACTTCCTTTGACTTCAGAGAAGAAATCCACTGCTTTCCAGAAGATCCAGAGACCTGATAGAGATTCAGGGTCATGCATACAATTCTGCTGCATCCAGTTACACCTCACCTCTTAGTTCAACTTATATCTATTGAGATGAATCACACAAGTGAGTGAATCTTATACAGGTGCCTCATGGAACACTTCCAGAGTTGAGAAGCTTCTTGCACACAGGAACTTTTTGCTCACACTTTTAGCTTCAAAAGGATGGAGCCGCTGCTACATTTGTCACCTGTTTTTGCAGACTAGGGAAGATATACATCTTAAGAGTCTCCTTTGCACCAGGTTAGTTCCTTTTTAAATGCATTTATTCTAAATGATTTTTTTGTAGGAAAAAAAAAAACCTTTCTGTGGAACAAGTCATTAGCCATCTCAAGTGTGGAAGCAGCCTAAGTGCTCAAGTTGCCTCCAGCAGTAAAGACAACATAGCCTTCTAAACAGCATTAAACATTTAGGGACATGAACCACTAATGAAACACACTAATTCTTAAGCCACTAGTATATGGAGACAAATGCAGTCTTACATACAAACATAAGCAGGTAATGCCTTATGTGAGCCACCTTGAAAACAGCTTAAAGCATACTTATTAGATGTATGGTTAAGTGCTTACTTGGGAAGAGACAGTGCATAAGCACACTTTTCTCTTTAAAGTAGAAGCACCCAGGTGGCTAAACAGGAAAATTCTCTACTACGTATCATGCAACTTTATTAGCAAATCAGTATTTTTCAAACTCAATCACAAGTTAGAGTGAAATGAAACTCAAAACTTGAGGCAGAAGTGAAAATTAAACTACTCCTGTATGTTTCATATGCAAAAAAAATCTGCTTTTGACTGTCAACTTTTATGTTTTTTTTTTTAAAGATGGAAAATGAATACTTTTGAGGTTGCAGAATCTGAAAAACGTTTATCTCAAAAGACAGGGTTTTTTTTAGAAAGGTTAAGCAATGAAAAGCTTCGACATTATAGTTAAAATTAGTAATCCTGATGGATGCTTACTACTATACTTAATTATTAATAAGTGATTAATTTTACCTTCTTCCCCCAAACCACAGGTTAATGATGACGAGCAGAGGCTACTGTGAGAATCTGGGAATCCTGTCAGTTCCTAGATCATTTGGATCTATCAAAAGGTGAAGCACAGCCTAATTCCCAGAGCCAATAAAGAGACATTGCCATCTTTCATTACTGCAGACAGGAGCTAACCAGGATGCCATAAAAATTGCACCCCTCTAAAGCAGCTAGTTACGTACAGAATCACATCACAAACTTTTTCCAGAGCTATCTATTGCCATCTGAGAATAGCACATGGCCAGGTAAGTCCAGTGCAGATACAATTCATACGTGCTCTCAGCACCTCCAATTTAGCATATCCCCAGTCTGAGGCACCTGCATGATGGCCTTTCACTCTTAATTAATTAATTTCCCCTATCACCAGGTCTTGCTCTCCAGTTCTGAAAACACCTTCTTCTCCAGCATTGTCACATATTAAACCCATGTAGTTTCAACATATTACTATGATCTGCTGACATAATCCTGTCACTTTGGAATTCTGCTCATGGATCAGAATCCCGTACAGAATCCCATACAGAACAGATACCATAAAACCCTGTTGTCATCAACAAGTGAATTGAACTTAGACCACACAGTGGAAGCAACATTAATATGCTGTTTAGTCACAATGTGTCAATTTAAGATCTTTATCAGCATGAAGCTTCCAAGCTATCACCATCTATTGTTTCTCAAAGTAACAGCTCAATAATATCATTCATTGTTTGGAAAGCACTTATAAGGGCAAGAAGGAAGCATTTTCTGAGACATTCTGATCAAATTCCATCATAAAATGCTTATAGATACATTTGCCTCCCATCCCTCTATTTGAGCTCATAAAAAAAACAATAAGGAGGGAGCACATTTATGTAACCTAAATTGTTTGGAGCAAGCCTTTATTCTTCAGACACAAAGAATTATAAACAACAGTGTTAGCCTATCCAGACTTAATGGGTTCCCTGGGACCATATCATTAAGTAAAATGAAAAATCCAAATAAGAAAGTTTTTTTTTTTTTTTTCAATGTATTTGACACCACCTTTGGGAAGTGAACAAAGACACACTGTCAAAAGCAGAAACCTGCACAAAATGTTACTGTTTGTTCCCCATGAATGCAGAGGTATACTTATTCAACGAAAGAAATTCCCCTGCTCTCCTGAGATTTCCTCCTTTTAGTTGAATTTAGTGCCAAGTTCACTCAGCTAAAATTTGGGTTGTGTTAGCATGCTAGATACACGTTCCTGTAAGTCAGGTCTGTTACGCACTCAAAAATTAAGTGCCAAGCAAGAACTTGGTCTTACATAGTAACTTTAAAGTTAGATGACTTAAAAAAATAACCATTAATAGACCATCCTTGGCCCTTACTTTACACAATTCAAGCACTGCTTTTAGTTGAAAATACTTGGTAAATATTTTGTCTATTATGCAGCCTAATTTTGTGTAATTTCTGCTCCAGCTAAGTCTTTTGGATATGTCAAGGGATCACAAGTTTCTACATTGCTCAAACAGTAACTACGGTATGGCCTCTGAAGTGGCCTAAGTTCCTTCAGAAGCTTCAGCTTCTTCTGAAGCAAGTCTCAGGTGACAAATTCTTTTTATATGAAAACCATCAACGTAAGACAAGTATTCATTAGAGTGTGGTCAAAAGAACTTAAGAAGTACAAGGACAGGGTGGCTGATCTGCAGGACCAGGGAAGCAGCTTTATATGTGACAGCAAGACAGGAACAGGGAAGATCTTAAACCAAGAGGAATATAATTTAATCAAAAATGAGAGGGGAAAAAGAATAGAAACCGTCTCATTTGAAACAAAGTATGCCTGGTACTGAAATTCCCATGGTTTCAAGTGGATACCTACATTATACTATCAATATCTGCTACTGTAAGGAAGAACAAACAGAATTAGATCCATGATTCTCAAATATCAGAATAAAACATTACTGCAAACATTACAACTGAACCAGACTTGGTTTTACTTTTTCTGAAAAACTGTTAAAGAAAATTCCTGATTCTTAAATACAAAATTCTGTACTTTTAGCAAAAAGATATGTTATATGAAATGTATACAGAGACTTCAGATTTTCTCTTTTTATCCAGAAATAAGCTGGAAAGCCTCTTACTGAAATGTAAATAATTGGAAAGCCCCCAGACAGCTTTTATGTACAAGCACTGATCTATTTTTTCCTATGAAAATATAATGCATAACTACTGCTTTACATTAAATGTAAAACTACTTTTAAATATGATGTGGATTTTCAATATATTTTTGAAATAAACTAACCTTAGGACTATAGCAAACCCTGCAAAATGAACTATGCAGAACCAGGGCATGCAGTATGTAAGTACACAGTAATTGTGGTAAGCCAAAGTGCCACAGCATATGTGATCAGATGGACTAGGTATATATAGGCTGCCATTTAATGCTAGCCAATTCCTTAGAAAAGCCACAGCACTGAGCAAAAAATCTTTTGCTCTTCCAAAATTTTCTTCATTTTAATTGCAATAAAGAATAAAAATAGAAGGTAGAGGACAGAACTTTCTTTTGTTTGGTATGTACTCAGTTAACACTTCATAATCAAAGAAAAAAAAATTGTTTCAAGCAGTACAATCAAAACCCAAAGAAACTCTCTAAGCCACAAGTATCTTTAATAGAACTGTTACAGAATTATATTATAAAATTAAAGACTACTGAGAAGCATGCTTACTCTCCTATGAAACAGGCACATTACCAAGAAAAATATACTATTGCATCAATAACATGAACCTATTTTATCTACACAAGATGAAACCAGCAAGCAATGAGACATGAATAAATTGCTGGGAAAGTTTATTTTTAAACTCTGACTTGACACAGAATATACCTTGCAATACAAATTCTGAAGTTAATTCATTAAATTCAGAACATTCAAACAGGTAAATTACTTCAAGACAGAACAATCACCAGTTTTGCTTTAAAACATTTAATGATTTCATTACAGCAAACTGAGAACAAACTACTACATAAACAATTAAAATGCCACTTATACCAAAGTACCATACAGAATCATAGGTACTATTTTGAAGTTTGTAAAAGCAACACAGTAATGCCTTTGCAGATTAGTCTTCGTACTTCATACAGAGCATGCAGCAGAACTACTAGCAAACAGAAGCTGGTTTTCTCTGAACACTAATTAGAAACTCAAGAATGCAAGTCATAAGGCCAGGAAGAAAGACAAATCCTTAAGAAAAATATGACTTACCAGACAGACGAGTTGAGCTGTGCCTCAAATGCAGAGGAAGTAAGAAATTTCTGTATATGTAGATCTTGTTTATTTAGCCCTTTATAAATTAATTTCTTGAGAGAAACCTTCAGTTCACATGCAAGAGTCTGCAAAAGGAAAAGAGAAAGAATCTGAGCTGCTGGCTGATGTTTTCGTTCTAAGAACATTTGAGCTATTTTCAGCAGCAATGGACTTGCCTACAATCAAAATGAAAATGCAACACAGAACAACCAGCCTCCCAACCCAAGCTTAAAAAAAAAAAAAATCAGGAAATCCATAGCAAAAAACTTTGTTCATTGTCCCAATTTTTATTTAAAGAAACAGAAAGAGCAGGGAACAACCACTGCAGATGATGAATGAAAATACCGTTAAAAGGAAATCTGGGAACTTGAAGACTATTAGCTATAGCTCAGGAAATGAACCACCATGGATTTTTTTTAATGTGAAAAACACATTTTGAGTTTGGTCATCTCTGAAGATGCTTTGTCTTCTTTACACAAGGGCTCATCTGAGATGGAAGTACTTCTGTTTGCATTTAAATGCATCATATCTGGCTGGTATACACATCCGAGGACAGGACAAATCAGTTTACCACGACTAAAGCCAGTAGTTTGTTTCTAGTTTGCATCTTAAGTTTCCAGTTTCAGCACCAGTGCTATTTTGGAAGCTTAGTGACCTGAAGCTGCTGGCACTCGTTTTTTCCTACCAGGGTCACTCAGTGGCGTGATAAAGATCTCCCTGTCCTCTTCTGCCACATCCCCAACCAGCCAGCTTACCCTCCCATAATGTTAAAATACTGGGAAACGTAAAGTATCAATACAAATTAACCACTATAGGAAAAGACCCAAAACCATCTTGATAGGTACATAAAAGCCAATTACTTTGAAGTTTCAGACAACACAGGTAAACTAATTCAGTGGAAACCCACTGTTGTTTAACTTTTTGCAGCTTCTTCCAGTACAGGAAGAAGCTTCCAAGATGTCCCTCTGCATATCTCAGCAATTCTGACAGACATAACTTACTTTGCTTCACCAGAACAACTTCTCATACATATCCACACTGTTAGGCACTGCCACTGAAAAACTTGTTACTTGTGTTCAAGAAAAAGTTATGAGATTTGAAGTTACTCTCTACTCAAAACCTAAACCAGGCTGGTGTGGTGAAGTTACAAAATGTTTCAATATCTATTAAGTTTCCAATCAAGTCTATTTAAGCACACTCATTTGAAAACATTTTAGAATGCCATGGGTCACCTTAATTTCTGAATTATTTGTGAACAGTGACTATTTGAAAGTTATACTGACACACGAAACAGGATGCCAGACACACAGGCTATTTAGTAAAATATTAAAATAGTAAAGCAATGCTCATTGTTAAAAAACAAACAAAAAGCATATCTGTTCCTGAAGACTCATAAAAATCATTAGCTATAATACACTTATAGCAATAATGAAAAATCTGCCGAGTGTGAAAATATAGCACAAATTCTTTCTGGATCAACAATATCCCTTTCATTTGATCCTAACTGCTTTTAGTGTTACTGCAGTTAAAAGCAGCTACAACAAAAAACACAACCTCACAAACTCTAAATACCAACACGTTAAATTAACCATTATTGCTGCTTCATTCCAAGTGGCTAGTTTAGGACTATTATTTTACCACAAAACTAGTTCACAGAAGTTCAAAAGCTCAGTTTATATTTAACTTGAGATCCATGAACAAAGAGATTTAAGAACTCCAATAGCTTAAATTTCAGACAATGTATGAACGTGTGAATTATAGCCAGCTTGAGAGCTGTAATGGTCAGGTGGAACATGCAGTATGGTTTGTAAATAAATACAATGTATGTACCAGACCACTAGTGCCAGATGCTACGTTACCTTGTTATCCATAATGCTTTCATCTGGTGGTTAGAAGCTAAATCAACAAATATCTGTATGCCAAATACTAATACTATACAAATATGAAAATAGAAGAACATGTTAAAACCATTATTAGCAGTATCAATTTACTACTGAAGTAATACAATACACAATGCTTTGCAGCGCAGCATTTCTTTTCTGAATTATTTTCTCAGAAGGCAGATTCACCTTCAGCTCTTAACCCATTTTGGTACCTTGTTTCTTCATACACTCTCTGCAACTGTTTTTCTGTAAATAACAATTTACCTATTAGTATTTATAGCATTTACTGAACATGACAAAAGCACAGTTTTGGTATATACTGAGATGTGTTTTAACTACTGGATATAAATCTGATGATCTTTATCTACAGGAAACATTAGATGCCATAAATATCATATATACCATCTAGGTCTCAGAGAGAAATGTATCTGTATGTTTATTAGTAAAACAAATATGTCACTACTACCAAGATTATCACCTTATGCTTTTCAGAGACTGATGATAAACATATCTCCCATTTTGTGGCTACCAGCAACACTAAAATCAAGCATATAATTTCTTTAGTGGTACACTGCAGTGCAATTGAATCAACGGCTGGTATTAAGCAATTCAAACGTGGCCAAGAAGTGTACAGTTCACACTGATAATGTAGGTACTTAGTGCAAGTCTCCAAGAGCTCCATGACCAGACGCTACAGGACAGAGTTCTGATAAACCACAAGAAAGAATCTTGATAGATGAGAGGTATGGAAAATGGATGACCACGCTGATAGAAAAAAGAGCTGCGTATCTGCTCCACTACACAGAATCATATAAAGGAAATCTTGACTTTTCTAGACCTAACCTTTCAAACACAGTTGGGTGACTGATGCTTCACATGGAATAGCTGAAGAAGAATCCTTCTTTTGAGAAGTCTCCCTGTGTACATTTCAAGATATGTAG
The DNA here is from genome assembly GCA_020745775.1 of Theristicus caerulescens. Taxonomy (NCBI): domain Eukaryota; kingdom Metazoa; phylum Chordata; class Aves; order Pelecaniformes; family Threskiornithidae; genus Theristicus; species Theristicus caerulescens. Next base: position 36,463,399 of record CM036563.1, on the reverse strand, counting down.
CTGAACACTGTACAACTTTCGTTGGTGTAATGACTTTTTTTACTTTGTATTATTTTATGCATGTTTCTATTCAGATCTTTTAATAGTAGTGGAATATCTTCTAGTAACATGATAATGTGTCTAAATGAATTGCATGTTACCTGCCCCAGGAAAGAACAAGGAGTATGGATAAGATTTTTTTCATTTTTTATTTTTTCCAAATAACTGTTTCTTGAATTTGAACTGAACTATGACAGATAACATTAAATGCATTTAACGTTAGAGAATGCAAGCACAATGCATGTGCTGTGCATTTGCAGAAGTCTCTTAAGAGAGTTCATTCACAGAACTGACCATTTCCATCTCTGAAATGAGTATTTCACAGATTACAGAAAAAAAAAAAATCTACAGAAGGACAGGAGGGAAACTATTAACCACACGTTTTGTCCTGGACTTCAGCTAGTCTTGCAAATGTCTTGGACACATGATCCTCAAGGATCTTACAAGAAAGAATGAACCTTTTTTCATTATCTCAGGTGTGCTTTCAGTAGCTTTCACTGCTGAAAAGCAATGGAGCTATGAAGAAGCATGGCCATTCTCCTGGACAGGATGGAATACCTAGTTACACATAGAACATATAAACCATTACTTGTGGTTGTTCCTCCATAATGTAAAATAAACAAAAAATGCATGGACATGTGTTAACTGAACCTACTGCCAGGGATGCCTGTCTTCAGACAAATGCATCATATGTCTATAAAGCCAAAGGATGAAAATAGATGGGAAAAGATTAATCTCCAGTGACATCAGTTTAATTTCTAAAGTTCAGCTAGATGTTAGTATTTTAGGTTTAGGCATTATCAGACAAGTTGTAATCGGCCTATCACCTATGCTCAGTATGAACATCATCAGGAATGAAAGGGTGACAATGGTTACAAGTTGATCAGAACATGTATCTGAACAGTCTGTTTCTTGAGAACTGGTTTGAGGTTCATTTCTTTGATAGAAATAGTCAACACCTCACTTAGAACATTTCTGCTCTATTTCACTCATATCTGACAAGATATTTACAACCACTACAAAACTACTAAAAATTATTTATTGGTGGTGAGTTTATACTTTTTCTCCTACTTAATATATTAGGATCAATCATTATGTGTTAGCATAGGAAACCTGGTATAAATTTCCCACCAATAAGAGCTTCATTTTTACATATAAACTTCTTTAGAAAAGAATAAAAAAAATTACATCAGCTCCTTTCTCCTACTCCAAAATTTCTAGGGCCTTGTTAACTATAAAAGCTTCTAAATTCTCACTACGGCAAATCTATGCACTGATCAAAAGTCACAATAAACTTCCATTAAGTACAATAATCAAGACTTAACTTACGATTAAGAGGTAGGAAATTTTTAGGTAGGAAAGCACTGCAGACAGCTTTCTTCTATATTAACAGTTCTTGCCCTCCCCCATCATTAAATGCACTCGGCATTCTAGCCAGGTTACTTCTAAATACATGCACTATACCAGCTACTAGGAAGAAAATGAACTCTATCCCAGCTGACACCAGGACAATACATCTTGATGCCCTACGTCACCATGCATGCCTCAGCCTCATGTAGTGGCGGTGGCTTAAGAATTGTCATATTAGAATGACAGCACATATAACAACGACTACAAATATGCATGCAGTTTTCTTTGGTTGGATGTGTATAAAAAGGTACTTTGGAAATTTCCTAGACCATCATATGAAAAAGAAGAACTCCTGAAAAACCCGCAACGTTAAAAAAAACCACAAACAAAAAATTCTGAATTTCAGTCTCTACTAGTTTCATTAGAGCTACACATTGAAAAAGGTGGATCATCTACTGAAAAATAAATTGACTTAATCTTTCAGAACACAGGATTCAACATTGCAAGAAAGAATATGTAGGCAGCCAAGTTACTGCGATAGTTACATCTGACACCTTTCCCTAACCCTAAAGAAAATAAGTTACCTCAATGAACTACCCATGGTGATGATGTTAAAAAACTTCAAAAATTCTCCCAGAGCAGCTACAAAGCAGTCTTGCTCTTACATACGTAGCTGTCCCAGCACACATTGCAATAGAATCTTTGGTCAAGACATTTCAAGAAGTGGGAAATTATCTACATCCCTCAGGGACAATGAATTGAACCTGCGTGAATAGTATAGAAATGACACACACAGCATTTATCACTGCTTTGTGGCTTCATAATTCCCATGCTGAAGCTCTGGTTAGAGAACTCTCATTTTTAACAAAACTTTCAAAGAACAGTGAAGTTTGTTAAAGTCCATACAATGGAATTTTTTTTTTTAATTGCTGTCAGCACACTGGTTTCCCACATAAACAATTCTGTTCTCCAGTATCTCAGTATATCCAAAATAGCTCTCCACATTAAAAAAGCAGAGTGCTCCATCCTGCCAAAAGAGTTGTTTTCCATCACTTCCTTCAAACAATTAATGGTGGATGGCCCACCTCACTAATATCATTAGATAATAATAAAGTTATTAAGCTTTTCTCTCCAGGTTTGGTATAAGAGTGTTTCATCCCTATATAACTCATCAGAAAAACCTGGAAATTGGGAAGAAAGATGAAAAAGAGGAAGCTTAGAAATGTGGGGTTTTTTGGCTTATGTTCCTCAGAAAGCACTCAAGAGCCAGCCAAGAGTTATCAGGCAATCTCTGATCCAGCAGAGTATCCACGAAGCCTTCTGAATTTGTTACAGAAGAGTTTTACTGATAACTCACACGTTTGAAAGACATGGATCAAGACATCAAGTATGAAGAATCATGCTTCTCACTTCATTAACACCAACTGATGTGTGTGCAAAATGGCAGATGTTTGATGAAGAGTTGCCTCTGCTGTTGTTCTCTAGAACAGCAGATCTGCGTTCTCAGAGATACCATCTGTCTTTAGCTATATTCAGTTCTCATTTTTGACTTTGGAATTTGTTAAGTCTGCTCCCCACCCTGCGACTGTAATAAAATTTTGTCTGGCAATAGAAAAAAAATTACATAAGATTGAAATCCCTAGTGAGATTTTTGTGAAAGACGTTTTGTAAATAAACAGCTCTGCCATCACAGTAAGTTGAGTTTACTATACAACTTAAAGTTTGCTTTTCAGGAATCTTGATATATCTGAGAACTGTTACAAAAGCTACAAAGTGTCACTGACTGTCTTTATGGTTAGATGTTTCTGAAGATGTAAAAAGCTTTGATACAGAGTCAGCATCTACAAAATTGTGACCTTCTTTACACTTGTTTGACATCTAATATACTGAAATCAAAGTGATATGAGATGCTTATCAAGACAATACATCTCTGGAAAATTAATCTGTTTTCTAAATAGAAGCTGGAAAGACGGCTAGTAGCCGATTTTCTGCCAGTCACCTTTAGCAAAACTGGATTGAATTTCATTGCTGCAGATTTAGTTTGATATCTAAGGACTCAAAAATAACGTTTTATCAGTCATTGAAATAGTTATAATTTTTAATATGTTTAATAACAGCATTATATAATATAGAAACCTTTAAAAATTATAATACCTTTAACTGAGCACCAAATAAATACATTAAAACATAAAGAGACTCTCAAGCCTGAAGTGAAATCACATGCATTTTAAAAAACCCAATTATTAAAGGCATATTATCTAAATATTTAGAGCCTCTTGGTCATCCATTGTAACCAATACTTACGTCAATTTCATATGGCAGCAAACCATATAACTGCTCTCCTAAAGACGTGAAAAGTGACTACAGTCACTGCAGTTATCACTATGAAACTGGACCAAGAGAACGATATGCCTGCTAAGAGCACTATTTTGCTAGTAAAACTAACTTCCTCTGTTCCAAGAGTAAACAGTTAAAAATGTATGGGGAAATAAATATGAAAAGGACTTTTCAGGAAACAGAAAACAGAAGCTTATTGTTTATCTTGCTCTTGATACACACTGCTAGTCCACTGTTCCAAGAACTTTGTACAAGGTTATTTGTCTTTCAGACTCATTTTCTGCTAGAATGTGTTCAACTACTGTGTAAGATAGTGGGTGTTTTTTTGGGAGGGTGCTGGGAGCATTCGGGAGCAGGGTTTCCCTAAAAGCCTAAACTTCAGATGTAAACAAGCTAGGACTCAAAACCCGCAGTGTTCATTGTGACTTACCAACTCAAATGACTAGCTTTGTTGAACTACCTGCTCAAAAGGTTTTTTGAACCCAAACCGACAATCTTTAAAATACCCATTTTACATATACCCAAATTCCTAAGCATCTATATATCTTTTAACAGTGAAGTTCCCAGTTACCTAGAATTCTCCTGCTGGACCATGCAAGCAGTGTCTCACCTTGATGAAACCACTTTGGTGACAGCTGTCATGTACAGACTTGTGGTTTATCAACCTTGCATCTGAAGCACAAACATTCATAAGATGTTCTCAGGTTATTTTCACTCTTCATAAAAACCATGGAAGATGGTGTTACCCCACCACACTTTATTTTTTTAAAAAACACTGTACTGATGGTCATTAAAACATCTGCCACAGATAATGAAAAGCTGGATTAAATTTCCAGAAGGATTTACAGTCCCATCTCCTACTTTGCTGACACAGAATACTAAGCACCACGCTACTGTCTGGTCTTTTGAGGACACTGGCCCATCTTTCATAGAGTAATTACAGACTTAATGTGGCTCACAGAGCAAGAGTCTGACTCTCTATGTTTATCTTAATAAAGCGAATTTACCTAGGAGAAAGGAAAATTCGAGTGACTGCCTCTCCTCCAGTTACTCTGAAATGCTAACATCCGAACAATATACTCTGAAATACTAACACCTTCCGACAGCTGGCCATGGATAAGACTGTGCCCCGTTCTCACGGGACAATTGTCATCACTAGGCTCTGAGGCCATGCATGCTCCTGCACACAGCTGCCCCTCTCAGCCTCAAGCTAGCTGGTCCATGCAAACCAAAAGAAATTCACAGAAGAAATGCAAGTCTCAGTTCCCACCTTTCACTTCACAAAGATTTAAGTTACAGAGCACACAAGGCCTAATGCCATTCTGCTCTTTCTTAAACCACCAGATTATGGCCAGGCCAGCTTTACACCTCCGCACTCTGTATTGAGTTTCTATTCCAATTACCATGACTAAATCCACAAAGGAATTTAGGCTTCTCAATAATTAACACAATGATGTTCAGCCAATTTGCTAAGCTGCCAATTTAGTAAAGAAAAAATAAGGGACCTATATGAAAAACAGTCCTCAGCTTTACCAATCAAGTAATTTTAACATTTTCTGCTACTCGTAGCATAGAGGGTAGGGGACAGCAGACCTACTGCAACTAAAGCTTTCAGGCACTGAACGCCAGGGTGAAGGGAATGATACTTGTCACCTCAACTGAGTACAAAACCTCTCATGAGAAGTCAAACAACAGGTAAAAGCAGTGTAGAGAACCACCTATTCCTTAAATGTTCCCTTAGTCATTTTATCCATTTTGCTACTATAATCCACTTAACTGGAAACACAACCTAAAGACATAAGCAACTGTGCAAAGCTTTGAAGGCTTCCAGCTATGGGTAGATAACACTTCAGCATTTTAGAATACGAGCTAATACTGGTAAAGTCTGACATTTTTCTGGTTTTTTTTTTGTTGGTTTTTTTTTTGTTTGTTTGTTTGTTTCTTTCAAGAGACTGATCTCAATGGAAATATCTGGTTTTCAGCAAGACATAACAGTTTCATTTGGGTTTCCTACCTCTAATTGCAACATAGGATATTAACATCATAAAAAACAGCTAAAGCCAGCCAAGGCTCATTGAGATACAATTGCTTCAGCAAACTCTCAGTTTAAAGCTCACAGTTTCACACAATCGTGACAGTCATCAGTCCTTCAGGCTGCAAAGAAAGCAGTTATTTCAAGAGCTCAGGTACATGCAGCTAGTGGACTCAAGCCATTTGCAGCTACACTGCCTCCACCTTTGCCCACCTTCATGTTGCTTATTGGTGAGAAAAGGTGCTGCCAAAATGCCTGAGCCTACCAAGCCAGCTCCTGCTCCCAACAAGAACTCCAAGATTACTGTCACCAAAAACTGAGAGAAGGGCTACAGGTAATGGAAGAACAGTACAAGGTGCTGAAGCAGATCCATCATGAGACCGGTATCCTAATCAAGGCCATAGGCATCATGAATGCCTTTGTCAAAGACATTACTGAATGTATCACTGGAAAAAGATGTTGTCTGGCACATCACAAGGAATGCTTGACCATCAGTTAGTGAGAGGTGGAGTCTGCCACACACTAGGAGCTGCCTAGAGAGCTGGCCAAGCATGCCATACCCAAGGGCACCAAGGCTATTGGGTAAATACGGCAGCTCCAAGACCTAAAGCGTGCTTTTCCCCAAGGACTTGGGGGTACTGGTGGATGAAAAACTGGACATGAGCTGGCAATGTGCACTCGCAGCCCAGAAAGCCAACCATATCCGGGGCTGTGTCAAAAGAAGCGTGGCCAGCAGGGCAAGGGAGGGGATTCTGCCCCTCTACTCCATTCTGGTGAGAACCCACCTGGAGGACTGTGTCCAGCTCTGGAGCCCTCAGCACAGGAAAAACATGGACCTATTGGAGCGGGTCCAGAGGGCCACAAAAATGATCAGAGGGATGGAACACCTCACCTATGAGGAAAGGCTGAGAGAGTTGGGCTTGTTTAGCTTGGAGAAGAGAAGGCTGCAGGGAGACCTTATTGTGGCCTTTCAATACTTAAAGGGGGCTTACAAGTAAGATGGGGATGCTTTTTAGCAGGGCCTGTAGTGATAGGACAAGAGGTAATGGTACCTAAAAGAGGGTAGATTCAGACTAGATATACGGAAGAAATTTTTTACAGTGCGGGTGGTGAAACACTGGAACAGGTTGTCCAGAGAGGCTGTAGATGCCCCATCCCTGGAAACATTCAAGGTCAGGCTGGATGGGGCTCTGAGCAACCTGATCTAGTTGAAGATGTCCCTGCTCATTGCAGGGGAGTTGGACTAGATGACCTTTAAAGGTCCCTTCCATGCCAAACCATTCTATGATTCTATCTGCACCACATTCCGGCAGAACTTGAAGTCAACTTGCCCTCTCCTTATGACCACACGCTTTTACCCCAAACCACACATTCTTATATGCCTTCACACAAGTTGTTTCTATAGACTAATTCTGAAGGGATTTTTTTTAATGGGATAACAGTGACAGGCTGGTTATTCATGAAGGGTGAGAAAAGAGATCTGGCTACAAACCAAGCCATGTCAGCTTGTACAAAGTCACAAACCATTCTGACTTTGGCCAATATCAGAAACAGCAGACTGAGTTTGAGTCAGTTCTCCTACGATCCCTCATATCAAAGAGAAGGGATACCCAGGTCATCTTGTTCATCTGCTTCATAACAGCAAAATCGTCAGTAAGTGTATCATTCCTGACAGACGTTTCATCAGCCTGTTTCAGAAGGCATCCAGCAAGAAAGATATCCCAACTTCTTTAGACACTCCAGTACTTAATTATCCATAGCATGTATTTTTTTTTCCCTAGCTCTAACTGAAGCGTCCTTTCCTGTAATTTAAGCCTGAAATGCAGCAGTTCAGATATATGGAATCAAGCTCAAATTCCAAACATACACAACAAGTCAAAGCAGGACCAGAGCTGCCCAACTGCCAGCCTACACCTTCTTTATATTGCATTGCACACAGACAGCACAGCCAGTTTGAGGGCCTGCAGGGTACCCATAGGTATCAGTGAGGCTTAGTCAACAGATAACACTAAAGGAAGTAATATGACTTAAAGAAAATACTATGTTAGATTGGGACTCAGCTCAAAACCTCTTACAGATTTAGAAATCAACCTTATTCAATAGTCGAGATGAATCACTGCTTTCTTTAAAGGTGCCATGGACCTCCACCCCCCATAATCAGCTCAGTGGGCACAGTAAAGCTGTTTCTCACCCTTCCACTTCTAATAAGCTAGAACTGGCCTGTCAAGCTCGTGGCTTCATGCTATTGGCAGACACAGACTTAATTTATGAAGTTAGGCCTACGCAATAAAAACAATAGATAAATTATACATGGCATGAACTATGACTCCTGCAAAGAAGTTCAAAAGCTCTAGGGCTGCAAGAGCCAGAATAGAAAACCCAGGGCATCAGAGCGTGACCAGTATCAATGTACATCTTAGCTAGAAACATCAAGGCTCTCAAGGCTTCATGAAATCGAGCATGATTCCAAGAACAGGCTTTAACATGTACTAAATTGTTGGTGATTCCCAGAGAGACGCAGACAGTACATGCCTCATCTTTTCCTTCCTACTCACACATCAATAGATTAAATATAAGAACTCAATATGTAAGTTCACCTGCAATCGGTTGAAGCAATATCAACACTGGATGTATACAGCTACATGTTATTAAATATCAGCATGCTCATACTGTCTTGAAAGGCCAAAGCTACAGTATCTTGTTAACTGCATACATTTGGCTCAGAATTGTACAAGAAAGTTTCATGCCCTGGAGAACTTGCAACTGATTTTTTGGATTTGAATATCTTGACACCCCAACTGCAGTATTATTGAAACTGATGCTTTCCAGACAATCCAAACACAAACTGTTGTAACTTTGAGGACAGGTAAATAAGTATGTTAAAGAAAGGGAACAATACAGCAGCAGGAAGCTTCTAAACAATGTTTCTTTTTTTGGTGATGGCAAATCACTTGGGCAATCTCCCCTTCTGCAGTATGATGTGTCATGATTAACAGGAAGTCCCTACAGCAGAAAACTGATCCTTTCCTGTTCATATCTATCTATTCCTGAAGACCATAATTTCCCCAGAGATTTGACAGTTCCTCACACTAGTAGTTTGGAGGGAAAGGAGGGCTTGGCTTCTAGGAAGTTCTTTAGCTTCATCTTCCAAAGGTAAAGTTACATCACAATGCCAAGATCCCCCAGTGGATGGATACTCTATACCCAAATTAGGCCTAGCCCACTCAGAGAATGGCTCAGGAAATCAGTGCTGAGCTTTCATTTGTTTTGCCTTCTTGTTAACAGAAGCACATTAGTATGTAGTCGTTTATCATGTATTGCTTCACCTAAGTGAAAATCAGAGCTCTTTTACAATTTTTGTTTACTGTATGTATTTTGCACACTGGGTAAAGGAAGCAGCACCTGTGTCCATACCATAAACCTAAATCCATGGCAGCTGAAGTTATACAGAAGGCTGCTTGAAGAGCAGAAATGAAAATATCACAATTGCATTCAGGCAGATCTTAAGATACGTGAGAACTGGAAGTCAAAGGTAGTATAATTTGGAGTAGATATTCTATTTTGTGTCCCTGAAGTTTTACACTTATTAGGTAATTTCCTCTCTTTGAAAAATAAACATATGGAAAGGCAGATTTCCCTTCCTAGAAATTGTTTACTTCCTCAGAACTTTAACATCCTCTGTTTTTCAAAGTCACCCACTTATTAATAATAAAAACTCAAAAGACCCTTTTTTGCCTCAAGGCTTTTAAATTTTTCATCAGCTTGGTCCTGTTCTAAACAGAAATTCTCAATTCTAACCCTTAGACAAAGATCACTACAAGCAACAATGGAGTAATGAACGTTTGCACTTAAGAAAACTAAAGGATGAAGTCAGTGACTTTTGGTATCTCCTGCTTCTAAAATGGCTTGAAAGCTTTACATATATGGCAAAACAAAATTGAGAAGGTGAAAGGTAAATTTTCTCTACTAAATTTATACAGGATAGTTAATCATCCCGGTTTTCTACCCTACCTCCTGAAAGATAACATAGAGATAGAAGAGTTTTCAAATTACAGTGCTGCACATAAAAACATCAGAAGTAGACATATTAGATATATCTTAGCAGAAATTTAATTATTATGAATTTACTGTACAAAGCACGTTAAGCTCCTTGCATTGCCTTGCCTTCTGCTATGAACCCACTGACCTGCAATTTAAGCTCATGCATGTTTGATTCCTACAGCAATTAAGCAAATTGCTCATGAAGAAAACATTAAAAAAAGCATTTAATGTTGATTTTTTAGCCTATGCATTCTGATCAGCAGGGTGAAAAGAAATAACATATGATCGACAGTTACCTGAAGACTAGAGTTTGAAACCAGAGTACAACAATACAGTGGGTGAAATCACTAATAGTTTTACATAGTATCTGTACAGCTTTTGGTTATTTATAACAAAATCAGCTTAGGATAGACTAGTGTCATGAACTAGAAACATGTGAATTGAGATCCAAGTCTAAACTATCCCTAAGTTGAGTACTTCAAACCATTTTTATAGTACTTTTAAAAATAGAAATAGCATTGAAATATAAATAACACTCTATGCTAACAACTGTTATATGATCCATACCTAAAGAAGTCAACATATGAAATCTTTTTATGATACAATATTGAAACATTGTTGCCTTTGTAATGACAACACAATATCTCTGTTTCCTGATTCATCCTCTTCATGAGACTAAGGTGACCCCTTACCTTCATTTAGATGGTGACATTTCAAACTTTCAGGTGTGTCTGATACAGACAGCACAGAAAGTTAAGCATAATAAAACACCAAAACCACACTGACCCTAATTTTCAAGTCTGGTTAGCATTTGTAGGATCCCAGCTTGAAATGTACAGCATAATTTGAAAGTAACTTCTGATGTTCATCAAGTTTTAGGAGGCAGAACTAATTATGCATCTACCAGAACATCCAAAAAATATGATAAAATGTGTATATACACATGTAAAGCCATTTCCAGTAATAAATATACTGTAAATAAGGTTAGCAGATTCATTCAGATGGTGCCAACCTTTTCAGCACAGATCTTACTAATAAGACTTAAATGCCTATATGAATTAAAAAAAACCCCAAAAACCCCAAACTCACTATTTCAAGTGACAGAAATAGACACAAGGGCAACCCTTTTTTTTCATCTTTTATTTAAATCTTTCCAGTATTCTCCAAAAGGCATTGACTAGGTATTTTAGGCTGATCCTAAAACTAGAATAGTAAAAAGCTGGATACTAAGGTCTTTACAGTGGCATTTTAAAGCACACATTTTCTGTAACTATTTTTGATGAAATCAGGGAGGACTTCCATCATTGCCTTCAAAGGGAGAATATAGACCAACAAGAGCTTCTGAAAATACCATCGTAGATAATAACTTCATTCGTAAGCTTCATTTTGCTAAACTTGTATCTGTCCTCTTCAGACAAACATTTAATAAATTCTAAGTTCCTTGTTTAGAATGTGTCTTTGGAAAGAATACTACATACACCCAAATTTGAGGTAGGTCACAGAAGAACAACTACCTTGAAGTCATGACCTTGCTTTTAAGACTCTTATTCAGACTAGATTCTTACAAGCCTAAACTTGAATCTTAATTTCAGCACTTGCAGCAGGAGATAATAATGTAGGATTATGAGAAACAGGAAAGTAGATTTCAGGGCTTTGCAAATGTAAGGGTACAAATTTTAAAATTATATACTGTACCCACCAAAAGGGGGTAGGGGCCTCAAAGTATAGTTCAAAACTTAACCCTAAAAAAGGTCATTAACAAAACTATTTGCTTTTGGACACTGAAGAGCTAAAAATCCTTTTAGCTCTTTAAAAAGGTCCTCAGTAAAGACTATCCACATGCCAACACTAGAGAAAATAAGTCCAATAACAAAAGGAGTAGCTTCTTCTAAGAAGATTTAATTTACATACATGATTAGAATGTTTTTACAATTTTAGGTATTGAATATGAAACTTTCACAGCATTATATGCAATTAATTCAGAAAAACATACTTTTAATGAACATAAAGAGAAGGTGTTCCTAAACATACTGGAAGATAAAGTCCATAGAAGTCTAACTAAAATTTATACAATACTGAAGATGACAGTAGAGTTACATAGATTTCTGAGAGGACTACACACAAGAAAACTTGCAATATAGTTATTCTTTTAAGCCATGTTTCAACTCAAGCCATCTTCAAACTTCCAGCTCAGCTGATAATTTGAAAACCATGTACATGCACTGAGAAATGGACACCTTCCATAAAGAATTTGCAGTCCTAATACATAGGTGCATATAACGCAAAACACAAGATATCCCACTAACATCCTAACAGAATTTGCCCCAGTTAAACTAATTCAGTACAAAACCAATGGACTGGAATTAGAATGGAGAATTTTCAGCAAATATACAGACATAGCAGAAGGAGCAGATAGCTCAGAGTGTAAATAGCTGTTTCATAGATGGTTTGGGGTACTGACTTCAGAATCAGAGAATCAAGTTTCCTTTTACAATGGCCAGCTAAACTGAGCATGACAGCAACTTCTTTTACAAAGTGTTATACTTGCCTCCAACTTACTCCTGACCCCTATCCTCAGAATCGAATTATTCCATTGCTGGTGGAGGACAGCTAGAGAGAATCCCATTTCCATAATGGATATTCACATAACTATCTGAAAACACAGGCCAAACTTCTAATGCTTCTCATCTAAAGTGCTTATGAACAGCCAAAACTTGATCATTTGGGCCTCCCAAGAATAAAATGCAACATAAAGAATAAAACCACAGAAGGGGATCAATTTCTTTTCTAATCTGCAAATTAGGATTGGAATTCTTAAGTGCACATATGAAGACTGAAAAACAATAAAAAAAATCTGTGAGATACCCTAGCACACTGTGTATTGAAATTTGACTACAATGCAAATATAATAACTTTTTTTTTTTTAAAACACAAAAGACCTTGGATACTCAAGCACATGAATTCCTCAAAGACCTGGCTCATTTTTCCTCACACCTGCTTCCCTTTCGCTCTCCTAAGCAGTGTGTTGTAGCTTTTCCTGAGATGACTGATTTCTCCACAGCATTTCTGAAGTCTGGCGTGGTGTTTTTTGTTGTTTTTTTTTTTTTGGTTCGCCCATCAGAAATGCTATTGTTTAGGCCTTTGTCATCGCATAATTTAACTACAGTATCTGGGCCCGCAGTTTCAGGTAATGCTTTCTGATCTATGCAAAATGCACCCTATGAGACCAGTCTAGTTTTTTTTTTTTGCTTTGAAGCAATCGTACCTGTCCCTGTCCCAGAACAGCGGGTACATACAGCTGGCTCCTTATCTTCTCACTGCAGCAATTATATCTTTCTCCTCTTCCCTTTCAAGCACTTTCATAATTCTCTTCTTGACTCCTCTAGCAGCTCCCAAAACTCTCATCACAACTTTGGACAATATCTGCTCAGATTTTCCCACACACGTTTCATCCATTCATAAGAAGCAGTAGCCTTTTATCATAAGAACACTTCCCAAATTTATCTACAAAGCTACTATTTGCTTGTTCCTCAAACTCCTTTTAAATTTTCATTTCTGCTATAGGAAATCAGGAAACCATTGGTATCATAGTCAAGTAGTGGTCAAAGCTACCTGTTAATAAACCTGCTCTTCAGTTTACCTTTGCAATCGTGTTCCATCTTCTATGTTCAGCACCTATTGCAAAAAGAACTTGACCACAATCCTTTCTTTGCATGGTGATGATCTAATATTGATAGAAACAATTACTTAAATTACAAATTACTTTGAATTACCTAAACACAAATATCCTTTCAAATAGTAACTCAGATGAGCCTTTTATCCATTCATTAGGAAATCATCTGCCCTTTCTCTTCTGATGGCTAATGATACATAGAGTGAATGCCAGAACTGAAAGTGGAATGCATCTATACAGAAACAGTGTAACACCTATTTGCTGTTGTACTTTTTGTAGCTCACTCTTAGTCATGCTGACATGTTTATTTTCATTTGTGGTTTTTAGCTAAGCAGTGACTGATTTTAGAGAATTATGTTTAAGACAATTACAGCACTAAATATTACAAAAAGTAAACAAATTCACACCTGGATTAATTTAGCATAACATCTTTGCAATTATTTTTGCCTTGCTTATAAGAAAACTATTGCCTCAAGCTGGAAGGCATCCTCCTAATGCTTTGCTATAGTATGTGTTAACTACAACAGGTGCAGACTTCCAAACAATTTTTGTAGAGTTTGCAGCCCTGACAATAAAGCATGTCCTGAATCTGGCCTTTGCTCAAGACCATAAATCAATCATCTGTGAATCAAATGCCACAGCAAAAGCATGTGAACGTGTAAATCTACAGCTATGCAAATAAGGAATTAAAAACCTCTCTCTTGTACTTCTTTAAAAGTAGAATGATAATGTGCAAGGCTCAGATTACATGATCTATATCTGTAAAGTGACCCTTATAGAAGAGGTCTGTTAAAAGACTTGAATTTGCTTGATTATCTGCATGTATGTCAAAACAAAGTCTTTGGTTTGGTCTTTATTCTACTGTCAAACCTGTCAGTGTCTCACTTGGCTCTCATACAGTAGCACTTCATTTGATTAGCCTCTTTTACATTTTACTTATTCAAAGTAAACCATTTGATTGCATCAGTCACACTGAAATTATTATTTCCTCAAGATTCCTAACAAATACAGATTTCTCCAAAAGAAAAACAGTGCAATTACCATGAATTTGATTATCTGGGAGAATGCCACTGCTTAGAATTCCCTGTTCATTAGAAATTCACTAGAAATTAAACTAAATGTTGTGCTAGCAACTGCTGGCTTCTGTCAGAACTTGCTTATTAAAATGTGTAAAAAGCATAACTAGCTAGAAGGAGCAGCGTGATGTACGTGATCAATATATGACTTAAATGATACATACCGAGTGTTTTCCACTGGCATCCCTTTGGGTTGCTACTGCTTGCTTGTCTCTAAAATCCTTACTATTAGTAGGAAAAAAATACAGGTTGATGTCTAAATCAGACAATAGCTGCATAAGATTTTAAGAAGCATAAAGCACAAAACACAAAGAAGTCAGTAGTGTGACCTCTGTGTTCAAAAGGGAATAATTTATTATATACTTCATCTAGGCCAATCACTACAGTTTAGGATTGCCTCAAAAGCTACAGACTTTTTTAAGTTCAAGACTTCCACAGATGTCTCATGATGTTTAAAAGCAGCAGCTGAAATACCAAGCCAAAGCTGGGGACATCTAATCCATTAACCCACCCCTTACGATGGCCTATACTGGCTGCTTCATCGGAGAGAGCAAAACATTTTGTGCTAGAGAGTTACTAAATAACCTTCCTAAAACACAATTCCTTGTAATTCTCACCAATCAATAATCACCTCATACCAATTATTTATTTGTCCTTATGTAGTTCAAAGAGCTACAAAAGCTCTCATTATCTGTGTAACAGAATAGAGAATCTGAGGTTCTCAAAAGAACACGAAATTTAGTGAGAAACAGGCACTTAGTACCTTACAAACGTCATTTTTGCACTTGAAACTTGGTGCCAACAATATCTTGATTTCAGATTATGTTCAATATCTTGATTTCAGATTATGTTTATGTTTACAAAAAAGGAAATATTCTTGGTTTTATAATCGTGTCTAATTTTTTAATATTAAAAGAAATCGAACATTCAAAGAGAGACAACATTCAAGCATTCAATTTAACTGTCTACCCCACACTTTGTTCTACTGCCTTGAATCACTGCTTTTCCCTCGTGGTCACTTCAAATAGCGAAAACACTGTTCATATGTACAGAGACTTCTGTAGTAACATGTATAATTTCTAGTTCATGCATTTTCAGATATCAGAATTGATCCAGATAACTGAATCATGGACAGCCTCCCCCCTCTCATTTTGCTAAAACTCAGCTTTGGCAAAGTTTACAGGGGGAGTGAGAGAGAAAGTGTTGGGACCTTTAGGAGGCTAGGCAACCGCAGAGCCCCCATGTTGGTGGGGCTGCCAAGGGAAGGTGAGGGCCAGCAACAGCTTTCAGTGCTGGCACCTTCCGTGTGTGAGCAGTTGTTGGACGTTTCCAATTGCAGAGCTGAAATTCCTGAGCTTTTAGTAAGTCAGTCCTACTGGATATCCTTGTTCTAGTCAGATTCAAAACAGTTCATGAGATTAGTTGTAAACAACCATGAGATGTTTTGTTTATATTTAGATCTTATTCCAATCAAAAGACCAAAAGTAGTATTATTCCTAACTTAAAAATTGAAATTTGTACTTTTTACAGGCTTTGTGGTATAGTCTACTCTGCTTTTGCACTTAATCTCATTAATCATAGTAAAATATAAATCTGACCACTCTGCTTTCATAACTCATTCTGACTTTTCTTATATATGATAAACTCAAGTACTAATATCTTTCCTACAATTTACATTTCAGAAATCCCTATTCTGTTCTTTTATTGGTATTCCTTATTGCTAAATCTAGATATGGGTCACTATATTCATCAAGAACACCCATCAGATCTCTATAATTAGCTATTTGTCTTCCAAATTCTTACCTCAGGTACAAATATTTATAACTTGTTGATACAGGAAAACTTGTTTCATCTTCTGCACCTTCATCACTTACTACTGACATGATGTTTAAGTAATATCTAAGCCTTTTTGCAAGGTGGAATGCTGTGCTTTGTGTCTTCACACACTTGTGCCTACTCCACTGAGAAATATGTGGCTTTATTAAACATGATAACACTCAAGGTACACTACAGTGATGAAGCTTTCCATTCAAGGCTACAGTTAATGAATCCTCAAGACAACAAGGCAACATGCTGAAAAGAACACTCTATGGCTGTCCTGCTCTCGACACAGTCCCTACCCCTTCTCATCATGGGCTACACCATCCAACCCTAAGCCTTTTAGGAAGCATTACATCTGTCTTTCAGTCTTGCTGCAGTTGAACTAGGACCTCACTTATTGATGCTGCTCAAAAAAAAAATATTCTGTAAGGAACCAAACCCATCATTTCAAAAAACCACAAAGACCTTCCACCTATTTTGACCTTCAGTCACAATTACTGATTTCCTATTAGCATTATTTAACAGCTATTTGCTGAAAAGGCTAACGAAAAAGTTTACTGTATGGTTTGATTATAGTAAAGATTGAGAGAAAGAAGTGTTGCTTTTCCTGCCATCGTATTTTTTTCTCTTCATCCTTTGAGGCTTGGGATCTTCAGCATCAACTCTTAAAAAAGCATACTATGTTACTCAGGTTACTTAAGAACACAGAACCACATCTGTGCTATTTGACCCCCTGATGGTGGTTGGTGAGGTTTTTAAGGGTGGATGAATCAGAACACTATCTTTATTCAGTATGGAAAGATCAAAAAAATCAATCTATTTAGGGAAAGAAGTTAGAAATAGCAGAAGAAAAGGCTCCGTCTTTGGAATTTCCTGCTTTACAGCAGCATTAGCTGTGATGTATCACTGTTATGGAACAATACATCTGAACAGAAAAATACATTTCATGCTTCAAAAAAAAAATGAAAGGAGGAGTAGATCTAGAATGTGATTATCCAGCATGCCTTTACTCGAAAGATACATGCTGCCCTTTAAAGTATTTACTTCTCTCCCTTCTCCCTCCCATACATGAAGTTTTCCATTTACATCAGTGCCTCTGAAAGTCTTTTTAGCTTTTGTTTTAGCCCTAGAATGTTAAGAAGCTTCATAATTTCAGAAAGGTCAACTTTTGTTAAAACACTTTCATGAAAAGACGCCACACTATTTGAAGAAAAATGAACACAGACAGAATATCTATGGTACAGTCATCTCTCAAATAGAAAGCTATACACTACATCCAACAGTAAAGAAAGAAAATACAAACTGGCAATGAGTAACATGCTTAATGCAATACTGAAATAATGACATGGGAAAGGATCAATATCAGAGTAGCAGGACACAATACCAAAGTATACATTTGTAAAATTCTAGTTTACAAACAAGCAGGAATTGTCAACTTTTATTTCCATGTTTGTGCAGACACCCTCACTGGAGCAGAAATATTGTTCCAAGGTCACATCTGATGCAATTTACCTGCTCCAGATGCAACCTCGTAATTGGTGTATTATATTCAATACCTGATCCTTCCGATACAGAAGTGACATTCAGCTGTTCCACAGTGTAACATTATACAATGTACCCTAACTCGATATCTGAGTGTGTTCCCTGAGCACATGCCATCTCCATTGTTACTCCCAGGTTGGTCATACATGTAAGTATACATAATCCATAGGCTGAGGGTAGATAACACATCCCCACACTAGCTCTCTCATAAGGTTATTGTGCTCCACAGACGGCATGGTTGTTTGATGCTTATCACTGTTTGCTCAAAGCTGATTATTTTAAACAAACAACACACCAAAAAACTGTTGCACCACTTGATTCTACCTTCTTTGTTCATCCTGTTCTCTCTTTTCTATTACTGTTTGTACCTGCTACTATATACTGCATTTTCGGATTCATCTGCCTGCTTTTGCTTTGTTGGTATCCTGTTTATGAGCACAACACACAGGCCCAGAGTCACCTTTGAAGGTTATCTAAAAAAAAAAAAAAATGTTTGAAGTGACTGTAATGTTAAAGCATGACAGCTAATGTTATTTACACATCAGTGCTGACCAAGAGAGCCTGACTTTGCATAACCTACAGACTTTCAAATCATTTATAATCATCTCAAGTAGAAATTGTGGCTCCACTAAAACATGAAAAACTTGTAGACTTCAACTGGAACTTGATGTCACCCTTTCCAATGCAAAAATACCCAATTTGTCCTGTGTCATATTATTGTCAAGGTCTTCTTGTAAACCTTCTGTTTATAAGTGCACTTCAGTTCATCATGAACTGAAAAATGTCCCTCTCCATTCATGCCCATTTGATTTCTACATTAGTGACCCAATTCTATGCCTTTATACCTTACATCATGTGGAATTAGTTCATACTGGATACACTCTTTACTTAGTTGCTCTTTCTTACCTCCAACTCATTTAAATTCTTCCTTCACACCAGATTCTATTGCAGCACTTCCATGGCTGTTACTGACAGTCACCGATTTGATTTACTAATAGCTCTGAGGGGATCAGATGTTGCTAAAGAGACAGTAAGGAAACAGAGGGAAGCTGGGAATTGATATGAGGAAAAAAAAAGACAAAGCGAGAAAGGCAGAATGGAAAGAGTACAGAATATTGCTTTAAATAATAGAGACTAATAAGATGCCTCTATCAGCACCTAATGGGTGCACACTGTTTAGCGATTAGTCATAGCTAGTCTTCACTTGTTTCCTTACACCATAAATTCTTCATAGTGAGATCACATCCACCTTGAACTGCAAGATCCTTCACTTCTTGCATACTGCTATAACCACATTTCTTATTGTTATAACAAAAGCTCTCTATCTCTTTTTTAAAGGCTTACAAACACCTTAAAGGAAATACCAGCTCTGCTTGTTTATCATTTTCATCATAATTACAGACTCAATCATAAATATTCATGTAGTACCACACTGTAAATGCACATTCCACTTTATAGAACACAAATGAAAGCAGTTCTCTAAAGAACTTACTGTGTGACCCCTGCACAGAGGTATAGAAAAAGAAGTTCGGGTGTACATTCACCGAATAACAAAATCCTGGAATGATTCAAGTAAGATGGAGCTTTTCTAATGGAGAAAACGCATAACAGCAATCCATTTATATATTGCTGTTTCCAAATGCAATGTCTCATTTGGGGGATAGTTGCTGAACATGCTCATCCAAATACCTCTGCAGGAAATATGCACAGAAATAACACATTGGAATTTGGCTCCTAATTACAGAGCACTGGTTACTAATTTAACTATAAAGATACCAGACCTCAAATTCTTGATTTCATGCCCACTCAACTGTCCAAACAAATGGTTCATCTCAGTGTGACTTAAAGCCACATAATTATTAAATAAGAGTTAAGACCAAAATATCATTTCATTTTCTAGAGATGCAAGGTGAATGAGAATGTTTGGTTCCGTTGTCAGAATAATTTAATGCATTTCACTATTAGCTAATTCAGAAATTGTATTACTCGGTGAGAATACAGTTGGTAGTTCACAAAATGCTACTTTTAATACAAATGTCATCTGTACTGTATTGCAGTTTTATTGACCTAGGCCTAACTACAGTTTTCATCTCTAAAGCAGATGTGTTGTGATTAATAACTATTCAGAACAATTAATTTTGCACTGAAAATCTACAGCATTAACATATAATCCCAATTAGAAGACCTCTCCCATTTCAATTATTCCCTTACATTTGCTTTCATGTTTTTATTTTCTCTACCTTCTCAGAATCACTGAGATTGTTCAATAAAAGTTTAACCGTCTTGTGCTATTAACGTGCTTGTGCTCCATGTGGAGTGCTGGTTTCCTTCCTTTTATTGAACGCCAAACGGAGGGACACAATGGGTGTGTTGTGCTCTGTCTAGCACAGTATGTGCGATATCTTTAAAAAGGAGGTGTGAGCTGGCTGTAATACCACTACTCTTAACAGTACAAGTAGCACAAACTAATCAACCACAGCACTGGGGCATGCAGTCCATTGAAAGCTGGTGAAAAAGCTGCTTTTTATTATGACCTACATACTGCACAGCAGCAGTTGGACAATTTAAATCTAGTTACACTGAGGCTGAACACAATGCATGAATTCCACTAATGATGAACTCAATGATGTAAGGCTTTTCAAACATGCTCGCAAGTTCTATAATGTTTTATCTCACTCATGCTATCCTGATGGTAAAAAGCACAATGAAAAACAAAAAATCCTTTCCTTTTAGTAGAAAATACAAGCATAAAATTTTATCAACTATTGGAAACATCCTTCTGAATCAGCAACCATATGGAACATTACATTGAAATATTTAACGAAAATGCAGGCAGATCAATTAATTCAGCAACCACTCTAAACAAGCCACTGACCAAAGTCAACCTTTAAATGCAAAGACACATAAAGAAGCTTATTTCTTGCATGAAGTTTTACTCAGTTTTATTTTACAAAATCAAAATAATCTGTGCAAAGGCATACCTCTCTCACACAAGCCGAGATGCACAGCAGCCTCCTTTGGTGGAAGACTCCAGAGGCAAAAGCTCCTAAGCCAATCTGCTAATAAGCAGCATGCAAGCTTGAGAAGGGGCTTCTGCCCAGCCTGCAGTACAGAGCCCAGATGAACCGCACACCTGCTTTTTTAGTAGTGCCTGTTTCCTGGAGGCAGCAGCACACAAGAGCAGCAGAAGGAAGGGCAACACCCTTCTCCTGGATCGCAGGCTTTCACTCGGAGTAGCTAGCGAGCTGCTGAGATAACATTGCAGAGAAACCTTGCCTTTACAAGACAAAACCCCGCTCCGCTGCCTGACAGCAGATATGCAGCATTATCACCCTGCATTCCACCTCCTCCGATCAGCTAGCAGGAACGACAGTCACCAGCTTGTCAAAACAGCAGCCTGTAAGCACGCTAAGCCACTGTAATTACTCACTAATATGCCCGTTTCTTCTGTTTCCTCCGACGAGATTTTTGTTTATTCCCCGGTAAAGCGCAGCATAATATGTCACATTGTTTTCCATAAGCAAAATGGCTGGTCCTTTCAGCACTGCCGCAGACAGCTCATTGGGCTCCCCCGGCTTTCCGGAGCCATGGCAACAGCCAACAGCCGGGCTGCCCCGCCAGCGCGGCGGCAGGGGCGGCGCCGCGGCCGCGCCCCGCGGAGGGGCCGCCCTTCCCCGCGCCCCGCTACTGGCATCCGCGGAGGGGGAACCTGTCCTCGGCTGCCTTTATCCGCGCTCTCGGTTTGTGCGGCACGCTGGGGTTTGAGCATAGCTAAAAGGCCGTAGCGGCGATGAGTACCTGCTGCAAGCAACCCAGGCCAGTAGGTTGCAAATTACCACATGGACACGTACAGTAACACACACTTTTGATGTGCTAAATTTAAGCATAAAAAAAAAAAAATCATCTGACAGGGGACGGTATAAGCGCTCAGGGTAAACGATCATCTTTATTTGGGAAACAGGGATAACCATTATACAATGGGCAGGAGGTTTTCCCCACAATGAAGCCCAAACCCCCACTCGTTTACAAAAAGCTAACCCCCCGACGCTATCACAATTACACCCAGTGTTTACAAACACATTTCTTGATCTTAATGGGTTAAAGGCTGCTGTTTATTAGACAAGTTTCAAAGATTGTGCATTGCAACCACCATGTAAACCAATTTTATGCTACTTAGAATAACACCATTTTTCATTTCAATTAGGAGTAGGAAGAAAAGGAGACATTTGTGAACAATTTAAAACTGCTTATAAAAATTCCCACTCTTCAAGAGCTGTCATTACCGTATCTCAACCACAGGAATAAAAGCTAAAAAGCACATGCAGCACTCTGCAACCTAAAGTTCTTTGAAAATCATTTTGATTTCATAATGAAGATCATTAAATATATCTAACTGAGCATGCTGCATTTCATACACAAAAATTCTGAATATTGGTTTGAGGAAGATTTTTCTGTCCCTTCCTAGTCATTAACAGGGAGTGGCTTAGTATGTAAGTTCACCAGGAAACAAGTAGGTAAATTCTGTTTAGATTTCTGACATGTCAGAGCTGAAACATTCCAGTACATTTAAGTAGATGTTTCAACAGTAACACTAATTTAGTCTTGTTTCTTCCTCTTAGCCTTCTTTAAAAAGATGGATGGGCATCCACACCTCTCAAACTGCAGCTGGGGCTAAGAGTCTATGCTAGCATCAGGCAAAAGTACCCCCAGCTTCCATGACTCAAACACATACTTTCTGTGCCATGATTACTGTCCAACAGTACTTTTTGATCAAAAAAGGATGTCTGCTGATTTGGCAAGCTGATTCTGAAGCTTTTGGCTGGAAAACATTAAACTACTGAAGTAATTATTTACACACAAAGTAAGTATTAAAACAAAACCAGTCTGCATTACAAGAATACCATTTCACCATGATTAGTTCACTAACTTTTTTGTTAATAAGCAACATGAAACGGATTGCACATCCAGTCCCTTGCTTCTTAATGCATTGATACAGTCACTGACTCTACAAAAAAATCTTCTTCAGTAAGTGAAGACACAAGCAGGTTTTCTATCACTTTATCGCACTAACCTACTGTGGTTACTGTCATAGTACTCTCTACACACAGGCTAAAAATCTTAGCTTTTGAAAAAGTAGAGGACATGAGTATTTAAACAATAGGTTAGAGCTTGGAAAAGTTTCAAGATGTTTGTCTATATCTATGTATTTATACATATACAGGTATCAACACACAGTGGAATCACAGTATTTTCATAAGTGTTCTTGAAGTTAATTTTTTTTTTTTAAATAAAACACCTATTTGAAGACTATAACTTCATAATTCAATCTTGAGGGATCTAGAATTATGTTTATAATGCAGGCACACTTCCATCCAGTTAAGTGTGATGTAGCTTTTGCCTGTGGTATGCACATAGGAGCTAACGATACACACGCACATGCAGCCTTTCCTTCTCTTCAGTGACATAAGCAAGTAGGTAGAAGAGGCTTAATCCAAGTGCAGATTATGGTTCTGATTCAGCAAACAATTAAAGCAGAAAGTGTGAGAACCTAACCTGTCTGAGATTACCTAAAAGCTCCACAGAAGTCCTAGAAACAGTTACTGCTGCGTGCTCTGCACAGCTGTAAAATTTCTCCTGGCAAAACCCACTGAAATCATGACACCAAGGATGGGTGATGGCAGCTGCCAGAGACTGAATAACCTCTGATAGGCCCCCAAGGCTCAGTTACACTGGTATGTGTCCGCATGTCTAGGAAAAGTCCAGAATCAAGCAGCTGAAATGGTGGCTGCTATCCTACTCCCCTTATATAAAAATTTAAGTGCAAGGCACAGAGTCATACTGACCCTACGATGAGTATTTAAGTGCTTAAAGATAACCGCTTGCCTGCTGTGCTAGAACAGAGCTGAAAATAGAACACATCATTTGGTATCTTTGCTCAAATCCTACTCCCACATTAATTCAAATGAGCTTCCTGATCTCACTGTAGTACCTGGAGGACAGTTGCTCACATCAAAAAACTATCAGAGCTGAAATAAAACTAGTACTCATCAACCCTTCACCAGAACTTTGCTAACAATCTTCAGTTTTGAGACAGAAATAACAAGCATTATTCTCAGCCTTATAGATAGATACTGTATCAACATTGTAATTTAGCCCTTCCTGCTGTTTTCCTTCACAAACTAGTTTCCAGCTCTCTCAAACCAGCTCCGCAGAACATAAAACGTACACCACCATTAGAGCAAATTTCATTCTCACAACTTCTTCCATCAACTCAAGAACTGTTATTTGCATACATTTCATTAAAATTCACTGTTTTATGAAAAATAAATTTGTATTCTAAAACTGTTTTAAAAGCATGAACTATAACAAATATTAAAAAATATTAGCACCCATGGACAGGAAGTGTCAAAAGACCAGATGCTAGTTAAGAAGCAATTACTATATTAAAATCAGTGTTTTATTTCCTGCGTTGCATTGTAATTGTTCCTAGATATATCTGTCTATCCAAATAGGAAAGCACCTACTGTTCAGCCATCATCCTGAATATCATTAATAATTACAGGTCTTTCTGATCCTCGTTCAATTTCTATAACGACTTGATGGTATATTTAAATTAAAGACTATTATGAAGGCAAATTGGACTGTTCTAATCATAAAGAAAGCATCATCTATCAATAAAAAGACACTACAAGGTCTCCAATTTAAAAAGACTAGGTTTTTTTCATATTGATTGGTCAACCTGCTTAAATGCAAAGCAGTAGGTAAACAGAATGAATATTTGTAGGTGAGTATGCTGAAGTATAGACTAGTTAACATCATTTTTCCAAGGTTCCAGGTGACCACAAGCCTGGAAAAAAACCCTGACGTCCGATTCCCAAGACATCACTATCACTAACTCTCCGAGACACAACCTGCAGAAGAGTGAACAGGAATTCAAACAAAGAGTTAATTTTATCCACAGTCAAACTTTTTTGTAGCTCCTCCAGCTACTGAACACTGAGTACAACTCCAGCTACTGGCTTTGTATTTTCAGGTTCTCACCAATAACAACTCTGATCAATTTTCTGTATTGTGGATTCAATCGGATACTTGCAAAGATGCTGGCAGAGAACTCTGTGTAGATTGTATAGAGTAACAAGTTAAGTATTTGTGGCATCCATTTAAATAAAACAATCACAAAAGCATTTTAGAAATGTTTTTTTAAGGTGTATTTGCAAGGTTTTATCACAGGAAGTATATATCCTTTTTTCACAGTTGCCCTTTGAGACACCTTACTCATCACAAGTAGTAAGCCATAAAATGGGATAGAAAAGATGAGAAAAGTAACTCTGATTTTCTTAAAAGCAAATATTTAAAAATTTTAAAAGAAAACCCTGAAGCCCTTTTGTAATTAGAGATTAAAGTGTCCTAACCTAATAAGACTAGATCCCTCATGTTTTACAGCAGTGTTAAAGATGCTACTGAATTCCTGGAGCAATTTCCACACTATTTCCCATCCCATATTTAATATTTTACTTTCTGATATAATTTAGTAAAAAAGCAATAGTGAAGGTATTGCTGCCTAACCTCGAATATGAAATCTTACTAAAATTATATTAAGCTACTTTTTAGCTGTTTGTACATACAGTTTCAGATTAATTTTAGCTGCATTTTAAGCAAAGATGAAAAAGAGACCGAAATAGAGAGAGACTCATTATTTTCCTTTTCTACTTGCTTGGTTACCAATTGGATTCATTAACATATCATGTACCACAACACCTATATACTTTGTCATCACTTATCCCAAGAAAACATCTCAAATTTTATGATATATTGAGCAGACATTAATTCACGTGAACTATATTATGAATGAGTGTTCCGTTTTCAGATCTTTAGGACAGTATTTCAGAGAAAAAGGTGAACTTGAGCTCCTGAAGACATAATATATGAGGCTGTCCCAAAAATGAGTGCTTAAATGTCTGGTTTTAACAGAAAATAGCAAACCTTCAAAACAAAACTAACACACAGATGAGTAAGTGTCTTAAAGGTTATCCTCCCAATTCTTGAAATGTCACCAAGACATCAACTGTAACCTGAAGCGAAATAAAAAATGAGAAGCTGCTACTGAAATGCACTATGCTTTCAGAGTATGCCAAGAATATTGCCGAGACAATTAATAGTTTATCTGGTCAATTTGTACTTGAAAGTTTTCCAGTTCCGATTGTGTCATATACTGACAGCTCCATTAAATAGCTCCATTAATTCACAGACATAAGCAGGAATTCAGACTAAGTTGATTTAAGTTCTGAAGAACATCTCAGGCCACCTAGTTTCCAGCACCCCCTAAAAATCCGAGTTTTGTCTCCATTCTGAACTGCAGATCCCTACAAGCCTGAGTTCCTGTGAACATCAAATGTCAGAGCAGTAATGTTCTGTCAAAATGCAGAGGCCTGAACTCATGCTAATAGTGCCAAAATTTTACAACTTACAGCAAGAAATTTGGAATTCTACAAGACATTTTCCACTTCTCAATTTATTGGAAAAACACACTTGGCAGCATACATTATGAAGTCTTATTGTATATTCTACACTTGTGTATAGAAGTACAAATATGAGACTGATAGCTACAAAATGAAAATGTTTCCCCATCTTTTCTACAAGAGTAGGACAATTAGAATTCTAAAGTGAATTTTTTTTTAACTTCTCAGTAACAGGTTATTCACATATTGCAATTTATAGAGGAAGCAAATAAGACAAATACTCAGGATAAAAACTTCTTCCCCCTGCTTAGACACCAACAGTCAACTCCTCTAGGCTGACAGTATGTATTTCTCAAACATAACTGTTAGATATTTAGGAAGATGAGCTGTCACTCAGTCTCCAAGCCTCCTCTTTCCTCCATTTATAATATGTAAATCCAAAACTTTCACCTTCTCCTCTAGTTTTATCCTTCATTGCCTTCTCTTTACCTACAACCTAAAGCCATATCCCTGAGCTATTTGCCAGTGTTCTGCCAAACTGCAGCTTCTCACTGGCAGCACTTCCTCTTCCTTAAACCACTGCTTCAGATTTGCAGCTCCTTCAGAGCAGCTGCCAGAAAGGCTCAGACCCCTGTATCCCCATTTGGCAATCTGCTGCTGTGCCTTCATTTCAAAAGCCTCCTTCATATAATTTCTTTGCACCTTATTACCACTACATTTATAGACTACTCTTTCATGCTCTAGTACCTGGGACATGTATTCCTTTTCTTCTGTTTGAGAAACAATTCTTAACTTCTAATCACTACATTTATAAAATATCAGCTGTGAGAAATGGAAAAAAAATTCGTAGGAAGGAGTTTGCTGGTGGGAAAGTGGAGCAGGAACATGGATTTTCAAGCATTGCCCACAATTCTTGGCACAAATGCTTTGCAAAAGGCTTTTACAACACACCTGGAGCTCCTCATCAATCCTACTTCAGGCCTGCTTGGAACAAAGGCCCAAACCAACAAGAATCCATTCAAACCATTCTATTTCTGTGCAACTTGAAATATATAGGGATAGCCGAGTCATTGCTAATTAGGGTCTGGGGTTTTTTTTAAAGATCCGTTTGTCCATATCTATATTCCTTTTTCCCTGTAGCCTCCATCTCAGTCACCTGCATGTTTTTGTATTTTTCTACCCCATACACTACCACCCAACAAACTGTAAGTCTGGTCAAAGAGGAATATTAAGAAACAATCTAATTTTGTTCAATATGGCATAGGAAAAACAAAGAAGAAATTAATTAACATCAGCCCAACTGATCTCTTTCCAGCTCCCCCACCCCATACTTTCAACACTGCATGATGCTGAGAGCCAGATGATAACCAGCTGACTAAAAATAGAGAACACTTCCCTAGACACATAACCATACTTGTGGCTCTCAACTCAAAGAAGTTGTTCTTGCCTGATTAGATTGTCTTATTAAGTGATAGAAAGCTTGTTGGGCTAGTCCTATCTGCCTCTGACACTCCTCAGAGCTAACCAGAGTAGATTTAAAAGCTTGCCCTTCCTTACAGACTAGAATTCATACACCTTGCATGCAAGATTTTGCTCTCCTGCACAGTCCTCCTGGAAAAATAACTATGCAAAACCTAAGCTCAAAAGCATCTGAAAAAAATGCCATCAGCTATGATACTTCAGACCATCATTTGTTAAAAGCTAGTAAACTATCATATTTTCCAAAGTTCTTTGAAGCCAGGAAGTTTTAAATAAACTCCTTGTAAAGTGGGCTTACGTTTTATCAATTCTGAGAACTTGGCAGCACCTCTCTATGCCAGATGAGGTCACAAATCAATCTCAGAACACCTCTGACAATGTATAAATACCATAGCAAAGTATGTCTAAGTCACACTAATGTGTCTGGCTGGCATAACTACAATAGCAAAGTTGATAAGGTACCAACCAGCTTATCCACAGCATTCTTTTCATGAAGAGGTCATTTCTTCTTTTGTGCTAGGAAGTGAAACAATGCCAAAGCATTCCAGAACTGCTTAAACAAACAACAGCAGCACCTACCTCCCCTTAGAAGTTAACAGTTTGTACTTTTTTGGTAGCTTATTTATTTTCTTTAGAGTGTAACATAACACATTAGGAACTTTAGCAGATCACCTGCCAAATATGTCCTTTATCCTAGGATGTAAATCAACTTTTTGTGACAAGACATCTAGATTCCAATTGCCTTCTAGCTTTAGCCATGACTGGGCTTCCTAAACTTAACATTCACTTCCTTTTTTCCTTAAGTGATTTTCAAGTCTGTCTTAATTTTTAGTCTTGAACAGTGTTAAAGCTATGAAACAGGATTATTTTAAAGAGTCTGCTGCCAGTTTTCCATCAAGTACCCCACTTATATTTATGGAGATTATTTATCATAGAAAATTAAACAAGACTCAGCACTAAAGAGGGGAAAGCTGAAACATTCAAACAGGAATGTGATCCTTCCCGTTTACGCAATGCTGGTGAACCCACACCTGCAGTGCTGCAGTACTGTGCCCAGTTCTGGGCTTCCCTATACAAGAGGGACATTGACATACTAGAGAGTCCAGTGAAGGGGCACAAAGACAACTAAGGGACTGGAGCATCTTTCTTACAAGGCATAGCTGAGAGAGCTGGGACTCTTTAGCCCAGAGAAAGCTCATGGGCAGGGGGGGAATGTCACTGATGTGTACACATACCTGAAGGGAGGGCATAAAGAAGACCGAGCCAAGTTACTTCCAGTGGTGCCCAGTGACAGGAGCAGAGACAATGGGCACAAACTGAAACACAGGAGAGTCTTTCTGAACATCAGAAAACACTTTTTTAATGTGAGGGTGACTGAGCACTGCCACAGGTTGCCCAGAGAGGTTGTCATAGGTGATATTCAAGTCTTCTGGACATCATCCTGGACAATTGTCTCTAGGTGGCCCTGCTTGAGAAGGGGGGGGTTGGACCTGACAATCTCCAGAGGTCCCTTCCAACCTCAACCACTCTGTGATACAACAAAAACCAATTGCCCAAGTTTTTGCTTTTCAATTAATATTTGTATTTATTCCTCTCTGCCACAAAAACTTAGATCTTTGATTTCTTCAAATAGAATCAGACACAGATCAGCTGAAACATGTAAGGCAATATCAGAATCTCCAATAGAATGTTCGGATACTACAATCTCCTAGCATTTAACTTTAAGGAGGTAGCAGTGAAGAGTTTGCTCAGCATCACTTACTGAAACAAGCTACAGATGTAGTGTGGGAGGAAAAGAACAACTGCATTCACACAGAAGAGGAAAGAAAACAAGACAACTCAAATGTATTCAAGATTAAGAAGCTCATAACACTGATGTCATTTCCATAGTAACTAATATACTTCAAAGCAGGGGAAAAACAGGGTGAGGATTTTAAAGGACAGCATCACATAAAGATTAAAAGCAGACACTGCCTACCAACTGATGATCTGTTTGGACTGATGAACTTAACACAGTTTACCACAAGAAGTATCACTTGTTAAGGAGTCAAGATCCAATGAAACTACCCTACTAACGGAATAAGAGTGAAAGACTAAAAACAGCACAGTAAAACACCCCTGGCCTGTCTCCCAACTCTTTAGCAGGCTAAACCCAAGATGAACAGTACACTACCAGTTGATGCAGTTGTGCCTCATGCACTCACCACTCACTGTCAAAAGCAGTGTCCAATGTTATCTCCCTCCTTGGTCAGAATAAATGACCCCAAGGAAAGACAGGATACAGTAGGTAAGAAGCACAATGCATTGCACTAAGCTGAATCAGATGATCCAACTGGTTTGCAGTGCTTACCTTTTTATAACTTCCTTGTCCATGCAGCTGGGAGAGTTGGTATAACTGGCCTTTCCATAAAAAATACAAGCAAAGGAGAGAATTTATACTTATTGAGCTTAGGGAAGACAAAGGAAGACAATGTCTGTTCCAGAAATAATATTTAGCATTGGAAAAATGCTTGGTACAGAGAAGATAGAACTATAATTCTGTGGGATCAAGGCCTTAATTGGTCTCTTTCACAGTAAATAGTGACAGCCATATGACCCCAACTGTTTTAATTGAACCCCTCCCCCTGAAAAACTAAACGCCTGTATACAATTCTCCCATTTATCACCATTTCTGAGAAATGAAACAATAACATAAGCTTGTAATTTAAATGCTGCCCAGACTCAATAAATGGCTTTTGCACCAAAGGCAGAAAAACATTATGGACTGTAGATTTCTATACTACATCAGACTACATCTGATATACAGTACAACTTCAGAATTTTCAAGTGCATAAGAGTTACTTGGGAGGCAAAATCCAATTTCAAGTTATTTAGCCACTTAGTACAGCTGTATGCATCCAGTTTCATCCTCACACATGGCAAGGGACATGGCCAAAGGAATTCAGAATCACAAATGCCAGACTTCTACCCTTTGCAACTGACTTTTTCAAGAATAGGATCGCAAAGACTTTCTTTCTTATCATGAAAAGGAAACATCGTGGAAAGATCAGTCTGAAGCTAAGTTTCAGAAGGGTGTTAACAACACTCTTGGGATCTTCAGAGCTACCCAGTTAGTGTCTATGAAGTGAAATAAGTTCAGTACACTATGTTGAAATACTTGGTTTGGTGTAATAGTAATTTTGAAGTGTTGTGCCAATAATCAACAGGGAAAGTCAACATCTACCCAAGACTACTTCAGTTGGTTTGTTCCTCATCTAGAATTTCTTTCAAGTACCTTTTCCTTTCAGAAATTGGTACATTCATGCAAGAAGTAGAATACCTTAAAACCAAAATCTACAGTAGTTTCCCAGCTGGTATAATTCAGTAATCCCAAATTATGCAGAAAATTCTGGCACTGGGCTGCTAATTTTACTTATGTCACCAGAACAAAATAAGAAAACGCATGATGTTGGTTTTTTTTCCCCCCCAGAGTGGAGAAAAGGATGTAGGTGGGCAATATAATTGACACTAATTATTTGTAGGAAAGGTCAGGGTTACCTTTTACCAGCTGCATGAGGCAGCTGATTATCTGTCACATCTCTGGAGCACAGTCACGAAACCATCAGTGACTAAAGGACAAACAGGCCTTGGCTAGCAATGAAACTTGGCAACATTCAACAACACAGCACAGCAGATGTCTTTTTAAAATAGGTAAATTGTAAGGCATTAGGATAGCATAACACTAGATATCTGCAATGCTGAAAAAAACCTTTTAATAAAGACTACTGTTTAAGTACCTAATAGGTGACTTGGTAGCATGACCTTCTCTGTATTTGAGGATCTAAAAAGAGCACCTACATCACAAAATTCCAACTCAGTTTTGAATTCCCTCAGAAAGTCTTCAGTTTCTAGATAACACGTATTTTAAGTTTTTTGATACATTAAACCTCAGTTTGAACAAAAACTGCATATAGAAAGTGTAAGACAGGCAGCTGTGCCAAAATATCTGGAAAGGAGAGAACAGATTGTGTAGTTTTAAAAACTAAAGTACCTCAAAAATTTGGGAATTCGCTTGCCAGAGTCTCAGGAAACACCCCTTTAAAAGATGAAAACTGTCATATCATATTATAACTATTATTGTTGCTGAAAAACCCAAACTGAGATCTGATACATCTTGTTTTATAACTGATTTCTCACCAGGATACTCAGTGTTCCAAGAAAAAGAATTGTTTGTTATTTAGTATGTCCCTTGAGACTTTTGCTGTGCATTAAGTGAAATGCACACAATTTCCACCCCCTGAGATCCACTTACCAGCTTTCCAGAAAGTGGGATTTACAAGGATGAGGCAACTCAATTCCAAATAGCATTGGCTTCAATTTTAATCTCAGAACTATGAGAATGGAAGAAATCTCTATGTCCATATACCCCTACTTAACAAGTTAGCTTTTTCTAACAAAATCCTTAAATGAAACAGCATAAGAAATTAAGTGGGGTTTCCCTTTATGTAATTTTGGACATACACATTATAATCATTGCAAAACAAGGGTTTTTTTTGCAGTTTTCTAGTCAGTTATTCAGATACTGAAGATTACCTATAGACTGAATTTTGTTTTGGAGCTTAAACGGTTCATTTGTAGTTATGCTAGGCAGTTATGCAGCAGTCAGTTTAAACACTATCAGCCCCAGCTTTTGCCTACACATACATTCAATACTCAAACAATACTGAGAGATTACAGTGGAGAATCCTGACACCACTACTCTTGATGCTGAGGAGTGGTGTGTTCAGGGAATTTTAACAGCCATCTCAGCATTTCCATTCTCTGAAATTCTTAAAGTAATACTACAAAAGTTCCATGCCAAAGCAGCAGCTCTGGGGAAAGTTTCTAGTCTCCTCAAATGTTTTAGTGCCATATTTCTAAAAATACACTTTGCTAGGGAAAAATCAAAGACTTGGGCCCTCCAGATAACAAAGACAGTTTTGATTAGTAAGACTTTAGGCTAGCAAAACAAGGAGAAAAATAATTATGCAGACTAATAGCCTTGGTACATAATGGTTGTCAACTTCCCTTCCTTTCTTGCCTAAGTACACTGTGTAATTGCACTGTTCAAGCTTCACAAAGCACACAACTCTGGCTCCCATTTTTGCAGTTTTTCCCGTTTTTCCTGTTTCACTTACTTTCTCCACTCCTCCTCAGCATTCCAGAAGGGAAAGGAGAAAGGCATGGTACAGTCACTGCTCACCTTGAATTTGGCAGAGTGCAAACTCAAATACCTACTCTTCTGTTAATGGAAGCAACAAAGCACATGACAGTACTCCATCACACTGCCACCTTCTCACTGCAAAGGCACAAGTAATTACCAAGTTAAGAGTAGGTCAGCCATATTACAAGCTTTATGACTTGAACCACAGCTGTATGGTTCCTCATTTACTGTTATGCCAGGAAAGCCCGAAAGGTTGAGTACCACAGCCAGAGCCGCTCTTGAAGAAAGCAGTTGAGCATTCAGGATGCACATGTTCTATCCGGATTTATTCACCTCTTCCCACTTATTAAACATCACTCTATCAAACTGGTCCAAGGCAGGCTAGATCATCTGATTTATGTGCATTTACAGAACAGTAACATTGACACATAAGGCCTGTAAGCTTATCTTACTTCTCTCCAAGTTCATCCAGAACTTAATTGCAAATTAAAAGATCTAGTTACAACCATGTGAAACAAATGATAACAGTTCAGAAAAACTAAAACACTCTTCTGCTTTTAAAAAACATTTTGTGGCCCTGTTGGTACACAGTGGCCACAGCTTTGTCAGAATAAAAAGACAGTGGTGGAAGTTGAACTTTCCCCCAATATCTAGTATCCCCAACTAGAATAATCTGATACACAATCAGAAAAGTGAGACTTCATAATTAGTGCTATGAAGAATGAGGGATGCAAATAGATATGAAAATAAAATTAAAGGAGAATGGAAATTTTATTGCCTATGGAATGACTCACGGGCTTGAATAAAGACAAATCTCAGTTGCCTGTTTACACATTGTTTCTTGTCAACAATTTACTTTTAAGAACTTGTATCAAGAAAATAAGTGGCAGTGAGTCAGTCTTAAGAAAACAAAAAAATAATTTCAGTTTCATCCATTGTTCAGTGTATTTTTGTAGACTGCAATGAAACACACATTCCACAGCCAATTATTTTCAGTTCTTCTGCACTAGAAGTTCACTTACAGCTAATTACTAATAGAGTTTATTTTTAACAAGTACTTGAGGTACACCTTGAGGAACACTTGAGGTTTTTATTCTGACTGTAATCATGGAGTCCCCAAAGGAAATGTAGATGAATCAACTTTTTTTTATTGAAAGGAATAGAATTTCTTTTTATTAAAAGGAAAAGAATATGAAAAGCATGATTCACAGCATAGGGAAGAATCTTAAAGTGATAGTATGGTGATGATTTTTTCCCAACGAGAAAAGCATTTTCCCGAAGCCTATGGGAGGCAGATGTTCACTGTATAAAGCTGAAAATTTCCCACTTTCAGATTTAGAATTTAGGCAGAAGTGAGAAATTGGGGGGGGGGGGCAGTCCAATGCTGTGCACTGCCATCAGGTCCTTAATTTAAGTCCTCCTACTGCAATAAAAATTTAAAGTAGCAAAGGTTTAAAGGGTACCTTGTTAAATAATCATGATCTCCTGAATAATAATAAAATTAATTTTCAAAGTGCCAAGAAACCTCAGGACAACATTCAGTAATCACATAGCTAAATTTTAAACAGCAAACCCTTTTACTACTTCATAGACATTTATCTTCCAAACAAGTGGCTACAGTTAGTAAGTGAATAGGTGAACATACGTGTCTCGCGATAAAGTGATATGTGAAAAAAATTTAAGTGATTTAGAAGAGGCCCATGATTTTCAGGATTCTCCTCCAGTTTTTTACATTTTGCTTTACATTTTATATACCTTTATTAATGAGAGCTGGTAGCAGAAATAGGTGAAGCAATAGAGACAAAAATTACACGGATAGTCATATCTGATGCATGTATTAAAAGAAAGGTCAAGACCTTATGCATTACAGATGTTTTCATAAGGCATCAGGATTTGTGTTTCAAGAGCACTGTAAGTGCGACCTCTGTTCAACTAGAGTAGCTGTTTGAACTTTCATAGCTCATGATAAAAAACCTTTAATCATAATGAGCAGCTACAATTGAATTACTGGTAACTTTGAACAGAGCAGTTACTCTGACTCTGGACGGTTAAGACCTTTCAAGGAAATACTAGGTGGGTATATGTGTGTTCCCAGGCTCCAAATAAAACTTGGTCTAGCGTTCCATACCGATGCAAGATAATTTTCAGAATGCTGAGAACTTGCACTTAGCTCTTGTGCAGTAATTGAAAAACCTAAGTTTACAAGAGAGTTGATTATCTTTGAGGCAGTTGCAAGCATTTTTCCAGACGATCCTCTAGACAATTGCACTACAGTTATCAACTCTTTCACTACTACCCTGAAGCATGTAAATTGCTATGGATAAAGCCACATCAAAATGGTTTGTTGTCTATGGATTACCCATATCCTATCACATAGGACAGGTGAATGATAGGAGAAAGATCATGTACCAAACAACTAGATTAAGTTGAAGACAAATTCTGTTGGAAAGAGATAAAGCTTTTTGTCTCAGATGCACTCATAGGAAGGCCAAGGAAATCACTGTATTTCCTAACATGACCTCTTTGCTCCTTATTTCCTGAATAGGAACAGCTAGCAGACCCTGTGCAAAATGTATGGAGTGTGAATATAGCCATTCCATCTCTACTCTTTCATATTCTACCAATAACACGACTGTGCCCTAGGTTCCACCAGCAGGACCCCAGTGACCAAGCCTGCCTATAAGCATCTGCTTTGAGAACTTGAAGATTTACACAGCAGCAATGTATACACTTTGAGAACACTGCTGAGAGTCAGAAACTTGCAGAAACACAGCATCTAGCTGCCCTTCTAACACTTCCAGTGAAAGCTGGAAAATATTCAGAGCTAGTTGCTTGGCTTAAGGACTCCAACAAGCATTCTACAATGAGGGAATAAAGTTTGAGTGATAATGTATGCCCTCCTCGTAAGGAACTCTGAGTCTGTTACTGTGGTCCTTGAACAAATGGAAAGCTCTAGTGTTTAGAAGGTTAAATGACAGCAGCATGAAATTTAGTCATAAACATAAGGAAGTTTCAAGGAAGCCAAAGTCTGTCAAATAAAATTCCAAGCTTTTGAAGAGCTAGATTTACTGAATAATTTATTTTCTTATCACTTACTGTAGCTTGCCCCATACTGATGTTCTTTTAGAACACTAGTTGTTTAAGAAAAGCATCCATTCATTACTAGCCATGTCTTGAGGAACATGAGCTGAGCTAAAAGATGACACTGCTCTCAAGCACTCAGACACTAGAGTGAATAGCTACTTCTTGAAAGATTTTCCTGCCTTTTCCCCTTGAAATTCTTCTGCAGTCAGAACTTAGTGTCAAAACTTTATAGTACTTTTGCTGTCAGAATCAAAAGTATTAAAAACCAGTAAGGCAGTTTATGTTGATAATACTACCATAAGAACACTAAGCCAAATGTATAGTCTCATCTTTGATATTTGGAATACTACAAATAGAAATCATATTCAGAAGTGTAGTTTTTTTGATTGGTCATCAGTGATGTCACCTGTTCAGCAAGTTATATAATCACATACTGTACATTCCAAACGAATGAGCAGACTCCGAGTCTTTTTAGATTAAAAGTTACAATTTCACACTTTGTCAATGATTTAACATTCATTGAAGGTCTATAGACAAAGTGATATGTACATTTCTGAGAGTCATCAGTTTAATTTTATATATAGTCTGTTGAAAGACTGGCTTGCTAAGAGCATACTTTGGAAGAGAACAGAAAAACAACTCAGCCTCTTCTACTGCTAGGGCTCCCACCTACAGGAGAGGCCAGAATTAGCACTAACATTTGGTTAAATGGTAGGTAGGAGCCCTAACTGGGTAAGTAGCTAGATCAGTGTATAGAAAACAGTATGATGAGAAGTCAGTGTTTGATATGCTAAATTCAAAAGGACCGATTCTGAATTTCTGCAAAAGCCTTGCACTAGTTTTAGTACCTTCAAGTTTCACACACTTCAGAAATGTGTTAATTGATGTTTATCATTAACATCTCACAAAATTCCTCTCAGCACCATTTCAGCAAGAGAAATTAGTGTTGCCTTTTACACTCACCTGTAAGTCTTCTAGTTACTGTAAAAGGATACCATCACATCTGCCTTTCATAATTTCATACTGATTTACATATCACTATAAGGATGCTCAGACTACAGCTGAATAGTTGATGATGCAGTTAAGATCCCTTCTGCCAGTTATTAGAAACTACTGAAGAGTCTCTGCTCTCCCTAATAGCATCTTCCTATAGGAAATTGATGGTCAAAAGTAAATTCAAGTGCAGAAAAGCACTTTAAACAAGTTTAGCCATAACAAAATCTTCTCATAGTGCCTTGTCTGTTTTAAGAAGAATTTGGTTCCATCCTAATAAACTGTCTATAAAGTTATATTCTCACACTTAAGATTTTTAGCATCTCAAAGCTTGCAGCAAATACAGAAATATAACCAGATATCTTACCAATTTGACAAGTCTTGCCTGTTAAGTTTCTTTTGGTTGGGGCAGGGCACTGAACAGGACAGGATGGACTTCAGAGTAGCAGTCAACCTGAAGAACTGGTAACAGCACACTAACCTTTCCCCATCTGTGTCAACTTAAACTAAGCTAACAGTAGTCAGCCAAAGATACAGTACTTCTAAGATCTCTAGAGCCATTTACCTGCTTTGGAGGAGTTATCCAGATCTCAGTGCACCAATTCTAAAATTTCCCTTTACAAATGAATTTTTCCAGTCTTTTCCCTCTCAGGGGAGCTCTGCTATCCTTGAAAGCAGTAGTGCTTCTCTTGCCTGCACTATATATGGTCTGTGGAGAGAAGTCAAAATACTGGTGGTATTTTTGGTCACGTTGTCTGTATTGGATCTGTCTCACTTATTTTTAACTGTTATGAAAAATAAACAGTGCAGATTTTTTTCTAAAGAAGTTGCACACAGCCTTATTATGACACTCTCCAGTGATTTTTTTTTTTTTTTTAAATCAGATTATCATCCTATTCTAGTTATTTGGTTGTACAAGGTAAGACAAAGCACAGGGTGGCAACTTCTTGCACTGCTGTTAATTTTAACCACCATATCAATTATGAGCCGCCAGTCAAGTTAATCAAGGGATTCCATTATTATTATCATCAGGTTAAGAGAATGATCATTAGCACTAGTGAAGCTATAAAAAGCTGTGGCATAACTGAAAGCTGATGCAATCCTAAAACATACTTAGAAATAAGTTTGCCTTTTTCCAAACAGATAATTTAATTCTCTTAAATATCGTTACGTACACACTTGAAACAGTTACAGTTCCATTAAAAAAATCTGGATTACTAATACAATGAAAAGCATTCACTGGGTACCCAGCATTCATAATGGTAACGTTTTACAGGTGGAAGTTACGAAAAATACTTGCAAAAGTAATACTGTAAGGTTCCATTTGTATTCTGGATCACTACCACCACATTTTACCAGTACACTTGTTTTCTAAAATGGTAGGGTTTATGCTGTAATGAGATTGAAAGTTACAGTTATGGTGAAACCGATTTACATGATCACAGAAAACATCCCACAGGTCAAATATTATCCCAGTTCCTATCTGTACAAAATCACTGTCCTTAGCCAGTGAAAGCATTTACCCTTTTTCTCAATAATATATCACAAGAGGTACAATTTAAAGTAGGGGGGTTGGCCTAGGTATTACTGCAGTTAAATACATTGATTGATTTAAGATGCGGGGAAAAAAACCTCACTCCCCTCACAACACTTGTAGCTCAAGAACAACTGTAAATGGGGAGAGTATTTAATCTGTATAACAACTGCATATACAGTCTTTGTTGTAAAAAAAGGATGCCATTGCACTCTGTACTGTATGAATACATTAGACTATCTGAAAGAACTCAATCTAAATGTATTAATAAAGCAATGATGACATGGACTGAAACGTCACAAAACCAGATGAATTTAATCACTTTAAATCAGTGAGTGAATTTGGATTTGTATTTTTCATCACTTACC
The DNA here is from genome assembly GCA_020745775.1 of Theristicus caerulescens. Lineage (NCBI taxonomy): Eukaryota > Metazoa > Chordata > Aves > Pelecaniformes > Threskiornithidae > Theristicus > Theristicus caerulescens. Next base: position 36,424,389 of record CM036563.1, on the reverse strand, counting down.
TGCTGTATAAGGAATCACCACCTCATTTTTGGGAGAGCTTGTACACTCAGAATGAGCTGAAAATGAACATTAAACTTCAGCTCTGAATTTAATTCTCTTTAAAGCAATTAACTCACTTCCTTGCTCCCCTGCTCCTCTCAAGAGGTAGGACCCAAGCCTTAACAGAAGAGAAATATGTTTAGCTGTAAGAAATTAAAGAATTTGAACTAAAATTCCCTTTTTTTTCAGGTAGTACAGCAGCTAAGGGTCAGAAAACTAACAAGCCACAAAGCTTTTTTTATTACAATTTCTAGCATACCAAATGGTTTTGCTGAGCATTGTTAATACATAGCATTTCTCTTATATGCGCTGTACCTTTCTGTGCTTCAGGAGACAGAATATTTTTGGGAAAGACTAGCAAAAAAAGCTTTGATTGTTGAACAACTTTCAGCATAAAGGCAAGTCACCCCCCCACGGATTATTTCAACCTAGCCAGTCTTGAATCTGAGTTAAAATATCTTAATCTGAAAGTCAAAAAATACATGTAAAACATCACTAGAAAAATCCTGAAGTGTGTAGCTAAACTTAGTCCTGGCTTAACAGGAACTCCCCTCAGGAGTTCTGTATTGCCAGTGTAAAGTAATAAAGCAACAAGTCCCCACCTATGAGAAGAAAGCACCTTCTACAGACTTGAGGCAACAGGTTTCCTAGTATTATGATTACTGATACAGCCACAGTAGTACAATCCATCACAAAGATGTCTACTTATGATTTTTCATTAATGAATTTTATTGGCAAAAGCCATAAAAATTGGAAGAGCCTTTCCTCAGCTGGAAACTGCCCTGACCACGGATTCTTACCTCCACTCACGTAATTGTATTATTGAAGTCATAGTTTACAACAGGTAGCTCTAACCAGTGATCATCAGAAATCATGGCCAAGACTCCTTTGTCTATGGCTTAGCATCATAAACCAGAATACTGACATAGCAGGTGTTTAGCAGTTTCCTCAGTCAAGATGGATCATTGTGGCTCCTCTGCAATCACACTAATATTTTAAGAATCAGTGCTGAGATGCACATGGAAATTAAGCAATCCTGAAGGCTTTCAATAATCACTACCACACAATGACATTATACCATTCGAACCATATTTTTTAAAAGAAGATACACATTTCAGAACACTGAAATACAAATATTAAGTGCACTAAAAATCTGTGTTTGTTTATGCCTAAGTGATGACTCATATGAACACAGATAGTGTCTATTTTGCCTTGCATAGCATCGGGCTATTTGGATGTTCGCATTGAGAGAAATATCCCTTATACCTAGTGAACTTAAAATGAATTGAGGGAAGTCAGCATGTATAGAGAAATATCCAGCAACTTTGTAGGACTGAAATTTAACTGTGTAGGTCCAAAAGGTGCATAATCATGTCAGACCTTTTGACATACCAGCCTCTTTTCACTGTTTTATTTTGACTATGCAAAGTGTGTTGCATTTTCATGTGATAAATACTTAAGTAACTGACAACTGGTATTAGATGGCTTACTAAAAATTCTTATCTGTGTTAATTTGCATCCCTTAAAGACAAAGGCAGCTTTTCTAGGGAGCATATCACTATGCTGGGCAAATCAGCATTCCTGGCTGAGCAGCTCATTCCTGCCATTCTCAGAAGCACAGTTTTTACAGAAGCAGTTCCAAGAATGAAGGCAAATGCGTGCCAGGTTTCACAGCAGGTAGTCACTGGCATGGCAGCAACTCCACTTCTTATCCTGAAAACACCACCCACGTGTGAAAACCTGGCTATATTTCTATGTGTGATTGCCTCAGTGATGCTGTGAAAAAATCCAAAGAAGTTAGTTTGAATAACACAAGATGAAGTGGACTGCATTTTTCAGAAGGCCAAATTGAATTATTTTTTCAGCTTTCATGCATATTAAATCTTAATTCTCTTTACTTATTTATTGGATATGATACACAACATTCACTTATACCAAAACAGCAGGTTAGATTTCAGGGACATCAATACATCAGCACATCCATTTTACTATCTGCTAGGTCCATCTGTAAGGTTTCCTGTGGTGATACAAGGTTTCTGTTTGCTTTTAGGTTTTGGCTGTTATTTTTATCCAGTGTGTAATCTCAAAAAGTACAACATTAAATTTACAGTCTGTATCTTGAAAGTCAATAGAGAAGAATGCATTGTAACTGCCTACCAGCTGTACCATAAACAAATATATCTAATATTCTTGCTAACACAATTTGAGATTGGTTTACTAAATGCAGTTTTTCAATTTTAAAAGGAACTTTCTTAACAGCATATTGTATTCCACTTAGACTTGTTCTACTGTTGGTTCTTAATAAGCTGAAGCCACTTAGATGTTAGCTGCATTGCTAAAAGGAACACATACTGCACACAGATGTACATTAGTCATCTACAGTATCTGTTGGTTTCAATGTACTCATTGTTGTAGAAAATTTTAAGGTTAGAAATACATGTTAATTTTCACCATTTACTTTGTTTATTTGGGTGAAGTATTCTCTTCCAGATTGAAAGTCGCAGGCTACAGGATTTAGCCAAAGCTTGCATAAAAGCCTACTTGATGTATTGTGCCCATAGGTACCTAGACACGAGCATTACAATCTCGCTAACTGTAAAGAACTCTACAGTTCAGGACCCTACCATGAGAAGACAGATTCATGACATGCAAAAGTATCTACATCCTAGACTCCGCACTAGAAAATATAGTAATGGTCTTTGCTATGATGGTGGATGAAAGAATTCCTCTGCATTACAGCACAGGCATTGCTCTTCATAAAACTGAAGACTGTTACCAGATTTAAGCAGGTGTTTCATCATAAAGATGAAGACTGCATCACTGGGATAAAATGGTCAGTTGAGTCTACAACACAGATAGCACTGTACTTGAAGTATTTAATACAATAAAGATAGCTTTGGTAAATGACCATTAAAATACATAAATGTGACAAGCATGGTTTTGAAAAATAACCAAGCTAAACTGGCTGAGTATATGGTTGCAGAGGACATGGCTAGTCAAAGCACAGAGGTTGAAAGACATCTCAGTTTCCCTTCCCCTTGCCTTCTCAGTGGTATCCAGTGAAAGAATGATAAAGCAATAGGTACAAATTGAAACACAGGAAATTCCACTTAAACATAACAAAACTTTACTGTGATTGAACACTGGAGGAGGCTGCCCAGAGAGATAGTGGAATCTCCAACCTGGGCAATGCTCAAAATCTGTCTGGACATGGTTCTGAGCAACCTGCTTTAGGTCAACCTGCTTTGAGCAGGATGGATTGGACTAGACAGTCTCCAGAGGTCCTTTTAAACATCAGTTATGTTGCAATCCTGTGATTCTTCAAGGTTGGATTACTGGAGCACTGACAGAAAACAAACAAGTTACTTTGGCATTTGCTGTAGTATTCAAGTTGTATGGAATGTCCAATGCCCTGGAAAGCCCTGAATGACTGGTAACCCAACAACAGCGATAGACTTAATGGACTGCCATTTCATAGAGCAAGCAAGAGCACAGACAAGGCATGACAAAAAGCAGAGTGACTATGTTGTTGACAGTAAAACAATTCCTCATTTCCTTTAAGAAGTAATCAACCAAGCAAGTCCAGCTAGTCAATAAAGTTCATGACCTATGTTCTATGCAGAAAAAAAAAAAAAGTAAACAAACCTGACCTAAACTCTCAAGAAGCAGTCTTGATTTTCCAAAAGATGAATCCCACTATCCCATTATTTAGTGTTAAGCATTCTAAGACAAGTGTTTTGAGATGTGGGGGGAGAAGAAATGCCCTCATATTTAAAGAAGCAGACAGCAGTTTAACCAAACTGACAATAAACAAAGATAAAAACTAAATTTACTATATCTGTTGCAAGTGTTTGTGATCTACAGGTGGTTATCTTAGTTGCCAAAGCAAGCATATATTCCACAGAGGTAATCGAGAAAAAGTAAGACTACCTTTAATATTCCACAGCAGTCCTAGCCAGATTTTCCTTATGTGTAACCAGTTAATACAGTATTAAGTACTAAAAATTGCTTCTGTGAAGCTAACACTACTTATACTTCTATTTTTATTTACATTAGACAGAAAACCAAAGGTAGGCTTCTTTCAGAGAATGAAATGTTTGTCAAAATTGACTATAGGTCAAATTCACAGGAAGTTTCAGACAGTGATTCTCTCCACTTTCTACTAAACCAGAAACCCCAGTATAAACAAGTTGTGCTGCTAACTTTTTTGTATCACAGTGTCAAGTTTTAAACACTTCTTGATTAACCTGTACAAGTATGTCAAAAGCCTTTTAAAAAAGAAAAAAAAAATTGCAGTTCCTAGCATAGGAAATAGAATGTGCCTAAGGAAAAAAAAACAAACCACCCTTAAGGGGTCATCTGATGTTGAAGCACTGCCTTTACCTTTTTTTTTTTAATTCTGAACCTGAAATACTAAAAAAATTAGTTAAAAATTTGGGATCACATACATGGGGTGAAGCTTTATATTCAAACAAGCATTTTTGACCTTCATAATTTTGAAAAGATAAATTAACTAATTTCACATGACAGAGTAGGATACTTCAAGACACAATACAAGCAATAGGGCCCCATCCCACTTCCGTGCTTAGGAGGAAGGCATTCCAAGTAGTTTAGAATAAGAAAGTGGGATTTGTGCCATATGTTCAGAGAGCAGTTTCTAGCTCAATGTTTACTGGAATCTTCACTTGGATTAATAAAAAGTAGTTTCTGAATTATGATAATGCACAGGACACAAATTAGACAACTATGCCAGAAAGTTGCTGCTAAATGTCACCAAGGAAGACAGATGAAGTTGTACTGAGCAAGTTTTAGGTGCAGGCACAGGAAGAGATGTTCAAATGCATTTGAGCAACCACAGTTAAAAATCACCTTTCAGGCTAATGGATACCCAGTATAATTACAGAAGACATAGGTATTTCCTCAGTACAGGCATTTTTCATTGTAGGAATATAATTCCAGTTCAGAGGTAAACAGTTCATTAGGTCTTGTAACTTCTGTGACTCAAAAATAAAGAGCACAACCTTTAAAAACTGTAGACCTTCATGAAAGTATTCTTTTCTGCATGCTCATATGGTATGCTCAAATGCTACTGGAAACTGGTAAAATGTCAGTTACTACTCCACAGGAATCCACATTAATATTAAAGTCCCCATGATAAGTGAACTCCAGAGTGTGGGAATAAGGCACTCAGCATCTTCATCATTTGCACCCTTCCTGTATTGTAACAATAAAGATAGCCTACTCAGCTCAACAGAAGATTTGGTCTAGTTACCTTAACCCAACTTAGGGAAAGGAAAAAAAAAAACCAAACCACAAACCAAAAAAACACACAACAGAGAAAAACAAGAGAATGTCTGAATTCTAGAAGCCAGAGACAGGAGGTTTTTTTCATAAGGGAGCTTGAGTGGTTTGTTTTCACTGTGTTGAGGCTCTACAGAACTTTAAAATATGACTGAAAGGCAAAAGATTTTTTTTTTTTTTTCACACTCAGGATTTTTTTTTTCCTTGTCTTTTCCCCAACAATTCCTAGATCCAAGCAAATATTTGGAAATTTCAAAAGGGTCCTAATGTTCTAGAATCAGTTGGCGGTTTACACAGCTTATAAAATATGTAGGCCAGATAAGGCACCTTAAAACAGGGTTCACAAAAACAGGGTGCTCGGGTACTAGAGATATCCCTTACCCTTGTGAAAAAAACTGATATTCTTTGTTACTACCAATTGCCACTGGCCCTTAGTCAGGACAGAAAATATGCTTAGATTACATACTGCAGACCAGCACAAATATACTCATGATTCAAGCTGTGAAAAAGAGCTCTGTGATTGTAGTAGCATAGTCTGAATCTAAGCTAATCAGATTCAGTCTCAGTGAGTTTTACTTGCTTAGGCTAGTGATAAACTAACCTGCTTATCTCACTGACACTATAAGACATTCTTCAGCCTGTACTACATGTCTGTCATTCCTTAAGAGCACAACTTGAGATTCATCACAAGTTCCTGACAAATACTATACTGAGCTGAAATACATGACACTGGATAACTAGATGCTTTCACTCAACAGCTTAATGATCTAAAATTACACATAAACTCAGTTCCTACAGTAAGTACACTGCAGAGTGACAGCCAACCTGGAAATAGGTGTCCTTTAAGGAATCCCTACTAGAAGGAGTACAAAGATCACTCCAACCTGTGATCTATGTCCCAGAGGGAACCCAACAGATTCACTTAAGACCAAATGACTGTTGTCAGATCTCCACATAGAATTAGCGAGGCTTAAAACAGTTCAAAGGCTTCGTACATATCTGGTATCTTATGCTAAGCCAGTTCCTTTTAATTAAAACAAAATACAACAAAAAGGAAATATAACCTTGGAACTAATTATCCTACCAATAATTCTAGCTACAGTGCTCAAAACTCAGTTTTACAAAGTAACTTTGTTTCTTAAGCTTTTGTATTTTTTAGATCTCATTTTAAGCTTCGCCACAAATAAGAAAGGAAAAACTTGAATTTCTTTTCCAAATAAACACTGGTATTCTTACAATCACCACACATAACAATACAGAAACTTAAAAAAAAAAGGGAAGAAAAATCTAAACACTAAGTTTCAGAAGAAAATCAGAGTTAGCACTAAACTAGGAAACTTCAAAAGGGGAGGTCTTAAAAAAAAATCACAGGATTTTTTTTATAGAACAAAATGAATAAAACTGCATCATACAATGAAATTGTCTCCAGATGTTGATCACTTGTAGAATTCAGGCACATTATACTTAAATATCAAAGCTTCAGAAGCCTTTATAGTTATTTACATAATACATAAATCACAACACTATTGTTTTTATCGAAACAGGTGTAAAAGTCTCTGGTACTTGAAATTGCCTCCATAAAAGCAGCAACATTTGCTAATATAGTTTGTCATAAACTGGCAACTTGCTTTTCAGCTAAATGCTGAATGTTACCTTTCTCAAAAATGATTTGTAGTATCTAGGTTTTTAAAATGAATTAGTGTAGATTTACTTCCAAATTAATTCATTTTAAAATAAACTAATTATCTTTACAGTTAAAAACAAATAGTTGCTGTATTACAAGGAAAACATCATGATAACTCTGTCAAAAAGATTTCTCCCCCACACCTCTTTCTGCTGTTACTCCTTAGCTTTTATGACTGGATGCAGTTGAGCCCTATGTCAAATACTAAAGGACCACTAACTCAGACGGTGATATTTGAATATAGACCTTGATCAAGTGTAGGGAGATGGACTACCTGCATGCATTCCATTTATTTTGAAGTACATCCATAAACAGAAACAGCATTTTAAGCTGAGGAAAACTGACAGCATGCTATGATTAGTGTGCATACACACAATTTACCACATTTCCACCTGCATCTGCTTTGTACATAGAACATAGACTAAACTATCCCTGTATTTCAACTGCTCCATCTTACAATACTTAAACTTCTAGCAATGATTATTATAAACTACATGTTTGGGCCAAAGAGCTAACAAGTATCTGTTTCCAGGTTTAACGATTAAAGCCTCTGTTACCCATAGAAGCTTACTAATTATTATAACTCCTCATTTTTATTAAGAAATTGTATTCTCAAGCATATTGATGAGGTAGATGCATTTTCAAAAATTATTGCTTACTACAGAAGCTTTAGGGCTTTTGAATTTGTAACTGAAAACACTAAGTTGACATAACTGATTAATGAACTGAAGAAAGGAAAATAATTTTTTTTTTTGGTGAAAAATAAGCTCAAGTCACTAGCAGGAATTCCAATAAGCTACACTAATCAGCATGAACAGTAGAAACGAAAGATTCTCTGAACTATGGAAATAAAGCTACTACTTCAGACAAATAATCATAATGATGCGCCTCAGGGGAAGTACCATCCAAGTCTGAGCAAGCACCTACCTACTCACAGACTATCAAGAGCAGGGTTTGGACGGTCAGTATTCTCCTGTACCCCTGTCTGAGTGTATGCAGTAGCCTATATAGAATCTGTACTGGAATATGGGTAAAACACAGTGGCACTAGCTGCCTCACTTAGGAACCACTTCAGCCATACTCAAACAGAAACAATGTTTGATAATTACATTTTTAAAGCATGGTACACACTCATTAAAGGACTTGGCCTTTATGAACTAGAGGCAGAGCTTTCCTAGAAGGAATGCACATAGTACTAGTGAATTCTTCAGTCTATAACTATATTCCTTCAGATGATCAGTACAGCAAATCCCATTTCTGGTAATTCCTGAAAAACTGATTTTATTTCATTAGGAGCAGGAATATAACTGACATGTGGCATATTTCCATTTTCTTGTAAAGTCTTGCAAGAATTAATCACAGTTAAACCAGATTTAGTTTTTATATTTTTAAAGTTGTCACAACCAAGCAATATAATCAGACCTCATACATTAAGAGATAGCAGCCCAAGAGAAGAAAGTGATGACAGAAGAAACCTGTAAGGCATGAGGGCCCTTATGTCCTTCCCTATTTTATGTACCAGTATTTCCTAGCCATTACAGAAGCCTCAGAACCTGCACAGGAATTACTGCTTATGTGTAGGCTGCTACACTTAATCTTTTGGGAACTGAGAAATGCTTATTCTTTTAAGCAGAGCCTAGGCGAAAACAACAGAATCATAGAATCATTTAGGTTGGAAAAGACCTTTAAGAACATAGAGTCTGACTGTTAACCCAGCACTGCCAAGTCCACCACTAAACCACATCCCTAAGCGCCAGGGATGGGGACTCCACCACTTCCCTGGGCAGCCTATTCCAGTGCCTGACTACCCTTTTGGTGAAGAAGTTTTTCCTAACATCCAACCTAAGCCTCCCATGGCTCAACTTGAGGTCACTTCCTCTTGTCCTATCACTTGTTACTTGGTGGAAGAGACTGACACCCACCTCGCTACAACCTCCTTTCAGGTAACTGTAGAGAACCATAAAGTCTCCCCTCAGCCTCCTCTTCTCCAGACTAAACAACCCCAGCTCCCTCAGCCACTCCTCACAAGACTTGTGCTCTAGACCCTTCACCAGCTTCATTCCCCTTCTTTGGACATGCTCCAGCACCTCAATGTCCTTCTTGTAGTGAGGGGCCCAAAACTGAACACAGTTAACAGTCAGGAGTTAAAATAATTTTGCATAATTATTCAGTGGCAAAAATAAGAAATCTAGACTCTCTTTCCTGAAAAATGAGTGTGAACTCAGGCCCCTAAGAACTCAACTTTAGTGGAGAAACAACTTAATAATTGGGTAAAGACACTGTAATCAATAAACAAAAAAATAATTAGTAAGCTAAGTCAAACAATAGACTAGCCACATCAGAAACAATGTATCTCCAGAATCTTGCCTACAGAAGTATGTCATGAAGGAATGAGTACCAGCACTTTCTAAGTAAAAAAACCCACAGCAGCATTTGTTTTCTCTGAATGACAGTGTAAATGGTGATTATAACTTACCATAAAAGCATAGTGCTAGAGAACTAATCAGTAAGTCAGCATCCAGTAGCTAGCAATGTTTTACATTTAAAGCAGAGTTCATAAAAATATATTATACTTGACCAAAGCAGGAAGGAGTGAAGTGAAATGTCTTTGGTCATTAGACTGACTCATGTTACTATCAGAAGGAAAAAAAAAGTTTAAATTCCTGAAAGACTTGAGTATAAACTTTGCACAAAACTTTGCTAAATGTCCCAAACAATATAATAATGTCCCATCTCTATATGGGTGTAAGGTGTTCCAAAACAGCTAATAGCATTTGTGTCATCTTCTCATGTGCAACATGAATGCACATCTCATTTGTATTTAAAACTGCACATGGAAAAATCTCCAAACAAGAAGGGAAATAAAAGCAGTGAGGCAAGATGTATATGCAATGCCAAGATGTTGTAAAGTTCCAGGCAGAAGTCCACCCCTCTTTTGGAAAATGGAATTCATTCTCTTGTCCCTACTAAACTTTTACTTTAATTAAATGGCTACTTTAGGTTCAGATTCTGATGATTTAGTGTATTTGAGAAATACTAAAACCTTTGAAAGCTATTCTAAGTGGAAATTTTACAAATGTTTTCACATCAGAAATTGACTAGCACCACTGAAGGACAAATCAATTGTCAGACAGGTTTTTAGGTTTATGAACCCAATTCAAAATCAAAGTGGGAACAGAACCATGGGAAGGTAGAATCTTTTATATTCAGTACAATGACGTTCTACCTATCCAAATGGATGCCCAAATAAATCCCAGAAATGTAGTAAACGGAAGCTACATAGAAGTGCCAAGTCTTTGGCAGTGTACGATGGCTGCTGAGTACTATTGTTCCAAGTTGTTAAAGTTCTTGAAGTATTTTTACTGACTCAAATGTTTGTGCTCATGATTCTTCTGGACTGATAAACTGCATTTTCAGGATAGGTTACTTAAACGTGGGATGTAACCACTGAGGCTATTGCTTCTAAGTAAAGACATTTTTTCCATTTTGTTTAAGAATGAAGTCTTAAGTATTCTTTTAACCTGCAAATACTCAGTTATAGCTCTAGGATTGAAAGAAGTTTAATGCTTAAAAAGACAGACATCTGTTAAAATTAGTAAGTCAGAACCTTAATCAATGTATGCCTTTCTGAAAGCTGTAGAGAAATAAGTTGCTCAGGAAGGCCTACTTAAACTGGCTAAAATTTGGTCCAGTCATTTAGATACTAAAAAGTAAATTGTTTAAATCAAAATAATTTTGGTTCTGTTTTAATCAATCAGTCTTGATTAAAAGACAAGTTTTGTAATGAATTACTTAATTTAGCATATATAAAATACTGACTTTAAGACAATTAGAAATTCAAATATAACTTGATTTAGTACGTTAATGCTCCCCCCTAAATATGCTTTCACACACACTCCAAAGAAATAGCTATGGTCACAGTATTTCACTAGTCCAAACCCTTTTGTGGGTAGGGTGGGGGTATTTCACTAAGACAACTTTTTTTGCTGTCAGAGCCCAAAGAAAAGATTTTCTCAAGTTAACCCAAAAGAATCAAAACAGCAGGGTCACCCTACAGAAATCTATACCCAACTACAGTTGTAAACATATAAATACCTTTAAAATTGTACTACTTAAAATTAGGACCTACTTAAAGAGTGCAGTTGTGCTGAGCACATTTGCTATACAGAAGGTAAATTCAAATTATATACTAAAATGAATACTTTAAAAATGGCTGGCCATCACTGCATACAAATGCTTCAACTTAGTGTCTTCCTCAAGTGTTCTAAAAAAAGTTTAAGTTTGAACATACTCTTACCAGCTTGTTTATACTACAAGTCCTTAAAGATTATTTAACTTTGAGTTTATTCAGATTACCAAGTACTGAGAACATGCTTGCTATTGTACAAAACAAATGATCAGTGCCTTCCCCAAGAGGCATGTAATGTAATTTGGATGAAGTACTAACATAATACATCAAACACATTGTCAAAAATACAGAGTAGCACCACATTTTAAAATTTGGTGTATAAAGAAATCAATTCCATAATTGCCTTTAGAAACTGGAGGCAACACAGACAGTAACTGCTTGAAATTCGTATGCAACAAAGTAGCTAGAAAAAAGCAGACAACATAATTTGAAAATATGAGCTCAAAGGAGTAGAAAACTGAAGAGTGGTTTAATTAATTTTATTTCCTGTGCAACAGTTTTACTGTTGAATATTCCCTCCAGTATGCCCACAGCTTGTTTGAGCTGGAAAAAATTATCCTGGAGCATACTTTCCTATTACAATTCAAAAAGTACATTGCATCCCCTAAGGTTTTAAGGGTTGTCTTTGATGTCTTTAAGTTGTAAAATTCCAACATAATTTGCAAAGTCAGTGTAGAAATTTTCCTGCAGTGCCTAAGAGTGTTGTAGGCACAGTGATGTTTTGTGTTTGAAAGCCATTATTCCTAATGTTTAATAATGTTGTCTGCTTGGGGAGGGGGGAATCAGTACCTGGAAGATCATATGCTGTATTTGTGTGTCAAACATTACCATGTAATTCATCCCCAGATGAAGATACTGCAGTATGTGCTTTATTCCCACATCAGCTGTACTCATTTTGTTTCTAGCACTACTAAGGTTTTGAGCAAAAGCAACTACAGGAGCAACTAGATGAAAGAACTGCATTTCTTTGATGCACTATATTCTTTTTTAGTTCTCTTCTGCTCCTTAAACCCTGAAGATCCTTATAATGTATTCATGGAATCACAGCAACAATGAGGTTGGAAAGGACTTCTGGAGCTCACCTAGAACAACACCCTGCTCAAGCAGGGTCAGCTAGAGCAGGTTGCCCAGGACTATGTCCAGTTGGGTCTAACAGCTACAAGGATGGAGATCTTGCAGCCTTTCCACACAGCCTTTTCCAGTGTTTGATCACTCTCATTAAATAAGTCTTCCTGTGTTCAGACAGAATTTCACGCATATCAGCTTGTGCCCACTGCCTATTGTCCTATCAGTGGGCATCACCAGGAAGAATCTTTACTTACTCGATTAGTTATTTACACACATTGATAAGATCCCCCAACATGAGCATTATCCTCTCCTGGCTAAACAGTCCCAGCTCTCTCAGCCTCTCCTTACATGAAAAACACTCCAGTTCCTTAATCTTCATGGACTATGTCTAGCAAGTCACATAACTGACAAGCCCAGAATTGGACCCAGTACTCCAGGTGTGGCCTTACCAGTGCTGAGTGGGTATCACCTCCCTCAATCTACTGACAAAATTCTCCTAATGCAGCCAAGGATGCTGTTGGCTTTCTTTGCTGTGAGAGTGCACACTGCTGGTCCATGGTTAGCTTGTTGACCACCAGGATTCCAAGGTCCTTCTCTGCAGAGCTGCTCTCCAGCTGTTTGGCCCCCAGCGCGTACTGGTACATGGGGTTATTCCTCCACAGGTGCAGGACTTTGCATTTCCCTTTGTTGAACTTCATGAGGTTCCTCCTTTGCCCAATTCTCCAGTCTGTCCAGGTCCCTTATAGCTTTTCCCATGGCCAGCTCTTGTTCTAGACTGAGTTTCTGAAACTGCTGTAATAGTGTAGGTCTGACATAACATGTAATACCAAAGTAAACTTTCTTGTTGTAAGCTATACCAATGCTGAGGGTATAGTATGCACATGACAACTTAAATAGCTTGACTCAAAACAAAGCGTGGGCAAAATTTAATTGTGACCAGAACTGCCATCCTTACCTGTCATCTAAGCCTGAAGGAACCTAAATAATCTAATAATCTTAGGTTATGCCAATTAAAAACTCACAGGCACCTAATACACCTCTGGCATTGATCAGAAATCTTGGCAGCTGAACAACATAGCATTTATTTCACAATAGAGTTCAGTCAGGATTCAGTAAGTAACTATTTCTGTTTATTACCTGTGGGACTAGAGACAGTCCACATACACTGAAACATTCCTAACACAGCTATCTGAGGCCCAAAGTGCAGCACAATAACACTACCTTCTGAGGTGTCAGCATTTTATAGAACAGCTCAATGGTTAGACACAGGCTATAGGAGACTCCTGCTTACTGTGTTCACTTCCTGAAGTAGTACAGGCTACAGTATTTACATAGGCCTTCAAGCAGACAAACCTGGGACTGGCCCTCCCAGATAAGTACCCTTGCTCTTGTTCCTTCACTGGCCCGTGAAAACGTGAAAGGCCATCTTAAATAATACAGAAAGGTGCACCTTTCTTGAAGCAGTCAAAACTCAATCATTAGAGTATTCTGTAAGACAAAACATTGGATTAAAACCCATGGCAAGGGGAGACTGAACCCAATTCTTTCATTTCCTGATATTTTATCATGCTGCTACACAAGAAGGAAAAGTTAACTGCATTCAGTTAAGTGTCTACTACCAGAAAAACCTCAGAGTTACAAGTCTTGAATATGCACCTGCTCAGAATTGCAGGAAAGCAAGCATGGCCCTGCCCTCAGTGCTCTCCATTGGGTAGCTCTCCCTCACTGAAGAAAACTGTACCAAATTCTTTGGCTGATAAGTGTCTGTTGTAGCACATACTGTAGAATTGACTTCTGTACGTGCTTAGAAATTGAATTGTTTCAAGTCTTACTGTTTGTTTGGCCTTCAAGTTCTGTCTTGTTTTACTCACCCTGCTGATTCCCCTCATTCACATTATAAGCTAAGGAAAGGCTGCCTTTCCAAAGGCCTAGATAGAACAAGGACACAGCAAATGCTTCTATTATTGGCTCTGTTGAGTAAATAACTGAACTAGAAAGGCTGTTTCTCCTTGTGTAGATAACCATATTGATCTGTACAAAGCAGACAGAACATGCATTAGTAAAAATCCAGTTTATCCCAGAGATTAAGAATTGCTGTGCTTAAACGCTGGAAAAAGTCTATGACCAAGATGTTTGGCAAGTTATTCTTTGCAGCAGTGCAGAAAAAGCAGGGCTTGATTAGACAAATCATGACTTCAAGAAAACGCCTGATTTACATCCTTCTTCAGGACAGTCTTATGTATTCTGTATTCTTGTACTAATGGACACTGAACTAGAAAAGTTGTAATAAAATTTGAAAGATGGCTATAACAGTGGTGGCACTTCTGAAGTGACAGTATTGATAAGTCAAAGAAATCTTTGATTGCACATCAATTAGTGCATTGCAAAATGGTGTGAAGAACAAATAAAACCCTCGAGATCAAGTTTGATGTAAAAACATCTAGCAGAAAATTTCAATTAAAAAAGCCTCCTTCCTCAATATCCTAAAAAATTACAGTAGACAAAGTTTAGCTGACTTTGTCAATTACAAGCAATCAAGATAGTTCTAAGCTCATGGATTTTAATATCACAGGACCACAATCTGAACTGCTACAGGCTAGGAGAAGCAGCGTGAGGATATCAAAGTATTTATGAAAGTCTCATTAAACAATTAACACTACATACAGTTTTCAATTTAACATTTAAAATCTAAAGCACAATAATAAAATAGTTTTATCTTCTGATCTGCCGCCATGGAAGATAGGATTGTTGTACCTTTACATAAACTTTTCCAATTATATAACACTTTATATCCAATAGATTGTACATATAGAACAGGATGGAAAAAGCAGCAAAACAGATGCATGTTTTTGCCTTTTAAGTATTTATCTGATAACATTCATTAGATAACTAAACTCACAGCTGCTCCAGTATTGTTCCCTCCAGTTATGGATTTTACACAAAAGTAAACGGAAGCATACTTTTGCAAGTTATAGCCTCAAAGCTTCATTGTTTGACACATAAGGTTACATTTTAGTTACTGCAAAGGAAGGATTGAGATTAAGACACCCCACAGCTTTGCTGACTGTTTCACTTACAATTTTACGTCAGAAGAAAGGAAGCAGAGGTGCTTGCTGCTGAAATATTTAAAAAGGGGAATTTAACCTTCAATTCACTGAATTTGTGCATTATCCCATTATATATGTGATATAAACCAAGAATTTTTGCTATGAAAATAATTTGTGTACATTTAAATAAAACCATCATCATTTATTCTATTCTTTAGTTTACCGCAAGTTTTCACATACCAGCAGCTTCTGCATAAGTCACTGGTCCTTAACTGCTAATAAAGACATTTAAACATGACTTAAGACTTTCCTCATGAGAGAGAATTTGCTATTTGCATTTTTGAGGAGACCACTATCATGTGTTTTCTTATTATTTTGGTATGTATTATAGGTTCAGAGCCCATATATATACACACACAATACACAGAAGTAATCCCATCTACTGTTATCACAACCTGAAAGGAGATGAAGCTTTGAACAACAACATTACCCAGGGAGTTCAAGTTCAGGTCATTATTCATCAAAAGCCCAGGTCCACTTTCCAGTCAACCTGTCAAGTGAATTTTTTTTCACTTTTTCTACGGTTTGTACAATTTTTCCTCTTCACTTGAGCTTCTGATTTGACTATATTAAAACATCATGGAGTTCACCTTCATTTTATGAAGGGATGTGGATTATCTTGTAGAAGTGATCTCATCTTGAGTACTATCAAGAGAAAACCTTCTGTAAATTGAATGTAAAAAGTCAGTTAATTTGAATCTGTTCTTCCCTGCATAGCTAAAAGTAGAGGACTGTGATGTCTATAAAATACATGTGCAGTAATTGGGATATATTTAATATTTGGGTTTCAGGAAAGTTAGTGTTAAGCAAACAGAAAATATAGCAAACAGCACACAAGTATCTTGTAACACTGATGGTGTAGCCAAACAAAACCACTATATAATTACGAGCAAGACCACCACCAAAAGGGTACAGAAGATAATGTAGTTGCATTTTGGAAGCATTAGAGTGAAGACTGCAAGACAGAGAACATAAGCACAAAGGACTGTAGAGCAGGACATCCTGTCAAATATCTAAGAAAGATGACCAACAAAACCATAAACAAGACAAACAGTATTGAAGTAGGTGAGATCCTCCTTTTTGGAAGGGTGGCAAGAGGTATAAAACTAAGAATGAAGAGATGAAAAAGAAATTCACTTTAGTGCCAAATTCTCTCAGAGTTAAAGACTGATCACCTCAACCTCCCTGATTAAGAGCACCAAGAACCACAGCCACCAGTTCTAACTACAGAGCTCATCAATTCTCAGATATTGTACACTCGCAGCTAGCACAAGATACGATTAAAGACCAGTTTGCTGCATGTAGTGATTACATTATGATTACAGGCAAGAACTAACCCTATGCCATTTTGTTAACCGTTGAATTTAGTAAAGTTTTGTTCTAGAGTTTGAAGTTGGTCTCACTAAACAATTTCTAAACTCTCCTACCACAGCAGTCTCCAGTTCATACAAGTATATACATATTTCAGTTCTAATACTAAATTTCACACTTTCCTAAATAAAAACAGTGTCCAGTGTCCAATGTACCCATAAAAGGGACAGTCTGAAAAGAGGGATGTTAGTTTATTCTAGAGAACCTGATCTACCTCTCATCCAGAGATCCTGTTTATTTTTCCTCACTACTTCGTACTTTCCTGTCAATATCATTAATACAGGAATCTGAACTGGTCAAACACTGCATATATGCAGACCTCTCTCTCAAGGCCAGGGTCTTTGCTTGTCTTTCCATCACAAAACTTAAGTCTACTTTAAAGTAGAGGACAAGACTATTGAGAATCAGTCTAATACACCATAAAAGCAAGTTTAAGGCTATGTTATGAAACCTATGCCCTTCATGGTGCTCATGGAAAAGATACAAAAGCTGCTATTTTATAATTATAAGTAGGATAAAGAAATCAGCATTTTCCATATTTTTACCTTTGTCTTTTTTTTGTTTTTAGCTTTTTTTTTTTAAAGGTCTTTTTAATAATGAGAACTGGATTTATGACTGTGAGCCTTATGCTGTGACTTTTAGTTACCTTTGCTAGTACATTTGCTATACTTTGCACAGTACATCCAAATCAATTTTGCAGCAGTGCTCTGGTCCCCATTGTTTTCCAGGATTCTTTAAAAGCTGAATCACTAACAAATACCAGCCCTTGTCAAGAAACAGCAGATCTCAGTTCAGCATGTGACCTCCAGTCTTGGGTACAGCCACACATAAGGCTGTGCCACACATCTGAGGCAAAAGACTTTTTCCACTACACTTTATACTGTATCTTTCCTAGAATCTGTCCATGCTAGTTTAAGAGCTATATGAAAATAGTTTGTGACTGCCCTTGGAAAATCACCTGAAGTATGATTAGATAGAAGTATCTCAGCCCATGTGTTCACACACATAAAAGTTACAGATCAAAGTTCACCTCCTTAGTTTTTCAGAAACTAGTCTGTATTTTTGATGTTACGAATCATTCTACTATTCTGCTATTTGAACTCTCATCACTCTGTTCAACTATAGACCCACATATGATGCAAGGCATAGTCATGATATAGTTGGAGACTATTCCAACTGTATACACACCAGAAGTGTTACTGGCTTTTCTTGGACAGCAACTCAGGTTTTTACAACATGTTTTTCAGAAGCTACAGATAAATTTTTTTACAGGAAATGAAGCTTAGAAAGCCTTCATCACCATAGAGTCATCAGCAACTCAAGTTTCCATGCTGACCACTGATACTATCTTTAAAAGCTGTTGACATGAACTGTACAATTTATGAAACTCAAATCAGCACCAGGACAAAAAAACCAAACAAAACAAAAACAGTGAGCAAATGTTTTACTCAAATACCAATAGTATAGTTTTCATATTACTTTCCCAGGGATTTTAGGACAAATAAGAACAAATTAAAGTGATAGTCAGAGAACTGGCGGGTAAAAATTTATCCTTCTAAAGTTAATTAAAAAAGCCAAAGGGAATATTATAGTAGTGTAGAAACCTCAGATGAAAAGAAAGTTCTCTCATTTATTTATATAAATGGGAGGAGAGAGGCATAGAGTGGAATACACACTGTTCAGGCTGGAATAAAGTGCCAGAAGCAGAGATGTTTGACTTATGATAAAGAACAAAGTGTAACTTTGCAAAGTTTAGTAAATAGAAATAATTAGTTCTCCAGAAAGAAAATTGGGACTAACTATGAAGTGAAAACTCTTAATGCAACTAGCTTGAAAGCAATTAATTGAAATTCAGGGTAGTCAAGCATAAGGCATGATAAAAAGAACAAGAGTCATGCTTAATGTAATAATTTCTGAAGAATTCATATATGAATAATCAATTATTCTACATTCCAGTACATTTTCCAGTTAGTGATGCACTTAATATTCTCCTCCTGTCTTTGTTATATTAACCAATTATACTTCATCATAAATATTAACCCAACCAGTACCATCCCAACCCTCAAAGCGTCATTCCCCATTAATCACAAAACTCAGTGAAGGTATTTTGTAGTGTGCTCTGAATGTCAAGATGCATGAGCTATTTTGGATCAGGACAGCAACAACATACAAAATTACTTTTTGTGAAATATCCTTTTAAAAGATTTTTAACCATATTAGAATCAGCTCAGTGTCTATTAATCAGCCAGAGATCCACACCTTGAAGAATAAAATACAAAGGTATTTCTCTATTTATTCTTCCAGTCACTTTCCCCAATCCACTTCACTTTTAGTTAAATCTTCAGCCAGTAAACCCTCCTATATAGTCAATAAACCAGGTGCAAAATTGAAATAGTTAATCATTAAGCAAACGGTACAATACTACAATACAGTAGGGTTTGAGTGCACAGACAAAAAAGCACTTGTACTTGCTCCATTTATGTTTTTTTAAGCATTTACAACTGCACACCAAGCCTGATTTCTGGAATAAGCAAGCCCTTTGCTCAGGCTTACATCTGTCAAGATTAAGGGTGTAGGAAGATAAAAGGGGACATACAAATTAGAGGAAAAGGGAATGCACACAGCAGTAAGGTATTGAGGGTTAGAAAGGTATTGAAGATAGAAAGGGAGCCCCATACCTCCAGAAAGCATCCAAGCTACCCAACACTGCTGTGCCCAGAGGCATGACAATAAAGGATGGAAATAGGCCCTGTACTCCACACAGAGCTTGTTCCTGTTCATGGTGTGAATGCAGGTTGGTGGGGATATCTTGTGACTGTGGACAGGCCTCAGATGGAAAGGCACTGGGAAAGTACCGCCAGGATGGTCTGCCACACTAAGAAGCTGGATGCTAGACTAGGTACATTTTTGGTTTAATCAAGTATGCTACATAAAACCCTTTAACTCATCCACACATTAAAGCACGGGAATATAAAAGCACATAGAAGCATACGGAACAAAAATATAATCATATATAACCAACTGCTTGCAGGTGTACCTTCCAGAACAATGAACATTTGCCTAAAGCAGCACTCCACCTTTAACTTCCTTGCTTTAGCTAACCACATATAGCTGAAAAGCCTGTGTGAAGGGTGGTAAGAAAACATCAGAAGCTTTGTGTTGCAATGGTTTTTTTTTTTTGTTTGTACTCAGTTTAGCAAAGAACAGTTAGGAACTGTTTGCCATCCCCCAAAATCCCTTTCTACCAGTGGCCAAAGCAGGTAAAATAGTATATGTGTTTGTGCACACTATATAGAGAACCTCCTCAACTGCTTCCTGCTCCATAAAAGGAGCAGCCCTTCCAGGACAGGATCTACAGTTTCACATTTCCTACATTTATAATTTTCATCAGCCAAAGAAGGTTGTCTAAGCCTTCAGTACTAATTCCTAGTCGGGCAAAGGGAGCATGTTAGTCTGACCTGGATAATTATGACATTGCAGCACAAAGTTAGCTGAAATGTTCTGAGTCCAGAGCAGCTAAACTACTTTCCTGCAGCAGGTGAGTAATATTATAGAAAAAGTGCAAAGTCCTACATCAGATTTTGTAGCAGTGGAATAGCAACTTCAGACAATTTTATGAAGCAATTCTGTCTTCTTAGGGAAGTCTACTGCCTCCCTAGGGACCAGGTTAAAGATGTGAAGAGAAAGCTACCTATGCTGGTACGGCCCTCAGATTAATAATCCAATACTGATTTTTCAGATAGGCAGTGAGGAAGTTGCAACTAGAAGTCCAAGGGCAATCAAGAGAGACTTCAGGGCCTTGAGACAACTCGTTAAGGGATCAGGCGCACAAGTAGTGTTCTCCTCTATCCTTCCAGTTGCAGGGAAGGATGAGGGAAGACACAGGAGGAGCCAGCAGATCAATACCTGGCTCTGAGCCTGGTGTCTCCAGCAGAATTTGGGGGGGTTTTGATCATGGGTCATTTACATGACACCAGGCCTGCTGGCAACAGACAGGGTACACCTGTCTCAAAGCGGGGAAAGGACCTTTGCACAGGAGTTAGCAGTGCTCATTGAAAGAGCTTTAAACTAGATTGGAAGGGGGAAGGGGGTAGAACCAGGCTTGCTAGAGATAAGCCTGGGGGCAGCACACCACTGTTGGAGGGACTGTGTGCTAGTGAGGTCCTTTGGTCTGCCATCTCAGTGGAGGAAGGGGATGGAGAGCCATGCAGCAGCAAAGACGCAAGGGCTATGGATGTGTTAGAAACCACGGAAAGTGCCTGAGAATGGTCACATAGGAACTAGGGCTTCTCCCTGAAAAAAGGTGGCGGGAGCAATAGGCCAACTGAAGTGCATCTACGCCAGTGCACGCAGCACGGGCAACAAACAGGAGGAGCTGGAAGCCACTGTACAGGAGGAAAACTATGACATAGTTGCCATCAGGGAAACATGGTGGGATGACTCGCACAACTGGAGTGCTGCAATGGGCGGCTATAAACTCTTCAGAGGGGATAGGCAAGGAAGGAGAGGCAGTGGGGTAGCCTTGTATGTTAGGGAATGTTTTGATTGTCTAGAGCTTAACAGTGGTGATGATAGGGTTGAGTGTTTATGGGTAAGAATCAGGGGGAAGGCCAAGAAGGCAGACATCATGGTGGGAGTCTGTTATAGACCACCCAACCAGGATGAAGAGGCAGACAAAATACTCTATAAGCAGCTGGGAGAAGTCTCACAATTGCTAGCCCTTGTTCTTGTGGGGGCCTTCAACTTACCAGATGCCTGCTGGAAACGCAATACAGCAGAGAGGAAACAGTCTAGGAGGTTCCTGGAGTGTGTGGACCATGACTGCCTGACACAGCTGGTGAGGGAGCCAACCAGGGAAGGCGCCCCGCTGGACCTGTTGTTTGTGAACAGAGAAGGACTTGTGGGTGATGTGAGGGCTGGAGACCATCTTGGGCGTAGTGATCATGAAATGACAGAGTTTTTGATTTGTGCAGAAGTAAGGAGGGGGGGTCAGTAGAACTGCTACCTTGGACTTTTGGAGGGCAGACTTTGGCCTGTTCAGGAGCCTGGTTGACAGAGTCCCTTGGGAGGCAGTCCTGAAGGGCAAGGGAGTCCAGGAAGGCTGGGCATTCTTCAAGAAGGAAGTCTTAAAGGCACAGGAGCAGGCTGTCCCCATGTGTCAAAAGATGAGCTGGCACGGGAGAAGACCGGCCTGACTGAACAGAGAGCTTTGGCTGGAACTCAGGGGAAAAAAGGAGAGTTTACAACCTTTGGAAGCAGGGGCAGGCAACTCAGGAGGACTACAGGGGGATGTCATGAGGTTATGCAGGGAGAAGATCAGAAGGGCCAAAGCCCAACTGGAACTTAGTCTGGCTACTGCCGTAAAAGACAACAAAAAAAATCTTTCTACAAATGCATCAGCAACAAAAGGAGAGCTAAGGAGAATCTCCCTCCTTTATTGGATGCAAGGGGGAAACATAGTGACAGAGGACAAGGAAAAGGCTGAGGTACTTAGTGCCCTCTTTGCCTCAGTCTTTAACAGTCAGACCAGGTGTTCTCAGAGTACCCAGCCCCCTGAGCTGGAAGACAGGGACAGGGAGCAGAATGAAGCCCCCATAATCCAAGGGGAAATGCTTAGTGACCTGCTACACCACCTAGACACACACAAGTCTATGGGGCCGGATGGGATACACACAAGGGTACTGCGGGAGCTGGTGGAAGTGCTCACCAAGCCACTTCCCATCATCTATCAGCAGTCCTGGCTGACCAGGGAGGTCCCAGTGGACTGCAGGTTGGCAAATGTGACACCCATCTACAAGAAGGGTCGGAAGGAGGATCCGGGGAACTACAGGCCTGTCAGCCTGACCTTAGTGCTGGGGAAGGTTATGGAACAGATCATCCTGAGTGCCATCACGCAGCACGTATGGGACAACCAGGGGATCAGGCCCAGTCAGCAGGGGTTTATGACAGGCAGGTCCTGCTTGACTAACCTGATCTCCTTCCAGGACAAGGTGACCCTCTTAGTGGATGAGGGAAAGGCTGTGGATGTTGTCTACCTGGACTTTAGTAAAGCCTTTGACATCGTTTCCCACAGCATTCTCCTGGAGAAACTGACTGCTCATGGCTTGGATGAGTGTGCTCTTCGCCGGGTTAAAAACTGGCTGGATGGCCAGGCCCAAAGAGTGGTGGTGAATGGAGTTCAATCCAGTTGGTGGCCAGTCACAAGTGGTGTTCCCCAGGGCTCAGTACTGGGGCCAGTTCTGTTTAATATCTTGACCAGTGATCTGGACGAGGGGATCAAGTGCATCCTCAGCAAGCTTGCAGATGACACCAAGTTGGGTGGGAGTGTCGATCTGCTGGAGGGTAGGAAGGCCCTGCAGAGGGACCTGGACAGGCTGGATTGATGGGCCGAGGCCAATTGTATGAGATTCAACAAGGCTAAGTTCCAGGTCCTGCACTTGGGTCACAACAACCCCATGCAATACTAAAGGCTTGGGGAAGAGTGGCTGCAAAGCTGCCTGGCAGAAAAGGACCTAGAGGTGCTGTCAACAGCTGGCTGAAAATAAGCCAGCAGTGTGCCCAGGTGGCCAAGAAGGCCAACAGCATCCTGGCCTGTATCAGAGAGAGCATGGCCAGCAGGACTAGGGAAGTGATCGTCCCCCTGTACTTGGCACTGGTGAGGCCGCACCTCGAATACTGTGTTCAGTTTTGGGCCCCTCACTACAAGAAGGGCATTGAGGTGCTGGAGCGTGTCCAAAGAAGGGCAACGAAGCTGGTGAAGGGTGTGGAGCACAAGTCCTATGAGGAGCAGCTGAGGGAGCTGGGGTCGTTTATCCTGTAGAAGAGGAGGCTGAGGGGAGACCTTCTTGCTCTCTACAACTACCTGAAGGGAGGTTGTAGCGAGGTGGGGGTTGGTCTCTTCTCCCAAATAACAAGCGATAGGATGAGAGGAAATGACCTCAAGTTGGGCTAGGGGAGGTTTAGGTTAGATGTTAGGAAAAACTCCTTCACTGAAAGGGTAGTCAGGCACTGGAACAGGCTGCCCAGGGAAGTGGTGGAGTCCCCATCCCTGGAGGTATTTAAAAGACGGGTAGATGTGGTGCTTGAGGACATGGTTGAGTGGTGGACTTGGCAGTGCTAGGTTAACAGTTGGACCTGATGATCTCAAAGGTCTTTTCCAACCTAAACGATTCTATGATTCTAATCTTCAAGACAGTTTTAGTTTAATATGCTGATTAGGATGTGTATCGGGGGGTAAGGATGTCAAGTGTCCCTTTCTCAGATAGGAGTATCTGTCAGGGGAGAGGTGAATATTTGAAAAGAGTACCATGGAGATACTTGTTTTCAATTATTTGCTGCTTGTCTTTAAGGTCTGACACTAGTCAGATCAAAACCAACTGTTTTTCCTCTTGGAGTGGGAAATAATTTGAGGGTTTACTTGCTGTCAATTACTAGAAGTATGCACTGTAGCTGACTAATAGTCCTAGTTTGGAGCATGAAAAACTTCCAAATACCTTAGCAAGTGAGCCATTTTGCCATCCAAAGAAAGCAATATAAATGACGTTTCACAATATGCTTGTATAAATTCATTAAAATGATTTAAACAAACAGGTAACTTTACATGTATTTAAAATCAAAGAGGTAGGTATAATGCTAACCTGAGTCTGCTTTCTTAAGCAGACTTCTGTATTTACATGTGATGGATTTGTTTTAATGAGTTGGATTCCTCTACAAGGAAGACATCTTCAGAATTCTCTTTAGCTAGAGACATTAAGGCATTGCATTTTGCTCTCACTCTATCAACATGACTATTTACAATTTTGACTCTAGTAATAATGGTGCTTATGTTAGGAAATGTTTGTTAGAATTAGGATATTACTGTAGGAAATCTGTATTTACCATAAGATTTATTGGTGTGAGTCATGTACCACAGGTGTTGATTATTTTGTAACCTGATATGCAATACACCTGGCATGGCTGTTTAGTAGCTTTTTCTTAGCTTAATTCCAGCACTATTAATTAGCTGTACATTGTAGCAGCCATGTACTTGCTAGTTTCTGAATAACATCACTGTAATGAATTAAATGCAGTACCACACCTCAGTGTCAAGATACAGTACACCTCAATTTCTTCTATAATAAAATCTTACATAGGCTTTAATGTTCAAAAAGGAAGCAGTATCTATGTAGTTGTGTATCTTCAGAGCACAAAGGAACAGAGCATATGTTGATATAAGTTATAAAACCGTAAACCTTTACAGAATTTCAACATCAGGGGTGTGACCAAGAAAGCTGTGATTATAAGTTAGATCTGTTTTTCAGAATGGTTTGTGCTGAAATCTAACATATGATTTGGATTTTCTTTACAAATCTGAACATTCTTAAAGGAGGGTTTTTTTTAAAAAAAAAAACAAAAACCAACCAAACCTGAAAGTACGCATTATTCATGCTGAGGGTTTTTTCCTGCAAAGAGCATAAAATCTACATACAAATACACTTTCTACTTTTCTACTTTTTCTGCTTCTCATTCTTTCTACTTCAGGGGCATGTGTACCTTTATAATTACATGCAAAAGATGAATACAGCAGAATCAAATTCAGAATTCTGCAGCACTAATTAGGGGGAATTAGGGAAAGTCAGTTGCCCAGTTCAGATGTTTGCTAATTCATAGAATCATAGAATGTCCTGAGTTGGAAGGGACCCACAAGGATCATCAAGTCCAACTCCTGTCCCTGCATAGGACAACCCCAAAATTGACACCATAATTGGTTGGAACCTACCCCTTTTTCCTAGTGTGAACAAGTCCCAGAGGATAAAAGGCTGGGAGAGTTGTAACCGTAGTAGACTAACACAGAAGTGTTGGGAAAGGGAGGGAAGGGGTTTTATTTTCTTGTATAACTTGCACTTTTTCAACATTTATGATTTCCTGTCTATCTTACATAGCACTGGGATCCGTAAATAGTCATAAAGAAAACGTATCATCGATAGTACATTGCTTCAGGGATTAATTAGCTGATAAGTAGTGCTAAACAGGTATCCTTCTCCTGAATCTTCCAATTTATGATTAACCTCAATCACAGTGTTTTCTGTTGGTTTTAATGCTTTCATTACTCTGTCTTTGCTGTCTGCCCTCTGTGACTTTGGTTATCCTTGGATGAGCTTGATGTTTATGACCTGGTCTTACATAATAGTGAGCATGTGTTTCATATCTGTCAGTTTTCTTTGACCTCATCTTAGTATTGTCTGAAAGATTTTTCTGCTGTATTTTTGCACAACTCTATAAAGCAATCTCAATTGGTTCTGTTATTGCTAACTCATCTGTAGCTTCTCTTGTCAGCATCAGTGTATGTTTAGGAGAAAAGTCTGTCCTGCCTTTAATGTGACTTACCTTTCCTGAAATGTAGCTTTTCTGCCTGTTACCTGATTGTCCTAAGCTTGATTAAGACTCAATTTCCATTTGACTAAAGGATTTTAAGTATTTCCAGTTGAAACCAAAGCGCTAAATTCATGTTGTCCTCAAAAAGAATAGTCTGTTAACACTTTATATGAAGGTAAAGCCAGGGGAGCAAGAGGAATCAAAACGCTTCTTTCCCCTTCCCATGGACAGAGCAGTGAACTGTATTGGGACTTGCAAAACAGAATGATAACAAGAAGCCCTAAGTAATGATAACCTAGAAGCCCTAAAAGGCCAGCTTCCAGGTTACCGGGTTCTAAGCTATGTATGGTTAGGAGTCTAAATGTTCACCTGGAGCTTCTTAACCAGCAGATAGGAGGAATGCAAACTTTCATGCTGGTTGGAGTGGCTGGAAACCTGTGTTCCAGAGCTGCTGGTAGGGACCTGGAACTAGGCAGGATCTCCCTCTGATTTGGGGAAGATCCAACTATTATAGTCAACTACTGAGGCATCTACTTTTTTGAGTAAGAAACTAATTATGTTGGAAAACTTTCAACCACTCTAACTTCATACAACCTATTTATAAACAGGTATTTGAAGAGACTCTTG
Source organism: Theristicus caerulescens (assembly GCA_020745775.1). Lineage (NCBI taxonomy): Eukaryota > Metazoa > Chordata > Aves > Pelecaniformes > Threskiornithidae > Theristicus > Theristicus caerulescens. The sequence goes on along the minus strand of CM036563.1, from coordinate 36,397,649 downwards.
GGAGCCAATGTGTTGTATTTACTGACTGATACTTATATTTCTGCGAGTTTGCATGTTGCTTTATGTAGTACTTCTCATTCTGAAAAGCTATCCCACTTAATTCTGACTTGGATAACTGGTAGTTGCTCATCTTTGTGAATTAGTTCATCTCTAGCATAGCAGTGGATTCAAAATAAGTATTTTTCTCATGTTCTGTTTATTGTACAGCTCCTGGAATGACTTAACTTTTCAGAAATTGTCCACACCTTAGTTTCATGTTGATAATGCTGTCAGCTTTTTACTGTAACTCAATTTATTTCTTTCAAAAAGATCAGATTCTGACTTGCTGCTATAGTTTTGACTACTTTTTCAAATGAGCTTAATTTCAGCACAGCAGGATGCATCTGAAATTAAAACTTAGTTGCATTTCGACAAAAGCCTTAATATTTTCCCTGTGTTGCTCTAAGAAATGAGGTATGTTAATCATAAGGGCTTGATGGCTTTATATATGAAATGAAGTCTCACAGTAGAAGGTATTACTGCCTGCATTATCCTATAAGTTCATATAATCAAATACTATCCATAAATAGAAACATAATGTATGGTTTAATTCTAAATTATGAAACTTACCTTAGAGTAGGTTCAGAGTTCATAGCATGTAAAAGGCAGGTGTGACAGATGAAAGAGTCTAAAACATAGCAATTGCTAGAGCAGATAGTCCACTTCATTATTTTTTGCTTGTTTTTTATTCTCTCCCCAACCCCACCCCAAAGTGGTCATTATAGTTATAGGTAGACTTCTGTGACACTTAACTAAAACTCTTGTGTTGATGGAAAAGTTTGGGAATTTTTGTAGAACCTTTTGAAAATGCTTTTATGAAACTGTGAAAATTTCTTTTTTTGCATTATTGAGAAATTAATATTTGCAGTTAGAAAAGTTTTGACACTGAGTTTTGTTGATCTGTTATTGCAGAATTGCAATCCAGCATAGAAAAAGTAGGAGCTTTCAGTAGTTGGGGTTTTAGGGCACAATTACTTTAATGTAAAGTATGAAGCTGAAAGAACAATTTTCGAGCTTCAGTTAAATTGTTTGTTATATATGTATGCACTGAACTTGGCAGCTGTTCTTATCAGTGGGTCAAAGTATGTTCTTGGTGATGTTGACCCAGCTGTGTACTGTTACAGCTTGTGTGCAAATTTGAAGGAAGAAAATCATCCTATCACACACAGCCTGTAGAAACAGTTCACTTCAAGCAAGATGACTGAATTGCCAGTGCATATTCCTTTACAGGGCAGATCGCAGCTATCAGTGTGGGTAGAAGAAACGGGCTGTGCAAAAGGAAACCTGCTGCTGAGGGGAACAGACTACCATTGCTAATTGGATGGATTTTACTTCTGAGCAGTTAGCCAGTTGTGAAGCATATGGGAAGTGTTTTTATTTTCAGTATACTTGAGGAATTGTTTTGCTTAATGAATGAAAAAAGCGGTTTTGCTCACTTAAGAGTGGTGATTCGGATAATGAAAGTAGCTCCTAAATAAAAACAGGTCAAGGAAACAGTTACGTCTAGGCTTGTTCACCAAGTGTTGCTGCAGGGATTTGGTACAGAGAGCTTTTTAGAGTCTGGTAGGAAGAAAGGTTAGCATCACTAAGGCTAATAAAAAAAATTGCAGGGTAGGCAAGGGCTTTCATGTGAAACACTGGCTGGTTAACCAGATTGATTGGTTTGATGCATTTGCCCTTCCTGCATTTGAATACTGAATCAAGTGAGGACAGATACTTAAATTAAAAAGCACTGTGACATGCTAGTAGGGTTCCTTCATAGTCTAGTTCAATAGATAAGATTGATAAAGATAAGATAAAACCTTTCTGGAGTACTTTACAGTGTTTTCATGTGTTAATTTTTATTCTCATGCAGTGAAGTCTGAAATCCATAGATCTGAATTACAAACCTGTGAAACAGTCCTGAAAAGAATCTAAATCATAACTTTGTTGTAGGAGTGGACCTAATGTATCATGAGTTCACTGGTTTGTATTTTCTACAATTATAAGAAAACAATGGATTGCGTTGGTAGCCAGTCCCCAAAGATACTTTACAGCAAAACAGAACTACAAAATGTCACATAGTGCTATAGGCAATACTGTCTCTACCCAGTAGCACCACATGCCCATGAGTACTGCCATTCTTCCTTACCTCTCATTCACCCTATTGGATGCAATAAATACTCAAATTGCTGTTATGTGGATTAGCCTGTTGCAGAATGAGATCCATAGTCTTAAAGGGAAAAGCACTCTGGAATCTTCAGTGGATGGCGTTTTTATTTCCAAAGTGATCTTTTTTTTAATCCAGAAGGTGAACGTAGGATCAAATTACAGAATAGCTGACATTGGAAGGGATATTTGGAGATCTGGTCCAACTTTCCTGCTCTCAAAGCACATAAAACTAGTGTGAGTTGCCCAGGACTGTGTTCAGATGGGTTTCAAATATCTCCAAGGCTAGGGACTCTATGATCTTTCTGGGCAGCCTGTGCCAATTTCTGACTACACTTAGAATAAAGTGTCGGTGGTTTTTTCTTACATTTAAATTTAATTTCCTGTGTTTCAGTTTGTGCCCACTGCCTCTTGCCCTATCACTGGATACCACTGAGAAGAGTCTGGCTCAGTCTTTACTTACCCCATTAGGTATTTATACACATAAGATATCCCCCACCATGAACCTTCTCTCCAGGCTGAACAGTCCCAGCTCACTCTCATATGAAGGATGCTTCAGTTCCTTCATCGTTTTCATGGCCCTTTGTTGGACTTGCTCTAGAAGTCCCTAACTTTTATGTAACTGGGGAGCATTAGAACTGGACCCAGTATTCCAGATGTGGCCTGAGCAGTGATGAGGGGAAGCATCACCTCCCTTAGCCTATTGACAGGGCTCTTCCTAATGCAGTCAAGGACGCAGCTGGCCACCTTTGCAAGGATGACTTGCTGGTTTGTGTTCAGCATGTTTTCCACTAGGATCCCAAGGTCCTTCTCTGCAGAGCTGCTTTGCAGCTGGTTGGCCCGCAGTGTGTCCTAGTGCAAGAAGCTAGCCCTCCCCAGGTGCAGGACCTTACCCTTCCCTTTGAACTCCATTAGCTGCTTCTCAGCCCATTTCTCTAGCCTGTTGAGGTGCCTCTGAAGGGCAGCACAACCAACTGGTAATATCAATGACTCTCCCAGGTTTGCATTGCCTGCACAGTAGCTGAGGGTGCAGTCTGTTGCGTTGTCCAGACCATAAGTGAAGACTGACCATGGGGTACGTCACTGGTGACCTGCTGTGATCATGCTGCTGCTGATAACCCTTTGAGCCTGGCAGTTCAGCCAGTTTTGTTGTCCATCTCACTGAGCACTTACCTAGTCTGCATTTCATCAGTGGGAAGATTTTATAGGAGACTGAAAGCCTTGATAAAGTCAAGAGAGCAACCACTGTTCTCCCCTCATCCACTTAGCCAGTCATTTCATTGTAGATGACTATCAGTTTGTTACGCATGATTTCCCCTTCGTAAATCCATGCTGACTATTCCCAATCACAGCACCCTTAATGAGTAAGGAAGCTAAGATACTTTGAATAAAGTTTGAAGATAGAAACCCCTCAAGGAATCTGATCCCTATGATTTGTAAAAAGGTATTGTCAGCCTTATTGGTGTCTGAACCGTACTAGTCTGGGTTGTGTACCTAGTGTGCAGTGATCCTGTGTGAGTATATTTAGGCTGCAGAAAATCCAGGGAGAAAACAATCTTGATGCTATTGTTCCTATTGGTTTGATGTTTGCTGGATTTTTACAGGTGTATGGGGAGGAATCTACCTCTTCTGTAGAATGATGAGCAAATTTTGAATTCCTGTCAAGGATAGGTGGAGTTCTGCTTCTGGTGGGTGCATTTGTAACTTAAATAACATTGGTCTCATGAAGGAACTGTATGCTGGTGTCTAGGAGTCAAAATTCAAGCCTCCTATGTTTTCCCCTTCTGTAAACTGCAGGTTTATTTAGGTTGGCTTTGATCCAGTAATGAAAGCAGCCAGGTACTTTCACGACGTTCTTTGAAATACAGTTTCCCTCTAACTGACTCCAGGTTTGTCACAGACATACTAGCCCTGTGAAGGGATTATTTGCTATAGAGGCTTTTCACTTTTGCTGTAGAAAATAAAGGAAGCCAGAAGTGACTTATCTTTTTCCTTTCAGTGTGATATCTTATTTTTCAGTGTGACTTGTAATGACACAGGTGGTTTTGTAAGGACATACGTTGTGCTGTGTTAGCTGTGTTATTCTTCAAGAGAAGGTAGGAAGCTATGTTAAGTAAGCTTTTGTTTCAACAGGTCTATTTATGCTTACCAGTATGGGTAGGAGAAAACATGAGGAATGGCTGGTAAATGGCATAGGAGGTAAAAAAGCAAACTAATGAGCCAGGAATTTGAAGAATATATTTACCTTAAATCATTTAGCAATCAGCTAAACATGCTGAACACAGTTGCGTGTGGTATCAGCAACAAGAAATTCACTGAATAAGCGCTTTGCTTTTGTTCCACAATCAGGCTTTTGATTTTTTTGTGGGGTTTTTTTTTTTTTTGTTTCTTTTGGGTTTTTTTTTGTTTTTTTTTACTGCGCATTAATTTACATTTGGTGAAAAATCTGAGCCCCTTTCATGAACACGTATTTCAGTGTTCCTGAAACGTATTCCTGAAACACGTATTTCAGTGCTTCCTTCTCTTGCTTTCCCACTTTCCATTATGGTTCAACTGTTGTATTCTAGATGGCTCTTAAATTTGCACGTTGCCTGACTGTCCTGGATTACCAGAGCTTTTGCTAATGTCTCCTAGTATCAAGAAACCTCAGTGTTTACATGTGTTCTATAGGTGCGTATTGCTTCTGCTTCTGTAAGAAAGCTTAAATCTCATCCTGCCCACAATCAGGCTTCAGACAAGCGAAGCTAATATGGGTACGGTGCTCCACAAACAGTGGGAATTTCTATATGTAATCTACTTGTTTTACCATCTGCTTACCTGCTGGCGTCCCTTGAGACTCCTCAGAGATCCAGTTAAAGTTGTGTTGTGAAGAAACTGGTCAAATATTCTTGCTACTGGTATTTTACAGCCCTTTAGTCATCCGTCCATGGATCTTCCCTTCCCAGAACTTGAAAATCCCCCTGCCCTTAACTGTGGGTGTGACCAGGTGACCTCCAGAGGTACCTTCCAACCAGAATTTTTGCTGATTTTTCTTGTAGTTCTTTCATTGCTGCATTGAGGGACACAAAACTTGCTGGCGAAAAAGTCCACTAATACCTCTGTTGCATGGAAAACTTAGCAGGGCGTGCAAATAACCAGACAGCCTGAAGAGTACTTCCAGTTGGTTATTGCTAAGTGGGTAATTTGGGAATGCTGTAAGAGCTGCCAGGGGTTTAAAATAGATAATGAAGTAAATGTTGAATTAAACTGGCAGATAAGGAGCTATGTCCAGTGTGCAAAATGTTCAGGAATGTATCCTATGGCATAGTCCTGTGGGGTTTTATATAAGATGCTCTTAGAGTATGTAGCTTAAATGCTGTAACACTTCAAGCAGCCTATGTGCTGAGCTTGCACTGCTCCTGCAGACAAAAAATTTGCAATACTTGAGCCTTGTTTTTTGGATAGTGAAGACTTCTGCTATACTTGAGTTAGTTGATTGTCCTGAAACTTTTATGCATGAGGTGGAAGGCTGTGCGCTATTTCAGGCACAGAAAAAAAATCAGCCTTTTCTAAAGACTTCAGGAGGTTTGCTCTCTGTCCATGTTGCGTTGTGTTTAGCTGCATATATGTTGGAGCCTGGTACTTGAAAGCTGGAAGGCATGTAGCATTTGTGTCAAACACATACCATTTGCAGACTGGGAAATCTACCGATGCTTAATCAAGTTAGAAGACTCTGGGAAAACTGCCAGCAGTAATTTCATTTAAGTTTTTAAATTTTAAGTGCTTGTAATTTTAGTCCTTTCGATGTTTGCCTGTTGAGCATTGACTTTTTCAATGCTAATAAATGAATTTTCCAACTGTTAGATATAAGGAAAAGTCTAATGGTATTTATCTAGGCACCACTCATATTTGTATTTGTCCATCGGCCTTTTTTTTTTTTTTTAACAAGAAATTTTAGCAAACTACTGAGCATTCTACTTTGCATATGGGACATTATTAAATGGAAGTGACTATTCATGCAAATGAAACTATTGAAGAAATACCAATTGTTCTTGTCTCAAAGCTCTCCATATGGAGATTTTTATTCAAGCGGGTCCTCAAATTTTTCTAGCTGTAACTATTTAGTCAAGTGTGTGATTATACAGATGTGGGCTGAACAGTTTTACACAGTTACTATTGTACTGCATGCCCACCGTGTGGCTCTAGTTTTGTTTAAGGTTGCTGTTCTGTTTTTTAATTGGAAAAGACAGTTTTACCGAGTCCAAGTACTTGTGAGAGACATGGACGCACAAGATGCAATGAGATGACTCTTGTCCCCTGAATGTTTTGTTGATGACAGGGCAAGATGAGTTCACCAAGAAGCTGCTGCCATTGTGTGTGTAGGGCGGTGTTGTAGAAGCTCTCAGTTTAAGTGGTTGGTTCATTCTCCCGTCCCCAGATGGGGACACATAGGTGTAGTCTTTTTGAGAACAGCGTCATAATGATAAAGGATGTGTGCGTGGGGAGTATTCCAGAAGTCACTCTGTAAAAATAGTCCTTGGGTTTGGAAGTTCATGAGATGCAATGAGAAGGAAATGCAAATGACTCCTATAAAACTTGTAGCAGCTGAGTTTCCCTGAAATGTGTTCTCAGAGCTTATTATTCCAAAAAATGGGTGGCCTTAGGTAATTAAGTTTATACTTTATGCAAAGTACATTCATATTTCTAAGCAGACTTTGTCTTGATGATATACTAAAAGCCTTGTAATATTAGCAAATTCTAACAATGGGTATTTAACAGTATAAGTGTGTTTTCTTTTGCACGACAAAGCTATTTTCACTTAATCTGCATTATAAAATTCTAGGAGTCAAACTCATGCCAGTTCAGCTCTCTGAACAATGCAGTAAATAAAGCGCAATATGATCAGCATTACAAAGAGGGGTGTTTTTGCAGATAGAATCATAGAATCGTTTAGGTTGGAAAAGACCTTTGAGATCATCAGGTCCAACTGTTAACCTAGCACTGCCAAGTCCACCACTCAACCATGTCCTCAAGCACCACATCTACCCGTCTTTTAAATACCTCCAGGGACGGGGACTCCACCACTTCCCTGGGCAGCCTGTTCCAGTGCCTGACTACCCTTTCAGTGAAGAAATTTTTCCTAACATCTAACCTAAACCTCCCCTAGCCCAACTTGAGGTCATTTCCTCTCATCCTATCGCTTGTTATTTGGGAGAAGAGACCAACCCCCACCTCGCTACAACCTCCCTTCAGGTAGTTGTAGAGAGCAAGAAGGTCTCCCCTCAGCCTCCTCTTCTACAGGATAAACGACCCCAGCTCCCTCAGCTGCTCCTCATAGGACTTGTGCTCCACACCCTTCACCAGCTTCGTTGCCCTTCTTTGGACACGCTCCAGCACCTCAATGCCCTTCTTGTAGTGAGGGGCCCAAAACTGAACACAGTATTCGAGGTGCGGCCTCACCAGTGCCAAGTACAGGGGGACGATCACTTCCCTAGTCCTGCTGGCCATGCTCTCTCTGATACAGGCCAGGATGCTGTTGGCCTTCTTGGCCACCTGGGCACACTGCTGGCTTATTTTCAGCCAGCTGTTGACCAGCACCTCTAGGTCCTTTTCTGCCAGGCAGCTTTGCAGCCACTCTTCTGTTGGAGAACACTACTTGTGCGCCTGATCCCTTAACGAGTTGTCTCAAGGCCCTGAAGTCTCTCTTGATTGCCCTTGGACTTCTAGTTGCAACTTCCTCACTGCCTGGAATGCTTCTGGAACAGATGGGTGTCTGTTAGATCCCTATAATTTAATGGGACCCAATGGGATTCATCCAAGGGTACTTAAAGAGCTGGCTGATGTCATATCAAGACCTCTCCCAATGATTTTTCAATGCTCTTGGGAATCTGGAGAAGTACCAGTTGGCTGGAAGGTGGCAAACATTGTCCCAATCTTCAAGAAGGGCAACAGGGATGACCCCAGTAACTACAGGCCTGTCAGTCTCACCTCTGTGCCTGGCAAAATTATGGAGATTATTCTGGGAGTTATTGAAAAACACCTGAAAGACAATTTAGTCATTGGTCCCAGCCAGCACAAGTTCACAAGGGGAAAGTCCTGCTTAACAAACTTCTATTTCCTTCTATGACAAGGTTACCCACCTAGTTGACCAAGGGAAGTCAGTCGATGCAATCTTTTTGGATTTCAGTCAAGCTTTCGATACTGTCTCTCACAGTATCCTCCTGGACAAAATGTCCAGCATACAGCTGGATAAACACATAATGCAATGGGTGAGCAATTGGCTGATGGGTTGGGCTCAAGGGGTTATAGTAAATGGGGTTACATCAGGCTGGTGACCAGTCACTAGCAGGGTTCTGCAGGGATCCATCTTAAGGCCAATGCTCTTTAATGTCTTCATAAAGGACTTGGATGCAGGACTTACAAGGATTACTATCTAAGTTTGCCAATGACACAAAACTGTGAGGAGCTGCTGACGCTCTCAAGGGCAGAGAGGCCCTGCAGAGAGATCTAGACAAATCAGAAAGCTGGGCAATCACCAACTGTATGAAGTTTAACAAGGGCAAGTGCTGGATTTTGCAGGTGGGACAGGGCAACCTTGGAGGTACACACAGACTGGGGAAGGAGAGGCTGGAGAGCAGCCCTGCAGAGAGGGATCTGGGGGTTCTGGTCAACAGCAAATTAAACATGAGCCAACAGTGTGCCCTGGCAGCCAAGAGGGCCAACCGTGTCCTGGGGTGCATCAAGCACTGTATTGCTAGCTGGTCGAGGGAGGTGATTGTCCCGCTCTACTCTGCACTGGTGCAGCCTCACCTTGAGTACTCTGTGCAGTTTTGGGCACCACAGTACAAAAAGGATATGACGAAGCTACTAGAGAGTGTCCAGAGGGGAGCCACGAAGATGGTGAAGGGTTTAGAGGGGAAGCCATACAAGGAGAGGCTGAAGTCACTTAGTCTGTTCAGTCTGGAGAAAAGGAGACTGAGGGGAGACCTCAGCACGGTCTACAGCTTCCTCACAAGGGGAAGAGGAGGGGCAGGCGCTCATCTCTTCTCCCTGGTGACCAATGATAGAACCCGAGGGGATGGCAGGAAGATATGCCAAGGGAGGTTTAGGTTGGACATTAGGAAAAGGTCCTTCACCCAGAGGGTGGTGGAGCACTGGAACAGGCTCCCCCAGGAGGTAGTCACAGCACCAAGCCTGACAATATTCAAGAAGCATTTGGACAACACCCTCAGACATATGGTGCAAATTTTGGGGTTGTCTTATGCAGGGACAGGAGTTGGACTCTATGATCCTTGTGGGTCCCTTCCAACTCAGGACATTCTATGATATTTAATGTCCTATGCTCATTACATAGGGTGACAAACAACGTTTATAAAGATAACTTGGAAAAAATTGGTTTATGCAAACCAAAATATATAAATGTTTCATACAGCTTTTAATTTCATGTTCAACATGGTCACTCAATACTGCTAGTTTTAGAAATCAGATAAGCTTAGTATTCAATTTAAGGTGATTTTTCCCTTTAGAAAGTGTCAGGTTTCTAATGCTTCCTTTTCCTTCTTCACCCCCAGTGTTGCAGGAACTCAAACTATTCCATCGCACAAGTAGTTATGGCTTTGACAAGTCAGTAGACAGTTCACATATCAAAGAACTGCTAATTAACATAAGGAACTGGTGTAACAGCATTTAAATGGTTTTATCTTGTCATTCAGGTAAAAGCTAAGCACTTATTTGAGATGAATTCAGAGGCACAGCATGGTTAAGGGACAGAAGTCTAATTTGTTACAGGTTTCAGTAGCACCCAAACTAGCTGATCATGAAAGTCTCAGCACCAGATGGAAACTCATATGACTGTGCATCCAGTTTCGACCATAAAACGTCAATTGTTAATTCTGCTTGAAAGAATCATAACAGTTCTGTTACTGTAAGTGAATTCTTCTCACTGTTAAAATAATTTCATGGCTTGTCTTAAGAATGCTGCATTGAAAGGGGCTGTGAAGAAAAATATCATTAGAAATATCCAAAGCAAAATAAACTGGTTCTCAGAGGTCACACATTCAGGGACTGGATGCAGTCTGACAGTGTCAATAAAACTAATTGGTCTAGCAACAGCACAGCGTAAACCCTGTTTAAGTGCTTCTAGTCCTGTGTTAGCCTGTATGAAGCTAGGTCAGTTCTCTGAGTGTATCTGAATGCTAGCATAAGGCTAGAAGATGCTTCTTACTGTCAGTCTTAAAAGCATGTGTATTTTCCTTCAATCATCTTCATTCAGTAAATCTTTATTTGTGCTTTCATACCTTCTCGGTAAACCATTACACTGCATATAAAAGTGTAAATCGATCCCTTTTCACAAAATATGAATAGACGAGAACAAAACCCTGAATGCAAGCCAGTTCCCACCATTTCTGATGTTAGTTCAGGTCTTTTCAGGGGAATAGTTTAATAGAAGCTGGAGAATATCAATTTACTTCAGCACACAGTATCTTCTGTTCTGGAATCTGTGTATTCATTAGCACTGTACTTTTGCAACATATTACATAGCTACTTAAAGTAATTTGAATCCAACAATTCACAATGCATTGAAAGCAGCAAATTCTTTTCAGCCTCAGCTTTCCAATATGCCCTTTTTCGTTTAGTAGGAGCCTGCAAAATATTATTTCTGTCCTGTCTTTTAAAGTGAAATAACCATAGGGAATTACAGCAGTTACAACTACCCTTATTTAAGACAGCAAGTGTGAAATTTTAGGGAAGATCAAAAATCTGAGAGCAACAGTTATGTTAAAGCTTAAGTTCCAAAAATAATACTTAAAAAAACATGAGCTACTGAGAACTGTTTAAAATGCTAAGCATTACAATCCAGTTTGTACACATTAACAGACATTATTGGTGCTCTTAGTCACTGATACCCTTAAGCTTCAGCCATTTGTATATTTCTACATTTCCAGTCAAAAAATCCTAATCAGTTTTACATAATGTTTACAATGTGTTTACATCACTTTAACACATTGGCAGGATGCCAAGGATATTTATTTTAGATAAAACCATTTCTATTAGGCCTTCAGAAAAGGTTTCCCCCCACCCCTTAGTTCTCACAATTGTAAATCAGCTTTTTGGTGGCATGCCTTAGTTCATGAGTCAAGATACCCTCCTATCATTCTAGGAAACGCTTAACTAATAGTTTCAGGCAGCAGCTCAATGTGTTATCTAATTTTAGATCTACTTCTAAGGCCCCAAAGTCTCCCTTATACACTGTGAAGTAAGACTAAGCAAGAGCACTAAATGTAATGGCATTAGAGTAAATACTAGGGTGTTTAGTTTTAAGTAACAATATCCTTTGTGGATTTTAATCCTAAATGGCTTTAGGTCCAAAATTCTGTGGTGGAGGTGGAACTGACCTCTTTATTCTTCTACAGGATTGTTCTAATCAAAACTGTCATCTAACTTGATCTTACAGGAGCCTTGAACAGGCAGTTTAGGATAGCTGGTGAACATGCATTCCTTACTCCATCAGAAAAACTGAGCATTACAGTCATATGCATTTGTTTATAATTATCTATAAAGTTTTTATAAACAAAACTACCAAATTCTAGATAAATCAGTGTACATGTACATAGCATATTCCATTTCCTTTATGTTCTAATTCAGTGTCTTGGCCAAATTCTTCACTGAAGACATATAAGCATCAATCCTGAAATACGTAAAACACCATCTACAGTGCAAAAAGCCCTATACGAAAAGGCATGGTGACATTAGGGAAGAGCAAGAACTTAGAACTTCAGTACCTGTGCACAGCCTGCGCATGGTCAATGCACACTATAAAATGTGTATGTACATATATAATGGAACTCAGCATATGTATGAACACCACACTGAATCACTTTGATGTTGGTGTATCTAACAAGGTGGCTGAGATGACAAGATATTACTACGCAGTTTGTCTGCCTGTACTTCACAGCAACTGGTAAGAGGCCACTGCCAGAGCAGGATTTGTATATTTTTGAACATAGCATAAGGAAAAAATATTTTCTGGGCAAACGCAAAATAAACAGTATCTTCTGGGCAAATGCAAAATACACAATAAACAACCTGATTATTGGGTTACTACAAAAAAAGCATTTCCCGTTAATTGGACAAGATGTAATTATATTCAGTGTACAGCAAATGAACTATAAAATGTATTATTATATGGTATGGGTTCAGTCTATTTTAACTTTTCTCATCAATACTGCAAGGACTGTGACTATTTCAGTAAAATACTAATTTCATTTATTTCAAGAGTCTTAGCTAACAAAGTAAGCTAACTCAAATGATATTGTCTCATCTTAATGGAGATCGGTTAGAATTTTCTTGTTGCAGAGAATTGAGGTGTATATTGATGTAATATACACCTCTCCCCCAAATCCCTGAAATCTAGTGTAAGCAGCAGCTTTTCTTTTTCCACCAAGTTTTGGCAACACCTTATGTCACATTTGACTAATTCTCCACATCGCTTGTGGCTCAGGATAAACTGATCAACTTTCACATGGGAAAACTGAAAGAACTGCTTCACCATTCATCAAAACCACCATTCATTCACTGCTCCTCCCAAATACACTTTTACCTAACCAACAGAGCAAAGTGATCCAACAATTGAGAAATATTTTGAGAATCCCTAGACACAGATCATTTTCTGACCAATACTGGCAAGCTTCCTCGTGGTTTTATCTCAAGTAGGACACAGCACTTGTATGGACTACTAAAGCAGATTTGTTCTTCTAGGTTCCAGATTATTTTGTCTACGCCTTCATGATGCATCTAAGTTTTCATCTGTAGAGTGGATAGTGATATTGATATTTGTACATTATTCCTAATAGTTAATCCAGAAGCTCATCTTGAGGATTAATTCCTTGATATCTAAATGCTGTTTTGACACTTACACCACTGCAGAGTCACTAGTATCAAATGCAAACAGGATTTTATGAAAGGACTCCCTGAAGCACTAGAACTCTAGGTCTATATAAATATTATTCACATACTTTTGTGAAGTATTTTGTGTGTTTCACAGACTTTTTGGCAAGAACTACAAACCTCTGCTTCCCCATGTCTGTTGCCATGGAACACAGGGCCCAGTTTTCAAGCTTTTATAGCACAGTTGTAAGCACTACCTTCATACAAAAACAGCTTGGCACATTTTGCATGCCATACCAGTCAGACTTGCAAGCAATCACATTTCTACAGAAAGACACCATGTGTTCAATATCCAAATATGTATACACAGAATGTGCATATATCTATAAAAACCACTTTCTGATTTTAAGTCTAACAAGCACGAGAAATTAAAATGAAAATTTTATAAAAATTTGGCTTTACCTTAACTGAGGTAATGTATTTATGTGATAGCCTTGAGGCATTTGTGATTATGTCAATTGATCCTTCAGTGTTCTGTCTAAAGAGTAATCTTCCCCTCCTGACATTATCCTTTCTCCTAACTAGTAATAGTACAAATTACTTAAATACTGTATATCATTCAAGCAAGGCATTTAATAGAACCACTGTATCTGATAGGTGGCTACTCAAACAGCTAAAATCCAGTAAATATAAAGAACTACCAGGTAAAGTAGTTACTTTGTTCACTTATTTCTGCACATCATCTATTAGTATCTCCTCTCAAACAATATAGCTACCACAACTAAATCAAGATCACCAATTAGCTATTTTTAATTTGGTTACACAAAGACTTGCCAGTATTTCTTTTTAGCTAGTGTTCTAATTCATTATTTTTAAATAGTTGATATTATAAACTGACTTTAATCTCCGATATATCAGTTTATATATGTAAAGATAGAGATACAAGTAATAATAAATGAGGGTCTACACAAGTAAGAAAACATGGAAATCTAAAAAGCCTAACTTCTTACCAGAACTATGATTACCTAGTATGTGATACTCTCTGAAGTCTGAATTTTATCTTTTTATTAGCTAATATTGGTAAGTATCTCTCAAGAACACCAATTATACCATTTCATGGGTAGAGAAACCATCTTGGTTTATTTTTTCCTGAAAAGACAGTTTCTTCAGTTTGTTACTAGGTTTATTATGCAGAGATATAAATTGCTAACTTACCACAATACAAGGAATACTTTAGGAGAGAAAGATGCAAGTGTACTACTGAATGCAAATCTAAGGTCTAAGTGTGATCCAAGTTTCATAAATTTGTAAGTAGGGAAATACAGAATGTAACAATTGCTAAGGAAACTGATTTTTAGACGTATCCATGTGGCATTGATCCCATCTCACCTGATTTCTCAAGGACAAAAAAAATCTTCACCAAAACCCAAACTATTCTAAGCTGATAGCCTCTTCTATATCCAGATTTAGGCATACCAAGCAAGTGAGCATTTGAACTGCATTGCAGCTTAACTCATACTTCTGTGGATAGCAGCTTTGGATGAATTCTCTCATAGGATGTAGCACCTCAACATAGGACTTGCATGTCCACAGTGTCTGGGGGTTCAGCTTCAGCAGTGAAGTCTGGGAACTCATTTAAGGCATTTAGAATCCTAAAAAGGACACAAACATTTTAAAAAAAATCAATCTAAAGCAGCCAGTATGCTGAGAAGAAAGCTGCCCAGAAGCAGCCAACTGTGAGAAGAGTTGCACTTTATGCCCAGAAAAGGATAAATTTTAGCCATCTTTGAACAGAACCAGAATTTTAAGAAATTTACTTCCCCCCTCCAAAATGAGTAGGTATGCCTCAGTACACATTATTGCTGCAGAATCTTTTATAACATATATATATGCATAGTCAGCATAAGTACATAGCATAATGAGAATGCCCATGGCATTACATTTAAAGAAAAGTTGGCATTTTAATTCCAGAGAAAGATAAAGCTTTGGTATACGAGACATCTAAAGAAAACCCATTGTAGTACAGTTAAAATCTGATCAGCAGCTTGTGTATATGTGGGAGACTGTCATTTCAATAAATAGATATTTTACAAGGCTATAGGCACTTCACAGCATGTGCCATAGGAAGTGAATGAAGGCTAAATACATGAAGCTATCCCAAGGAAGTGATACTTGTGAACTGGCAGAGATGGGAAGAAGAAAGTAAAATTTTAAAAAAATCCATCCCATTATTTCTTTACAGGCCCAGAAACAAGTGCCTGAAGGAGTATAGGCAAGAAAAGTAGCTTAACAAAGTTCACTAGAACGAAAGGAGGTGGTTGATTGATGAAGATGTTGCATTCTCACTCTGAGGGGCAGGTTAAAAAAGAGTTTATCAAGACAATCGCCCAAGAAAGTACTTAGTGGAATCCCAACTGTACAGGAACAGCCCATGAGCTGAAGAAGCTGTATCTAGAAACACACATCTATAAGAGGGCTATGAAACAATCACTTGCTAGTTTTATGGAGTCTCCCTCATTAACAAGGAGAGAGGTATGCCAAGCTCTTTGTCTAAGCTCACCTACAATCTATCAGTCTTCTGAACTTTCCCAGAAGTAACTTCCCATGAACCTTGTACCCTTGCCAAGAAAAACATTTGAAGAGAAATAAAATTACAAAATTAAGTGCACTAACTTTTCTACATAGTATTGGTACTTTTGCTTATTTTCTCCCCTTTGTTCTTCTAAAGAATTTATCTTCACCCTTACCACATCCACCCTGGGGAATCAGTTTTCAGGCTCATGCATAGCTTTGCTTAGTGTTTATTTAAGATCAGGTTCTCCATTTTGCACAGTGCCAAAGGCACTTGGTCCTTAGAAAAAGTTGACCATTCCTCTAAGAAAAGTATCAAGGATTTATTTAAAGAAAATGCTTTTCTTTCACATAAACATTTAGTTCAAAGTTACTTAACCACAAGAAATTCCCTCCAAGCACTTGCTTTTCTAAACTGCAAATCATTGATAATTTTTCTTAATTTGGTAAAAAAAAAGTAGAAAAGCTAAGGTGCTTGCCCAGTCCTTTTGCTATCTGAATGTCTCCAATATATGTATTTTCATATATTGGGGAAACTGAAATACTCCAAAGTGCTACAGAACAGTTGGAAAAACATTGAGACACTTTTTTTTTTTTTTACAATTAAAGATGTCTGAAGGTAAGTAATTGAACATTTAGGTTTCACTATCTAACTCAGTTTGATAACTTAATTCTTATACATTAGTTATTTGATACCTTGTCTGTCTCTAACTCTTCCAACCTTTACTATCATCATGAGAAGTTAAGGTTTTTTTTTCTGTAGAGAATCCACAAATCAAAATACATACAAAGCACAAAGTATTTGACCATGAGGAAATGGAAAGGTAGCAAAAGTAAAGCAAGGTAACAAAAAGGTGTGATCAGACCATTGGCTGGGAAATAAATGGAATTGTCTGTGTGTAGCAGTTCAGCTGAGAACACATTATTTGTAGACTGCATGGATATATTTTAGAGAGAATACTTTAGTTTGTTTAGAAGCCTTTAAAAGACAGTATAACACAAGATATAACCTGCATCCATTGAACTTCAGAGATGCCAGCGCTGTGGGGAGAATATGGAGTAGTTAAAGTTCAGACAATTATGGACACAAGCAGTTAAGCAATTTATTCCTGCATATCATATATACACAAACCAGACTAGATTAATAGTAGGCTTATTCGATTGTTCTACATCTTGGTCCTACAGCCTCAGTACTGCAGGTTTTGCTGTTTATACAAAGAGTACTTCATTTCCTCATCTTTGCGTAGCTGTTCTATAAACCATTCACTGACCAGAGCCTCTACTGAGGGAATTGTAGGATACAAACCTAGATGAGCTTAGAAGATGCAATCAGAGCAAGTTAGCAAAGATCAGAACTCTGATTTGTCATTTTATCATTTCAGAACATGCCATCAGTTTCTGTATTATACTTATGTTCACTACCCACAACCTCATGCTGTGGCACATAGGGACTGACTCAACATAATTAACCATGTATCGCATTTTATTTATGAACACTTTCACTAAATACAATTGTTATTGCTTTCTAGTATTGCAACCACAAAACTATCAGAACAAGAAATACCAGCCTCAGTTTAAAAGCACTGTATTTATTCAAATGCACTAAACTTATCTGTGCTGATAGATGGATGCTACAGACAGAAGACAAAGGATGACATTCACTGAGAGAAAAAACACCCTGTAGCACTTCTGGTCAAACAGATTTCTATGGATCTTTAGCTTCAGTTCATTGAATTGTCTTTTAAATTGTCCTGGAATGAACAAACTATTCAACACACTAATACTTGTTTGCTCATTATAACTCTGAGCAACACTGTGACAGTCCTTATGCCCCTACTCAATGTTACCATTGTGCATATTGAAAGCAGTCCACTTCCACAGAACTTCCATCTGCATTACTGCAATCCAGTATGATTGCATGATGCATGAGCATTATTCAACTCAACCATTAGTCTGCAGTTTACAGTCTCCCTTTCACCATTCCTTAAATACACTCTTGTAGATCAGCTATAAAATACACCTTTTTGCACCAGCAGCAGTTTCTTTTTGATTCTGCTTACACATTTAAGTGCCACTTGTCTCACAGCAATACACAAAACCAAGTTATAGAAGCAGCAGAAACAAGAGACTTCTGTGATTAGCCAGCTCTTCCAGCCTTATTTTAAATCAAGAGATAAAATAGTCAATGAAGAACAGTTAGCAATACATGTAATTTAGCCATTTAAAAACCTGATAGTTTACATAAGTGCTTCCTTGAAATACATCGCTTAACCTAATGCATCAATATTATGGCAATCCCTGTAATTCTTCTATTTTGAATGAAGCATTTGATTGTAATGAAAATATCAATACCTTGAAATGAGAACAGTCCAGCACAGATATGTTGCAGTCTGCTTGCCAGATACTGTAGAGGGTTATAATACAGCATATGCTTGTACCCCTCCAGTGTTGCCCTTTCTTCTCTGATCTGCATGGTAGCCTTTACTACCACATAAGGCATTTACATGTGTGTTGCATTCACACACAATGAAGAAGCATCATCAAATCTTATTTGTTGGGAAGCACCAAACCTTTACCTCCTTCCAAGTCTGACTGGATGGCTGCTGAGCTCACTGCTCCCACCTTACCCTTCAGCTGGACTCAGTTATTTCCCAGGAGCCACATTCAGAAAACTGACAGTTACAAGAACAGTAGCAGGTTAGCAAGAGCTGGTTTGGGGGAGGGGAAATTCCAAAACAAGAAAAGCTTCTCAAAAAAGGTTAATAGCTTTCCAAGCTTACATGTAGACTGAACAAGGACAAGCCTAATAAAATTAATTAGCTTCACAATCGCAAGCTTTGTGTTTATATTCAGAAAATACTATAGGCTGTATCTGCTTAAAACAATATCAAATGGTCAGGTGGTTTCCAGTTTTAAGGCATGCTAGCATAATCAGCCTTAAATTAAAACAGATGGGAATGACAGATATGTTAAGGTTACTAAAGTCCTCTAGAGGATAGAGTTAAATAAGGTTACCTAATCCATCTTAGAAGGGTATTATGAATTGCATCACTTAAACAAGAATAGCATTCTTGCATCTATTTTAGATTTTGCAAGACTAAAAATTACCAACATAATGTAACTAATGGCATGCACATAGTGTGTATCTACTAGTCTCAGTTTTTGAGAGAGCGACAACCAGAATGTGTTTCTTGATGTTAACAAGCATTCATACAGATCATTTAACAATGAAGATGATCATTCTCCTGATGTTGCAGTACATAGTGAATGCTCACCAATAAGCACTATATATCAGCATATTATAAATCAGCATATCTATTTAAAGAGAATGAGAATTCTGCCACTAAAAACCTTAAGTATTCTGGTGTAGACTTCTCAGAGGTTCCTCTAAACCAAACCCCAAAAAACCCCAAGCCCTTCAAAGCTTGCAAGACATTGCTATTGGGCACTTATGCAAAGTGCAATCCAAATTTAACAGTCTCATCTTCATACACACACACCAGTTATTAGCATAACTTGTAAGGGCTCGCTGTCGCCACAGTGGCTATGATAAAAACATCTATGATAGCCATTAGTTGAAATACACGACAAGCAGAGTAGGAACCAGGACTCAAGCCTCCACTGCTGTACTGATACCCTGTTTTCTGCCTGTGAAACATTTTTCAGCTCAGTAAAGAGTTCTCAACAAGCTGCCAAAACAACTTATAGCCTGCTAGAGCATGGAATCACAAATAAAGTAGGAAACATGGTTAAGAGCCTGCTCACATTAGAAGAAGAAAAACCTCAACCCACACGCACTAAGGTAAATTCTTAGCACCAGGCTATCTTGCAAAGGCATCTTTATGCACCTTTCCCTATGGAAGGCAACTGGATGTTTAGAAACTCAGCCAGGTAGTAGTGTTAAACATGCTTTCAGAGCAGAGGTGCCAGAACCAGCTTCCAGGCAGAGAAAGAATTTATGAATCCTGTTTGGGTTTTGGTGTGAATTGGTGCCAATGTGCTGAGCCTTGCCAAAGCTACAATACTTTCTCAGTATGTACAAAAGCCATATGATAACCTTTTTTAAGCCTTCCCCTCTCCACTTTATAATCCCCAGACTAACAAATCCCAGTTCCCAAGGTTAACTGAAGATGAAGTAACAGCTGAGCTCTGGCTCCCAGAATCACTTTTCTGAATTTAGATGCCTATACCCAAATAATTCCTGTTTTGCAAACAGCTTGGAAATTACTTTCAAGGATTCCCAACACCAAGGTGAAAGGTACATGGACAATTTAATCCAGTGGGAGCAGTAATTTCTAAAGCTCTGTGCTTGTAAACATCGGTTTTGAAAGTGAGACTGAGGCTTTTCAGAATTCTCTGAAGTCTCCATTTTTGAAAGTAAATGACCCCACACCTACCTTTAATGTACAATTTACAAATAACTTCAACATTTTTACTACATTTCTTGTACTGAAAAACACAAAAGTGGCCAGGCATCCATTTGTTTACTTCCTTGCCTTTTTAAGATTAAGCAAAGCATTTTACTCAACTACAAGTTACATTCAACTATCTAAAGAAATCTACAAAATTGAAGTTTTCTTCGTGGATTTATGTAGAGCAAAGTTGTGTTAGGTCAACCATCACCAATTTAAAACTTTGGCTACATTTGCCCAACTGCAGGGCACTGACAATAGCTGGGCACATTCTAACCATCCAGCAGGATTAAAAGTAACTGAACTGAAGTCTAACAGCAGTATTATTCACTAAGACTAAATTCAATCAGCACTCAGAGGAAGGAGGATTAGAATTAGCATTCTAAATCTGTGTTTGGTAGATTACATACACACTTTCTTTTGTATTCAGTAGAGAAAGTTGCAGTGCAGAATATGAAGTGGAATCTTCCTCAGTGATAAAACACAATGCCAAAGGAAGTACATTAAGTGAAATTAAAATGCATGGGTCAGATAATATCAACATCTATGGAATCAGAAGAAAAAGTTAGATTCACAGGTTCATTAGAGATCAAACATCCGGACAAAAGACGACCTTTATCTATAAAAGCCCTACCATAAGCTTTAACATAAAAAGAGCTAGTATATTCATCTCAGTAAGGTTTCCATTATTCTAGTTGAAGATGTTTTTCAAGCAGTTTTGCATATGCAGAAGTTTTGGCACAGGTATTCTCTAGGCATGACAGATACACACCAGTTCGCAAATATCCTAAGCTGACTGGTACATGACTTCTGACAAGCTATGCCAGTCTTTCTCATGAAGTTCCCTTAAACAAGAACAGTATCTTTCCTTAAACATGCCTTGTACAAAAGGAATCTAAAGTTCCACAGAAAGCTATTTTTTTTTAGAGCAATAGCTTGGAGAACAGCATTAAGAAGTGGAGTCTGTAATCATAAGATTCTGCAAGCACACAGGAAACATCCCTCAAGTCACAACAAATGTATAGCAGAAACAAGGAAGACCAGGTGCCACAATTCAATTTTCCTAGATTATTAAATCAAAATTAAATCAACAGTAAAAACAAAGATCAGCTATTTCCCTTTGCCAAATAGGTCAAGTTAATAACTGGGGTGCAATAACCCAGAAAGTCTTTACACCACCTTTACAGTGCACTTTGGTTCATGTTTTCACTGTAGCCATAAAACTAAAAATTCCTTTTTAAGAGAGAAACCAAGAGTGTCAAGTATCTCATGATTCTAGCAGCTGTGGCTGTTAAAAAAGAATTGCTTCTAGTTAAAGCAAGATTTATCATAAGTTAGCAGGTTGCTGAGTTGAAACAAGCATTGATCAAGTAAACATTACAAACATTTAACAGTAAAAATGAGGTAATTTTCCCCATTCCACTATTTTTGTGGGCTCTGCTCTTTTTTCCTTTAAAAATGTTACATGCTACTTGAAGGGCACTTGAAAAATACCAGCTAGTGTGTTAACAGGCTAAAAGCTAGTGGCACCAATATGGTGCTATCTGAAGCATGAGTCCTACAGCAGACTCAATTCTGCATAGGAACTAGCCCTGTTTACAGACCTGGAGCACTACCAGAGCTAGGAGGGAAAGAGGCAGTTTGGCTTCAAGAAAGCCTAGACAGATTCATCTGCACTGCATTTGTAGCAGAGAATTAGTTGCCTCCTTTCTCTGCTGTAGCTTTCTCTTGCAAATTCAGTCCCACAAACAAGTTTGTCCATACATTTAGGCTATAAATAGAGAGTTGTGTAGTTCTTAACTGGCAAGCTCTTCTAAACAATTCTCACTTATTTTCATAGCACCTACCATTCAAAAAATTAAATAGCTACTGGAACTAGCACCCTACTACTAAATACAGTGTTTCTGTACATCATCCATAGGACCCAAGCTCTAAGTACACAATATACATAGCAGTCAGATTTCAATGCAAAGCCTTGAGCAGAGGTCTGTGTTACAAGCAAAAGTGAAAAACGTCAGAAAAAACAGCAGCTACTTTAATGAATGAAGAAAAAGTACAAGTTTGAGGTTAAAGAAAAAACCCAAGAGGTGCTCACATCCTCAGGGGGCTGCCATTTTCTCCAATCTGAGAGATTCTCATTAGCACATTCAAGTACAACATGTGGGCCTATGCAAAGCTACACCATAGAAAGCAAAGTTGACAAAGATTTTAATCTCCATTAAAAAAGCTTAAAAGCACAACACCCATTTATTTAATCTACTATGCCAGGGTTTTACAAAGTCCCAATAAAGAGGGCTTTCAGAGTCTACCAGCCGATTTGGAAGGCTGCTAGGGAATTATGATAACATTAAATATATTTGAGTTTATATTGGCAGTAACACACAGTGGCTTGAATAACATTATTGTCCAAGCTTCCAGTTGTTCATGATATCCCACCACTTACTATTAGTCACAGCTGAGTACTGTAAGGCACAAGGCAAGCAGTTATCTAGTGCTGAAAAAGCACCAATATCTTCACTGCCTACTTCAAATTTGACACACCCTTAGAAGGACTGGCAAGCTGTTGTTGTCTCTGAGAGGAAAAGGAGAAAAAAAGCCTGGAAGAGAAAGTTATACAAGAATAAAACTGTGTCTTGGCTCAAAAGCATCTTTACCTCTCAATTCACCTGGCAGAAGCACCAGACCTGACACTTGCTCTCCTTCCAACTTTGCTTCTGCTACATCAGTTTTCCTTTATCACTAAGAAGCTTTGGGGTCCTCTAGATAAAAATGCCCTGGAGTTAACAAGGAATGTAACTGCATAGTGAGTAACTACAGGAACAGCAGAAAAGACTGCTTGTAGCACTTTGTCCCAGTTAAGAACACCTTGGTACTAAGTCAGCTGAGGCTTGCAGCCAGTTGTGTTAAAATACCATTTTATACTCCAAAAGACACTTGGCATTTCTTTTAACCAGAACTGTATTTCCTGACTTAAGAGCAGGAACATTGTTCCATCTCTTCTCTCCCCAGCAGTGTCTTAAATGGAAAGTTCCTAGGAGACAAGTGATGTTCAAAAGAAGGGATTATTGAAAGCAGTATATTAGAAAGAATTATTTGTAATATTTAGTTACATTCTTAAACAGAAGTGGGCTACCTGAGGCTACCAGGACTGCAAAGTCTGCCTTTGACTCCATCTTTACCTGTCAGCAGACACTATGGCAGATTCCAAGACTTAACGGTAACTGCTTATCCTATCACATCTAATTTGAAATTATTTTACCATTGTAGTTTTAATCCTTGCTGTCTCCAATCCTCACTGTGGATTGTACCAAGACAATTGTAACTCCAAGACTGTACCCCCAAAAAGTGCAAAGCAGGCAGCTAACTCACTTTGTTATAGCAGTATGACTGAATCAGTATTCCCAGCAAAGAGTTAGAGAATCTTCAGTTAATCTACATGCACCTAGAAATATCTAAAAATACCTACTCTAAGTGCTACTACAGAGGCTTTTCACTTGTCAGTTGGTTTTTGAAGGGTCACTTTTACATTCCTTGCAGTAGATGCAGTTGTAGCTATAGTTTAGCTTGGCATCTAGTTGGTATTTGATTGGCTTGATATTTTTACACATACACTACACTTCAAAATCTGCACTGAAACAGTTCACTGTTTCCTCAAAAATGAAAATATTAAAATGTAAGACTTTCTCCAAAAATTCAAGACCAGTTCTGTACCTCCTGCCAAAGCTGATACAGTTTCCACAAAAAGCAAACTCCCCTCTAGCCTTGTGCAAATAACTCCAGCCCATTCTCCACTCCACTAGTATTTAGTTTACTTTGTAACAAATGGGCTACACTAACTCTTGTGCCTTGCCCAGCAGCACTAGGCAGAGGAGTTATGCTGAGATCAATCTGGATGGCTAACTTCTGCCTTAATTTATGAGCCAAGCATAGTTCACATTTTCACTAACTTGCCACAGTAAAAGAGGTAGTGCTCTGCTAGTTTTCCCTCACTTTTGTTATAAGCATCACAAATGCATAAAACATTCTCTCAATTACTCAATAGTCACAGGCACTAAGAGCACTTTACTAGCAATGATCAGCTAGTTTTTAAAACACATTTGCCACAGAATATGCAGCTAGTTCATAGTGGCAAAACTAAACTCTGTCTATAGATGCTTTATCAAGGGTCAAGTCAACTGTAGTTCTTACTACAACTTTGACTATTTCTCAACAGATTACAGTGATTTTTATCTGTGCTAAATTCTTACTAGTGTGAAGCCTAGTCTTGTTGTGTGCAGTATTTTTTTCTTCAGTATTTGGATTACTGTACTTTGGTAAACATCCAATTAGTAGTATTTTATTTGACTCTGCTGTCTTTAACTCAATATTATGACAGCAATAAAAGGCTTGGGAAAAGTCTAGAAGAGATACTGAAGCAGTTCTTGTCCTCAGTAGTAAGCATACAAGCCACATTTTTTTTTAAAAAAGACATCCTGACTATATTTTCAACTCAGCTCAAAGCTTGTGTCACTATTTCAATTTCAACACTGAAATGAAAACTCACAGAAATAATTTCTCAATGATTGACTTCAATAAAGCATTTGAAAGTTAAGTAGGTGACAAATTACCAGGGCAAGCAAATTAAAAACTTAATATAGTATACATTTAACTTTTCATTCATAAAGGCTTTTCTCCTTCTGAGGGAAAATAAGACTCTATTTAAGCTCATCAGAAACATAATTAAGCAGGTGTGGTAAAAAAACAAGGTAAAATCACACAGCTGCATAACTTGAAAAATCAGGAAATAGGAGGGAACTAGGCAGAAACAAGCTTGCCTCATTCACACCAGAGAATTCACTTTTAGCAACAGCAAAAGTTACATTTTTAATCACACCTACCATTCAGTCACAAGGTCCAGAGTTTTTATGGTTTGAAAGCAAGTTTTCATAGCTATTAGTGCTCTGGAACTTGTGCACTATTGGGCTGATATTACAGCAAACAGTTGAACTTTTTTCAACAAGGAACAAGTATTGCCAAGTTAAATGCTCTGCTTTATGATAGATTAGAACAGGTGCTCTATTTTAACACTGCAGCACCACCCACTAAGCTCTCACGGAGAAATTCAGCTTCATTAGGGGTTAAGATGTTTCACCTTTTCTTAAAGATACCAAAGGTTTACTTGCCTCATTTTGCACAAAAGATACAAGTAGATTATAGAAATTGGTTTGGCACTTTATCTCAAACAATAGCTGTATGCTATCTTTCTCCATATTTAAGTTTCTTATAATCTTAGCCCCTCATATCACTACTAGATTCAAACTTTTAAGAAAAGGAAAAAACATTAGAAGATGTTAGAAGATCTAGAAGATCTAACAGAAGCCAATGTTTAGCAGTTTTGGCACATGACTGCTAAAGAAATAGTCAAAAAGTTGACAAGAGGAAACAAGCTATAAAGTAAAGCAGCATTGGAACCTTTCTATGAAGTAAGATAAAGTACTCTTCAAAACAAGCCTTTACCCTCTACCCCGACTGCTTCCTTATAGCTATTATCCATACCTAGTAAAACAGTTTAGTAACAGTCATCAAGGAGCTACTCATTCCACTCTGAAGTTCTCAGGCCTAGGTTACAAGTTTTTAAGGGGGAGGTGTGACACATTAAGAATTAATCATTAGCACCCCAAGAGCTGAGAATAAACAGCTGCATCATTTTTCTGTTTTTTTGTAGCTACAATTATTTTGCAACTGCACATACAGAAAGAAAAAACAAAAAAGCCCTATGTAACTATTTTGCATTCAAGCAGCTCCTCAATGTCTTCAACAATTTGGGCATTAAGATTGAGAACAAAACATGAAAAAAACCCATGAAAAATAGCTGTTTAAGTCAACAGTTTGGGGTTTTAATTATAATTTTAAAATTAGATTAGAACTACAGTCATAGGGCTGTAAGATTAAGGTAGCTATAAAAAACATCTTTTCAACATCCATAAACGTTTTTTTACCAGAGGTAGTTGGTCTCCATTTTCATATGGGGGGGGAGGGGGGAAGAGGGAAGGGGAAAAAAAAAAAAAAACTAAACTATTTTTAAGTAAAACCACCACAGACTCCCGTACCTTTTACTGCCATACTATACTAAATATAAAATGCCCTACACAATTAAAACCACACCACATACCAGCAAAAGGCTCGGGCGGCCGTGAGGAGGCCCGCCAGCAGACAGGCAGGCACCCTTTGCCATAATGGCGGAGCGGGAGGCAGCAACGAGGAAGCGGCAGCATGGGGTAGCAACAAGAAGCACGCGCTTCCTCACGGCCGCTTACATCAGCGCGTAATCTCGCGAGAAGAGAGCCGTGGAGGGGGGAATGGGGGGCGGGGCGGGAGGCCGGCTTTAAAAGGGCGGGCGACGGCTCGCGTGTCTGTGCCTGTGAGGGCTGTGAGCCTGTGTGCTGTAGCCCTCTCAGACGCTTAGGGGGAGAGTCAAGTGCTACACAGAGGTATTTGTTACAGGAAAGGAGCTGGGAGCAGGTGGTGGGACTGCTGTTTGGGGCTGAGTGCAGTACTGCTGTCAATGGCTTTGCCGAGGGTTGCAGTCTGTTAGGTGGGGGGCTTGTTGGGGGGGGTGTGGGTGTTGGTGTTGGTGATGGGGAGTGAGAGTGTGACATGGAGCTGAAACCATATGATGCTGTTTGTAACCTGAATGCCTTGTGTATGGCAACTGTCTGGGTGGCACAGGGCCTTCTGGAAAGTGCCTGAGGAGCCTTCATAGAAGTGGTAGGTGACTTTAAGGGTAATGCTGGCAGAAAAAGTGTGCAATAGGGGTGGTGTGCATGAGCAATGGCCCTTGACTTGGGAGACACTGGTGTGTGCTTGTGGCTCTATGAGAAGCTGTTCTTGGTAGTGGTGGTGGGGGGTGGGCACCTGTGCCCAGTCCTGCTTGCTGGGCTGGGGGGGAACATGGGGAGGTGGGAGAGTGTGAGAGTCTTGCCTGGTTAAATGAAGTACCTTCAGAAGGCCTTGTAATAATGTAAAAATGGAACCTCTTGTGGAGGGGAGCTAGCCCAGACTTGGTGGGTGCTTAGAGCTCTGCCTCTGTTTGCTGGGGAAGTGGCAGAGTTGTGTTTGTATGAGTTTACAGTCCTGACAGGAGGGTGCTGGATTGCTTGTGAAGCCTGCAGTTGGGGTCATGGGAAGGGACCAGGTGGGTGGTGGTATGAGGGGAGGCCCTCCTTATGGAGGGTCAGATGCATGTGGGCATCTCCGGTATGCTGTGAAGGTGGTGGGGTAGAGGGAGTGTGCGGTGGGAGTGGTGTTCACAAACAGCATGCCTTGTGTTTAGGATGTGTCTCAGCAGTTAGGATCTTTGCAAAAAGGGCCCTGTGGTAGGGGGAGCCTTTCCCAGGAATGGTAATCAGCTTTGAGAGTGCTGCTGGCAGAAACAGTGTGATGCAGGGCCTGTGTTCTTGAGCTAATGCCCTCTTGTTGGGAGGGATTGGTGTGAGTATGTGTTATAGAAGAAGAGAACCCTAAGGGTGGAAGATGTTACCTGGACTGGAGAGCTGTGTGTAACCTGAGTCTGCTATGGGAGCGGCAGGACGGTGTGATGGTGCTCACAGCTGAGGTAGACTGTGGAGTTATAGAAACATGAAAAGGGAATGGAGAAATGGAGCCAAGCCCAGGAGCAGTGGGTGTGTGAGGGTGATACAAGAGGCAGGAATGTGCAGCAGTGACAGCAGCTTGTAAAGCATTGGGGGTTGTAGAAGAGAAGGTGCGGAAACTTCTGCAAGCAGTGGTGTATGCTTGTGTGTACAGCTTCTATGTGCTGTGGAAGGTGCAGGGTTATGCAATGCATTCTAAATTAAGTGCTTCAAGTCTGGTGGGGTATGTAGTCTGGTGAAAAGGAACTTGTGGAGGAGCAGCATCTTGCTGGACAGAAACAGCTGCCTAAAACACAGTTTGTTTGCTGTGGAGGTGGCAGGAGTGTCTAAATCCTTTTTGTCCAAAGGGCTCACAGCCTTTTTAAAAGGAACCCTCCAGGTTAGGGTGTAGCTTCCCCAGAGAGGGACAGTACCTTTGTGCAGCTTTTGTATGCTGTGAAGATGACATGAACAGGAGGAGTGTATGGTGGTGATGACCTTTATGAGCTTAAATGCCTTGTCTTTGAGGGGAGCTTACAGTCTACGGAAAAGTAATGTGCAGTGGGGATGAGGGAGAATCTTTCTGAAGGATTGGCAGATACTTGTGGGGGTGTCACAGGTGCAAAGAGTTTGGGTGGTATTCATAAGGTAAGGGACTAGTTTTTGGGCAGGCTTGCACTCTTGTGAGAAGTGAACTGCTAGTGAGGAGTGCAGCCTTGCTTGAGAGTGGCACATGCTTGTGGGCAGTTTCCAGTTGCTGTGGGACCAATAGGAATGTGGCTGCAGTAGTGTTCAGAGGCTGTGTCTCCTGTTTGAAGCAGACTTGTGGGATTGTGGAGAAAGTACCCACTGGAGGATGATGGGGAAGCTTTGCACAGGAAGGGTGCACACTGCTATACGCCTTCCATTGAGGGGTGTGGAGCAGGGGGTATGATGGTGTTTCCAAGTGAAGTTCCTCAAGTTTGGGAGGCATTTGGATGGGCTTAGTCTCCCAAGATAGGAACTGCTTGGGGGATGGGGAAAGCCTTGCCTAGGAATGGCAGATGCCTCTGTGGCTTCGATGTGCTGCAAGGGTGATGGGGTCAGCAGGAGCATGCAATTGTGTTTGCAGGCTGAATGTCTCATGTTTGGCTGGCCTCATGTCAGCAGAGGGGACCTGTTGCAGGGGTTGGAGCCTTAGCTAGGGTGGGGGGCAGAAGCCTGTGTGCTGCTGCCATTTGTGGAAGTGGCAGGAGTTTGGCTGCAATGACATTTGTGAACTAAATAATGCTTGTATGGGCTTCTGTTGTGAAAGTGTCCACTACAGAAAAGATTAGCCTCCCCAAGGACGGGCCTGTGTGAGGTTTACATGGTCTGTGAGGGCAGCAGAGCTGGCAGGAATGTGCAGTGGTGATGGTGTTTCCTAGCAAAGTGTCTTGTATGAGAGGCATTTGGGTGGGTTTGCAGTCTCTGGAAAAGGGATCGGGGGGGTGGAGTGTGGAGATTTGCCCAGAAGGAGCAGATGCCTTTGAGGGTGGCATGGTGAAGTGTGCTGTGGCACTTCATAGACTGAAGTATTCAGGCATGCTTGCAGTCTTGTGAGAAGGGAGTTGCTGGGGGGAGGGAAGCCTTCTGTAAGACTTGCACATGCATGTGTGCAGCTTCCATATGGTGTGAGGGTGGTGGGGGTGGCAGGAGAGTGCAGTGATAATATTCGCAAGCTGAGTGCCTCACGTTTGGGTGAGCTTGTCTTCCAAGACAGGACCTGTTATGTGGGGAGTCCTTATCTGTGAGCAAAGTGACTCATGTTTGAGCAGGCTTGTAATCTTGTGAAAAGTGGCCCTTTGGTGGGGGGGCAGCCACCCCAGGTGGGGCAGAAGCCAGTATGTAGCTTCCACATTCTGTGAAGGTGACATAGGTGGCAGAAATGTGTGGCAGCACTGGCACTGAGGAGCAAAGGGAGTGGTGTTTGTGGGAGCTCATACTCTCAACAGAGGACCTTCTATCAAGGGCCAAATCTTCCCCAGGAACAGTAGATCTCTGAGGGAGAAGGAGGGAATCCAGAGCATGCACCGGCAGTGGTGTTCATAAGCAAAGTGCTTCATGTCCAATTGTGTTTGAAGTTTTTTCTGGGGGAGAATCCTTGTCCAGGTGTGAATGCCAGTGCACAGCTTCCACTTGTTGTGGCCATGGTGTGGTAGCAACAGGGTTCATCAGCTTGAGTGCTTGCTGTTTGAATAGGCTTGTAGTCCTATGAAAAGGGGCCCTCAGGTGCTGGTAGTCTCCACAAGGAAGGGCTGGGGATGTGTTGGGAGGAGCCTTGTCTAGGGGTGGCAGGGGATTGTGAAGTGAGATATGGGGGAAAAGAGCTTGCTGTGGTGATGGCATCGTGAGCAAAGTGAAGCCTGTTTGGGCAGGCTTGTAGGCTTGCGTGCAAAAAGGCATGTTCTCTGGGGTAATGAGAAAGCCTTGTCCTGGAGTGACCACTGGCTTTGGGCAACTTCCAGGTGCTGTAGGGGCCTTGCAGGCAGCAGGAGTGCAATGAGTGCAGTGATGTATGTTCGAGGGAGTCATCTTGAAAAAAGGGTATTCCAGCAAGTGGGGATGGGTGGTGGATGGACCCTTGCCTGTGAGTGGCAGATGCCTGCAATGATGGCATAAGCTGCAGGAGGGATGACTTGAACTTCTGTGCTTGACTTTCTTACTAAGGGGTAGTTAACTTCCCACCTACCTTTCCCACATTTTAGGTTTATTTACAGGGAGAAGTAAAGTAAGCAACAACCTTAGCAGCAGTTAATGTCCCATGGTATCTTACCC
This sequence comes from Theristicus caerulescens, assembly GCA_020745775.1. NCBI lineage: Eukaryota > Metazoa > Chordata > Aves > Pelecaniformes > Threskiornithidae > Theristicus > Theristicus caerulescens. The sequence continues at coordinate 36,367,207 of CM036563.1, read as the reverse complement.
TCTATGGGCCTTTCCAGTGCTGCTTTTCTTAGCTGCCTCTTAGACTGAGGAAGCTTTCTCTGGAGCCTTCCACCCACTTGAGCCCCTCTTTGAAACAAGTTCACAGCAAACTACTGTAGCCCACCTCAGGCTTTAGCTTCTACTCTGACTATTCTTTTTTGACTCCCTGCTTTAGAACACCTGTTTTTAGGACTATGACACTTCAATTTGCCATTTCTTTCCCATCCTTCTCTACTTTATTACTGCCTAGCAGAGGCACAAGCTCCACACTGCCCAGCCATCTTGTGTCCCCTCTCAGCACCTACCTGTTTCCAGTCTCTTCAACTCAGCAGGGATTTCCATTTGCTGTTGCCTTTATGTCACATCCAGATGGAACCAGGAGGATCAGCTTGAGCAGTTAGGCTTTTGCAGGCTGATTCTCTGAAGTTGCAAGTCCTTGTGGTGCCTGGAAGGCTCTACTGGTATACTATGGCTGGCTGTAATTCGCAGTTTAGGAATCCCTGACTTTGTTCTGTCTAATGCTGGTGGTCTTTTTAGAATTTGGATTGAGGTTAGTCTGGGTTATAATTTAACTTGATTGGTATGAAACTGCTTTCATTCCAAATATTGCCCACTGTGCCAAGCCTACTTGGGATATTCACAGTCAGGGCAAAGGTGACTGATTAATGTCCAAATTTTTGTTTGCTGTAGAGGAAAGAGGTGGTGGGCAAAAGTCAAAATGAAGAGAAGGGGAGCTCTGACAAGTAAGTGTGGTACTTTAACACCTAATCCTCTTTACTTGACATGTAGGTTATAAGTTCATCCTTCTGAAAACTACTAAAAATAATTGCACTGGAGGAATTGTTACAAAGTATCTTTATGCTGAAAGCTGCAAGTCCTAATTGTATAGATTTATTGGTTTTAAAAGATACTATGTATGCTGTTATAACAGATGCCTTAAAGATAATATTGTTTTACATTAAGTTATTTTTCATGGCTGCTTAGAATTTTTAGATGTAATTACAAAAGTATGCTGCAGCAACAGGTAAGGATGTGATCTGTCTACTGTTACAATCACTGATTTTTAAGAAATGAGTTTCAGTGTTCTTGTCTTAACAGTACTATTTTGAAGACTTCTTTCAGCTATGCTGTTACTCAGCTATGCTGGGTTTGTAGATCTAGATGCTGAATTACAGATGCTGACCCAGTTTATTGAAGGAGAGAACTGTCCTGTGAGGTACTAAGCTTGATTCTGCCTAGTGTTGTGCACTGTGGACTGCTGTGATCTTGGCATGCACTGCTAAATTTCTGTTCCACCAAAACCAGGTTGATCTTTAAATGCCTTAACTTCTGGGAGCTGTAATTGCTATGGTAATTTTGCTCATACAGTACGCCTGTGCGTACACCTACACTCAGATCTACTCAGGCAACTTTAGTGGCTGCAGATACAGTTCATGATACAGCAGTCAGTAGGAAGGTATGCAACAGTTTTGTTTAACTGAGAAATTTTCTTATGGGAACAGATTGCTTTCCTTATCCAGAGTTTTAGATCTGATAAGGAGCACAGTGAACAATCTGTTGCCTTCATTACACTCTTAAGGGTTTCACTGAGTTGGGTAGAAAGCTTTGAGCCAGCTGTTGAGGGTCTACCCTTGCCTGTTAGGAAGATAGCAGTCTGTGAATGACTCAATTGGAACCACATCAAAGAGGAGCTTATGAAAATGAGATATTACTGCCATCAGTAGTCCTGCCTTGGTGAACAGTTCAGAAGTGAGGTAAATGTGTAGTGCTGGAGATGCCCAAATGCCTCCTTAATCTGTGCCTAAATAGCAATCAATGACTTGCAACAAATACCCCTTCTCCCTGCCCCAGCACAAAAATGTAGGAGTTTTTACTTTTTTACTGTGGCTAGGATGAAGCATAAGGTGCAGATGGCACCTTTTAAACTTCTTTGAGGCAATTTAGAAATCTGCGCCATCTTTTAAAGGTGTCTTTCCTTCTCAAAGCAGCACATTTTCTTATTATTCTTGTGCTACTGTTTGCTTTGTATGAAAGTAGGCTGTTTTTTTTCTCTGAAGCTGTTTTGGTTTTGTTGATACCAAGTGAGATTAAAAGAATCCTTTCTGAGTTGGATAATGTAGACTTTGAGATTCTTTATGTATGCAGTAATATAGCTTCCATAAAGCTGCATTTGGGCATCATCTTTTTAACTGAAAGTCTTCTGTGTTCTGTCCTGCTTAATCTTCAGGAGCATTTGGATGAAAATGATGATTGCTCTCAAATATATCATGTATTACTTTCAGCTTGATGTTTTTGTACCACAATTAGTGACTCACCTAAAGAGCAATGACTGACTGTATTGCACTGACAAAGTTTTTGCTAGCAGGGCCTTTCAGTGGGTACAGTGCCTTATATGCACAGGATTTCAGGAGCCAATAGAATCAACAAGTGAGAAACTAAATTTGGTGTTCATACTTAGAAGTGTTTGTGCTTGATTAGATATTTACATTGTGGTTAAATAACATTTTTGTAAGTTTCATAACAGAGAGGAAGGATGCAATGATGTGTTATAACTACAGATAAAATCTGTAGACTGTATTTAGTTACATGTTTAGAAAGCAATGGACCCTTTGCCTAGAATTCCAGATTACTTTTCTTGCCTTTGCTAGTAACTGCCACCTAGTGTGAGCAGTAATAGGAGAGATACCAAAGGTACACAAGGGGAAAAAGATGAGTAAAGCACACACTGATTTAACCTTTATGTTGCTGTCCCTTTTCTTTACCAGGACTCCTTTAATTGCACATTGCCTTTGAAAGACAGGGTAAACTCTAAAACAGATGTAATGTTTGCATAACAGTTGGAGTGCTGTGTTGTGCTGAGCTGTATCTAAAAATGTGGTACTTGACAACAAGGTTCAGGGGTTTTTAGGCTAATAACATGAGTGACTGGTGGTGATGTATTTGAAGACAATTGACCTTCTCACCATGAAAGATAAAGGTGACTTTGCTACAAGTGCTTGTCTCAATAAAATATTTCTATTGATGATGGATTAATCTTGAATGGTGGCTCACAAATGTCCCACTAAAGAATAATAGGATGCTTTTAGTTCTTTTTTTGTGATGAGTTACACTATAATTTTACCTTTTTTCCATCTTGACTCAATTTGGCATCTTCATTTGCTTTCTTTAGAAAACCTAGTGGGGCTTCCATATTTGACTCCTTTAATTCTATGAAGTATGCCCTTAGGCATGACTCACAATATCATTTGAGAACAATATCTTAAATTATTACCTAATACACAGCTGGGCATATTATCCTCATAATATTTTCCATAATGATTGTTGGCACAGAACAAAATCAGATTAAGTGGTGTTCACAATGTGTTGCTTCAAAACTGGTTTGACTTTTTCAAAGTGTTTCATCTTATCTTTAAAGTCATTTGCCCAATGAGAGCTGAGATGAATTTCACTAAATAAAACAGTTCTTAAGACTTGCTTCTGGATGTAGTTGAATATCCTGAGACTTAGAGCAAGTATGTAAAGTTCTAGTAGGGTGAGATACTCTGTAATGTATATCTTTATGCATGAAATTTTCCATGAAATTCGTCTTGGGCAAGATTTGATCTGACTGGATTTGAGTGACTGGAGAAACAGTGCACTGTAAAACAAACTTCATCTGGTACCTTGCCACAGCATTTTTCCTCATGGCATGGAAGCCTGCATTTAAAATATGGAACAGGTGGAGTGTTTTGTACAAGGAAGAATAACTCCAGGAGAAGACATGGAAAGAAACCTTAGCCAAGTGTGGTGCATGGGATCATCCTCCTTTGTGGAAGGCACAGGTTGCTGTCCTGGGTGATGCAAAAATTGAAGGAAGACTGCTTCTCTATCCATTTCTTCTGGTTTAAACCCCATTTTCCCAAAAGACTGAAAGTCTGATTTATGCTTGTGCTTAATGAGAAGTTTTAGAATATGAAATACATAGACATGACCTTGAGGGTTAATGTTTCACAGCATCCCCAGTTACTGTGAGGATTAGCATGAAAAATTACTTCTACTGAAATCCTCCACAGTACTGTTTTTAAGCAAAAATTTCTCATTTTTCCAGACATACTTTTCATATCCACCGGGCTTGTAATATTGTACTTGATAACACATACTAAAACATTTGTCAGGCTTATTAAGATCTTGGTTGCTTTTAAACCAATACAACTAAATATTTATAAACCTTCTTGCAAATAAAAAGTAAATGGTGCAATATATGCACCATAATACCATTGCTGCAATATTGATCATCAGTTCTTTCTGTGCTTGGAAGTGCATGCATTTCTTGAATGTGCTGTAACTCATTGCTATTCTATATTGGTGCAAATTCCTGAAAGTCAAGCAAGCATGCTTTTTAAACTGAATCCTTGGCAACAAGAAGAAAGGGAAAAAATCCAAAGGGCTTATTTTTCTAAAGATTGACACAGGCTACAAGTTGAGAGGTGAATCAAGTAAGCTCCATAATGGCCAGAAAGTGAGATTAAGAAGAAAGTAAAGAATCTTAGGCTCAGGCAGCAGAATGATAGAGTTATTTTCTAGGACTTGAGTGTGACACCAGTGAGCATTTTAGTCTTGTCTGCCAGTGTACTTGTTGTTTCCTTTCTAACTTAAGTTGAGTTTGCTTTATAACTTTTAATGCTGTCCCCAGCAAAAGAATGAGTCATCTCTTGCAAGTAGATCTGTGTTCCAGAACAATGCAAGTTTTTATACATGAACTGAACAGTTTTCAAAGTCAGGAGAATGCAAAACAAACAGGTTCTTTAGAATATACTTGAACTGCTGTTGATCACTAAATAGTTGCAGCCAGATCCTTTGCTGATGCAAATAGGCATAACCTTCATTGATTTCAATAGGGCTGTAATGAGCCTTTACAATACAATGATATTGGGTAGGGAGCTGTTGCCACCCTACTTTCAGGTTTTTATTGTAAAGGATTCTTGCAATATCTTCTCTTGAGTGGCTGTCATATCATTGCTTGCAACAGGCTTTAGATGCTGAATAAAGGAAATTGTTTTAATTTTCCTCTGCTCAGTAAGTGTTGCCAGCCTGGTCAATACTGCCAGTCATTTGAACTGTGGTTCTTCATTTGCTGGAGCATCCATGAAGCTCTAGATCACCAGGGCCCCAAGGAAGGCTCTGTTTCCTGTGGTTTTATTCCCAGGTCCAGTGTACAGAGTCAGTAGCTAATATCGGCTCAGAAAAGATGGAACAGGAGATGTCCCAGCTCTAGGACTGAAGAGAAAACAAATGTCAGATTTCTCATGCTCATGTTGGCTGATTAGTCCTGTGTGGTAGACTGGTCAGAGTTAAATTGCCATTGACAAAGAAGGTACCATATTATGGTTGCCTGTGAATGAATTACTTTATCACCTTCTTCAGGAGGAGTAAAAGCATTTGGAAGTAAGGAAAAGTTTATAGTAAACATGGTTATTTTTATTGAAAAATCAGGTGTCTAAAGTTCTTTTTTGGCTTTGTCAATATAGAGAACTTTATTCAGTCACATGATCATATCCTACTTTTCCCATATGTGCATCATTCAGGATATATAATGAGCATATGGAGAAGAGTGTCAAAAGTATTGCTCATAATTTACTAGAATATATTTGCAACCAAATATATTTTTTCATTTTCTATTTTTACTTGCATAAAATAAAAATCCAAGAGTCTTCTAATTCTATAATGTTGATTTACATATACTAATTTTGTTGGTTTTGCTATATATAGTATCATTTTCCCTGTGTTTTAGTTGAAAGCTAAAACGATGAGGAAAATAACAGTGGAGGGAACCTTCTTGCCCCTCACCTTTTTCCAGTACAAAAGGATTTAAAACAAGAAAATGATGGCAGTTATTTTTTTAGTGATATTAACTATATGTTCTTAAACATTTAAATACTTTGAATTTCTTTATTGATGAGATTGAAGACCTCAACATGATGGGTAATATAAGGGAAAGAATGTTAAGGAGTTCAGGCACTTGTACTCACAGCAATGTCCACTGAACAGAAGCTGTTCTAGGCAGTAATCTTGGCCCCAGCACTTCTAACAGAACAGACAGCAGAAACTCTCATTTCAGCACCTCTTAACATCTTTGGCTAATGAAACTCCAGCACTATGTAACTTATTCCCTCTTCTGGTCCATTTAGAGCTCTGTGAGGCAGAGAATGCTGTACCCTAGATCATGTTTCTGATTCTTACCTACTGACAGGCACTAGAAGGCGTATTATTTTTCCACTCTAGGCCACCAGGACAGTACAATACAAATGGGTTACAGCAAAATGTCAGGCTCCTTTGGAGCAGATGTTCACCCTTGATTTCAAAGGAACCATTATACCTTGTTCCTGCTGGAATATGACCAACTGCATTTAAAGTCTAAAGTTTGAATATATGGATATAGCCTGCTTCTCTGCACCAATTCCTTTTAGTCTGCTGTAGTATTGCATAGTCTACACTAACTCTGCTTAAATGCATGCTTGTTGACATAGGGTGTTTCAGCTTCCCATTAGCACTGTGTAAAGATCTGCAGTTAAGGCTCATGGCTCTCTAACAATATTATCAGTGAATGTTTTCCAGTATCATACACAATGCTATAGAATGTAAAGGGAAGCCTGAAATTGGCTTTCATTGTAAGTGGTACATTTGGTGCTTTCCTTTAATCAGAGATGTGACCAAGTGAAAACCCATTGACCAAGTGAAAACCCTGGCCTGAGCTCTTTGAAATGGATGATGTGAAGTCTCATTGATTCTTTGTAGAATCATAGAGTAGTTGAGGATTGAGAAAAGAACCTCTGGAGTCAACCCCCTGTACAAAGCAGGGTCATGTAGAGCAGGTTGATATGGGCCATGTCCAGTCTGGTTTTGAATATCCCCAAGGATGGAGACTTATAACATCTTTGAGCAACCTGTTCCAGTGTTTCATCACCCTTAGAGTAAAAAATTTTTTGTTTAAACAATTTCTAGTATTTCAGATTGTGCCCATTGCCCCATCCTTTCACTGGGTACCACTGAGAAGTCTGGCTTGGACTCTTTACACCCTCCCATCACATACTTACAGACAGAGGTCCTCCCTGATTGTTCTCTTCTCCAGACTGAGCAATTGTAGTGCTTGCAGCCTCTCATATGAAAAACACTCCAATCCCTTAATCACTTTCACTGGTCTTGCTCTGGTATGTCTATATCTGTCTTGTACCCAGGGAGCCCAGAATTGTACACAGCAGTTCAGTTATGGTCTCAGTAGTGCTGAGTGCAAGGAAGGAAGTGCCTCCATCAGCCCGCTGGCTAATGTGGCCCAAGATGTTGGCTTTTTTGCTGTACAGGTGCATTTCTGGCTTGTGTTCACCTTGTTTTCCACTAGGACCTCCAGGTTTTCCCCTCCCATGCCACTTTCCATCCAAAGGGACCCCTGTGTGTTTAGGTACATAGGGTTATTCCTCCTCAGGTGCAGGATTTTTGCACTGGGTTACCCATTGAAAAAAGTATGAAAAGTTTGGTTAAGTAGCTATTCCTGTGGAAAAACTTGCTGATCAATTTAAAAAAAAATATGCAGCCCTACTTACTGCAGTCCAACAAAAAATCTGTAAAACACTGTACAAGCTGCACAGAAGTTGATTCTTTTATGTGGCTTTGTCATCTGCGGGCAAATGTGGTCTCATAACCTCTGTGAAAGCATCTTTCTAGACATTCTAAAGTCAAAAATACCAATGGTACCAAGAAAATTGAAATGTTCAAGCAGTGTATTAGATGCAGAGAAAAAACTTTCACATTTTTAACACACTAATGGGCTATATTTACTTTAGTTATAAACTCATTTACAGCATAAGGCTTGCTATGATCATTTTCCAAAGTGGACTTAAAGGTGCTGTGCTTTGAAGGTAAGGATATGTAGTTCCACCCCTCTTGATGACAGTGAATAGAGGTGATGGCAGGGGTCTCTTTTCAGCATGTCTCAGGGGCTTCCCAAAGGTGACTGCATGCATTCCCCACCATGCTTGTGGGTACTAGAAGGGTTCACTGCTCCTGGTGCTTGGCAGGCCAGTGCAGTGAGGCAGCACTGAATGCCTGCAGGGCCTCTTTGATACAGCTGTACACCCTGCAGTGTCCTGAACCTTCTTTCCCTTAGGCATGCTCAGTTGCCCTTTAGCAAAGGAGCATGTCTTCCACTCTCCTTCCAAAGGGTTCTGCTTTGGTCTGCGTAAGGGGTACAAACATAATTGCTCACACAAGAAGTAAAAAAGTATGTCAAAAGCAAAAAAAAAAACCTGGGAAGAAGATACCCTGGATGTGTACACTGCAGTAAAAAATGACTTCTATCCAACAGTGTCTTTAGTGCCTAGCTTGTTTGCTTGTCTCTTTTACTGAACCTGAATAGCGTTGCATTAGCTTTCCCATTCAATATCATTTGACTTGATCCAAGTGAACACTTTTATAATTTATGTGCATTCCTTAAACTAGCATTTAAAAGTAATTTCATATGGATGAGTGATTTAAGTTGAAAGCTTAATGACTTCCCATGATTAAATTAATGAATTTGTTATGCAATGAAATAAGGAATATAATGTGAATACTGAAGTGTCACAGTCAAATTCTGGTTTTGCTCAGTTCTATCTACAAGAGCAGGCTTTGTACTAGAGTACTGAATAACAAGTGTGTGCAGGGGAATGCCCATGGCTACCCTGCATTCTGTGCAGTGTCATCACTATTTCCTATTTCACAGATAGAAAGTCTGCTTTTTATCTTGGCAAATAAACATTTGATTGGCTTTCATTATGTTTATCAGAGTCCTTATGCTTTTGCATAAATCATTCAGATTAATTTTTAATGTAACCTAGATAAACAGAATCTCATTATACATTGTAAGAAATTTCAGGTTAAGTTCCTGTTTCATGAATACCTGTATTCATAAGCTACACGAATATAACGCTGATTTGTCATGCTCATTGCTTTCATGCTTTCAAAGACAAGTTTGGAAAGGTATGCATGAGAAACCCACTGCTGAGACCTGGGGTAGCAAGTTTCCCATAGCATTCCTAGAATACCAGAGGAAGAAATATGCAAATCACTTCAAACCCAGACACTTTGGGCACAGCTTACAAATTAGTCTTTTCGGCATAAATCCTAGTTCAATAGCTTAATTATTCAACTGTAGTTTTGCACTCCTGCTACAAAAAGAAGGAATTTCAAGCACATTGTTTGTGAGCTGCTTACAAGCCCTCCCCTATGAACCTTGGACCTTTTTCTTAACTGCAGCAAAGCAGGCTGAGAACACACCACAGAGCAGTATGTTGGAATAGTTTTTAAATGTTAATGGATAATATGATCACTTTATTAGAGAACCCTTCTGTGATGTGTTTCCAGGCACTGTACAGGAATGTGTTTGTGCACACAATGTTTTATTTGCTTAAGAGAACAAATCACTTTTTTGATATCCTTTGACCTTCCTTTTTCCCCTTTTCAACTTTTAAAGTTGTTGATGTAAAACTTCCGTGAAACAGGGCAGAGTAACTGGCAGAGAACAGTGTTCTAATGTCTACTGTAAGTATTTTTAAAGAGCCATGATCTATTCTGTATCCAAATGATTAAGGAGATCCTTTCTGTGCAGCAGCATTAATCACTCCTTCAATTATGTCCCTGAACTGCTTTCAGAGCTCCGATATCTCTTATTTCTTCATCTTGTATTACATGTGACAGGAATGAAAAGTGGCTGTAATTATATAAAGTGGGCACTACTTCCCATTTCAGTTCATGGGATATATAAAAACACAATCCTGTTTGTATCTGGCATTAAAAATCTGGGTAACATTCTCACTTATGGAGAGGATACAACAGAATTGGGAATAATTCAGGTGTTTTTCCTTAAAACAGGTTGGCAAGTCGAAAAAATGTGCTGTAAATTAAAACCACTCATCCAAGCAGCTGTAAACTGCATGACTAGCACTTACTCAGCAAATGACTTCCTGTGGACCTCACTGACCTTGTCAATATTGTCAGGAGCATGGCTTCAGATGGAGAGAAAATGCTTTTGAATAGTTGCTCTGAGAATGTACAAACAGGCATCTCTGTAACAGGAGGCACAAGATAACTTAAACATGTGAGAAGTTTCAAAACAGGAAAAACATACAGAATTTTTTTTGTATATTTGGTGTTCCTGATTCACAGCTTTCTTGCTTGTCTCACTATTTTGTGTTTAAAGCTATAGCTGCAAGAATCATTCTTTTTTAAAACAATCTCAGCTTATTTGGAGGGAAGGTCATTAGCCGTCATATTTATGTAAGAGCTTCCAGTTGTCAACTTAATTGAACTAACATGCAAAAGTAATAAGGCTTTCTTACCCCAAAGTTTTACTCTTGATGTAAGGTCAATTTAAAGCCAAGTTCGGGTGTTCTGGGAATCCAAATCATGTGTTTAATGGTTGCAATTGGCAATACTAGTGTAATATGCTGCTCTGTAGCAGCTTCTTTGTACTTGTTTAACTTATAGTAAAAATTACCTATTGAGAAAAGACATTATTTCAAAGCATAACACTGTTTTAAATCCCTAGATTCTGTGAAATTTATCCTTTTTTGCTGATAACTATTTGTAGCAAAAATCATCCAGGTGACTTACTAGATGATGAAAAGATGATTTGAACCCCTTTATTTTTAAGTTTGTAAATAGTTTGTCTGCCTCATTTTTTTTTTGCAATTCACCTTTGACTTTATCTACAAGGTAGACAAGTTAACAGAACTGTACTGTGAATTGTCTTGCTTCTTGATAGAAGTGATTTTATTTGCAATTTGAAGGATTTGTCTTTTCCCTGTTGTTTCCTGAATATCTACAGTAATGGCCTTGGTAGCAGAAATGATTTGGAGGTTAAACAGTGTAGCTCAAAGAAGCAGCATTTGCTTCAGACAGTTTTGCTATATGCAACTGATATTGATAAGTCCAACTATTCTAACTTAGGTAAACCAGTGCAGTGCTTTTGTATGCCTTGAAGTGTTCTTGGAGTCAAGAACTATAGAACTTGCCCTCTGGGTCTTTTGCAGATTTTTTTAAAATTTCAAATTTGAATCTTTGAACCAGGAATAACACTATGGTAATGCCCAGAGTTTAAGGTTCTCAGGTGCTGTATAAATTCGGATACTGTCTGTGCTGAGGGACTTAAAACTTATTTCACACAATACCCAACTGCCTGTAACAGCCATTTCAATGGAACAAGAGAGAATGGAGAAAACAGCAATACAATAATCTGCTTAGGGAAGCTGTTAAGGCTACAGATTTCATGGTCAGTTCATTTTCAATACGTTTGGCAAAAATCTCGTAGGAAGAACTGATCTGAAAGTAGTGAGATTCTAGGCTGTTGATTCCCAATTGCATGCACAAATGCAGCTGATAATATGCCATATATTTCATCTGCAGATGCCCAAGTGTTCTTTAAAAATTAAAAACAAGTTTCACCTTCACTTATAGGATAGGAAAAATGATAAAAGGGTAGTATAATAGCCTGCCCATGCTTACACTGATGGGGAACATCAAAGGATAGAATTTCTTCTGATTTGCATACTGATTATTTGCAACACACTTTGCTCTTGCCCTCAGCTGCAATCAAACTAATAACATGAATCTCCTACTGACATTGTTTGGGACAAAAGTATTAACCCAGAATTATTCACCCCTGTTCCCTTCAATTCGTGTCCTCTTAAATACAGAAAACTGTCTTGAAATCTAAGTCCAAAAAAGTTCCACTAACTATACTGCAAATTCAAAACAACTTATTACCATGTGTGAATCAACTTCATAAATTGCTTTGAGGAGCAGTGTAGAAGTCTAGATTCCAATATATTGGGGTCCTACATTGGGGACTTTCATATGTGGTGTTCAGACCTGCCTGCTTCTACAAATAAGCGCAAGAATTCAGAAAGAAAAATAGGTCAAAGGCATTTTGGTAAGGCATTTAACCCCATGGCAGTAAGCAAAGTAAGCAGATAGAAGGAGACACTTAACTGAATCAGGAGAGAAATTCTCAGATACTTTTGTCAGTTGCCAAAAAAACCTCAAGTGCTTGCAGCTTTCTGTTTTTGCATAATTTTAATGAATCAGCCACCAGAAACTCATATGATAAATAGGTTGTGGGCAGTCTTGGGAAAGGTTAAGGCTTGTATCTTAGTAATAAGCCGTGCTTGTCAGGTATCTCAGCACTGTCATAATGATGCAATGCAATTTTGCAGGAATTACTCTGTTATAAAGCTGTTAAAATGCAGTTAGGTCCATATGTTACTCCTTATGTTATTTAGATAAAATTCTGGTAAATTCAGTAGCAGCAGCAGGCTTATAAGTAGTGATTGCAGTATACATGCTAGATTCTTTAAAGCTGTGGGCTTGGCTTTCTTAGCTGCAGCTGAATAAAATGATTCCTCTTATGTGTATTAAATGTTCAGTTAAGAATATCAATGTGGAATTTCTTTGTTATTCTAAATTTAGTTCAACAAATTGAGCTATGCCAGCCATATAGCCCTGATGCTGAATCAGTTGCAGGATCAATCTTCAGGTTACACGTTTCCCTTAAGAAACTTTGGACTTCAGGAACTGCCTTAGCGGTCTGTATCTATCCCTAAATAGAAACTAAACTGTTCGTTTGTATTTTGCAGAAAGTTAATGCTGACATCTAGTGGTGGCTTTTTGCATGTACAAAAAACCTGACAAATTTGGTGGCTTGATGAGTGACTGCTAACCTGATACTTTGATGCTGCCTTTTCAAAATCTAATAAAATGCAACATTTTCTGTTATAAACTGCTTTATTGTGGGGAAAAAAAAGTACCAATAACAATCCTCTGCTTTTCAAATGCTTTTACTGTCTTATGTAGAAAAGATAAATTGGTGATTTAATGCATTTCCCCTAACTTTCTTATAATTAAAGTACCTAACAGAACTATGAGAAATATTATATTTTATCAGGACAATTGCTAAGTAATGTAGTGCAAAAACATTTAAAAATATTCTGGACACATTATTTTTGTATCAAGCTATTTTTTTCAACTATTAGCCATAATAAAGCAGTGACGAATAGTCACAGGACTCAAAAGCTAAAGGAATTTCAACAAACCCATTCAGTATTTTACTTCTGTATCTGGCTGTGTAATACCATATATAATCAAATCTGCTGTCTTTGTTGCCTCCTATAGTTTCTCCAAATGAAAACTTCATTTTTGTTTCAGTGCTTTTAATTGAAGGTTTTTTCAACTGTGTTAACACAAGGAATTCAAATCAGAAGAGATGCATAGTATCTACTGTCTGTTTACGAAGTATAGGAAAGGAGATCACTTCCAAAGTAGATACTTTAGTTATATAGTTTGGGGGATACAAATAACTATTTTGAGGCACTTTGGCTGATTCTTTATACCCATGCATCTGTCTCCCTTGTAGGTACAGATATTAGGCAGATGGATTAAAGGTGCTCAACTTCACTTGAAGAGAAATGAATTTGGCTTTTGTGGTCATGTTTATGTAGATAGGTGATCCTCGTTTTACAAAGGGTTTCCCAGTGTGATCAGAAACAACTTGACACAAAGAACATCTTAAATATCTAACCTGTGTGGTGTAATTAAAAGGGAAAGTCAATGTGAGGTCACTTCTTCAGGCAACACAACACATGTGCTTTACTTTCCCAATATGCATTATACCATATGCTTGACATAAGCCATCCATGCTGAACTTAAGCAAGTTACTCAGATGTACTGATGTTTCATTTTTCACCTAAATTCCTGGATGTCCAAATAGTTGGAGCTATTAGCTAGACAGATGCATACAATGGCAGATTTCTAATTGTGGACTCAATCTTTGGACAATTAATAAGAAATTACTGACTTGTTTAGCTTATTGGATTGGCCACTATTAGAGCAGAGATGTAAAATGCTCCTACTGCCTAAGATAAAACCTTTAGAAGCTCAGCATATGTTGTAAATTTGGACTGCCAATAATCTTGTATGCAATTAGTGTCTCAGAATCCCATTTTCACATATGTACATGTTCTCAAACCACAATGTTCTCAAGTCTTCTAGCATGCAAGACACATGTAGAAGCTGCTACTTCAGTGGCTTCTAGACAGTCCAGGAAGCATTGCTTGTGAACCTGCACTTTTTCCAATGTGATGTTGTTTCTATAGGCTGCAAAGCGAGCACTAATATGACTGTTTTTCCCAGAACTTTTTAATGCTCTTCTCATATTGCCTATTGCTGTCTGTCTCCTTATCTTCACTTTCTCCTTAAGCAACTTCCAAATGAGTGGCCCTGCTTTCACCACCAAATACCCAGAAAACAGAATTGAAGTCTTAACAAAAAAAATAAACTAAATCTGTGGATTGAGAGTTTTTTTTCAGGCTATCTTCACATCCAGGAAAATATCAGACTGCTAGTTTTTACTTGTTTTGTATTGATCCAATTACAAGAATAACTTGTTTCCAAAAGACAAGTTTAGACTGAGTTTAATGTGGATGACATGGGTACAACCAATAGGCTAACATGTTTACATTTTCCTTTCTGGAGAAATAGCAGTACAGGGATGGTTAGGCAAATGTAGAAAATATTAACATCTCCATTCTCACTCATGTTAAAAGATGTTGAGGTGAAAATGAGAAACATCAGGAAGATTTCTGCATCTGAAGGGAATGGAAAACTAGCTAAGGCTATGGGTAAAGATTTGATACAGAAATGGTTACTTTGTCCTGTGGTATGCAGCCTGACCTTTTAGTCCTAAATTTTTTTGGAGAGGGGTTTTGGGTTTAGGTATAAGACTGACTGTATATGTTGAATTTTTTTATAGGAACTTGGAGATATTGACATGTTTTTAAAACAATCCAACTCTAAAAAGGGTTACTCCTGTTCCAGGCTACAGTCATATTTTAGCTCTGCCTGAGGTCTGTGTGATATCAAGAAGAAACAGTAATACAAATATCAACTTGTAATAAAATGGAATTCCTAATGAGTTGATGATAATTATGTCTTTTGAGGCCAAATTTTTACCCACTGAATTTTTATGCAGAAGAAAAACCCAGAAAGAGTTCTGAGTTTATGTAACAAAGTGGCAGTACTTCACATCGAAAGAGAACAATTTTCAAATTGGATTGCCCACTTGCTATATATAGACATCATCAGTGTAAAGTTAACAATGATGAATATGTGCACAGGCATATTTGGCTAGATATTTACATATATTTCTAAAATCTGTTCTTCAGTGAAAAACAACTTTAGTTTTAGCTCAGAATTCATATTTTTTTTTAAAATGTAACACGTTAATCTTTGTGTTAAGCAACCCAGCCATTCAGATTTCATCCAGTTTTGAGATCTGATCTGTGTAAGCATGTGGTGTAACATCTGACTATACTACACAGGAGTCAATATCTTGTTCCATGTGACATTTTCTACTATATTTTCATGTAGTTCAAAGTAACTTTCAATATAAGGTATATCTGTGGAATCAGCATACAGCTGAGTGGAAGCTTTTTACAAATTGAATGAATTTCAAACATATCTTTAAACACTTGCAAACAGGCTGGTTTTGTAGTAAATCAGGGGATGATTTAATCATTCTTATTGTATCACACATTTGTGAAGAGTTGAATATATTAAATATGCAAGACTTCCGATGCTTTGAGCAAAGATGACACAACACACTGCCACATAGGCTGGTTTCCAGCACAGGTATTCAGGTGACTTGAAATCTTTAAACAAAATAAACCCAAACTTAATTCTCTGCTTCCAAGTGTTTCTACCAGTGAGCTTTAACGTTCACTGGTAGGAATGCAAAAGAAAGCTGCTCAACAGTCCCTGAGAGCCAAGGAATCTGAGGCCTCCTTTCTTCAGTTTCTGGGTCTTAACATTTGTATACTGAACTACGGGATGTTCTCATTTCACTTTGGAGAGGAATGTTTTAGTTTTAACTGAGCATTAGGGCTTTTACCTGTCTCTTGAAGCATTGTAGATCTGTCAGCCCTGGTGTCCAGACAGGATGCACTGCTTTCATGACGTTAAGCACTCTCAGGTATCAGGCTGGGGTATATCATTCATGTGCTCCGAGCTAGGCGGTGTGGCAAGATGATTGGCTTTTTTGCCCTTCTTTGCCCTGTCCATGTTATAGACAGTCCCATAACAAGTTTTCTTATTGCAGAAAACTATCACTGGCAATGTTCTTACTCCTGTACTTTTCCTGTGTAATGTTCTGTTTGTTTTTCAATGTGTACTCCAGGTTTTAAGATCATTGCACTGAGTGTTTTGTGGTCTGTGACGGTGGCATGTGCAGATGTTCTGCAGATCCTCCTAATCTAGACTGATTTTGAACAGTCTGTAAAAGCAGGAAGCAGGTCTCAATGCCATGAACTGTCACTTTCAGTTTTATTTGCCTGGGTTGCTTGGCAGGATTCTCTGCAGCATGTAAAATCTCTTGCAGAATCTTTCTAGCTCTCAGTATCTTTTTAAATGAACAATGATCAGCAATCGGTTGCATAATACAAAGTTTCAAATGGATATTAACAACTCATTAGACACACTTAAATAGTCCCTGTGGTGTCCTTCATCGTCAAGTCATCTTGCATCTTCCCTGTGTTACTATCAGTGAATGATAAATCCTTATTTCTGGTAAATTAGGTCAGAATTCAGCCAATGTAACCTGCTGTGGGGCAAGATGGCAGTCTTGGATGGGATTTTTCCATATGCTCTATTCTGATCCCTGGTCCTTATGCTTCCTAGGTTTCTGTCTGCCTGGGGTGAAGTCTCATTACCACAGAAAGGACGCATGTTTTAAGTGTATAATTTTTATATCTCACTTTCCATTGGTTGCATAGATGCACAATACATTGGAAGATTTCTTTTTGCCTTCTGTGCCCATTTATATTATCCTCAAGTACCACCTGATGCTTGAGAATACAGAAACCCAACTTATAACCAGTTTCCAATGTTATAGGCATGCTGTTTTAGTTGTGCTGAACAGAGTGGTGACCCATACTTTCTTAACATTGTTCTGCAGTTTTAACTTTCCCTAATTCAAATCAATCTGAATGTCATACTGTTTTTCTGTTAAATTCCCCACTGGGTGAAAATTATAGCCAAGTGACTGGGGCATAAGGTAATTAAATCTCCTTATCAGTGTGGCTAATGGAGAACAGCACAGCTATTACCATGCATGGGATCATATCATTTGCATGGAAATGCCTATTTGTATTTGCAAACAAATGTTGCCAAATGCATTTTGTATGCTCAAAGCATTAAGCAGTAGGCAAAAAGAAACTGGCCCCATGGAATGCTTTTTGCACAATATAGAAAAAATTATAATAGTCTCTAATTTCAATACATTGAATCAGGCCCAGTGCTTCACATTTTGTTTACAAAATGTTTTCTTGGATTTCAGCTTTTTGTAGATACAATTGCTGTCTGAAATAGTCGTATTTCCAATACTTACATAAAACTCGCCTTACAAATTAAATTAAATTGGAAATGTGTATCAACTGTTAAAGCTAGTATTTTTTTATCTAGTTACAATAAGACATACTTCTCTATTTTTTTGTGCCTTTGTTCTCGCTAGGAGAAGGAAATGAAAGATACTGTTCCACACTTTATTTATAGATAAAAACTTTCACAATCTATCTTAATCTTTGAGTAGCAACAGATGATTTTTAAGCTCTGCAGATGAATTTAGTAATGATCTAACGCACTGGTGTTGGGATTTAGTCCTCAGATTTTAATCTAATAAGATTATAATTAAAGCCCAATAGTTTTAATAGCAGTTATGATTGACCTACCTTGTTTTTCTTCTCTGTAAATGTTTTCCTAACTTTTCCTCTTATTTGTAAAAAGTGTGGGCTACATAATGGCACTGTTGACAATGAGCCTAGAAGAGCCATTTAGATTTAAATGTCTGTTGTGTTCATTCCAATTCTGAATGAAAAATTGAAATTCAAACTACCTGTAGAGCAGGAGTTTTGTTTCAACAATGTTGAATCATGTTACTTCATCCTATACTTTTATTCAGCTTCATTTTTGTGTTATGTTTGTTACATTTAAAGTGAGTCATGTTTACCATTACTAAAATAAACTACTTTCCAGCATGTCAAAATTAAAGGAGAAAGTTGAAATGCTTTGGTATTTCTTACTCAAAAGCCTTGTCCAAGTAGTTGTTCCCCTAAAACATCTGGTTTCTAAAGACTGTTAGAATTTCTTTAGCTATCCTGCTAAGCAAGCCAAAAGCTATAGCTACTGAAAGCAACGTAATACAATTTTAGTTAAACTAAGACAAGTTAGAAAAAATCCTGTTGGGAGCAATACATAACTAGCCTTGGATCCTTCACAATAAAACAAAGCATTGTCAAAAATCCCACATGATTAGAAAGAATATACAGAAGTAGGATCAGTTGTCTGGGGGCCACTGGCACCATGTAAGCAGTGATATTTCTGGAAGGCTCACAATGAATATTCACTGCATTTAAAAGCATGTTCATCATTTGTCTGGTACCTTGTAAGTGAACTTAGATGCAGCAACTTGTATGTATGGCTGTTCTAAGACACCTTAGAAACTTTTAATACCTGACAGCTGATGGGGTCTCCTTTCACACCACTGAAATTTGGTAGGGTTGAAAATATATTTTGGAGAGAAAAACATAACCTGAAGAATAACTTATTGCCACTGTTTCCATGGTTTCATGAGAGAGACAATAGAGAATAGGTGTGGACAAGAGATGTACAAAGAGAAGGTCATTGTAAAGAAGTAATTTTGGATTTGAAGTCAGTTGTCAGCACAGCCAACTATTTCTTGGGGGTGGGGAAGAAAAAAGGGTGGACTATGCAGGTGTGTTTGCATGTTTATTCACTTCTGTGCATGTTACCTTCTGTGAGCTGTAAGTACATTGAGCATTTCAGGCTTTCAGGACACAGTGACTACTGAGGAAAAAATGCAATGCAAGAAGATACTGGGTATAACTGAATAGAGATTTTAGTAAATGGAAAGGTCAAATGCAGCTGTGATTCTTTTAAATACCACTTACCTTTAGAAGCTAGAGATTACATTGCCTTCAAAGGCATAGTCTTTAGTGGAAAAATATTTCTAAGTGGCAAACTTATACTGCTGTTTGCTATCTGTGTTGCAAGCATGAGTGTAAATCAAACGCTGGCATTTCTACTTTATCATTAAAGTTTGCTGTGTTCACAGTGAAATCACTTGGTGTGTGGGCAAATCTGCATTGGGATATAATTTTTCTGTTGGAAATATACTGTGAAAACAAACATGAAAATGTGCCAGAAAAAGGGGGAAGAGCAAAAAAGGAAGGGATTCTGAAACCAGACAAATACTGTGGGGAGATTCTAGGAAATAAACTACTGCAAATCAAAAATGTTTAATATGCATGCTTAATTGTGAAGGCTGGATAAGAACAAGATTTTTAAGAAGGCTTTCACCTTTTAGGGAGAGTTCTTAGAGGCAGAAATTGCCAAAAAAATATTTCCACAACATAAGAATACCCAACTCCTAAATTTCAGCCTCTTTACTACTTCAGTATGTAAAAAGCTAAAACATTTAGTAGCAAAAAAAAATATATATACATAAATCTAGTGGTGCAAACATGAAACATTGTGATACCTCTTTAAAAAAATGTTGAAATACTGAAGTAAAGCATTTTGACCTTCTCTAACTCTGACTAAAAGGTTAACTTAAAAGTGACTTCTCATTTCTCTAGCTCCAGGGTTCTCTTTGGGATTAGAATTCCCTGGATGGAAAGTAAAGGCATTAACATTGCACACATACTGGTAGTGATGCATCCTTGTTCTTGCCGGAAGGGTAGAAGATGCAGAGAAAAGGGTTGCAAAGGCTGCTTTTGTAGCTGTCCCAATATAGAGAGGAGAGGTGAGCTGGTTTTGAACAGGAATCCATCCTAGAGTTGAATTCTTAGTTCTCTAAATTCCCTCCTGGCTAAGCTCAGTAAAGCAACCTAATTGTACTGAAATGAGCTTTTGTGAATGCTCTTACTGTGCCAGAATTTTTCAGATGTGACTTGTTTGGCAGTTGATCTTTACAGTCAGTGCAACACATCAGGAAAGTGTACACCGCAGTGTCAGAGCTGGTGAGCAAATGCTGTAGAGTTTATCTGTGTGTGTCCAGTGGCATTTTGCATGTTATTTCCAGCTGACAAACAGTTTAGCCAGAGCCACTGCTCATGGCTGGCTACTTAGATAGCTTAAATCCCAAGCACTGGCTGGAGTTCTCAGCTACCTTCCCAGACTGTTTGCAGCTAGGAAAAAAAAAAGTGCATGGAAACAAATTCTCCTGTCTTTGATAAGCACCCAGAAGTTTGGGAGAATGCTAATGAACATAATCTGCCTTACCCTATTGATCTGCATGTCAGTCCTCAGATGTCCTTTTCCACTTTTGTGTTCAAAAAAAAGCTAATGTTGTAATTCAATTTTTACAACCTGTAAATTAGCAGTGATGAGTGAGCAGCTTTAAAGGAACTATTGTACCCAAAAGGCACATGAGCTGTTAGATTCTTCAACAGCACAATTGAACTTATCTGAATTCATGTAAGCACAACGCAGGAAAGGCACCTATTCTCCTGACTCAGGAGGCAGATACGAGCTTACTCTGTTGGCCACACTGTCCTCCCTTCTAGTTGCCTTGATGTTGTAGATATGCCTTGTCAAGACTTGCCTCAGATCTTAATTGTTCAGGTCTCTGCTCTTTCCTGCTTGCTTTCTGCTGGTAGCTTGGTTCACTTTCAGACTTCTTTACATTCCGTTTGTGTGAACTCATTCATTCATTGCTGCATGGGATGTCTAAATCCAACAACATATGGTGCTTCCACCATTTGAGTGACTGATAATCATGGGAAGTGTCTGCATGTGTTCTGTTGGTTTTGGGTCTCCCCCCTCATGCTTGCAATCTGACTTGCAGTTTACAAAACCACTGAAGTCCAGTTAGCCATGTGCTAAGTTAATACACTTGAATATACTTGAAGATCAGGTTAAGATCAGTAGATTTCCTTTTTGCTTTTTTCTAGGCTAAGTTTTGGTGGCATGTTTGCTCTGGGAGTGTTCTGTGAGATACTGCACTTATGTCCCTACCCTTCTGTGCTTATAGGCCGGATAAGCTGAAACTAGGTCTGTGCAGCAACTGGTTACTCTGCTGTTAAAGACATATGTGAAATGGCTGCATCTCCAGAATTTTGCCTGACTGCCTTTTGTCACCATTCAGAACCAACTGACTTGAGCTGCTTTCCTTGACCACCATGTGCGAGCATTGCCTAGTTTTGTGCTGTTTTTCTCCTGAATTATTCTCTAGGTATGTGGAGTGCTCGACTTTCCCCTCCATTATGAGTTTGCCATGTCATTTCCAGCACTTGAAAACATAAATACAGTTTAAAGTAAGCTACAGTGGAATTGTGGCAACTTAAGAGCCTGGTGTGATTTCACACCACTAAAATAAGCACAGATGTGTCCACTTTGTCCTCTGTGTCAGAAATACCACACTTGCTGAACCTACACTGGTTGTATATGCCCTAGAGTCTACCTTGCACAGTAATATCTGCTGGTTCTTGTAAATCATGCTGCAAAATATCTAAAGAGCTTTGTTGCTTTGAAACTTTCTGTAATAAAATAAATGTTTTTACCCCCAGTGCAAGTGCTCCACAAGAGTGGAGTTTTTGAGCACCCTTATGCTGTTGTCTCCCTGAGCCACTGACATTATTCTAAGGCGATAGTGTTGGAAAGGCATTACTGATAAAATTAGCAGTTTCATCAGCATCAGATGGTTTTCCTCCATTGTGCCTGAAACAACTCCAGCTTCCTAATAGTCCCTTATGTGTATAGGGAAGAGAGGATTGAGAGGGAATAAATTGTGAGGTGAGACCAAAGAGCAGATTTTATCTGTAGTATGAGTATGGTGTAGGGAGAGATAAGAGGCAAAGTATCTGACAGTATTGCTATGCTAGAATAACGTTCTGCAAAGGCTGTTAATTATTGTTTCTTTAACATCAGTGTGATCTCTACTGTTACAAAACACAAAGGGAAAATCCTCTTCAGAGTAACTTAATGTGACTTCAGGTGTCTGTGCTTATGAGCAAATGACCTTATCCAGTACAGAAGCACACAGGGCAGCATGGCACAGAAATTTGCTCTTCCCATAGCAAGATGAAAGGGAGGATCAAGGTTTAACTGTGAAATGGGAATGAAACAGGTTTTAGAGCCTTTCAGCTCCAAAGGAGCTTGGTTCTGGTCTCAGTTTCAGTGTCCTAACTCAAAGAATAAATATTAATTTATATTACGCAGTTGCTGAAAGAATTCAGAGAGCAGGAATATGAAGTAAGGGCCCTAACCTCTTTGGTAGCCAGACTACCTCCCTGGGCTCCAAAGCAAATCTGTCAGTGGTCCCAGATTTAACAGAATATAGGGTAGGAACCAGCACAGCCTCTCCCTGCTCCCCAGAGGTCCAGGTGGGCAGCTGGTTAACACATTCCTGTGGGCTGTAATTTCAAACACTTTGAATGAAGAATTAGAGCTTTGAATGAAGAATTCTGGGTGGGTCTGCAGCTACCTACTCTCTACTCAAGAGGGACAGCACTACTGCCTAAAAATTGAAGCTGAACTCGGTGCTATGGTTGTGTCCTCTGTATGGCTGGATGAGCCCTGCAGAGGATTCGCCAATGCCAGTGCGGCTGAAGCAGTAGGACCTTTTGTCACATCCAGGAAACTGTTGGTCAGGTCCCTGGGAAGGCAGGGACATGAGTTCACATATGGTATGAAAAGTACTAAAAGCTGTACCTAAAACTTTTACTTGGACTTTTGAAAACAATTTCTTATTTTTAATACAATAGAAAATATTTGATTCTCTCTTAGAAATGTAATCTATTGCTTTATCACATAAACAAATTCCCTTTTAAAAAGGGATACTTTATGTGGCTCTGTAGGAAGCTATTGGTGCTTTGTTTCTACATTAAAAGAGTAATATTCCTATGTCAGTCATCTGTCAGTCACCGTATCTGCTTTTGGGATATGTCCTGAAGGATTTTCAGGGACACTGGAATTAGCTAGGAATAAATTGTAACGGAGTTACGAGTAGGATTGTGTGATGCTGCTCATCTGTGACACAGCTGCGTGCTTAAATCGGTTTCTCTCAGCGAGTCACAAGCGCCAGCCCGACCCTGAGGGCAGGGGCGATCTCCTCCCTCGGCACCTCTGAGACGGGTCAGGTCGGGGAAGCCCGGCGGGCAGGGGAGGGGAGAGCAGAGCAGCGGCTGCCGCGGCGCGGGGGACGGGCGCCGGTCCCGGCTTCCCGTCCCGGCTTCCCGCGGCGCGCCCGGCCCCGCTTTCGGTTTCACTTCTTCCGGCGCTGGGCAGCGCGTTTCCTCATGGGCTTCGTCCGCTGAGAAACCCGTGCAGCCCGTGGGTGCCCCCAGACTGAAGGAGATAAAGCCCGCGGCGGTAAGTGGATGCTATCCTTCGCTTCGTAGCAATAAATGCAGGTATCAAAGGTACAAAGCTGAAGTACCGCTCAGGAGTTTGGGCGATTTCCTTGATCTTGGATTTCTCTTAACTTGTAAGTTAGCAAAGTCGGTGCCACTACTGTTTACTTAATGAGTGTGCTTTGGTGCTTGTGCCCAGATGTGGTGTTCCCAGCTGGCAGGAAGTATTTTTGTGTGTTTTTTAAAAAAAAGGCAACGTAGGTGAAGTGGGAACGTCCCTCCCTGGGAGATGTTGGAGGCTCCCCTGCTAAATTCTCCAGATTTTTAAAGTTCTTGCTCATAACATTAAAACTGTCATTCTTTCCTTTGTCTATTAACTATTATTCTGTAACACTGTCCCTTATGTCTGATAATGGGTGTGTGCTTTCTTCACTGGATCCCCAACCAAAGCATAAAACACCTAAAGGTGACTCCAGACTTCCTGCAATGAAAGAAGCAGAAAAAGGCAGCCCTTCAGGAAGTCAGCCAAAGAACTCAGTTTGTGTTTGTGCAGTATGTTTCTTTTGCCTTTCAAACTTAAAGATGAGCTTGCAACAACTTCTGAGGAGCCTGGCAGCTGTCTGATCTCTCTAAAACAAAACCTCCAAAGGATGCAGGTGAGAGGTAAAGCTTTTGTTACAGACAAGCTCCCCCTTTGTTTTCCTTAGCTTTTCCAGCAGCCGGGGTACAGAGGAATGAGGCAGGACAAGTGGTCCTTTATTTTCCTCAGCTACAGGGATACGGGTGCTGTCTTCAGCAGCAGCTGTAGCAGGTCAGGCTGTCTGCAGGACTGTGAGGTTCAGTTATTTGCTGTCTCCTCCCCTTCCCTGTTTGCCAGTGGCAGGTTAGTGGAGAGCTAGGCTGTGAGCTGCAGGAGAATGGGTCAGGACCACATGCAGTGCCCAGCATGGAATTGTTTTTTCATTAAGGTTTATTTTAAATCATCTTTTGCAGTCCTTTGTGTATGTCTTTGCAATGCTTTAGGTCCCTTTCCCCCTTGCTTATATCCCCACTCCCATTGGATTTTACTCTCCCTAAATGGCCAGGTTGCTCCCACAGAGGCACTCACACGGTTCCCCTCTGGCCACTATAACATGGCTTTTTGTCACTAGAGCAGTCCTAATGCATGCCCTCTAAAAAGGCAGGTCACCTATGGAGCCAAACTGCTGGGGTCTGAGCTGCTAAACTCCTACTTGGCTGCAGGTTGCAGTGTCAGTTCCTCAGGGTGTTTTGTTAAGGTAGTGAAAACTCTTCTCTTTAAAAAATATCAGTTCCAAAGGCTTTTTCTTTTTCTGTACAAATGTACTGGTTTATTTTCTTGTTTCATTGTTTGCTATTAAGCAATAATCTAGTGTGCTCAAAGCTAGATCATGTTAATTAAACACAGGTTCCAAGCAAAGGAAATTGTGAGCTACAGAACTAAGAAAGCTCATATTCCTGGGAGTTAGTCTTTTGAGAAGGTCTTCTAGTAGATTCCTGTTAAGTCTAGTAAAGTTAAATTCCCTTCTATAGCCTGTTCTGTAGTGGCGCACTGATAGTCTTCTCTACCTGGGGGCCCATCATGCTGAGACTTAACTCATTGGTAAATTGAGGTTGGCAGGTAGATTCCAAATTTGTTGGCAGAAGGCCATACAGATATGCGTATACGGAGATTGGAGAGACACTCAAAGCTTCAGGGGTGAAAGTATAAGCTTTACATATTTTTAAAAAGAAAAAATTGAAGTGGAGGAACCTAAGCTTACTGTTCTTTACTAAAGCATGGAAAAATATTCTGGCAAGTACTCCCAAAGTACTTGTTCTCCCTCTACTAAAGATTAATTCAGTAGAGAATAATGTGGAAGATACACTGGATTCTTCTCTTGATTAGCAGAAAAGCTATTTAATTAGACAAGCTCTATGACTCAGCAGTCTAATCAAACCCTTCTGAGCTCTTACAGCTCTATTCTGGTCAGAATTTGTGTGGAATTAATTTTTTTCCTTATCCAGTAAAGCTGTATTACAAGATCACCAGGTGAATTTAAATCTTTACGGATACTAAATCGAAACTGAATAAAATATGAAAAAGTTTGAGATTCATCAGAAATGTAATGCCTAAACAGGCAGAGCCATTGAAGATTAGAGCACCAGTGGACAGTGTTTGATATCCTAATGGAAATGCTCAAAACATATGGGGTGGGGTATATAAATTCTTAAATGTGTAAGTTTTCCTGGAAGTATTTGGATAAATGCCTTCAATCTATGGACAGTGTTTTCTCTACACCTCGGCTCTTCTCTGTTGCTTTCT
Source organism: Theristicus caerulescens (assembly GCA_020745775.1). Classification (NCBI taxonomy): domain Eukaryota; kingdom Metazoa; phylum Chordata; class Aves; order Pelecaniformes; family Threskiornithidae; genus Theristicus; species Theristicus caerulescens. The sequence continues at coordinate 36,341,455 of CM036563.1, read as the reverse complement.
CTGATTAGGTTGGTACTGATTTATTTTGTCTGCTCTTACTTTCTCATACAACTTTGTATAGCCTGGTATTCCTTCTTGCACTATGAGATGGAAAGACGGTTAGAATTTTGTGTGGCTGGCTTATAAAACAAAACCTGGCGAAAACAGTAAAGTAAAGAAGTGGTATATTAGGCATTCTTACTGCATATAGCTATAAATATTTTAAGTGTGGTTAAGCTCAGAGCTCGGTGATTAACACTGAGGGGCATGTGTATAATTTGTCGTATTTATTGTATTTTATGCACGTTAAAGCAATGCAAAATTAATCAGAAAAGGGAAAATGGTTGCAAATTTGCATTGATAATACATGAAGTGTTGGTAGCTTTTTAAACATAATTATTTTTACGTGATAATGCTATTGTTTTTAAAGAAAAATCTTAATTTAGAGACATTCAGACATACCTTTTCTGCAGAAATGAATGCTACTTTATGGGTGAAAAATACTTAGTGTTTGCTCAATATGAAACTACATGTTTTTTGAGGCTGGCTTGCTTAGTCTTCAGTTTAAGATATAAGTTGTGTCAAAATGATTGTCATTTGTACTGTGTTCATTTTGCTTTTGCAGATAAAACGATGGGAAGTGCTATTCTTTGGAACAGCTTATCTGTCAGACTGGTGTCTGTCTGCTTGCTGTGTGCATCAGTTGGAAAGCAATGTCACATCCGAAATGAAATGGCTGACTGCAGTCACCTAAAGCTGACTGAAATTCCTTCTGATCTCCCAAACAATATAACGGGTTTGGACATTTCTCATAATCAGCTAAGACAGCTAGGTCCTGCAAATCTGACCAAGTACAGCCAGCTGGTTTACTTGAATGTGGGCTACAACAGCATCTCTAAACTACAACCAGAATTGTGCCAAAATGTGCCCCTGTTGCAGATTCTGAAGTTAGAACATAATGAATTGTATAAGCTCCCTGACAGAGTCTTTGTTTCCTGCACTAACCTGACTGAGCTCAATCTAGGATACAACAAAATAAATATAAAAAATGATCCTTTCAAAACCCTGGAGGTAAGCTTTCTTTAGAAATGCATCTTTTCATGTAAATAAAGTATAAATGGGGATTTTACTGTATTTTCCAGTGTGTGTACAGAACAGCTGCCTATTTGCATCTGAAAATACCCAGCATATAATCTTCCTTCATTGTTTTTCTAAAGAAAAGGCCTAGTGGCTTCTTGTGTTAGAGCACCCTGGAGTCTCAGCCATCCTTATGAGTCAATGCTCTCCATCCCCTTTTCCCTATTGCATCCCATTGAGGCACCTCTCCAAACAGGATTTGTGCTGAGAGAATAGCAGCAGCAGATGACGTATAGGGGGAAGTGGATGGTTTGCAATCTGGGTTGCCTGGGGTCTAAAAACGGTAGCTAGCGTAAATTCTCAAGGTCAAGGTATAATTACTCAGGCCAGTCCTTGGGCTGAATGTAGTGTCTCCCAGGACTTTGGGAACTGAGAAAGGGAGAGTAAAAAGGTTTTTACTCTGTTTTTCCTGGTAGTTTACATGTGGTTAAACTATTCTTCTCTGTAGCATCTATGAGGTTGGGGTACCAGCACAGGAGGCAGGAAAAGACTATTCCATTATCTTTGCACCAAGCAGGGAATCATGCAAAAGGAAGGGCCTAAGGACAAAAGAAAATAAAGACAATGTGTGGGTACTAATTGTTGTACAATGTTCTAATGAGGGTGCATGTTGTTTTGAACAAGTCTGAACTTTTCTGCTAAACTAAGTATTCCAGTTCAGTTACATAAGATGTACTTGTTTGCATTGTAGGACTGCTGACTCTCAACTAAGTACAAATGAGTACAGACAGCTTCACTGCTGGGAACAGAACTGATGTTCTGGCCTTCCTCACTTTGGTGCTGCCCTGTTACTGATGGAGGCCAGGCTTGGGGCACCTCAAGGTGCATTCTGTGGAGTCACCTTCAGGCTAGCATCTCTTCCCCTGCAGGTGCAGGAGTCTGAGCACCTGGGCTTGAGCTGGAGTATTACAAGGTGTACAGCACTGATCTTTGTAGACTGCTACTGCACTCCCCTTCCTCACTTCCATTCGTGGGGGTGGACCGCAGTGAAAAGGGTGGAATGCAAGCTTTAATACTGCAGTAGTTGTAAATGCAGCCAGCTGTAGGCTTTTGCTTTTATCACTCTATGAGCAGGAGGGCTTTCAGTGAGTTAAGGAATTTTAGATAAAGTAATTCTTTAGTTTGCAGTGGATATTTTAGCAGGTTAAGACCATGAACACAATGAAAGTTACAGGTGGGGAAGATACAGAAGGCTTCTTCCTGCAGGAGCTTGAAAGCTGACATTTCTCTGTTACAAATTTATTTTAATTGTAGTATTGCAACTAATTCTGATCAGTTAGACTCTAATGCAATATTTCAAAATGGTTTTGTATTATATAAAATAAAGAATTTTATACTTTTCTGTTTGCATCTTCTCCTCAGAACTTGAATATTTTGGACCTATCTCATAATTTTTTGAAGTCAGCAAACTTAGGATTGCAGCAACAGTTGAAGAACCTCCATGAGCTCGTGTTGAGTAGCAATCAAATCACTGAGTTAAAAAAGGAAGACTTCCATTTTCTTAGCAACACCTCATTGCATAGTCTTGATTTGTCATCAAATCCACTGAAAGAGGTAGGAAGCATTTCAACAGAAATTCAACAGGTGTAAGTACAAAATGAAACTATCCTGATTTATCCTTTATGATTGTATGGCATTTATGTTACATTTTTGATCCTCTAAGGTCAAAGATAAAACCATGCTATTGTATACAGCATTATTCCTGTCCTCCAGTAGTGATACACGTAATTATTTTTCTCTTACTGAAATCAGCAAGAGCTTGTTTGATGTAGAGGAACCATCAGACGTTTCAAGCAAGAGCTAGATCAAGTAGCTCTGTGAACCCTTACCTGATATTTTCTATGCAGGACTTTTTTTGTACATGCTGAAGGTGAACAGCTGACATACTTTCTAAATGGGGATAAAGTGCAATATTATGCAAGGGGTATACAATCTAGGTCTCACTTCCTAGTTAATCAAAGAGAATGTTCATTTGTGCCTGTGGGGTACCACAGAGAAATAATATTTGCAGAAAAGTATATTCACTCTTTTAAAAAGACAAGTGGATGTTTTCTCTGCCACATACCTCACTGTTCTCTCTGACCTTCTTCGCAGTGTTACAATATGATTCTTTGAAGAGTGATGGTAAGTGTTGCAGTTCTAAACTGGTGGACCCTCAGCATACCAATACTGAATTTGCATTGAATTTGCTTGGGTTTTTTTTCCCCAGTTGATTGACCTGTAAAGAATGTGTATATTGAAATTAGAAGACTATTTTAAAGTGGCATAAGCTTGTACCACTGCTGAGAGGCAATCCCACTGTCCTGTTTCCCTTGGCTACTTCATCCCTCCCTCTTTCTGGTACAAGCTTTAATGAGGCCATGCACTGGATCACTGGAGAAACTCTACAGATTTTTTTGGCTTGGTTAGCTTGTAGTCAGGCTGGTTCCCTATCTGGTTGACGATATGACTGCATGTATGGCCATATTGGCACAAGGGTACTGTGTGTGCATAAGTAGACGGGACTGCTCCTTTCTTGGGCAGTGCTACTTTATGCTAGTTTAACCTGCTCTGATTCTACAGTACTGCTCTCTGAAAAGCTGCCTTATGCATTTGAACCATTCTGACAAATGGAGTATTTAATCATTCAGCTGAATCTGAATCAAGATGAGGGGCCAGCACTACAATGGAGGCTTGTGATGTATGTTGTGAAAGCAGGTGTGTAGTATCATATTTCATGAGTGTAGCTTCTGCTCACAGAGAGAAACTGTGTTTCTTCTTGGCTGTCTGAAGGCCTAAATAACTTTTTTACAGTATACCTGGTTTTGCACTAATATATTGGTATCCCTGGCAGATACCAACAAAAGAAAGGTGAAGAAAGATTATCTCAATTTCTGAGATACTTCTAGTGAAAGAGTTTTACTAGTTGGATACAAAATTGTAATTAACTTGCATCTCACTAAGCAACTTTCTATCTTCTTCTGGAAATTATGATAATTATGTTACAAATTTTAGAACTGTTATTACAAGAAATATAAACTCCAAGAAGTGTTGGTCTGGACTTGGCTGTGGAAAAATCTGAGTATAGGAGTTATATTCTGCTCAAAAATCTCACTTGAAAACCTTTCCAAATTTTGGCTTTATGGGACTACTTTCTTACATAATCCCCTTGTTTAGGTCAAAACTCTCTTTTTCTTTTCCTTTCAGTTTCACACAGGATGTTTACATGCAATTGGAAATCTGTTTGGCCTCGTACTGAACAATGTTGAACTTGGTGAAAATCGCACAAAGAAACTTTGTGCAGAATTATCAAACACGTCGATTCAGAACCTCTCACTGAGCCACGTGAAACTTTTGGGCATTGGCAAGTCAACTTTCCAGGGACTGCAAGGAACAAATCTTACAGTTTTAAACCTTTCCCAAAATTCTCTGTCTGTGATAGAAAATGACTCATTTCAGTGGCTTTCAAGTTTACAATACTTAGACCTGAAGAATAATAACATTCATGTATCTTCACGTTTATTTTATGGATTATCCAGCCTCAAATATCTGAATCTGATAAATTCACTTGCTGGGAAAATTGAAGATTTTTCCTTTCATTGGTTATACCACCTGGAGTACCTTATAATGGATAATAACAATTTCCCAGGAATTACTGCTAATACGTTCACAGGTCTGAACAACCTGAAATACCTGAGTCTCTGTAACTGCAACACAAACTTACAAAGAATAACTAATAAAACATTTTCATCACTTGCTAATTCCAGTTTGCAGGTCCTCAACCTCACAAAAACAAGAATCTCTACAATAGAAAGTGAGGCATTTTCTTCCTTGGGACACCTGAAAATTCTCGATCTTGGTCTCAATGAAATTAGTCAAGAGCTCACAGGTCATGAATTTAAAGGTCTCAATAATATACAAGACATTTATCTTTCCTATAATAAAAACCTGTCTTTGAGAAGTGAATCATTCATTTTTGTCCCAAGCCTTAGAAAACTGATGCTGAGGAAGGTAGGTTGCAGTAATCTGGCACTTTCTCCTTCGCCTTTTCATCCTCTACAAAACCTGACTGTCCTGGACATCAGCAATAACAACATAGCAAACATAAATGAAGACTTGTTTGATGGACTTCACAAACTTGACATTCTGGATTTGCAGCACAATAATTTAGCCCGACTTTGGAAACATGCAAATCCAGGTGGCCCTGTTCTTTTTTTAAAAGATCTTCCCAACTTGCATATTCTTAATTTAAAATCCAACGGTCTTGATGAGATTCCAGTTCAGGTTTTCAAGGGTCTGTTTCAATTAAAAAACTTGGATTTAGGATCAAATAATTTGAATTTGCTTCCAGCAACTCTGTTTGATGACCAAGCCTCTCTGAATTCATTGAATCTTCAGAAAAATCTGATAACCTCAGTTGAAGAAAAAGTGTTTGGCCCAGCTTTCAAGAGCTTGAGAATACTAGAGATGGATTCCAATCCATTTGATTGCACCTGTGAAAGCATTGCTTGGTTTGCAGATTGGCTTAACGTGACCCGAGCATATATACCTGGATTGAGGTCCCAGTACATTTGCAACACCCCACCTAAATATCACAGTAGTCTGGTGTTGCATTTTGATAGCTCAGCCTGCAGAGACAGTGCTCCATTTAAACTTCTGTTTATGATCACTACCACTGTTGTGATGCTAGTAATTTTTATTGTTCTTATCATCCATTTTGAAGGGTGGAGAATAGCTTTCTACTGGAATATTTCAGTAAATCGAATACTTGGGTTTAAAGAACTTGACAGACAACAGGAAGAGTTTGATTATGATGCCTACGTTATTCACGCAAGACAGGACAAGAATTGGGTGTCTAAGAATTTCATCTCTCTGGAAAAAAATAACCACTTTCAAATTAGGTTTTGTTTAGAAGAACGGGACTTTGAAGCAGGCATATCTGAATTTGAAGCCACAATTAACAGTATAAAAATGAGCAGGAAGATTATCTTTGTTGTGACTGAACACCTCTTAGAGGATCCCTGGTGCAAAAAGTGAGTAGGATATAAAATTCTATATGTAAGGGAGAAAATTTCTTAACAGATTTTTTAACAAGGTAATCTTTTTTGCTGTGTAATTTAATAAAAAATACCATTTAATTACAAAGTTCCATGCAAATTCTACTTTAATTTAATTAATATATTGTAACTTCAGAATAGTTCCTAAGTTAATAAAGTTAATTGCTCCACATTTACACTAGTGGAAATTTGAATCTCTCCGTCAATATACTTTTTTCAAAAAGTCAAGCTGTTACCTGTGCAGCTTGCTTTCCTTAAAATGACATGTTTGAAAAAGAACAATAATGGGTGAGATCACTAGCATCCAAAGATGATTTTTATTTGTCTTTAAACAAGTCTTTTCACCTTTCTTATGTAGTGATCTTGAAAAGAAAGGAACTTTGCTAAACAAGGCTATATCAAGACAGTAGACTTAGGTTATATTTTTAGAGGATGATTTTTTTCTTCAGTTAGAAGGTAACTAATTTAACATAAGTAATGACAATTTTATATCATAGAATAGACATTAAGACCCCTGTTTGAGTCCAGTCCTTGAGTTTGCAATGTGCTATTATGTGAGCTATTAAAAGGACTGTGTGTCGTTTTTTCCCTCCACATGAAAGAAAACATGTATTTCTTATTTTTGCTTCAGGTTTAAGGTGTATCATGCTCTTCAGCAAGCTATTGAACAAAGTCGAGACTCCATCATATTGATTTTTCTTCATGATATCCAAGACTACAAGTTGTATCATGCACTTCACCTGAGAAGAGGAATGTTCAAATCTCGCTGCATCTTGAACTGGCCAGCCCAGAAGGAACGAGTCAGTGCTTTTCATCAACAATTAATGATGGCACTTAAATCTAATAGTAAAGTGCACTGAATTTTGAAAGTACAGATTTGAATTACGGGGTCGTTTTATTGCGTATTTTCTATCATTTGAAAACTATCAAGCCTCCAAGAAAACCTGAAAAAAGTTTGGCATGCTGGAAAGATATGTAAGAGTCATTATAATTTAAATTTACTTGTCTATATTCATGTCCTTGCTGATATTTTAATCCACCTGCACTGAAGTGACATGTTAAAATGGATCATGGTCAATAGTCATTTCAGTCTGTGTATCAAAAATGTGGTAGAAATTCTGAAAAGCAGTCAGAATGACTGATGTCCTAGGAAAAATATCCATCTGATGTAGCGCAGAAAAGACATAGACTCTCTACTTCAAGGGCATATGTAAAAGAGAATGCAATAATGATAAAATAGCAAATTCTGTGTAGAAGTTAGTGGACACTACTGCTTGCTTTCATAACACAAGGGGAGATTCAGTGAAATTAAAATTGGAAAGCTTTCTATGTGAAGCACAGTAACATGGAAAATTATTTCTGTAGTTGAAACCAAGAAACATAGCAGAGTTTCAAAGCGAGTTTTAAAACCTTTGTTTTAAGAGAAAGCCACAGAAAGAAACAACTCTGTGAGCAGCCTGTTCAGAACACGCAGTGAAGGATTGCTTATGCCTTCTGGGTGGGGCTAGTACTGGTGACGATTAAAAACAGATTTTCAGACTAATAAGTCAACTGATTTAATCAATGTGGTATGATTAAAAAGAAGAATTTTACTCTTCCCTACTGAAATTCAGAGAGCTGGCAGAAGGACATTTATACTGAGAGATGTCACCTTAATTCTTTGAATGTGCATAACGCTGTATGCGGACCGTTAAATAGAACTTGAAATCAATGTGAAACATGGCCAAGGCACAGCTGCTGCACCTGTATAAAATGAGTAAAGGCATAGATATTTCTGTAGCATAACCAGAAGACAACTTTGTGGGGGAGATGGTGCTACCATAATTTCATTACCGCAATTGTTGTTACTGGTGAAGCAACAACAACAAAAAATAACCCCCCCCCAAAAGAAATAGTTTTAAACTGTGTCAGAAATATTACTGTGACTACAGTTGCAGGTAGACTGGGAGAAAAACTTCAAAAGTAGATTAATTTCAATTTTTTTGTTTCCTTTTTCTTTAAGGCTGTACATAGTTTTGCCTTTGATAGCTACAAAGAAAATTGTAAAGAAATCAAATAGAATTCTGTAGTTTAATTTCTTATATATTAATTCAGTTTGTTTTTTCCTTAACATACTTTACAGAAACATGGGCTAGCTGGTAATTGCCAGAGCATTAAGGTTCAAACACATGGGCTAGTAGCTTGATCTGGAGAGAGCTGAGAACCAGCAAAGTGCGCTCTGAAAGGATGTTCATAATGTTTGAGACTGGTTGCAATTTTATGGAGTGTTTGGTCACAGTCTATTATAAATTAGATGCTAGCTAGTCATTTGTATGGTTTTGTTACTATTTAATTGCTTCTCCAAGGACCTTATAAAACTTTGTCAATTTTTAGTAGGTGTGTGATCCTTCAATAGCTCAGGAATATTTTTAAATTGCTTTTTTTCCCCTAGCATTTCCCTCATCAATTTCAATACCACCATTACTCCCAAGAATGCTGTTTTACTGCTTTAAGAAAACAGCTTTCAGATAGTTCAATATTTAATCACAAGAAAAGCTGATTAAAATGTTTTTTTCTATACATAGATGAAAAATGTTAGTTTTTAATAGGTCTGTATGTCCCATGATGATAAACCTAAATGAGAAAAATAATTAATGAAATCATTTTTGCATGTACCAAAGAGCGAAGGGGGTGTAGACTGTCTTCACTTGCTCAGGAAGTCCTGAGTGAAAACAAAAAAGGCTTTGTTTACAGTTGAAGTGATAGATGATGATTCCCTAATTACAGTAATAGGATTATCCCCATTGTGATGCTTTCATCTCATCTTTCTGACCTTTTCAGGCGAAGTGACAAATTCCTTCTTCATGCTTAGACCATGAAAGTTGAGGAGGCAAGTCGGTAAGGATGGGGTGCCAGGTATGCACCATGTCAATCGTTCTATCTCTTATTTAAAGACTAACATGTGAAAGGGTTCCTGTGTTTCCTAAATCTGTAACGATACATAGTAGCAGAATTTCTCATTTCACATCAATATAAATTGTTTAGAAGATGTTAGCAGTTCAGACAGATATTAAAAATGACATAAAGTTGCAGAGAATGCAGGGAGAAATGCCGAGGTGAAATGTGATACAAGAGGTCAGACTAGATGATCAGATGGTCTTTCCTGGCCCTTAGACTCTGACAAATGACAGTGTGTCTAAATTCTATAAAGATTTTTCTTATTACTACAAATGCCCTCAAAATCAGTCTCAGAACCCTGAGGAAATGTGTTATGGATGCTTAGTTTTGTAAAATAGCTAAGAATACAAACTAAAAGTACTTGCTGATGAGTGAAAATAATTTTAAATTATAAAAATATGGTGCCTTCTATAACAGTTATTTTAGTACCTACATTCAGTTTAAAATAATTTACAACAGAATAAGACATTATAAAGGCTCATAATGAGAATTAGACTCGTTAAAAAGCACAAAAGCAATAAGCATGGGGCCAATGGTAATCATCAGTTATACTTGACATAAAATTTTCATGTAATTTTTCCCTGTTTGTCTGAAAGTTACCTACTTCTGCTCTGCTCCTGTACATTTGTTTGACAATATTATTGAGAGCAAATAAATGGGCTTACCCTGGTGAAAAGTAAGTGCTTTCGGGATTAATAGTCTATATCTGCGCTGGGTAGTTTCTTTGCGGTGGGCAGCATCAGACTATATTACGCTGATTTGCTGAGGAGTTGGATACCAAATCAATGAAAGATAGTTCCAAACTTTTAGTGTCAAATATATTACCTAGGACTAAAGAGGAATCATCTGTATTGAATGCAGAATATCTAAAGGACTTGAGCAAGGCAGAATGCTCAAGTCTGTAGATTTGGGGTGGAACCTGGCTGTTTCTGTGGTTCTTGAATGACAAGGAGTAATGAACAAATTACAGACAGTGACGTTCATAATAGGTTCTATTCCAGGTCTTTATGCAGGGTTGCTTTGGGGCTGCAGCTGAGATAAATATACTATGCACCAATGTGCTCAATTATGCTACTTTCACTGTGGCTCAGTCAAGGCTTTTTGGCATTGTGAGGAATAAACGCGGATCGTGCTGCTGTTAGGTTTATGTGGGCCTATTCCATAAGGTTTGGTCAGAACATATTTCTTTCAGTTTGTAAGAAAAAAGGCCAATTTCAAATCTCAGTCCTGTACTTGGTGTCGTGTGTGCCCCACTCTGCCAGATCATTGCACTCCTTGATGTGCTAGGAAGGCTAGGCAGGGATAAAATTCCCTGCTTTGTATCCTTGGTTCTCATCTACTAGCAACCGCCAGCTTTAAGTCAGTAGTGCAACTAGTTGCTTGATGTATGATCCTGTGCTCGTACGTATAAAGGAACTGTACTGTCTTTCATCCTGTGCTGTTCCTTTGGATGCTGCCAAGGGCCATGCCATCTGCCATATTCTGAGTTGACACAATCTTTGCCCTGTCCATAATACCAGCCATTACAGTGTCCCCAAACTGCTGCTGGCATGACTGTTCTTCTCTCCATCCAGCCAGACAACCCTACGTTGCAAAGCTAGGGCGGTATTTGCCCTAGTCCCCACTAGCGTGCCTCCAGCTGCCTGGTATTTTTAGCAAGGGAGAAAGGTCTTTGATCCCGACACCCTTTACTGCTCTCCAGGATTGTTGGTAGCATCTTTGCGCGTGGGCTGTTGCTCCTTGCAGCTCCTTTCTGTGGTTGCCTGACCTGATGTAAAAAGGTGTACTGGATTGGGTCGATCTCGCTCCCTGTCTCTGTTAAACCCTTTCTGCGTACGAATGCGTGAGCTGCGCAAAGGCAGGGTGCGAAGTGGGGCCCTGTGACCCTGGGAGATGGACTTGTTTTCTGGGGTTCAGGTGGGATTTTAATTAGAGGGAGCATGCCACGCTTTATTTCCCTAACTCACAGGCTGCAACAGGTTACTGCCCTACGCGGCCACATGCCTCTCGGGTGCCCAGGCGGCGGGCAGGCTTCCCGCACCCCGCCGCGGGCGGTGCGTGCCTCGGCGGGGTTTGTTTCGCCTAGCAACGCCCGCGGGGCCGGCAGGAGGCGGCGGGCCGCCGCGCCCGGGAGAGCCGCCGCCCGGTCTGCGGGGGCGTGAGGGGGGCTCCCGCCCCGCCACCATGAAGGTGGCGGCGCTGGACCTGGGCGCCCTCCTCGCCAGGCTGCGCCGCGCCCCCGGCCCCCGCGCCCCGCCGCCCCCCAGCCCGCTCCCCCCCCTGCGGCGGGGGCTGCGCCCCGGGCAGGGCGGTGCCGCCGGGGGCAGCGGGCGGCCGCCCCCCGCGCCCGGCAGCCGCCGCGGCGGACAGGGAGCCCGGGGGTCGGGCGGGCGCCAAGGCCCTGCTCATCACCCTGCCCGACATCGGGGAGGAGGCGGCGGCGGCGGAGAGCGACGGCGAGGAGGCGGCCGGCAGCCCGCGGCGGCCTGCGTGAGTGCGCGCCCCCTGAAACCCGAGGGGGGTGGAGGGGGTTCCCCCCCTCTCCTCTGGGGTTCCCCCCCACCCAGTCTTCTCCGCCTGTGCGTGTCCTGGTGGGTACTGACCATCCCTGCGCTGGAGTTTCCTTCCCCCAGGGGTGTGCTGGAGGTAGGAAAGGGCACCTTCGAGAGCAAAAGCGGTCGTTTGCACGAGGGCTGTTTTCGGCGCCTGCAAGGAGCAAAGAGCTGGACTGTGCTCGGGGTCCCGCTTGTAAGGCGGGCGGCTGTATGCCGGGGGAAGGGAGGTCAGAGCCCGGCCCCGCGTGGATGGAAGAAAACCGCCCTGTCCCCGCGGGGAACAACGCCGCGGGCTTGGAGGAGAGGCTGAGCAGGGAGAGCAGCCCAAGTCCTCAGGGAGCGCAGAGGATGCTGAGCTCGAGTAGGGATCCTAAAGATACCACATGCAGGTGTATGAGGTGCATTAAAGTCTGTCCCGAAGTTGCAGCCGTGCATCAAAGCACACATTTCGGTCGCTGCCTTGTAAAAATCTAAAGGGTCGATAACGGGTATGAAACTTTGGATGCTTCTGTGTTTAGTCTTCAAGCTCAACCCTGAAAATGTTTAGGTTTTGCTGAAGATAAAGAAACCTGTAAGTAGGTGTGATGTAGGATTGAGTTGGTGATATTTTGCTGAAGCAAAGGTATAGTAAAGGAGGAGGTGGTTTCTTAGCATACGTAAAGCAGAAGAGCTTACTAAAGTCAGTAATAGTTGTATTACTGTATTGGTGGAGTATGTTGTACTCTTACAAAAAAAATTGCTACTGTATATATGACATGAACATCTATAATTGCTGCCTCTGTAGTACTACACTGTACTAGTTTGATATTACTGACAATCAGAAAAACATTAATATTTTGTCAGATGTCAGTAGGAATATATTTTGGAAAGGTAAATTTTTAACTCTTTAGGACTGAAATCTTTTTAGTACTCTGTTAAACTTTCAGATGGGTTTTAGAACCTCTACTTTTAGTTTAGCTTCCATGTAGCATAATTAAATGATAGTCCTCTGGCTTTCTGAATCAGTCCTTGGCAGAGAAATGGGGTTTATTCCCCAGTGTCCATGGTCATTAGAGTAGGTATGTTACCAGGTAGGCACCTATTTAGTCCTTTTGGAATCAGTTTATGGGCCCTGATGTCTGTGAATGTGGCTGATCTGTTTTTGAATGCACTGATGATGTTTGCTTCTGTAAGCTTTAGTAGCAACAATGTCTTGAAAATCACTGCCTGCTCTGTTTTGGAAAAAAAGTGTTTTCTGTCTGTTTAAACTGATCTACTGATTTCAAGGAGTGTCTCTTAGTTCTTGTGTTGTAAGGCATAGTAGTCATTCATTCATCTTCGAATTTATTTGCCTCTTCTGTGATTTTGTAAACCTTGAGCATATCATCTCTTAGCCTTCTCCAAGAGTCCCAGCCTTTTTAGCATTCCTTCTGAAGGTTGCTCTCTATTCCCTTAATCATGTTTGTAGCCCTTCTCTTACTCCAGTATGTCTTTCTTGAGATGCAGGGACAAGAACTGCGCACAGTATTCACACAGCAGCAACGTGTTGCTTTCCATTTCTGTCTTTGTATCCTTCCTGATTTGGACCAGTGTTTTGTTGGTGGCTTTGGTTGTTGCTGTATATTGAGTCCATGATGACTCCAGGATTGCTTTCTGAACTGTAACTGCCAGTCCCAATGTCAGCATCATGTAAAGGTGCTTTAGATTGGTTTTTTTTTCCTGGATAACCGTTGACAATACATATTTGTAAATACATACTTTTATCTAGATATTTATAAATTTATTTTAGCAAATAGTAAATGAATTGAAATATTATAATTGCCAGATAACTAAGCTATGTAACACTGAAAATAATACAAGTAGGAACACAAACCCTCCCTGATGTATTTCTTTTATTTTCCCTACTCCCATCTAATGTGTTTGGTTTTGTTTTGGAACAAATTGTAAGGTCCTTCAGGCTTAAACTTTTTCTGCGTTTGTGTGGAATAGTAGCCTTTCTGGAACAGGGAGGTTAATCTGGTTTGAAGTGTATTGACAGAGTTCTGTTTAGAAGGTATTTGATGCTTTATATAAACAATACCAGAACCAAATCAGTGTTGTTTGCCTATAATTTCCCACTAGGTATTTTTTTTTTAGTACCAAAAATAAAGCCAAGTATAGTGCTGTATGAGCCAGTATTCCCGTTGAAGGGCTGATGACTTTTATCATTAAAAAAAAATAAAAGGATGAAATTGAGTCTTAAGACAAACTACTTGGTTGTATTGGGATGAAGAGTAAACCCTATTGCATTAAAACTGTTTGTGTGCAGCAAAATGCTTATTTTGGCTTGCTAATGAAACACTTCTAACTGATATCCCCTAATTATCCCCTAACTGTTATACTTTTGTATGCATGGTGGCATTTCAAATATTTTATTCATAGCAGTCAAGCTTATTCTGATAAGGTATTGTCTGTCTTCAAAAAAACAAAACCAAACCCGAAAGATGTAGAAGAAGGAATAAGATACATCACTTGTACAAGGAAAGTCTATACCTCCACATTAGCATTTTTTAATTAGATGGTTCCACTTAAGCTTTTAGAAGAAGCATCTTAATTAAATATTAAAAACTTTAGTATTCCTTGCCTAGAGTTCAGATTTGAATTTGTGAGTTACAGAATACGATATTATATTATTGATAGTTACATGTAGGAAGCTTTTGCTTACCCAAACGAAGTTCCTCTGTGACAAGTTTTATTGCTGTTTAAAATGTTTTAGAAGACATTGTCAATAGCCAGTGTACTTTCATTAATCGCAATTTCATAGAATCATAGAATGGTTTGGCATGGAAGGGACCTTTAAAGGTCATCTAGTCCAAACCCCCTGCAAGGAGTAGTGACATCTTCAACTACATTAGGTTGCTCAGAGCCTCGTCCAACCTGACCTTGAATGTTTCCAGGGATGGGGCATCTACAGCCTCTCTGGACAACCTGTTCCAGTGTTTCACCACCCTCATTGTAAAAAATTTCTTCCTTATATCTAGTCTGAATCTACCCTCTTTTAGTTTAACACCATTACCCCTTGTCCTATCACAACAGGCCCTGCTAAAAAGTCTGTCCCCATCTTTCCTATAGGCCCCCTTTAAGTACTGAAATGCTGCAATAAGGTCTCCCTGGAGCCTTCTCTTCTCCAGGCTGAACAAGCCCAACTCTCTCAGCCTTTCCTCATAGGCGAGGTGTTCCATCCCTCTGATCATTTTTGTGGCCCTCCTCTGGACTTGCTCCAACAGGTCCATGTCCTTCCTGTGCTGAGGACCCCAGAGCTGGACACAGTGCTCCAGGTGGGGTCTCACCAGAGCAGAGTAGAGGGGCAGAATCACCTCCCTTGCCCTGCTGGCCATGCTTCTTTTGATGCAGCCCAGGATATGGTTGCCTTTCTGAGCTGTGAGCACAAATTGTTGGCTCATGTCCATTTAACTAGGAGCAATTGATTAATAAACGAAAGGATCCATTGTATGTCTTACTGTTTTTTTTCTCAAGTGCTGACAAGTTGATAGCAATCAAAATACACTGAGAGCGCAAAACAGTGAAAATCTGGCACTGATTTCTTCCTGTCTTTCCCAGGTAGTCTGAATTTTCTGAGCTCTGCAACTACCAACAACTGGTCCTAATACTGTATAGGGCTAAACTATAGCAGTACTTTGTAGGATTTTACATTTACTGTTTATTTACATAGTGATTTCCTATCCTTCTAATCAAATTGAATGAGCGGCAATGAATAAATCTGTCTTCAAATGGAGAAAAAAAAAATCCACTTTTATTACTGTTGTTTGAAAAAATATATTCTGCTATTTAAGATCATGAAATTCCTTGGGAGGATAATAAAATGCCTTATGCTACACTTGCCACAATATGCTGCTGACACCAAGATACATAGGTTCTTTTTTTAAGAAACATTATTATTGCTATCCTAATATTTTGCAATAACTAGAGCAGATAACAGCCCTTAGCTGATCTAAAGGTAAACTGGGCAAGACTTAAGTTATGTTGTTTAGGAGTGGGTAATATTTTGTAGAAATTAATTGTACTGCTCCCCATTTTCAGGATAGTTCTAAGAAATGGAGAACGTGTTTGTGAACTTGGTATGAGAACGGTAGCTTTATCTGCAATGTAAAAATGTCGCTGCTGCCAGCTTTTATTTCTCAGTAGCTCAAGCTTTGGCCTTCAAAATGATTAACTTTGAAAATGTGGGTATAAGTAACTTGATGAGCTGCAGAAGAGGATGGAAACTTGGATTCCCTTTCTCCGGTTTTAACCACTAAAAGCAATAGATCTCTTTCATGCTGTAATGCATACTAACCTAGATAGAGCATTGCAGTGTTACTTAGCTGTTCATTTCCATTGTTGCACCGATCTAAAAAAACTAAATGTAGTAATGTGGTGGTTTGCCATGGTCTATTTTTTTCATTGCAAATAAATGTAAAAGAGCTTAGAGATAAATTTTAATTTTACATGGTACTACGGAAGTCAGTATTCCTCTAGATGGATGGAACTAAAGATAATTCCTAACCTTTTTTAATATTATATGTAATGTAAGGTTTTTAGTAAAGTCTCATGAAGTTTCCAGCAAGTAGCTAATCAGCTAGAGAATAAATGTAAAAAAAAAAAAAAAAAAAAAAGGCAAAAATCAAAGAATCCCAGTTTTCCTCAAAGTGCTTTTATTGCTTTCAAATGCTAAGAACTTATTTTTGTGTACCTTTAATATTAGTCTGTGTTGTTTATAGGAAACTAAGGTGGTACGTTTACAAACAGGCATTTTATTTCTCACCCAGTGCTCGGTGAGCAGGATCACTGGTGTTAGCCATGGAAAGGAGAAGAGGAAGAGCCCTGGGCCCATGTTGTTATGCTTAACTGTGATTGTGAATTCCACTAAAATCTTGCGAGTTGGGGGCTAGAAATGCATTCTACTTCATAATGCCTATAATGTTTTTTTTTATTGCTCATCAATGTAGAGTTCAGTGTGTAATTGTTTGTGGGGTTACACTTTTTTCTTTCTCTTTGGCCCATAGTGGCACCAGATCAATATTTTTTTTTTACCCCAATGTGTCTGATAAGGTAGAAGATTCTTGGATCCTGCAGGAGTTTGTTGGAAGTTCATGGTCTTTTCAGTGGTGAAATCACTCCTGTCAGCTTGATCAAGTTCTAAAGGAATTAGAGATTTCTTGCCTTCACAAAATACTGAATTTGGGACTGAATGAACCAGTCTTTTCTAGCTGTTGCTAGAATCTTGTTGGAAAATTTTTGAAGTGGTATGTATGTGTACTTGTGCATGTGTGTGCATGTACACTATATGGATAATAGGGATGGGGGTTTCTGTGCTGTTTTGACTCCTTCACTTGAAAACACATCTGCATAATGTACACAAGTTGGCACACAGATTATTTTTACCAGATAATTCCTTCTGAAGAGGAATTCTTAAGTAATCAATACAGGAAACAATTGCTAAAAGTATTTTTTTTTCTTACCCCTCTATTTTTTACAAAAGCATGTTCTAAATAGTTCTTAAAAGCTCTGGAACTATGTGAGGATTAATGTGTAAAGCTTTTTAGCATTTTTGCTAAAAATATACATATACACACTTTATACTCCATTCAGAGAGTTTGGAATGCTTTTCTTCTCTAAGGTGTAAGGGATAAATCCTAAATAGTATGATTTGAACAGTGCAATGGGATATCTTGCAATGAGACAGTTTAACAATCCCCAAGAATATAGTTACAGTGTTTTCATCCAGACAGAAATCTTCATAGTGAGGAAAAATATAACACAGCATTCAGTTGTATGGTCAGCAAATAACTGCCCATTGGTAAATAAAAGAGAAAAACATATAAGTGTTTCACAATCTTAGTTAGGTTAAAAATATGGGTTTACATATGTCAAAGTTGAACAAGTTCTACCTCAATAACCTGTACTTGTCACTCACTAAAATGTGTCCCAACTACCTAAGCAGTGCAGAAGTAAAACATTAAATAATGCATAGCTGCTGACATGGGGTACAAGCAAGCCATGTGTACAGTTTTAGAGAATACATGTTCAGAGTTCAACATATATTTACAAAGTATGTCTGTTTTGTAGCCAAGGAAGACACATTCTGGTGAAAATATTTAATGTGTCCAATTGCCCAAAGTCATACTGATTGACTATTTTAATATTTTTAATGACATTACTGTGTTCCAACTCCTTACAAAGAGCATATTGAGAACTTTAATTTTCTTCACCAAAATGTAAATTCCTGTGGACTGTTTATTACAGGTTATTATGCTACAAGGGATTACATAGAAGAACTAAAACGTGACACAAAGAACCCGAAACTTTTGTCTTGCTTTCTCTTTTACAGCCTATTTCTAGTGACTGTCATGTTCTCTCAATTTTTTAATCTCCTTTTCATGTTATTCCCCCTCTTCCTCCTGCTCATTGCCTTTCACAACACTTTCTGAATGAGTGATAGTTTTTACATCCTTACTCTTCCAGCTCCTGACTAGGTGTGCCAAACTCCTAATAGTCTTCAAAATACATCCTCTTTTGGCTATGTAGATTCTTCTGAATGGATTGGTTACTGTCTTTCCATCTACTATCTAAAACCATCTTCTTATCTCAACGGTCACCAGAGGTTTTAATGCATTGTTCAACACTTGAATTTAAGTTTGGTTTCTTTCTATAATCTGAAATTAAAGTGTACATAATATTTTTTTCTCCCCTATGTTAAAAAGAAATGCCTTTGTCTGTTGACCTGTGTATGGACACACAGCTTGAATGCTGCTGTGCATGTTTGTTCAGTTCATAGGTGCTAATGTGAGGTGAAAGTTGGTTAGCTGCTGGGTGGTGTAGTGGCGTTGTGTCCCACAGGCTGCAGCCAGCAAGGAATAGAGGAGTAGCACAGTGACTCTATGGCTCTTTCTAATAATCAGAAAGTGGCAGTGTGCATGAGGGATTTCTCATGGATGTGCAGCAGGAGATGACCTAACTGAACACTGTCCATCATCAGCGTGTAATCCCTCTACTCTGGCTGGTACACCTCTATTTCAGCATATTTACATAGTGAGCACTTGTGCTTTAAAATGTGTGAAATATGCTCTTTAATGCCTCCTGATACCGCAAGGTTGATGAGTACTTGAAATAAGCACTGGAAGAGATGCGTATGCAGTACTGGCAGCATTTCAATTGTATCCTTGTTTTTGTTACTAATGGCTACAGAATTGGAGGGAGAGGCTTCTGCAGTGTAGCATTTTGGCAGAGTATTGGAGCACTTGCTGAAGTTTTATACTGAGTGTTATCGGCAACCTAGCAGATGAAGTAGCGTATTGAACATTATCTGGTAGTTTAAGTGAACAAAAGTGAAAGTACAGCTTTTATCATGTGAAAAGCAGATTAGATGCAGTGGCTATATATGTTTGGGGTTTTTTTTTAACATTATAAACTCGATGTCTTGACCTCACTGCAAATTTTGTAAGGTATTTAAAACAGAGACTTAAACCAACTTCATTGTTTGAAATGAAAGTTGTTCTGATCTCTTTGCTGTTATGCTGATGAAAGAAGTCTGTTATTGAACAGATATTAACTGAATTTCCAAATGTACATCAGTAACAATAATATAAAGGGAAAGTCTTGTAGACCTCTTCCAAGTGTTTTGCTAGCGTGCTACTCCCTCCCTGTCTGTTCACAGACACTTGATCCTGCAGCAGTAAATGCCTCCTATCAGATCCAAAGAAATAAAACACTTTAAGACACTAATTAGCATTCTTTATTATTGCAGTTAATTAGGATGATAGTATTTTTCTTAATGTTAATTCATCATTTATATTAAAAAGTCAGATTTACTTCTATGAATAGAGGAGGTGCTTAATATGCATATCTTGTTCTCAGAAATTGTTTATATTTCCTAGAACCAACTATTACAGCTGTGTTCCATTTTCACAGTGAACCAAGATTAGAAATAGATTAAAAAAATGCATATATAATACTCAGCAAGCTCATGCCATCTTAAAGGCTTTATAATTTTGAAATATATTCAAAATTTGTAGAAGAATAAATTTACTATATACATATAGTTTAAAGAACTAAGCCTAGCTTTAAAATTGGAACAGTTTTTTGTTACTCTGTCTTGTAAAGATAGGAGCAGAACTCAACACAGATCATGGTTGCAAAAGCCTTAAATCTATTTCAGGATTCAATATGAAAATGCCTAATATTAGGCATTGCACTTAAGTATGTAAGAGGATAGTCAGTGCCATTTCTGAAAAAGGAAGGGCCCAATCAGGTGGTACGATAAAAGGCTAACAGCAGAAAAAACTCTGGTAAAGGTTCTTATTTTCAAGGTTCAGATGAAGGCAATACTTCCTTGAACAATGAGCAAGATGACTGAAAGCACTGAAATGCTTTTGACAATGCTCCTTAATAGAGAAGAGAGCAAAATGAAAATCATCTCTGGGTCTGGAGTGACACTCATCAACAAAGATGTGTGCTGTCATTTATTTGGGTGTGTCTTTGCTAGCTGTCAAGTCTGCTACACAGCCTCCGGCATGTTCAGTAATAATAATGATAAAGGTGATGTGTTGCTGGAAGCTTAGAAGATAAATGTTTGCTATACCTCCTTCCATGGCAGATTTTTTTTCCCTCATTGAGCCATGTCATTTCTAAGCAAACAGGCAAAACGGATGTTACAGCTGTCTTAAAATAATTTTCTGCTGAAGGCTAGATGACAGATCTATTTAATTTCTCATGATTCTGCTTCATTTACTGTGCATCTACTGGGGTTACCTCAGCTAAACTATTCCAGAGATGACTTTGCAAGATATGCCACAATTGTCTTAGCTTTGAGAAAGCTGAAGAATTAGGGATTGTAAGCAGGAACAGGCATTGTTGTCATCTACCTTGATTTCTTTTGAACTGCTGCAATAAGTAATTAAAGGTTGAGCCAAACCGAGTGCTTTCAACAGTTGTAAAAGTCACTGGATCTGTCTCATAAAAGGTCCAGACTGCTGAAGGAAGGAGTCGGTGCTGTTATATTAACCACATGTAAGTATGCTCAGCCCTGAGCACTATTGCTACAGCAGAGTCTTCAGATAGACCTCCTCTAGGATCTGCCAACGATGTTCAGTACTGTCTGTCATACTTGGCAGTTTGTGGTCATTGAAGTTGTCACAAGAGAGTGAAAGTGCTCTTATCTTCTTAAAGGTCCTCTGAGTCTGTTTGAAAAAAATAAGTAAACAAACACCTGTCTTGTCAAGCAATACTGGGAGAGTGTACCACGGTCGACTGCAACCAAGTTGGACGGATGGCTACCTCACCCAGAGGGAAGAGAGTGTGTGTATTTCCTATGAGCTGTGTACTTTCTGTGGTATAAATGTTCAACTACAATGCTGGACTGCATGCCTGGGATATTGTTTGTCATTGATGTAGAAAGCAGCTGGGGAATATGTGGAAGGGCCCTTTTGTGCAATGGTGATAACTCAGTGTCATTTGTAATGAAGTTTGTATGTTCTGCTCTGTGAAGAAGATAATGACCAGGAGTGGTCTATTCACTTCCGTGAAACTGCTCCTGAAAGGTGGGCACTGTGTGGACAGTAACCATTTACAGAGGACTATTTAAGCAGGGTGGATTTGTGGAGTAACAACTTCTGTTCATTGTATCACTTCAAAGAAGAATAAGAAATAGGCTCCCATAGTAATTGTCCCAAACCAGTGTAAGAAAGGATGATGTGATCTCAAAATCAATTTCTTCCCACAGATGTATACATTTATGCTAGAGAGCTTATATTTTGATTTTTTTAATAGTCTCACTCATATCAAAATTTTCTATAAATCTGTCATACAAATAAGTTATCTCTTGGTTTTACAAACTAAATATGGGATGGGACAATCAGCAGAAAGTGAGAATATGAATGAAATGAATGATGTCAGGTTATAAGATAAAACATATCATGTTATGAGAGTATGATGTATGTAGTGTATTTACATTTGTTACAAATCATGCTTCCAAAATAGACAAGAATACGTAAAGAAGATGGGAGATCTGAGAAAATGAATTCTCTGAGACAAGGCAGCAGCTTTATTAGAGATTAGGGTATTTTATGTTGTTGGCAATGGAGTAATGTGTAATAAATATTTTTATCAGAGGCTGTGGCTACAAAATAGACTTTTACTCATCTGTTAGAGAGGTCTCACATGCATGTATGATAGATAGTAAAGCTAGTATTTTTCTCTGTTCATTGACTTTTCTAAACTCCTCTGGTTGAATGCCTTTTGGCATCTCCTTTTATAACACTCTCCAGTTCCAAATTAGGGTGGTGGAAGTAGTAGTAGTAGTAATAATATACTCCTTCTCAATTATCCATAAAATTATTATTGCCTTAGTGGGAAGGGAGGAAGAAAGGGCTTGGTTTAAAGTAATGCGGTTGCTATTGTGGTTTTTCCTATTGATGTTTTTTGTATAACTTAGTGGTAGGGCGTGAGGAGTGACCAGTGACTATCTCTTGCAGTTGCAATGAGAAACAAGCCTTCCAAAAAGCAAAACGGTTGCACAAAATCTAACTCTTGGTCTCAGTCTTTACACTGAGTGAATGTAGGAAAAGGTGGGAGATGAGCTTAAGAGTGGATAAATGAAAATAATGTTTTTAGGGAAATAATAATCAAAACCTATCTTACATAATGCTGACCTCAAAACTAGCAGTTATGACTCAGGAATGAGATCTTGGCAGTCTCTTTGAGAGTTCTGTGAATGATTGCCTCTGTGTACAGTAGTATCCAGAAAAAGCAATAAAATCTTGTTCCTCATCAGGCACAGAGTGGAAAGCACCATTCACTGCAGCACACTACAGCTTGTGTGCTGCCTGCAGTGCTGGTTTCACATCTCAAGAAAGGCAGCTGTGATGTGGGGGGGGGCGGAATAACAACCTGCCTTCTGAAGAGAGATTATGAAGTCAAACTCGCCAGTTTTGAGAGGAGGAGGCTCAAGATGTGGTTGCTACAGATGTGATGGAACTGTGTATGTAGTGTGATGGACAACCAGGACAAGAACCTGTTACTCATGAGATGCTGCAATACTAGAATTAGAGGGCATGCATGGAAAACTAGTAGATTAGCCAGAACAATTTAGGGGAAAAGATGCACTTTTTTGGGGGGGGGGTGTTTGTTTTGTTTGGGGAGGGGCTTATAGAATGGGCAGTAACTTCTGGAATTTGTTGCAACACGATGTTGCAAATAGTATTTGCCTCAGAAACGTTTTCAGGTAAATGGGGGACAAGAAGTCCTAAAAGGATGTGAAAGGACTGGGCAGGGATGCACTTTCTTAACATCTGTTAACCCATGGTACTGGATAGTGCTGGAGAAGGATGAAATACACTATAGATGATCACCAGATTTATGGGCTTCCCCTAAATAGTATGTCCTGTTGCTGCTGTCACGCAAAATATTGGAGTAAATGGAGTATCATTTTGATCCAGTAGGACATTTCTTATGCTCTTGCATTACTTAGGTAACTATTACAGCTAGGACTGACCGAAATAAAAGACTTTGTATGTGCATTTGAGTACATAGAGGTGGTAGAAGGCACTCCCAAGGCTAAAACCTATGTTCCAAGGCCAAAATTTGTAAAACATGAGGTAAACCTTTGTAAAACATGGGATGGTTTATGTCCTCTTCTTTTTAGAGAGGAGAGATGAGGTGAGTTGCACATAACACTTGAAGGATGCTGCACTGCAGGGCTTCTGGAGCACAAAGGAGAGGGCTTTCAAAGTCTTGTTTATTTCCATTTCAACTTTTCTTCCTGACTTTGGAGGACACCTTTCTA
The DNA here is from genome assembly GCA_020745775.1 of Theristicus caerulescens. Classification (NCBI taxonomy): domain Eukaryota; kingdom Metazoa; phylum Chordata; class Aves; order Pelecaniformes; family Threskiornithidae; genus Theristicus; species Theristicus caerulescens. Next base: position 36,318,011 of record CM036563.1, on the reverse strand, counting down.
TTTAGAATTTCTGATTTTCATCCTCTTCAATTATGTTTCAAATGAGCTGTGAAAATAATCTGCTACTGATGACATCATACATCCTATCCCCCTTCAGAGCTCTAACCTCACATACCACCTTCCAGCTCTTTGCCTTTAAAGCCCCATGCAAGGTAATGGCTTGTGCATCTTATGTTTCATCTCTTCCTTTATATCCTCATCTTCCTTTTTCTTCAATTAATCTCAAAACATTTCTCCTTCCATATGCATCATTTCTCTTGCCTTTGTGTTCTCCTAAGCCTGGAACTTCCCTTTTAAATTTCTGTTATGCCTTCATATCAAGCTCTCCATGTGTGATGGGGCACGTTTTTCCTGATTTGTAAGGGGAAAAGAAGCCTGAAGCTCTATATTTTTTTTTTAATTTTATTTAAGCTTTTTGTCTATACAGGCTCACTTTTTCTTCTTGTTTAGTCTACTTTTCCTTGTATCTGATGCCCCCTTCTTTTCTTCTTAATGTAGACCAATGGGCTCTGTTACCTCTGTACAGCATTCTGACGTTGATGGTATAAATGCTTCTGGAGTGCAGTTTGACCTTTAAATGCAACCTTTAAATGTGCTTAGCTGGCTTATTATATCTATCCCTTTTTGATCTAAGCAACTAGACAAATTTTGTGTGTTGCTTCAGGAAAGAGGAGAGAAAAATCAAATGTTTCTTGCATGTCTTGCAATGAATATATAATTGTAAGATAGACCAAATTTAAGACTGTTTTACTGCCCATGAGGGTCTACCTGCCCCATGCCCCTTTACAATAAACAAGTACAAAACAAAGGTCTTAAAATTTGCCCGAAGAAACAAGCTGCTTCATTTACGCAGGCGTTCTCTCTTCCTGTTTTGTCTTCTTATTTTGCTCTATTTCAGTCAAGATCCTTTTTTCACATCATTCAAACTCGGGAGCAGCCTTCTATTTTCCTTTGTTTTGACACAGTTGTGTCTGAGACTGTTATTTTCTCTCCTGTAAGGAAATGTAGTGACTTAGAGCAGTCTGAAAGAAACAGCATGCCCAACAGTTCAACTGAGGTTAATTTAGCCTAGTATGGGATTATTTTTGTGCATTGGCTCTGTGCTGTGAATGTTATTTTTAAAGGAAACAAATTACGTGCAGTAGAACCAGCTTAAACACACTTCATTGTTATGTTATGTGCCTATTTATTAATAAACTGATATGGGAAATGGCTGTCCCACAAGCTTTGGGGATTTAGGGAAAAGATCACAGGGTTTCTTTCTTCTTTTTGCTTTCAGTTGCCTGCGCTGTGGATGTGCTGCTTTTCACTTTTTCAGCTAGAAAAGGCTATCCCACTGCCATGTTTGTGCTAAGGTGTTCCTCCTCTGATACCTTTTGTTGAGCTGAAGTAACAGCCAGTGCTGTCTCCAATGTTTTGTGCTTCTGGATGTAACACAAAACTGGAGTTCTGCCACTGTGGAAATGCTTTTTTTTTTTTTTTTTATGTTTTGAAGTGTAAGTTGTAAGGCATATGGAAGGGGGAGGAAGCTGAGGTTAGCACAGCAGTCGGCTGTGGTCACCAGGCAACTACTGTGGATGTCAGTCTTCCTCGTGGTAGTGATTTTGTGAGATAATTAGTTATGTAACACCCATAATCATTACCCTCGATGGAAGGATTAAAAAAATAAGTGATTGATAACTTTGTATCTGCATTTTTGCTTCCCATCCTCTACTGCTTGCATATGCAAACAAGAGAAGCCTGCAAATATGCATTGTCCCTGGACTGGTAGTGTAAATCTCTGCTGCAAAGCTTCCCTGCTTGGGCTTTATGTAGGGGTGCGCGGTCTTGGCCCTTTGCTAGGCAGCGTGTTGCTTTCCTTCTAATTTGTTCTAGCAGATTAGAAAATGGAAAAAAAAAATCACAATACTCTTAAAGATTACTTTTGTACACATGTGGGTAGGGCTTTAGGACAGAAGTTACCAAAAATGAGATGATAGCAAAATCCCTTTAGAGCCTGCATAGCACTACAGCATTCAGTTCCCTTAGGTCAAAACAGGGTTTCAGGATACGTAGTTTGAAATAAGATATAGAAAATCTTCAGAAGGTTTCAGAGAAATAATTTGCTTTGTGCTCTAAATATTCTTGGAAGTGCAGTTGTAGTTCTCGGAGATTTACAGTGTTCTGTTCTGTTCTGTTCTGTTCGTAAAAGTTGCATTCATATATATATGAATATATAACATATATATGTGCAGTGATTTAGAGTTAAGATTGCATTTTCTTAACCTCGGCATTAACTTGCTATTCTAGATCTTCAGCTGCTCGTTGGATACGTGTAGCTTGACAAAGAATTATGCTTTTTTCTGTGTGTGTTTGAGATTGCAGACCAGCCTACTCTTACAGAAGAACAATTGCTAAAGACAAGGAGAGTTGTTACAATGTACATAAAAGTAAAATCTTTCTTACTGTTTTACTTGGTCAGAAGAATGTGGAACTTTTTTTAAAACTACGTTTGGCAAGAATTCTTTAAATATCAGAGGAAAAATGCATAGTCATTTTCCATACACCTTTCTTAGTGTGCAGTATTTTTTTTTTATGAAACTTTAAATACAATATGCTGCTGTTTATTTTCCTGTAGCGAGAGGTTACGTACACCATGCTTTTTCAGTCTTAATTTTCAGCATTTTTAATGTTGCCTTTCTTCTTTCCCGGTAAGAATATTTATTTTCTTCTTGTTTATGAGCAGATGTACTTCCTCCCCTGAGAAAGGCTTTTAGCAAAATACGTAGACACCAGAATTTATATACTGGAGCTAGAGATGAATGGTCTAGCGTAAATCTGCAGCTGACAGCCTATGCTCTGCCCTGCCACCCGTGCTCTGGGAAATCGATGGTTTGCACAGGGATAGTTTGGAGGAGAACTCAGTTAATTAACAAGGAAAATTTTTATTCAATTGTCCAGCACCGCATAACTTTTTCATCATTTATGAAGGTGAGGGAAACCCTCTCTGGCCAGAAGGGCCCTAAATGAGCCTTTTATGGCTGTATGTTCAGGGGTGAGAGGTGGGGGAGATGCGCACCCCTGCCGTTCAGGCTGAGGCTTAACTTTGCGGGCGCCCTTTGGGTCGGGAGCCCTGGGCGGGGGGCGGCCCAGCCCTTGCCCCCGGGGCGGGGGGGGGACCCGCTGCTGCGCCGTGCCGCGGGGCGGCGAGGCGCTGGGGGCCGGGCGCCGCCGGCCGCCTCCTCCTTCTCCTTCTCCCCCTCCTCCTCCTCCTCGCCGCCCTGCAGCGGCCGGGGGCGGTGCGAGGGGCCGCCTGGCCGCCCCCGTCCCCCCGCACCCCCCATGCGCAGGGCGCGGGGCGCCGTCCCGCCGGGCGGCTGCGGCAGCGGCCGGGGGCTCCTCGTCGTGGGGTGAGTGCGGGCGGCCGGGCCGGGGGGGCCTGGTTCTCGCCTGGTTGCGGCGGGCTGCAGTCTGCCGCAGGGAGGTGGCCGGGGCCGGCTTGCTAACGCTCCCGGGGCGGCTGAAGCACTGGCGGGTGTCGGCGGACAGCGTTATTCTTTTGAACCGTCATCATTTAATGCCTGCGATTGCGGAGAGTTCGGTTAGGGCCGGAGAGCAGCCGGGAGCTGGCTGCTGCAGTGCCTGGCGTTCGCTTCCCAGCGCTGGGGAGGTGTGCTATGGATGTGCTGGGAGGGGTTTTTCCTTTCGTTTTGTCTTAGTGCAATTGCTTCCTGGCGCATCTTCTAATGGCATGTGGTGGTCCAAGGAGTCAGGAAGAGCAGTACTACTGCATGCGGTGGAATGATGTGGCAGAAACACTTTTTTGCTCCATCTTGCATTACGTATTATGCCATTAAGTATAATGCATATGCCATGTTTCATAGAGAAAGTCTGTAAAATTTTATTGGTAGTATTACTGTTTTTTCATGTTTGTAGGTTCAGGTTTTCTTCAAAGCCGCAGAAAAACCCTGACCTGGGGTTCTTTGAGAAGTCAGAAAGCTTTATAGATACAGGGGATCCAATCAGTGTTGTTAGCTTGGGTTGCCAAAAGTCTGTCAAGTAAATGAAGCAGCTGGAATACAAGAGGAAAGGGTTCTTGCACAGGCAAATAACTACAGTAGGATACAGAGGGTAGCAGTAACTGGTTTCCTCCTCCAGTGGTGTTTCACAGTAATCTGTCTTGGGCAGTTCAAGCTAGTTGACCAGGTAAAGGGGTGAGCCATGAAGTGAGAAGGTTCGGTGATGATATTAAGCTGTAGAAAAGTATTAAGGACAAGGGTCAGCTATGAAGAAAATTGAGAAAGACCTTATAAGACTGCTTGGGCAACAACATGGCAAATGAAATGGCAGAGAGGGATGTACGTGAACAGAAGGAACCAGCTTTCCATGTAGAAGGTGGGCTGTGAGCTCACCATTATTGCCTGGGAGACGGATCTTGGTGTTATGACAAAATGAAGTTTTCATGGGACTGGGCTGTACCACTGCTCATAGGGCCTCCTGGTTTTGACAGTGGCCAACAGCAGATGGCTGGGGAAGAGGGAGGAAATTTAGAGCAAACACATAGAGATGCTTTCCACTGGCGGTGTACCAGCCTCCAAGAATTTGCAATTCAAGGTCTTCCCTGATGAGAAGTTTAAACTTGTGGTAGGTTTTTGGTGGCTGATTAGCCAAGGCATACGAGTAGGATGTGTAATGTCGTCCATTTGAGTGCAGAGTTTTTGACATGTATCTCTGTAATCTTTGGGAGAAGGCAAGATAAATATCAGAAAGGATAGGAAGAAGGCAGAGCAATCCTAACTGTTCAGGGCCAATCTACAGTTCTTGGCTAAAGAAATCAAGACAATTCTTGAACTGTGAGCTGTTTCCTTGCGGTTACTCATTCACGAATGTACTTTGATGCAATCATGCAGCTATTCGCAGTTATGACCTGAGGATTTTATGGGATGAAAATAGGAACTTCCACAGATGAAGTAATCTGTTGTTGTAAAAGTGTTTCTGAGGAATACTTTGACACATCTGTATATATTCCGAAGAGGTGGGTTTAACCTATTAATGACAGAACCTAATGGGATTATAGAAATGTATGATTATAAACTGTCCATTTTCTTAAAAAAAAAAAATCTCTTCATTAAAAGGTATTATTTTAAGGCTAGTGCAGGCATTCCTGTGCCTTACTGTGTCTTAATATTCATCTGTGTGGTTTGTAAGAGATGGTTTTAAAGTTTGAGCATGTGTTCAGGTATTTAGAGAATCAAAAAAGACAAGTTCTAGCATTTCTTATGCTGAAAAGGCATAATACTACAAAGCTTGTGGCTTGGTTTTTAATACAGTGTTAAGGAGTCTTTGGTACTGGAGAAACTGATGCTTTGTGGCCTGTAAATGTATTGAGAATAGGCCCATGTTCCCTGATGTACTAATATCTCTGTTCACTTAAAGCAGCCAAGTTGAGAGTTCATTGTTTTAGTAAAGGCTGCTGTTTGCTTGGCGCCATATTTGCAACTTTTTATGCAGAGAGATGTCTGAGAAAATGGGCTCTCTGTTAATGATTGAACAGAGACACATAGCTAAATAACTACTGTGTGGACAATTCCTGGTTTGTGCCTTTGCTGTGTTCCCGCAATAGTGAGGTGCTGCTGCATTTGTGTGTGCTTCATGCAAATTTTAAAGTGCAAAATTGAAGGAGGATGCCTGTGGAGTAAAATAAGTCTCAAATTAAATGTACATTTTCCTGAAAAATACTTGTGTAAATAAAACCTATTTTAAAACAAGGTAGTTTGTTTCAAGCAAATGTTTGTGTTGATGGATAGGATTGAAAAATTCACCAGAGTTGTGTTTCTGTGTTTATAGGAAGGGGCTGTCCAGAGGTTCCAGAAATCAGTGTCTTTCCGGAAGAAGTGGAGAGTCTCTTCCAGCAGTTTTTGAGAGAAATGTGCAGGAAGCCATCAACAATTATACTTGGTATGCATTCACTTCTGAAATAGTACTTCATTAACGGACTCTTGGTTTAAGTAGGTATTTCAAGATTGGTGTTAATTTTCACGAGTTGTGCTTCTAGTCATTCTCATGGATGACAACTATTGCAGGATATAAGGCAGGGTATAAATTGACCTAACACATGGCTTAGAGGGTTTGAACTTTATTCCTGGTTTGTGCTGTGGGTTTGCGTGTTTTTAGAGCATAGTGAAGGGCACTGATTAGGCCTGGAAGAGAAGTCAGACTTCATGGTTAAACGCAAATAATGCTTACCAGCGTTGCAGGTCAGTTACCTTTCAAGAAGTTTCATTCCTTTTGGCACTGGGTAGGATTTGCCTCGCTTGTATGTCTGACTGCCCTTGCTTTCACTGCATCCCAGGGTGGGTGGTAGCTGGCAGGGACCAGCTAGAGCTTTCCAAGAGCTGGAATTCCAGAGCTCAAGGTTTAAAGTGCACCAGGTCTAACAGCATAAAAGACATTGTGTACAGATATGTACCTCAATGCTGTTTGAAACATTTGTAGAGATGTTATGCTCAGTTTTGCATAATTTCCTTGTGATAGCTTCTAATAGAGTTAAAGAAGGCTTATGTTATCTTTAATATACAGTTTTGCTGTGCCCATTAGCTGAACTGGAGAAAACAAAGTAATTGTTAGAGGTGGAAATGCTGGGTATGTGTGTGCGTTTTTATATGTGTGGATATATTCTAGAGTGCCCTTACAGTTACAATGATATACATATATATATATAAGTATAATGCTGTAGAAGGAATTGCCTTTAAGGCAGTAAATGGTACAAATAGGAGCATGTATTCATTGCATTCTACTTAAAGACATACATTTGCAACTCTTCACATCGACTCTAACAGCATGTCCTGAAAATCTTGCATCCAACAGGAATATGTATCACTGTCCATTTACCTGATCAGTTGCATTATTTTTAAAATATTTATACAGAAAAACATTGTGTTCTTCATTTTAATTTGTCATCTTTTCACAGTGAAACGCTTTCACCACTTTCATCACTTTCATCTAGTGGTGGTACAACACCCACGGAGTTGAATAACTCTTGGTCTGGAATAAACAGCTATACTACTGGTTTGTCTACTGAAAGAAGTTCAGTTTACTCCTGGAGGGATGATGTATGTCACAGAAACTTTTACAGTACACTTTATCTGAATATTGTAGAATAGATTAATTTGTACAGAAAATGGACATGCAGCACATGTCCTGTAGGAGAAGTTAACCACTTTCATTATAGCCTAATGATTAAGTATATTAATTGAATATTTAAAATATAGTTCTGTTTGCAAGTTGATATCAGTGCAGCTGATGTGTAATAAAGAAAAATGGAATAAAAATATGAAATGATGAAATTTGGGGGAAATAAACCTGTTTTACCAGAGAAGGTAGGCTTAGGTTTCTGAGTCCAAGAGAATGATAAAATGTGTTTTCAAATACTGCTTAATGCAGGCAGTGTCTAAATTGGTCTATTCTCAATGTTCTGAGTCATGAAGTACATTCATGAGCATGCATGTAAATGTCCTAGTCTGAGTAAATATTTAGCTCTTAGTAAGCTCAGTTCTGTTTCATAGATGATGCAGAGAGAGGCTAAATCTGTTAATGGAGGCTAACCTCTGAGGCATACCTGGTGCAGGCTGGCAGCATTGGATAAATCCAAAAGCATCGCAGTCACTACTACCTTCATTTTAAAAAGCCATCCGTGGCTGGTAGTGGTAGTTCTGCCATACCTTTTGCATAATATCCTAACCTTTAGGGTACTCACCCCATCTGTCACTTCCAGCCCTCCAGGAGAAAGCCTGACCCTGGATCATACAATAACCTGGGTGAGAGTGGTTTTCCCATTCCTTTTTGGTGTGATCCCTTCTGTAGCCTGAATTGGTTGGGGCACTGAGCTGGAAGTGAACAGATGTGATTTGGGTCCTGAGTATTATCACTTTTTTCCGTGTTTCAAAGTGTCTGATCTAAGTAGCCAAATACCGTTATGAACAGTGCCTCAGCTGAGGAACCCTCAGCCAAGTGCTCATTTCCACAACACTGGATAAAGTCAGGCTCTTCCCTGCTACCTTCATATGCCCCTGCACTCGCCCATTTCTGGTTGCACTGAGTTGTAGCTTCAGTGAAGAGGTATGGAAGGCCATTTCTCACACTGAGGGTTGTTTCCTAACCACCAGACTACATCACGCAGGAGGAAGGTTTCCCCTCTTGGCCCTCTTAGCTGCTTTACTCAGAAATGGAAAGTGCTGCTCAAAAGAGCAGGGAGCTTTGGTGCCGTGGGCTGCAGAGGTGCAACGTGGATGCTTCACTCCATGTTGGAGCAGGGAGGGAGCCAGGAGTCCAGACACCTTATTACTGGTGTTTTCTGTTGGCTAATCCTAGACAGCTAGTTCCTTTTTGCTAAATCACCTTGCTCAGGCCAGCTACCTGTTTGTTTCTCTTTTTTTTTTTTTTTTTTATTTTTCACTGCAGTATATAAATTGTGTCTCCAAAGTAGGTAGTCTGGAGATCCATTCTGAGATGCTCAACCAAATCAGTCCAAGTTGTCCTGTTCTTTAAATATTGTGAGGTTTTTAATATAAATATATATGCATATTTGCTAACAACTATTAATTTTATAACATGTAGGAATTTGATAAAGCCAACACACAGAGAGTGCATCAGTTATTTTGGGAGATTGATGAAATGCTGTTCGAAGGAAAAGTGACCTCCCAAACTCAGAGCCTGCAGGCAGAATGTGCAGACTGGGTTGAACGGTTTCCTCATCTAAGGTAAGGAAATTTCTTGCTGGTACTAGTTTTAACCAGTTATCACTCTAATTTTAATTTTTGGGGTACCCTCGTATGAATTGCTCTTGATGTATGGCATCAGTAACACCTTTGCATTCAAATCTGGATCTCTGGGACTGAGCTGTGCCATAGTTATGCAGTAAGTCTGGGTGGTGGTGCACTAGCAGCTAATGCTCGCTATTTTGCTTACTACAATGGTTGCAGACAAAGATATTTTAGCAGGATGTAATGAGAAAATAATAATGCTCCATTTTCATTATGACTTTTTCTAAATAGAGAATGCATCTTGTAAAGAAATATTTTTTTTTTTACTGTAAATGAAGACATACTGTGAAATTCCAGGAAATTCAGTGTTGATTCTGTTACTGATTCTTCTAAAAAGAAATGAAAAATGAGGGCGACCACATGTTTCACATATACTGCACGGCCATAATGTGTTCCTAGGCTATGTAAATCACTGTAATACAATGTGTGATATTAACCCAACAATCACTAGCTGAACAGATATGAGGATGCATACATGATTAATGAGAATTGTTTTGCATAGATTTGCAAAATGTCTGGGCAGCCTGATGGCTGCTTCTTATAACACAGGGGACAGAAGTCAGTGTTGCACTGTGTGTCCTGTCTTCATAAATGATGCCATGTCATTCTTAGTGAGATGTTGTGGCTCTAAGCTATTCTAAACATAGACCTGCATGTGTCTATCTTCTAGTCAATAGTTTGTTAACACCATTAAAAAGAACACTGTCAATAACTGTGGTATGCTTTCCATGCTTTTAGATAATTTGCAGAGGCTTGTTACTAGTAAATATAAACTAAAATCAAGTAACAAAGCTTGTTGCACTTTGTCAGGAACAAGAGAGAATTGTTAAATAAAACAGGCAATTTTCAGTAGCATTAAGGCATGCTTTGCCTTTTTTAGATACTGTAAAAATTAATAGAACGTGCATAAAATGGAAATAGGTTTTTGTGCTGTGTAATTCATTCAAAATATTAAGTCATTTCACTATATTTTCAGAGTATTTTCACTAGGTGGAATTTTTTTAAGTAAGTGATTCCCTGTACTTAGGATTTTCTGGTTCAAATCTAATGCTGGCAATACCGACCAAGTCCAAGAGGTTGAAAGCAAACTGAAGACATCTGGGAGCTCTGTGTTGTTTCGTACTAAGGGATATCATAGAATCATAGAATTGTTAAGGTTGGAAAAGACCCTTAAGATCATCAGGTCCAACCGTTAACCTACCACTGCCAAGTCCGCCACTAAACCATGTCCTCAAGCACCGCATCTACCCATCTTTTAAATACCTCCAGGGATGGGGACTCAACCACTTCCCTGGGCAGCCTGTTCCAGTGCCTGACTACTCTTTCAGTAAAGAAGTTTTTCCTAATATCTAACCTAAACTTACCCTGGCGCAGCTTGAGGCCATTTCCTCTCATTCTATCACTTGTTACTGGGGTGAAGAGACCAACCCCCACCTCTCTACAACCTCCTTTCAGGTAGTTGTAGAGAGCAAGAAGGTCTCCCCTCAGCCTCCTCTTCTCCAAACTAAACAACCCCAGCTCCCTCAGCCGCTCCTCGTAAGACTTATTCTCTAGACCCTTCACCAACCTAGTTGCCCTTCTCTGGACACGCTCCAGCACCTCGATGTCCTTCTTGAATTGAGGGGCCCAAAACTGAACACAGTACTCGAGGTGCGGCCTCACCAGTGCCGAATACAGGGGCACAATCACTTCCCTGGTCCTGCTGGCCACGCTATTCCTGATACAAGCCAGGATGCCATTGGCCCTCTTGGCCACCTGGGCACACTGCTGGCTCATGTTTAGGTGGCTGTCAACCATCACCCCCAGGTCCTTTTCAGCCAGGCTGCTTTCCAGCCACTCCTCCCCAAGCCTGTAGCGTTGCCTGGGGTTGTTGTGACCCAAGTGCAGGACCCGGCACTTGGCCTTGTTGAACCTCATACAATTGGCCCCAGCCCAACAATCCAGCCTGTCCAGGTCCCTCTGCAGGGCCTTCCTACCCTCCAGCAGATCGACACTCCCACCCAACTTGGTGTCATCTGCAAACTTACTGAGGGTGCACTCAAGCCCCTCATCCAGATCATGGATAAAGATATTGAACAGGACCGGCCCCAACACTGAGCCTTGGGGAACACCACTCATGACCGGTCGCCAACTGGATTTGGCTCCATTCACCACCACTCTCTGGGCTCGGCCATCCAGCCAGTTTTTAACCCAGCTCAGAGTGCACTTGTCCAAGCCGTGAGCAGCCAGCTTCTGCAGGAGAATGCTGTGGGAGACGGTGTCAAAGGCCTTACTGAAGTCCAAGTAGACAACATCCACAGCCTTCCCCTCATCCACTAAGCGGGTCACCTTGTCATAGAAGGAGACCAGGTTAGTGAAGCAGGACCTGCCTTTCATAAACCCATGCTGGCTGAGCCTGATCCCCCGGTTGTCCCGCACGTGCCGCATAATGGCACTCAGGATGATCTGTTCCATGGTACATCCCATGGTTTAAAAAGAAAAAAAAAGTTATTTTCATTATTAAGCTTAAACCATAAAACTCAGTTTGCATTGACTAGTTACTCAAAAGAATAGCTTCTGGGATGCCAGATTTCTTTCTGAGAGTTGTGCTTTAAAGAGCTTGCTGGCTGTCCTATTTTTCAATTTTGTAAAACAGCTATGTCGATATATAAATACTTAGCTCAGCATGTGGGAATAAATATACTTAAGAACTGTCATCAATAAGAGAAAGATCAGATCTATTTAAAGAGAAAGCTTTTTGTTCTTGGCTTACAAAATGAAAAGTAAAAAAGGCTATTGCTTAGAGCCTCATGTGGCATAAAGTGCTATTTTGTGAAAGGTAGTCTCAAGAAAATGTGTTCAGATGAGTTTGAACATTGCTGCTTGCACTACAGCTGTGACTGGCAACTTCTTTCGAGATCCCTTGTGAATTCTAGTGAAACATAGTTCAGTAAGCAGTGATCATTATTTACCTGTACTGTGTTCAGAAATTATTTTATAGAGTAATTTTGTGTACATTTAAATAGAGTTGCTTTTACCTTTTCTCTCTGCCTCTGTGCATTATGCATGTTGGATTTTGTGCATTTTCTGAATTCTAGTCTTAACCATCTAAACATTTTAGATTTGGACTTCTGCTCACATTGATGGATAATGGAGTTGGATAAGTGGAGTCATAGCAGATGTTATTTGTCTTCTGCATCCATTTTTAAACATTTCTTATGGAGTTTTGATAAGAAAGTGTGTTTACTTTATCAGCCTTTAACAAGTTTGACTATTTTTTTTAAACTCTTAAAAATTATTAGCTAGAATCTCATCTTGCATAAATCAGCTTAACTTTAGTGACTTAAATACTAGGCAGTGTTAATGTATTACACAAGGCCCTGGCTGCTTCATAAATTGCTTTTTCAAAGCAAATGTAAGGTGTGCTTTTGCATTGCCTACTGTTTGCAGGTATTTGTATTCTTGATATTTGCATATGGAGTGGGTTTCCATCTAAGATATCGCTCACTCTCTCCTTTTTATTCAGGGTTCTAGGAAAGCAGCTCCTATTGCCGAAGGATGAAGGCTTTCAGCATTTTCAGAGCAGAAGTGATACCTCTGTGGATACTAAGTGTTTACCTGGCCTCCATGAATGTACTAGTAATATAAAAGAGTATGTTGATTTTTTTTATGTTTTCTTTTTAGTCTTCCCTCTTCAGAAATATGTGTTACTTCTGTATTACTGAAACATTTCAGTGTAATTAAATATGCACTTTCTTCTTTCTTTGAATATTTAATTCTTATTTTGTTGATATTTTTTCAGGCTCTGCATTTCAGGCTCTAAACTGATCCCAACAGCATCTCCGATACATAAATCACTAGATTCAAGTTCCACTCGGATTTCCACCTCTGACTCATCCATGTATTCATTCCTGGAAGAAGAAATCTATGATGTGGATGGAAAAATAGAAGAATATCTTGCCTTTGACAACAAGGACCTGTAAATAACATATATATATATATTTTTGAAGAGAATAATGAAAAATTATCAGTGAGCCCAGTCAGGGTTCATAAACTCTGTTTCTCTTCTGTAAAATACAGTTCCTTCTGTCCCTGTATTCAGTAGCACAGTGGTCAGAGCACTCACTGGGCATGTGGAAGATTAGGTATGTTGTCTTTCTAGTGGTTCAAAACTTGCGTCTCCCATGTCAGAGGAATGTGTCTTAACCACTAGTTGTTTTGAGGTGTTTTGTGCATGGAGATTCAATAGAATGACTATTTGATTTTGAGACAGGGACTGGAATGAAGGAGTCCCTACTTCCCAGGTGAGTGCCTTGACCACCAAGTTGTTTAGGGTCATTACACTGTGCGTGCTCTCATTGTCTGCCCTAATGAATCTTACATTCTTTTTGTGCAGTGTCTAACAGCTTTGTGAGGAGAGGTGCAGGATACAACCTGCATTTAGAGCACTCTTGTGAATGACAGGAGTAATGCCACTGTCTTCTTGACAATGCAACCTAGGTTTTCCATGGCCCAGCTGAATGTTCCAGCAACTAGGCTTCTGGATAGAATAAAGACCATAACGTGCTGTTTTCTAAAAGGCCTCTGCAAGGGGGAAAAGTTTTGTAGGACTAGTAGGGCACAAAGCATAACTTTTTGTGCTAAAGCTTGATGCATTTACAGGAAAAAGACATGGGTGCTCTGAAAAACTGAGAAACCAGACTGAGACCCAGGTAGACCCTTTCAGTCCTGTTTTTGAAAGAGAGGGCCTGGGTGCCTACTGTTTTGGAAAGGATTTAGGATTAAGAATCCTTTTAGGAGTGAAGTATCACTTTGTTTTGCTAAGTAAGCAAACTTAATTTAGGAGAGGGACTTGACTGAAGGTGCTCTCCTTTGTGCCTCCTTGATATGTTGTTTCTTGTTTCCTTCTCAGTATTTGATTCTGAAATATCTTATTCTCCATAACTAAAACATTAGGAGTTGCAAAGCCTGATACAAAAATAGCTTGGTCATTTTGCAAGTTGGACCATTCAGCCAAGTCTCAGATATAGTTAAGAAGTTTGCAGGTCAGTTTGAGAAAGAAGTAAAAGAAGTGACTGAGAAGAGAAAGGGAGATAGTAGAAACCAGCATGAATTTGGGATCATCCTTGAAATCTCAAAAAAATTGCATTTCCTTAGAAGGAAGTATCATGGCATTAAATAAATAATAATAAAAAAATATTACATTTTCTTCCTAAGAAGTGTATTAGAAGACCAAGTTAGGAAATGTTGCTATACTGTGCTTCCCTAGGTAGGAAGAGAGGGAGGGTAAAAAAAAAAAAAAAAAAGAAAATAAAAAAGTAACTGTCTACACAGTAGTGGGAGGGAGATGAGCATAAGGCTATGGGCTCTGCTATTCTTGTCAGGCTGCCGAAATCCTTTGAAGTTGTTTGTCTTTGATTAGTGGTGAAGTGTTGCAGATGTGTGCAGGTACACAGGACGTGATATAAAAGAAATGTTCTACGTTATAGTCCTCCTGCCAAATGCAACAGACAATAGTTCCCTTACGTTATGTTGAAAAGCATAGGATTTAGTTTCAGATTACTAAGTGCCATGTATAAAGCTGTTCCTTCTAGAGCTGCAGATCTTTCTGTTCTAATGCCCTGACTGGATTTTTTAATTTTTTACCTGCAAGCAAAAGAAAAAGAAATCATTATATGTATGGGTTCTGTTCCCATAGGTACTCTGTGCATTTGAATTTGAATTTTTTTTGTGATCTACATCTGACTTGCTTTTCTTCCATATGTATGTTTCTATTCATTCGGTGTATTAGAAGAGGGGAAAAAAAAAGTCAAAACCCATGAGAATTCATTTGGATTTGTTTCCTTTATTAGTGACGATGAGACTTGGGAACAAAAGAAAATGCGTCTTGCTGAGAAGAGGAGTAAGCGTGGCATTCCCCCTGTTTCTCCCAATGCCTGTATCAAAGATGCCGTGGCTTCTGAAGTATTTGATCGTATCTGGAGCAACGTAATTGGAATATTAGAGGAACTGATTAAAAAAAATTGGGAAACTAGTATCACAGGTATTTGGTATTTTTAGATATTGTATTTATCGAATCTAACTCAGGAAAGTGATTCCCCCCCTCTTAAAGCTTGGGAAATCTGGTTATTTTAAGATAGCCATATTGGTAGTACAGCATTGTCAGATCTGTAGTGCCTTACCACGCACGTGTGCGCGCATGCACATGCACACCCCCCTGCACCTGAAATATAAACAATCCTACTATTTTTCAGGGAGTTTTGTATGAGAGATGTAAAAAAAAAAAAAAAAAAAAAAGAAAAAATGAAGGAAAAAAGGAAAAATGAAGACTGAAAGAGCTTTATTGCAGGACAGTGCGTTTAAAAAAAATAAAATATTAATCACTGGCTCAGGTTGCAAATTGATGCTGTTAGCAGGGGATCGCTGATGACGCGATCTGAATCTGGAACCTAGGAATCAAAGTCTCCTAGTCCTCATTGTTTGAGCTTTGTTAATAAAAAGAACTCTTAGGTAGTCGGATTGTTAAAGTGAGATAGACAGCCTTGCTGACAGTGCAGGAGTTCATGAGTTTAATATAGGATGAAGAAATGGTGATGCATGCGATTTTATGTTATTCTGTGTTTATATTCTAACAGACTGTAGTGAAGAAAAGCAGAAGCTAGGATAGTTAACTAGAAGTGGAATTCTGTTTAGTGTGCATGTGTTGTCTTTGGAGGCTGAGGGAAATTTCAGTTCTTCTTTTAATATATTTTAAAAGGACAGTAAGAGAAGAATACCTGGGGGTGGGTTTTGGAAATCACCTCAAATGTAACGTACACTCAACCTCAAATATAAGTCTACAACAAAGTAAGAAATGGCAAAATTTCTCAGAATACTTGCAGCATCAGAACTTAACATTTCAGGCGTTACTGAAATATAAAAGGGCTTTTCACACCACAGGTGGATTGTTTAGCTCAATATTGTAGTTCAGGGAAGATAGCTTAGCAGTTGTGACAGGCATGCTCTTATCTTTGTGAAGGTCATCGACTTAGGACAAATAGATAGCTAATCAAAGTATTTCGACTAGGAATGTAGAAGAATTTGCATTTATAATAGAAATAAGATGGTGGTATATACCCAAAATGAAACAGTGGGTAGCTGCTATCAGGCAAGGATAGGATCAATAGACTTTTTTTTTTCTGTTCATCTGGGGTTTTTTTCTTGCTTTAAAAACAATCTTTGGGAAATTCTGAATAACATTCCAAGAGTCTTAGCAGTATTTTCTTAAACAAACAACCCCCTCCAACTCTACTTGTATAGACCAACTTGTTTGTCAGTGTCAGAGAAAGCATAAACAAATGGGAAATGCTTTTACAAAAACATCATTTATAGTAGATTTTTAAATGTCATGTAAACTTAAAATTGTATGAAAGTATTTACTGTGCAGTGTAATGTTTGAATCTCAGCAACTGATGGCTGGTAAATGTACAAAAAGCAAGTAATTTCCTGTACTTTTTTTTTTTTTTTGCTGTTGTGCAGAGGGTGACAAACAGGTGGAAAAACTGAAAGCTGTTACAGCAAAACTGCCACATTTGCCAGTTGTTCGTATTACAGCAGATGCTGGGAGCGTTCCTCTTTCCAGAGGCTCTGAAGCACGAAGTGTATCTTTTGGGTCTCATTTTGTTTCCCCGCAGGTAAAAATAACTTTCTGTCAAATGGTGTTCTTTTTTCTGCTAACTTTGGACAGAGTCCTGGTTGAAGCTAGAAAAGGCTCTTTTTTTTTTTCTTCCCCCCCTTTTTTTTTTCCTTCACGCACTCCCCCTTAAAAACAGTTAGATATACTTAAATTAGGTTGTCTCATATAAAATAAAGGTTCATTAAATGTGCATTTCTTGTTTACTATCACTTGTTCTTCTTTGGTGGTTCTTAAAGGTGCCGTTTACCACTAAGATATTGCTGAAATTGGTTTACAAAAAAACACTTGTTAGACTGTATTCCGTTCTTGGAAAATAATTCTGCTTTTATTGTGGTCCAGTCATTTCCTCTTGGTAGAATTAAGAAAACAAATGAGACTCTTCCCTGGCCTGCAGGGATGTAAAGTTGCAACTTAGTGCTTTACTTGCAACCCTGTGAGTTTTAGACTCTTACTCCTTTTCATTTCCTTTGCTTCTTGCAAAAGGGGACTCTACTGTACGTCCACCAGTGTGCTGGCACTAGGCCTTACCTGTCTTTGTGGAAGCTTGTGTTTGTATTATAAAATGTCCTTTTTTTTGTTCCACTTGCTGCCTCTTCCCTCTGTCCCCTGGCTCCTGTTTTGCATTTTTTTTCTTTTCCAGCCACTGCTTCTGTTCCCGCCCCCCCCCCCCCCCCCCCCCCGCAACTTCATTCTATTTTGTCTGCTCTTTTTCCATGCTCGCTAGGTAGCAAGATAAGAAACGCAGAAGAGAGAGCATAGTAGTCTCAGTGCTCCCTGCTGGCACACTTGCTTCTGTAGCAGTCCTAGCAAACAGAAGCAGTAAAATGCTTAATAAGTGATGCTCAGGATCTGTGCTGTGGGAAAATGGAAACTGCAGAGAATCAAACTCCAGCTTCAGCTGAAACTTATATTGCAAATTGAGTTGCAATTCAGTAACTAAATTACCCAAGTTCTGTTTGTAAGAATCTGTTTAAAATAAGCAAAAAAGCATATTTGCTCCATCTACTACTGCGAATTCTACTGTACCATCTTAACAAAAACTTTCTAGAAACAAGTAAAATATCTCCCAACTACAGGCTTTTTGAGGTTTTCCTTCAAAAAAAGTAAAGGTTAATCCATATTTGTTGCTTTTACTAGGTTCACCGTTTCTCCAGCAACTTCTGTAGTGATTTGAATGGTGTGATGACAATTCAAGCAAAACCACTCCAACAGAGGCATGTTGCCACAGTAGAAAAAATACAGTAGGTGTTGGTATTGACATTTTCAAAATGTGGCATAATTCATATTATGCAAAAGACCTTTTGTAATTATAAAAAGGTAATAAGAAGGCAGTCATCTCCTTTGTGTGTATCACTGATGTAACAATGATTTGTAGAGGTTATAATGATACTCTGTTAAAAAATCCTTTTACTTTTTTTTTCTTCATCCTCATTTCCTATCTCATTCTCCTTCCTTTTTTCCCTAGGAATGAGCAAGAAGACAAACAGCATAGCATTGCCTCCAGTGCTCCAAATTCAGTGCACACTAGGTTGGGGAGAGTTGCTGATAACAGTGTTCTTTCATCATCTCGGGTACTGCTGGCATCTTCTAGGAAGCTACCAAGCCATCGTAGGTTACCTTCTCTCACTTCTGACCAACTCTCCTCAAAAGCTCCTAATAAGTACACTGATGAAATCCTTAGGGGGACTAAATTGTGAGTTTTTTCATGTTATTCTTTGCTTTCCTCAGAATTTTACTGAAATTTCACCAATGAAGGATTTTGCAAAATACTTGAGAACTAACCTGAGATTTATTATTGATTCTAGAATTCAGAGAGAAAAAGAAAGCAAGCAGAACTGTGTTTTTTGAGGAGAGGCATTTGTTTTATTTTTTTGTTGCTCTATTAGGTGCTGTTACTTTCTGTAGCTAAGCTCTATAAAGAAATGTACTGGTCAATAATGTGATATTACTTCAGTGAAGAAGTCTTTAATATGACTTTTCCTAAAAGAGGAACCCTTAAAATTCTGTAGGGGTGCCAGCTCGGATCGTTTATGTTCTGCTCGTGCACCTACAACCTGGAACAAGTTACCACCAATAAACTCAGAGGCTGTTGAACAATATCTTTCAGTACCTCGGTTGCAACAGAGCTCTGTAAGTTATGTTGATTTTTGTACTGGTGAAGAACTTCAAGCTGTTTGGAAATAAATTGCTCTGTGTCTCTCGTTGAAATGAGCAATTTTACAGTTTGTGTTGGTTGGTATTTAATACATCGTCTTAACATGCTAATGTGTGTTATGTTGGGGTACCATTAGAATGCAAGAGAAGCCAGTTTAAAACCTCAGGTCACAAACAGATCATGGTGGTAAGACTTTCCTCTGAAAACAGAAGAATCTTTTTTTTTTTTAAAAAAAAAAAAAAAAGGAAAGCAACCTACCAACCAGATAGCAACCTTGCACTTGTATGCATCTGGATTTAAATAGCTCTTTTCGGTGTTTTGTTCACTAATGTTAGGTTATAAGAAGTAGAAAATTACACTGACTGAAGTAGAAAAGGATACTGACTGAAAAAAACGATAAATCTTACTGATACTGGACTATTTTTGAAGGATAGGGAAGTAATAAATTACTACAATAAAAGTAAATTGACATTTTGGTATTATTTTGCTTCTGAATAATATTTTGAATTGAGACACATACAAAGTCTATTATTATTATAATTAATATAAGCCTCTAGGGATTATAGACTAATATTAGGAAACAGTCTCAAATCTCTTTGAAAAACATTGAGTACCCTTAAGTTACCTTAAATCAGTGCCTTTGTTTAGTGAAAACATATCTTTCTTTTCTTCTTCTCTTGTGTTTTTTTGTATGACAATGGAAAAATTATTATTTTAACCAATTCAATTGCTGCATTCTCTCAATGCTCTTTTTAATTCTCTCAGCATCGAGGACGATATGCTCGTAGCAGAGTGTCAAGTGCAGTGCCTGGCAGTACAGAGCAACGGCCACTCAGAGAAAGAACTGTTATTATTGATCAATTTTCAAGGCCCAACACAACTCATACATTCAGGGTATGTTACAATGTAAGTACAGAGACATGGAAAAGTGAAGAAGCTTCTGTTCATGCCCACTGTTGGTCTACAGAAGGTCTCATTTACTGGGTCTCCTGATTTCTGGTGTCCAGGAATTCCTGCTACCTGTAGAGAAGGAGGATGTTAAAAGGCTTTGGGAGGGGGTGTGGGACCTTGAAAAGCAGGACTAGTGTATGAGGAAGAGATTTTTTTTTTTTTTTCAAATCTAATGCATCAAACAGTTCCTTTGAGGGTGTCTATGCACTAGAAGTGTGCCGTTTTAGTACTGCTTGGAGCTTTGCAGCTTGGTAGGGCTCACTCTGCTGGACTAGATCATAAAAACTGTGATCAAACGTTTCAGTAGATAAGCATACCATACTAGCTAATAGTATGTCTTTCCTTTTTACAGACAGACACACCTCAGAAGAGATCACTGACTCCCATGGATTTTGCTAACCACAGAGGGACAGGTCAAGGATTTTTAATAGGTAGGCAAAGTAAGAACCACTTGGAAGGCAAAAGGCCAACAAAACCTATTAACTTATAGTACAGTCGAGAAGTAAAGTGCTCGGGGAGAGCCATCTTGGCATAAAAGAAGAACAGGTATGCTTGGCAGGATCTTTTGAGTTTGGTTTCGAAGTTTCTTGTCACTTGGTCTGAGATAGCCGTAACTTTGACTGTTAGGAACCCTGCAAAGCTTCTTTTCATTGTTGTGTTGTGGAAAAAAAGGATTCCCCCTCATCTCAGTGTGGTGTTTGCTTTGGTTTGTTTTGTTTTTTAATTAACATTTCAGCATATTTACAGTTATGGCAAGAGTGTGTGGTGTACAGGCTAGATGTTTTGCAGCTGCTAGTGAGCAACACAAATACATGTTTGTGAACTGTTTCATGATAGAAATTTTATTTTAGCCCCCGTATACTTTCAACAATTAGTAAACTTTTTATGTGGGGAAAACTAAAATTGAAAATGTGCATTTTTAACATAAGTATAAAGCTCTCTTAAATAAATAAAAAAAGTCAATATTGATTTGCAATTATGTCTTCCATTTATAACACTGAAAAAGAGAGCAGCCCTACATGGCTTATTTAGTTCCATTGTTACAATAAAGCTGACTAGCTAGTTCCTGAGGTATTTGAGTGCTTGTATGTAACCTTTGTTTGGAAGTTCCTTGAGTTTAAATAATTATATGATTATATAAAAGGTGATGTGAGAATAAAGGGAGGTTAGCAAATACTGATCTGAGCAGGCTGATTGAACTCACTCATACATAATCTTGGAGTGTCTTTCAGTTTCTACCACAATTAACAAAAAATGTTTTGTCTTTTCTAGGCTCGCAGCATTACTACAGATCCTTTCAGAGAAATCCTCCAACCTCAAGGAAGAGATTTCAGGTTGCTTCTTAACCCAGCTTAGGAAGAAACAGAAACCTGCTGCACTGAATGGAAGACTGAAGCACTGAATTTGCCAGCTAGTATCTTGTGTAGCGAAGAACATGTGCAGTATGCTGTTTTCTGCTGAGCCTTGCAATCCTCAGGATGCCTGCATTGCCTTCTTTTAAAGTTGTCTGGCCAGAGGTTAGATTAAAAATTAGAGCAAAATGAAATAAATGGTTGAGGTGTCTGTTCTGTTTGCAGAGTCAAGATACTGCTGCACTTTCTTCTCAGGCATTCCTCCTTTTTCTGTCTTTCCTTAGGGAATTGTTATTCTGCCTATAGAAGCAAATAAGTTATGTTTAGGCCATGAAGTCCTGTTCCCACTTTTTCATGTTTCCTCAGTGTTAAAGATGTTCTAGTCTATCCAAACATCGGTCATGTATAAAATTTATACTTGTAAACAGGAGTTTGTGGTATCTCCTCTTTAACTGCTGTTACAGCTTTTCTCCATTTGTCAGTCCGTCTGGTTATTGCAGTTTCTCTCTCGTAAGTATTGTCTGTCCCTACTTTTTCTTCTTCCTTTGATTCCTTTGAGGTGGAATTCATTCATTGCTTCTGCTTATGCTGTTCTAATCGTCAGTAACTATGAGAACTTCTGGGATAAACTTTGGTTACAGAAAGCAATGTTTTCCCTGCCAGGCCAAACATGTTTATAGATGCTGAGCAATTGAACCTGCATGCTGACAAGTTGGTAAGACTGTTCCCACTTCTTGAGATTTTGTATAAAATATTGCCTGTTATTGTACAAATTAATCATATTTTGAAATACCTGAGCCTTCAAAGTTTTAACGTGAAAATATGTACTTAACTGATGAAAGCATTATTTCATACCTCTTTGTGTAGACCCAAATGGGAAGATCAAAGAGGAGACTGGGATTGCATTCTGCCCAGAGATCACAGCCCTGATCAGGTCCCTGGCTATTAGTACTGTGTGCATTTGCAGTCAGGGATTCCTCCTTCCATCAGAGAGCCAGCAGTTTAAGTAGATGTAGTTGAAGAGCTGTTGAAGGGGAAAGGGAGGAGGAGAAAAAAATAATTATTTGCCCAAACTGTGCAATTAAGAATAGAATCAGTTTCTTCTACTTGGGAACTAATACCAGTTCTCCTCACTTCTTTTTGTGAATGTTCAAGGATTGGTAATCCAAGGCAAAGCATTTCTAATGTATATTTTATATCTGCACTGTTAATCAGATTTCTGG
Organism: Theristicus caerulescens; assembly: GCA_020745775.1. Classification (NCBI taxonomy): domain Eukaryota; kingdom Metazoa; phylum Chordata; class Aves; order Pelecaniformes; family Threskiornithidae; genus Theristicus; species Theristicus caerulescens. Next base: position 36,295,875 of record CM036563.1, on the reverse strand, counting down.
TTTTTGTAAATGGTCATCAAGCACTGCATTCTTTTGAGTAAATGAAAGCATTTTTAAATTACTTTCCTGGCTTAGTATTTTTCTCCTTTGGCTACACTAAGTTTACTCACTGGTAATATTATGGTATAGTTATCTGAGAAAGCAGAATGCTTTTGCTTTGGAGTTGCAGGTCGATTTCCTACAGTTGCAGGTCAATTTGATGCAGTTTCTTCAGAAATCTGAGGTCAAAGATGACATAATGTTAAAAATTCACATTTAAGTCTTCTTCAGTGGTGTGTCCAAAGTATACTTTTGCTCTCATGAGTGCTCCCTCCCTATAGACATTGACAAGAATGCAGAGAAACGATGGCAAAATGGGTCCCTTGCCATCTTGTGGCACTTCATGGCAACCCAGATCTTACATTGTGGACTAAATGAAAAGATGAATATGCACCGGTTTGGTTCTGTAACAGCAGAAGTGGGAGCCACACAGTGAAGAGTGGTTTATCATCTGGCACTTTGTGAAAGAGAGAAGATTGCTGACCTCTGCAAAGCAACGGAGCTCAGTCACTGGATTTCTCAATGGAGAGAAGAGCGGAGCAACAAGCATCTGCTTCTGCAGCTGAAAAGGAAAGGAAAGGAAAGATCTGCTAATTATTGGAGCAGCAATGGAATGCTCTCAGGTGGCACAGGAGAGGGAAGAGGGATGTTTGGCTACCAGAAGTATTTTAGCACTTTTCCCTTTTGGTTAGTTTTCGGGCACCTGACAGAATTAAGGGTCATCTTGTATCCTGATAATCAGTGTGTTGGATAGAGTTCTTCATTCTTGATTTTTGTTTTTCTCATGGTTGTGGGACTCATAAGTCTCACTTTCCATACTACCTGCACACCCAAGTATTTACAAATCCTACTTATGCACAGGAATGTTGAAGTGAATGTCTCTGTAAATCTGGACCTCTAGGGCCATGATGCAACAGCAGCTGCTATGAACTGGGCCCCATACTTATGTGGATGTAATCCTGAAGCCCAGAAGAAGGTTCACAGAGAACTGGATGAGGTGTTTGGTACGTTTCCATTCCTTCTTTATCAAGGTTGAAGTGGAGGTAGGAATGTGTCTTGTGGCCCTTCTGGAGCTTTAAATAGCTAGAGGTGGTTGGGATGGGTGCTGGAAGGTCTGCAGGAGAGTACTGAGAAGGTTTCCTAAGTAAAGGGCAGGGGTTTTTCTCTTTTTTTTACTGTGAAGCAGTTTATAGAAAGTCACTTACTTGCTATTGTTTTGACCCTTCTCCTCCCTTTCCCTTTTCTCCTCAGGAGAATATCAAGTACTAAAAGGCACAAATATTCTTGTCATAATTTACGCCCTGCACAGAGACCCCGAAACCTTCCCCGACCTGGAGGCGTTCAGGCCTGAGCAATTCTTCCCTGAAAATTGTAAGGGAAGGCACCTGTATGCTTTCCAGATGTTTAATGTTATTGATAGTTTGTGTGTATCCATCAGTTTGTAGCTGATGTCTCTGATGTCACTAAGGGGTGATGTAGAGGAAATTTCACCCCCATTTTCCCCTTCAGTCTTGCAATGGTTTCACAGTAGCCTTTTCAGCTGGGTGTAAGTGTCAGGGTGTTCTTAGTGGGGGTGCTGGCGGGGTGGCCTCTGTGAGAAAATGCCAGAGAAAAAGAGCACAGTGGGTTCCTGCTGGCTCTGTAATGGACCCACTGCAGGACATAGCTGAGCCCAGCAGCCAAGCTGGTGACGCCTCTGTGAAAATGTATTTAAGAAAGGGTATAAAAAATGCTGGACAGACAGAGGAGGAACAGGAGAAAAAAGGAGAGCGTGAAACAGCAGTGTAAACAAGGTCAGTGAAGGAGGAGGAGGATTTGGTGCTCCAGGCACCAGAGCAGAGGTTCCCCAGCAGCCCATGGAGAAACCATGCTGGAGCAGGTTTATCCTCAAGAGCTGCAGCCCATGGACGGGACCCATGGAGCAGGAGAAAAGTGTGAGGAAGAGGAGGAGGGAGCAGCAGAGAGGAACTTTTTTGTCTTTGTTTCTCACTTCCCAACTCTCTATTTTTAATTGGCAATAAATTAAATTTCCCTGAGTTGAGTCTGGTTTGCCCATGATCGTAACTAGTAAGCAATCTCCCAGTCTTTATCTCGACCCATGAGCTTTTTCATCCTGTTTTCTCTCCCTGTCCTGTTGAGAAAGGGGAGTGAATGAGTGAATGGGTGGGTGTCTGGCTGCTGGCCAAGTCTAGCCCACCACAGCTTCTAATAGGCTGTTCATCTATCACTGTCTATGCGTGTGCACATCAAATGTGGACAGTGAATTTCCTAGAGCAAATGTCAGACACCGAATCTTCCATGTTGCCAGAGTGCAGGTGGGCAGATTTGCAGTCTTGTGTGTTTCTATGACCTGCCATCACAAGTTCTTCCAGATCTTAAACTGACCTTTTTATTCATGCTCTATGACCTCTGGCTTGCTTCGTGTAATGTGTAGCATGCTGCTAAATGAATGCTTTCTTTAAACTTGCTAGAGTTTAGCAAGGAGGAGGCCCTGTAGGATCTAGCCAAACTACAGAACAGTGGGCAGAATCTCCTCTCACGACCTTGGGGTGAGTTGTGGCCATCCAACTCGGGAGTATGCTTTTTCCTTGACACATAGATGAATAAACATAGCTGTGATGCTTTGGTAGCTACTTAATATTAATGTCTATTAGTTATGACATCATCACTGGTACATTATCAGAATTGGTTTACAATAGCAGGCTGTGTTCTGGGAGATGGGTGGTGGCCCAAGCTGCAACCTGCTTTGTTGCAAGGCATGTTATCCTGGCATGCATCTTCCTGGCATGGAAGATTTTGGTTTCTTAGAGAGGAGGCAAACTTTTGTATTCTGTTGGGGATAATTCATTCACGCGAAACTTCACGTTGTCAAGGAGTCCCAAATGATGGCTACAGAACAGACCAGTTGTTGCTGTACAGTGAACACAGGTTGCAGAAACCATAGCAAGGTATGCTTGATTGAGGTGAGCATCACAGCAATCAATCTGTCTCTGAAAAACATAGCTGTGGTCTCTGTCTCTCAAATGCTGTTAATCTCCTTTACCTGTTTGAGGAAAGATAATCCGCAAAAGGATTTGAAGCTGAAGTCATAGAATCATAGAATTGTTAAGGTTGGAAAGGACCTCTGAGACTGAGTCCATCAAGTGTCTTTTCAAATGGAGACATGCTGTGGTGTCTTTTCTTTGTGCAGGTGATGGTTGTTGTGGACTACAAATAGACTTTGGTTTTGGGTTTTTTTTTTTTCTTTTTTGCAGTGTGAGTAACTTCCTACATGAAGTTTAATCATGTTGTAATTGAAGTTTAATCATGTAATTGTGTATGTTGAGAAAGAGGGAAGTTCTTCCTAAGAAAAACCCTTCCTAATTGCAAATGAATTGTAGTGATTGCTAAGTTAGCTACTGGTTAGTCTTGCTTACTGTGGATGCTGTGTGCTTTGCAAGGGATGGCAAAAACATCACGTGTGTCTTGGCTGGAGCAAAGGACTAATGTAAAGAGCACACCACAGCTTTTCAGAATGTGTTGTGTACTTCTCTTTTGTCCTTCTGTCGAATCAGATCCATTTTAGCCTTGCTTTGCTTTGGGTTTTTGTTTTCCTTGCTGGTAATGATGATTTTAATTGATTTCCTTATCAAAGAATCCAGACCTACATTCTAGGAACCAGCAGAAGCCTGCGTTACCATTGTGCTGTGGACTGACATAGCTGCCTGACAGGACGTGTGTCTCTGTCACTATGGGCAGATGGGCTTCCACTTAGGTGTGAGGCTGAGTAAAAGCAGGTCTGCACTGCATTATGAAAGCAAAGATTCACTAACCCGTAGAGTGCCTGCTGAAGCCCAACACTGAGCAAATAGCTCTCCAGGTGAAAAAGGAATGCTAAACGTAATCTGGTAGAAAAAATCTATTGATACATGTGTGCCTCTCCTACAGAACATCCTCCTTTTGAAACTTATAGTAAAGGTTCATAATGATTGCAAATCTTGGTGATGTAATTAGGCCTCAGAGATGCCAGACCTCTCATTTCTTTCGCTGGTAAATCTTTTACATCTCCTTCCGATGTAGCTGCTACCTTTTGTTAGTAGCAGCATCACCAATGCCAGCTGCTGGCAGGATTTTACAATGTTTGTTCTGCTGTGTTCCCTACTGCTTTCCCTGTGGCTTTTCACCCTGTCCCTGCTGTTTCACTGTTTTCCTTTTTTTTTTTTTTTTTTCCTGAAGGAGTTATCAGCAATTAGAAACACAGATTTTTTAACTCAGAATCACAATTAACCACTTCATCTAATTATTGGCTCCATGAAGGCAACAAACTGCAAGTTTTTTTATGAAGAAGAGAGTATAATTACCCAGCTGATCTCCATGTTACAAAGACAAAAGGTGAGCCTCTTAATCCTTCATGCTTGCTTCCTTCCTGGGGTGTCACCTGAACAAAAGAGGGGACCGATGGCTATGTAGCTTGTCTTATGTGTTGGCAAGACAGGGTATGTATCTTCTGCTTTCTGTCACAAACCATTACAAATAACAGCAAGAGTAGCAAAGTTCATTTCTAGCTGTTTACTGTGCAGAAAAATGCAACGGTCAGCATTTATGATAAAGTTTTTGCTGGGAGATTGCAGGAACAAAGTGCCAAAATTTACTCCCCTCTGCTGCCAAGGGTCATCAGCCCTTCCTTAGCTTCTGATGTGCTGTGTCTATTTGTGTTTCTTATCTTAGTTGCTTTATTTATGCTGTTTGTTGGTTTTCTAAAAATGCTGGTGCAGTCAGCGCAGTCAATTTTGGTACAAAACAGACAGGAGAAACATGACTATGGCTTTAAGAAGCTTTTGTGGTATATTCAGGGGGTGAAGTTTTGCAAATTGGGTGTAAGCCATGCTGCCATTTCACTGAACTTGTGTTTGACCACAAGGCTTCTGAGTGTTGGAGGCTTTGAGGAAGAGGTGCTCAGCAGCCCTGCAGCAGTGAGAACAGAGCCTGGCTCCTCCTGAGGCAGAAAGGGCAGCAGTGGTTATGGTGGCTATGGCACCACTTCTACCCAAGCACGTTGCAAGTGGTGATACAGGTGCCGGTGCTGCCAGTCTTGTTACTGGCACCTTTTAGCCTGTGACTGAGTGTTCAACAGTGAGATCAGCAAAGGCCATTTGAGAAGCATCAGTGTGCTTTGCAGTGCTCTTCTTGATCATGGGTTTTGAGCCATTAACCCAACTTAAGAAAGGTGCTCCCCATCTGAAGCACTTGAAACCCTTCAGGCATGATGTTGGAGAGCACTGGAGCAGTTCTGTATGGCAAAATGGAGTTCCCTGAGCACGTGAAAACAGATGGGGAAAGGCGGTGTTGAGAAAACCCATCAGGAAATCAGCAGAAAGGTGCTTTTTCTCTTGACAGCAGTTTACGTCTTTTCCTTCTGAGGTATTGCACAGGCCTGTGGAGAACTTCTTCACTCTTCATGTGAGTCAGAGGAGCCAAGTGAGAGCAAGGAAATGGCACTGTTCCCTGTGGCTGCTCTGTCCTCACGAAGTGCTTGCAGGCAGCCTCTCCACATGTGTGTTTTTTATATCTGTGTTTATTTTCCTGGTAGGACGCTGTGCCTTGGGGCCCATGTGACAGCTCCGCCTCCTGCTTTCGTGGCCTGGGTCCTAGCACTCAGCTTGCTGCAGCACGGCAGCGGCGGGTACAGGCAGAGCTGGGTACAGGCAGTGCCAGTTCCCCAGTAGGGATCAAGGCTCGAAGCAGGAGGCTGGGAGGTGGGAATGGAGGTCGTGCAGGGAGCTACAGGGGGACCCCAGCTGCTGCACTTGGGGGCTGGGGTCATCACTCTGCTGTTGACGATTGTGGCTGTGTGCTCCCTGCCCTCCCTGATGGATTACTGGAAGCGATGGTGGGTGATGAAGCCAATCCCGGGTATTAGCCCCTGCTATCCTGTGCTGGGAAATGCTCTACTCTTGGAGCGGGAGGGAGAAGGTAAGGGCAGCTCACGTCATAGCTCAGCTGTGAGGTCCCTGCACTGTGTGGGGCTTTGCTGGAGGAGCCAGCGCTGGCGAGGTGCTTGGGTGGTCAAGCTGTGGCTGGCTGGCGGGGGTTGTAGGGTGTGCCATCACCTTAAGGTCTCTCTGGGGCTGTGGGCAACCCGCAGAGGGGAACTGTGTGAGAAGGTGGCAGTGGAGGGGAAAGGAGAGGAACTGCACAAATATGGGGTTATTATCAGTCAAAGATTAGCTGGAGGTTCAATCTGACAGTGGCTTCTAGATGCTGATGCTGGACTCGGACCTATTTCCAGTTGTTGGGGAGGTGGAGCATGAACACTGTGGAATGTGCTTTTGTGACAGGGAGGCGTGCTGGGTGCTCTCGCAGGAAGTGCTGTGTCACAACACAGAGCACTGTGTCCCTGTGACTGTTAGCTGCGATCCAAACAAAGCTTTTAGCTTGTGAAGGAAAAATACTTCTTTAAACAATTATCTTCCCCCAAGATGAGCATGTGCCAGGGACTTTAGCATGCTCAGTTGCTGGGTCGTTTTCAGAATTAGCTGTGCCTTAGATTTGTGTATTAGATGCAAAAGAACTTGCTGAGTATTTGCAGTACATTCCTCAAAAGCAAACTTTTCTGTTCTTGTATTGATCAATGGTACCTTCTTTTTGTCAGGTGCTTCAGAGGGCACTAATGTGCTACACATTCCCTTTCTGTTTGGTACGCGGTTTTGCACACGAAAGTATTTCTTGAGGAGTCTATGGTGTGAAAGCGGCTCTGGCTGTGCTGTCAGTGGACCAGCAGACTCTTCTGGGTGTGTTTGTGATGCCTGTGTATGCCAGCCTGCTCTGTGCATATGCGTTCCTGGCTGTGCTGCCATGTATGCTGCAGAAGAGAGAGCAACTTGGTCATGGGAGTGTGGTGAAGCCAAGGACGGGTACAGCATGAGCATGCACATTGTCCAGTGCTGACACATGCTGAGATGTGGTCCCTCTGTTCACAAGGGTGCACGCTCGCATCTTTCTTCTGGATCCACCCCCATATCTAAATGCAGATATGAGACATCTTTCTTTGGTGGAAGTGAGGGCAAGCAGCTTTCCCTGAAGTTGACTTTCGGGAAGCAGTGGCAGGATCATAGTCAGGATGTGTATATGAGCCTGACTGAGACACAAATATTTTTTTCTTTGTTTTTCTTTCTTCTTTTTAAATCTTAAAAGAAAAACAAAAACAAAAACAAAAAAGAACATTGCTTTTCTCTCTCCAGAAAGTAATTTTAGGTTCTGTGGAGCCTCTGATCTCCTTTGTTAGCAGGAATCACATAGCCTCCATGCTTTAGTTAAGTCCATGACCATCTGTCGTTGTTCTTGTTTGTTTATGTAGAAATGAGTGAAGTTTGTGGCTTATAACATTTTTCATTAAAAATGTGACAATTAAAAAAAAAAGGTAGTTTTTAGAAAAAAGGATAAGGATAGCAGAAAGAAAAATGACTTTTCATCTGATGGTGATTTTATTTATTGGTATTGGTAGACAAAGGCTAGAACGCTGATATTTTAATCATGGTGATTTTGGGAAAAAACATTAAAAATTAGCAAAATAATCTGACACTCTTAAGCCTTTTGGATGAGGTGTCATTAGAACTTTGCCTAAGACTAGGGAATGCCGTGTTTGGGTGTCTATTAGGAAACTAATTTTTTTTTCCTTTTTTTTTCCCCTTTGATTTGGGGACCTTTGAATTTTTTCAACTCTGCAGAGGCCTTGGAGGGAGTCATTTATCATTTAATCTGGTTTCTGAGAGAGCAAGGGCACGTTTAATCCTTGAACATCCTGATAGCGGCCACCTCCTCTAGAATTGCAGAATGAACCTGATTGCCCTCTCTGGTGAGATAGCTGGATTTGTGAGCAAGGGAAGAGCAGTAGATGGTGTTTAATTTGATTCAACAAGGTGTTTGATACCATCTCTCATGCTTTCTGTATGGCTAAACTGACAAGATGTGGACTGGATAAGTGGATAATAATGTGGGTGGAGAATTGGCTGGATTGCTGAGCTTACTGGTATGAAGTCCAACTGGCAGCTGGACAATAGTGGTATCTCTCAGGTGGCCCATGGCATAAATAGTCCTATGAGTCTTTGTACCCTTAGAGATGGGGATATCTGAATTGCCATATCTGCAGTGGCCCCATAAGCAGTCCCTTACCCTTCAGTAAGGTTTCTAAAAGGACAAGAATGGAGTTTAATCCTGGAGCAGCTAGCTGTCAAAAGCCCGTGCTAGAATTGCAAACCGTCCCTGATGGTTTGGGCTGTGAGAGAGGGAGAGGATTTAAGCATTTTGGAGTAAGAATTAATTTGTTTGCAGACAAGTGATAACAGTGTAAGGGCTCCAGAGATTTTCTTCAGGAGTCCAGCTATCAGAAAGCAGACATTTCAAGTGATACTGGTTCCTGCGAAGTGCTCTGTCATTACTGTGCACGACATCACGTGTGTGTGCACCACAAATGTAGTACCTGTCAATGAGGTCTCAGATGGGAAAAGGCTTGATGCTGTACTTGGAAAGTAAAGAAGCGTCTTGACACAGCATTTTGACTAGTGTCAGATAAGCTGTAAGCATAGCCTTGATATTGGCTCTAATTGTTGCAAAGAGCATTGCAATACAGAAGGCCCATGCTGCAGTGCTTTGAGACTGCTTAAATTAAACTGCCTTATCTACAGCTAGGAGGGGTTTCTCTAGAATAGAGTGCCTTCAAGAGTGCAGCCATAAAGAAATGCTCCTGCAGTACAGCTCATAGATAGGTGGAAAATATGCTGCTTGGTCATAGTAGCAAGATAAAACTACAACAAAGACGTAAGTACAGGGCATATGGTGAAAATGAGTTCATTACAGAAGTCTTGCTTATTCAGCAAAAAAACCTTCCCCCCCCCCGCCCCCCCCCAAATTCTAATCTGTGTTTTTCATTCCAGGTTTTTTTAAACAATTAAAAATTTACGTTGAAGAGTTCAGGAGTTTGCCACTGTTCAAACTTTGGGTAGGACCATTGCCTGTCATGATTTTGTATCATCCTGACAGTGTGGAGGTGAGTGTGCTTGTCTCCGTCTATTCTACTGTCATGCAAAGCAGTGTCCAACCTGTTAGTTTCTATTCTCTCAATGTAATTTTTGCAAAAAAGGGCTTGGACTGATTTTACTTGAGATTGTCCTCTGACCCAATGCTAAAGAAAGGCTGAAAGTGGAAGAATATAAAAAGCCTGGTCTTGGAAAAAAATAAATACTGAAGATGGCCAGCAAATGAAAGTACCGACTCAGTATGTTTTATACAAAGAAGCTTTTCCTTTAGCTTTGTTTTCACATGTGTGAAAGCTTCTGTTCCCAAGATCAGAACAGACAAGCAGATAGCAGGGAAGATGGGACCACTGAAATAGGGAACATTACGAAATGCAGGTTGCAATGCTTGTGTCAGTTTGACTGACTTCTGCATTAGAACTTGGTGGGTCTGTCTTGATGCCATGAAATGTAGTTGTTAGTTTTGCTGCCTGACAATGATTGTCCCTGAATTGGGAAGATAGAGTTGTTTCTTCGTTGGAGTGTTTATTGAAGAGATGGTACTTCTTGTGAGTTTGGTTAAGGCTGGAAACTGTTGGGTTTTCTCTGAGCTCTGCCTGTGACTTTGTAACACAGATTTTTGCTTTTCAGGAAGATAAGGGGAGTGGTAGTGGTAGTTTTTGAGTATTCCATTGTTTCTCAGGATTGGGATATTTACTGAAAGACTTGAGGGTGTCAACTCAACACTCTTTATACCAGCTTGTGAAATATTGTGCATTTTACTGAGGCTCAGGGCATTTTTGTGGAGGAACTGAGGTTGTGTGAAATAATCTCAAGTGAAGAAATCTCTCCATCTAACAAGTGATGTTTTTTTCTCTCCTTTCTTTTTTCTGACAGGTTATTCTGAGCAGTTCAAAACACATAGAAAAATCGTACCTGTACAAATTCCTGCAGCCGTGGCTGGGCACTGGACTTCTGACGAGGTATAGTGAAATGCAGGTGCATTGCTGTCTTTTTGAAATTCGCAGGATATATGATAGGAAGAGGGCTTGATGGCAGGAATGCTGTGTGTATCTCTGGACAGAGATATAGATGATAGCTGTAGAAGTCTTATTCCTTGTGATCATCTTGGTTGCTCTTTAGCAGCTAATGTCCGATAAAAATCTTTTGTCATTATCTGTTTCTTGGCAAATTCGGCCACTGTTGCTTTTTTTGCCCAGAGGCTTGAAATGAATGTGAGTTTTAGGAAGTTGTATCCTATGGCAAGTGGTGTCTTTTAGTCTGCAGTGCTACATGCTGGATGTTTTTAATGTTGTGATGTGTGTCAAGTGGTTGGACTGTGGCAGAACTGTGACAGTGTGCATTGCTTACCTCAGCTGGTGATGCTGCAAATCAGTAGGATAGGCCTGAGGTTGGTGATGCTTTGGGGTAGGATGGGAGAGTATCTGCACCCTGTCCTGGGTAAGAGTGCAAGTCAGGAGTGGAGGGAGGGAGGAGCAGTGATGTAAGGGTTTGGTGTCCTCCAGTCTTGGGAGGGTCAAGGAGGGTTTGGTCTGGATGATGCAGATATTCAAGAGTCAGAGCAAGGCGAGTGTAGAGCGGCTCTGGTGCATTTGTGCCACTTCTGTGTTTTTGTGAGAAGGTCAAGGTCCCCCTATTAGCAGTGGAGCTTTTTTGCCTGTTTGGAGCCCTCAGAGATGAGCTCCTCATGCTTCATGATGGGACCATGGTGTCGTAAAAGCCAGCTGAGATCACATGGTGTGGGAGGTGCAAGTTTATGTGAGAGCATGAGAAATGCCTTTTATCCTGAGTTTCATTCATGTCCTTAAGAAAGCAGTAGTCAGTAGCAAATTGCAGAGTTGAGGTCCATGGGTGTCAGGCATGGTGTATCATCACTATTAGTCTTCTTCCTTACTGGTTGTTTTGTCTCCAGTAGACTTAGAGGTGTTTTGACTTCCTTGCGCTTGCAAAAACATAATGGAGGAGAACGTTCCAGTATCTGGTGATTAAGAGCAGTAGTGGTAGACAGCAAGCAGATAAGCTGGCCTGAGGAGTGCCCCAATAGCAGGTTAACAGAAGTGGTGTGATGGTTTACCCTGTAAGCAGAGCTGCCAGTTGTGTGACTGTGGGGCATGTGATTCAGAAAAAGAGAACAAGAACCCCCAGGAAGCTGGTGTCATCCGCTGTGGCTGCATGCTCTTTCACTGACATATTGGAGGTGGTTGCCTGTCTCCAAGGAAGTATTTTGTAGCCAGACCTTGAGGCAGTCATTTGTGTAATGTCCATGGATCCTAGTTCTCTGCAGTCCTCATTTCCTAGTCAGTGGATGAAGGCAAGCATGGGTAATGATTCACAATGTGATGAGTTGATGCCTTGATGCTGAATAGCTAGTTTGTCCTACAGATGGCTTCTGCTCAGTCCTTCTGAGCCTGTGCACTGAGCAAGCACGAGGCTGTGTTGCCTGAAGGCTTGTTGGCATCTCCTTTTGTTGAGAGCAGCTATAGAAATGGTGGCTTGTGCTTCGAAGAGAGCTGGAGCAAGAAATATTTCCATTTTGCTTCTTCTAGAGGGTGCTATGGACAAAACTATGGAAGAGTCATCTACAGTGTGTCCATCTGTGAAGGTGTTCCAGGCTGCAGTTTTTACTGTGTACTTCCTGTGATGGTGAGGGTTTTATTTTTGACTTGGAATTTTTAACCCTTCCTTCTCCCTGTTAATTTTGCAGCACTGGAGACAAGTGGCGGTCACGGAGGAAAATGATAACTCCCACATTCCACTTTGCAATCTTAACTGACTTTCTAGAGGTAATGAATGAACAAGGAGGTATTTTGTTGGAGAAACTTGAGAAGCATGTTGACAAGGAACCATTTGATATCTTTATGGACATCACTCTGTGTGCCCTTGATATCATCTGCGGTAAGTCCTCTTCAGTTATTGTGGTGGGGCTATGATGCAGAGGCTCATGAGTACAGCTGTGCCATGTTGTGTGAGGAGACAGTTGAAGAGGAATGTCCCTGCATATTATGTGAATGCATTTCCATTGTCCCAAGGCAATCCTTTCTCCTAGGGTGTCTTGTGTGCATCTGAGCAGGTGAGTTTGTGGGACAGGCAGGGCAGAGGTAGAAGTCTGAAATGAGGTGGTGTTGAGGACCAGGGTTCCTGGGCATGGAAATGTAAAGCGAACTCATCACCTGGAAAGGGATGTGTGTATTCACCTGTCGAAGGGATGGTGTGGTGACAGTCAGAAGCTGGGAGCAGTAGTAACTTATGTACAGGGACTCTGCATTTCACTTTGCACTCATGAACTGTTGATGATTTCCTCCTTCTAGAAACTGCGATGGGCAAGAATGTGGGTGCTCAGAAGAATAAGGATTCTGAGTATGTTCGTGCTGTCTACAGGTAAATGGACATTTTCCTTGGCTACTTTGCAGTTGGGCTGGAGTTGCTGCTGCTGGTGTCAGGAGTTCATCTGCTGTGAGCCAGGAGCGAGGGCTGGGGGGGGTCATAGATGGAGGCAGAAAGCCAAGAAGGCAGGAAAAACTCCTGCAGATTTTGATGCATTTTCTGGTATGAGTATATGCAATGGGAGGCTGAGGCTCTGAAGAGGTGTCAGCTGCCATTCAGTTAATCCATTGGTACAGGAGGTTAAAAAAAAAAAAAAGTGGAGTTGCAACGCTTCATATCTGCATGTCTGGCAGAATTGGGAGAGTGCTGTTTTAGACAACATATTAAAGCTGAGGCACTGCTGCTCTGTAGTTCACAGCAGTATTTACACCATTCAAATTGTGACTGTCCAGTGGATAGGAAAAGCATGGTCCATATTCCTGCCATACTGGTGTGTCAACCTAGAGGAGATGTAGCTGCTTGTGGCATCTCACCCCTAGCCTTTGATGGGGCTCCACAAAAAAGGGGTGGAGTTAGAGGGTTTGATTGCCATCGGTTCTGTGGCCTTTCCCAAATTGTACGGCAAGTGGGCCCAAAGTTGGCCTAAATGTAATAATTACTCCTCAAAGTCTCCTTCTGCAGCCAAAAGCGCGTGCAAGAGCTGAATAGCAATGACAATCAGTCCTTCCAAATGTACTCCATCTGTGTTTGAGCATACTTGAGGTCTCATATTCTTTATTTTAAATACTTTTCATGTGCTGTCTGGCATATATGGTATCTGGACAGTCAAGTAGGAATGTAATGCTTTCCGATGGCTGTTTGAGGTCATGGGGCAGATATTTTGGAACCCTGGCATCAGTAGTCTTTTCAGGATGTATGTGTCTTTTCAGCATGGTCAATGCTTTACTGATGTGGAGTGGGACTGGACTGGATGACTTAATATGTCTGTTTCAAGAGGATTCCCACTAAATAAGAATATGCTCTCCTTCTCAGAGATCAGTGCTTAAAGATATAAATCATGGTGATGCTGGGACAGGTGACAGAAATTTTGAGATGGTTTAAAATCAGGAAACAAATATGAACAGCCTTCCCTTCAGATGAATGGGTTTAAACCCACACAATATGTTAAGTTCCACTTTATTGAGGGAGGTAGAACTTTTTTTTTGTTCTTGAAAGTGTGCTGTAAATTTGTTTTTTGTCAAGAAATGTTACATGAGGTAATTGTTGTGCCCCTAGGATGAGTGATCTAATCCAACAGCGACAGAAGAGCCCTTGGCTTTGGCCTGATCTTGTATATATGCTGTTCAAGGAAGGAAGAGAGCATGAGAGGAACCTCAGGATCCTTCACAATTTTACAGATAGAGTATAGATTCTTTTTTTTTTTCCATTTTTTTTTTCATGGTACATTTTAGTGTTGGAGTGAAGTCTTGTGGTCAGTAAAGAGCTTCCAAATGGGGGTGAGGTTCAGCCCCCTTGATATTCATGTATTAAGAGGAGAACTATCTCTCTTTTGGCATGCCGAGGAATTCCCTGAAAAGAATACAACAGCTGACTTCCCTGTCAGGAGCTCTGTCGTATTTAAGCAAGGGACTAGCAGGACTTACAGGTCCTTGACAACCAACCAAACAACAGGAATTCATTGAACTCTTGTTCTGCCCCAGATGCTCCACATCTGAATCGCCTGCAACAGCTCACTGCCAAGTTTGTAGCAGTAAGCATAGGGCTCTGCTTGGTAATGCTGCTTGGTCCAGCCCTCAGAAATGGAAGCCTGTATTCATTTTCCCCTATTCAGAGCAGAACTGCTGAGATGAGCAAACATATGCAGGTCCCCACATCAGCAATAAGACACTTCAACACAGAAACCATTAAGAATACATCACTTACTTGGCATAAAATGCAGTGTTCTCTCACCATGTTAGACTGTGCAAGTAACGCCCCTTTCTCTCACCAAATAGTTCCCATGCTATTCTTGCCAATGGTTTCCCTCCCAAAGCTAATGTTAGGATGTTACCAGGGAGGCTGTTTTCCCTGAAATAGATGTATGTACCCCACGATGTCATTGTATCAATGCCCACGAAAAAAGAAATAATCTCTGAACTTTCGCTACATATAATGAGCCGCACTGACTCTGTGTTGTTTTCAAGTAGTTCATGTTTTGCTTCCTTTTATTGGGAATTGCAGCAGTGAGGCATGAGAGCAGCTCTTAAAGGGACCTAAGGTAACACTCTCTTCCCATGCTGGGCTGGTGCACTGAATATAAGAAGCCAAATCTTAGAAGATGACAAAGGAAGAGTAAATAATAATATCACCTAGTGTAGGTGCTGACAGAAAGCACTGAGACAAAAGGTGGTTCAATATGTGTCTTTATATGTGTACGTTCAGTGAGAGAAAAAATGCGTGTGTGTATAACTGTATTTTTTTTTCCTGTTCAGTGCTTCCTCTGAACAGAATTGCTTACTCTACAGCCTTTGGTTTTAATTATTTTGTTGTTGTTGAGAGCAATACCAGTTTATTGAAGGGTTCTGTTTTGCTGTTATGACAACGGTGGCAGCAGCAAGAAATCTCTGTCTGTCACTGGGACTGTGCTTTGACCTAAAAAAAGGGAAGTTCAACCATTGCACTCATACTGAAGAAAATTTGGGAAGCTTTAGTGTAGTGGTTCCAGCCGTGCTATGTGTAGTCCTGATGAAGGGTTGTGGGGTGCCCTGGCTTCCCTTCAATTTCCTGCGTTCCCCAGAGGCTGGAGATGTGATCCTTTCCTTAGTTATTGGATAGGGTAGAGAATATCTTCCTGGTGATCAGTCTGTTCAAACTGTGGTGATGTTTTTTGATTTGCTGTCACTATTGTTGGCATTCACAGTTGGCTTGTTCCAGATATTCTGGATGTGTTTACACTTCTTGGTGATCAACACGTTGTTTGCATAGTTTGGCTATCTATTTTCTTGATCACACAAAGGCTATTCAAGGTTCATTCTATTGCTTGGGACAAGAGGGGTTGGTCATATTTCACCTACTAACACAAAAAATCAGTTAAAGTTCATGAGCTAATGCTGACAGCTATGCTAACTAGCTCATGTAGACTGCTACAAATGAATGTTGTTTTAATAAGTTGGGACAAACTTGAGTGATGTGCGCATGTGCTGTGTGCATTATATCTAATGTAATGGTTCTAATCTCAGGTCATTGCAGAAAAAGCTTCAGAACTTGAAAACACCAAGCAAATGAAATGTGATACTGATGGCAACTGTGAAGAAGGTGGCTCCAAAAAGAGAAAAGCTTTCCTGGACCTGCTACTGAATGCAACAGATGATGAAGGGAACAAATTGAGCTACAGAGACATTCGTGAAGAAGTGGATACCTTCATGTTTGAGGTACCCAAGGAACCCATTGGTTTGTAGTTTTTGTTTGCGCGCCCTGTTCCCATCGCTTGCCCAGAACCTGAGATTCACCATTTGCAGGTAGTGACTCTTCCTTTTCTTAGTTCAGGAGGTTGCTTTTGATATGAAGTTATTTTAGCCTTGGAAGCCTAAGAGGAAATCTCTATATGATAGAAACTACTGAAGGATAGAAACATTTGATCCAGAATTGTGTGCCCTGGCAAAATGTTGGGCAATAGACATGTGGCAGGCCCTGCCTATGTGATCAGGCTCTACTCATGAAAGCAGGTGAGTAATAAGAGCTTAATGGCTGATGTGGGCCATGGGCTCTCAGCTCCTGTTGCAAACCTCATTAATGCTAAAGAGAGCTCTAAATGGTTTCAGTGTTTTGCCTTGCATTTTGTCAGCTCTCCTCACATTTTGTCCCTTGCCACATTGGCTGTAACGTCCTGGTTCTGTCGTCAACTGCATTGGTGTACTGTCTTCTCATGTCTGGTTCCCTGTCCAGTGAAGGATCTAACCAAGACATTCACAAGTGTTCCACACACCTCCATTAGGTAGACCTGAATTCTGTCTCAGAAGAGCTTAATTCAGAGTCATATTACTGCTGTTGTAACCTAGAGAAACTCTCTTCCCATCTTACCACTCCTGTACTACTCTGTAGCTGAATTTTGAAAAGGTGCAGCATCCTGAACTTCGCAACAAGTGCACCTTTTTAGTACCAAAATCCTTTGTCGGTTAACTTTTTTCTGTTCCCCTCTCCCCTCCCTCCCTTTTTTTTTTTTTTTTTTTTTGTTCCCCTTCTCTTTGACCTCCTGTGGCCACTGTACTGTGTCTCCTTAGACCCTTTTTTGGATAGTTTTGTAAAGGCTACAGATTGTGTCCATTGTATCTCTCCTGTGGTAATTGTTGGCTCCCCAGATGTTACGTTGTTGACTGGGCAGTAACCAAAAAGATGAATATATATCTGTTTCATTGTGTAGATACTGATAGTTCATGCAGCTTCCAAGAAGCAGAGGACAGGGATGTTTGCTTGGATTATTTCAACACTTTTACCTCTTGGTCAGCTTTCAGGCACCTGACAGAATCGTGGGTCATCTTGTATCCTGATAATCAGTGTGTTGGATAGAGTTCTTCACTCTTGATTTTTGTTTTTCTCATGGTCGTGGGACTCATAAGTCTCATTTTCCATACTACCTGCACACCCAAGTATTTACAAATCCTACTTATGCACAGGAATGTTGTTGAAGTGAATGTCTCTGTAAATCTGGACCTCTAGGGCCATGATACAACAGCAGCGGCTATGAACTGGGCCCTGTATTTACTCGGACATAATCCCGAAGCCCAGAAGAAGGTTCACAGAGAACTGGATGAGGTGTTTGGTATGTTTCCATTCCCCCCTTCATTGGGGTTGTGGTGGTGGTTGCATTTATGAGTGGGGATGTGGTACGTTATAAGCCTAGATGTAGAAGGGGAGGTAAGAACATGCCTTGTGGCCCTTCTGGAGCTTTCAATAGCTAGAGGTGGTTGGGACGGGTGCTGGAAGGTCTGTAGCAGAGTACAGCCAACCTTACGTCTTCGGGGCAAGGCATGCATGTTCATTGTATGTGTAGCACCACCTCCTGTGTCGTCTTGGTGCGTGATGAGAGTTCCTGGAGGGAGCTGGGATGAGTTTGTTTAACCAAAAATGGGGAGTTTTGGTCTTGCTCATCCCCCTGTTTGTTTTGGACAGGCAACACTGAGCGTCCTGTTACAATGGACGATTTGAAGAAGCTTCGATACCTTGAGTGTGTTGTGAAAGAAGCCCTTCGGCTCTTCCCTTCAGTTCCACTGTTTGCGCGTGCCTTGAGAGAGGATTGCTGTATTAGTAAGTAGTGTCCTGCATTTGCCACTCCCTATCCTGCTAGCATCTCCTCCGTGGAGGGGCTTCCCAGGTAAAGAGCAGCATTGTTTTATTTTTTACTGTGCTGTTGTGTATAGAAAGTCATGTGTTTGCTGTTATTTCAACCCTTCTCCCTTTCCGTTTTGTCTTTAGGAGGATATTGGGTACCAAAAGGCACAAATGTTATTGTCATAACTTATGCCCTGCATAGAGACCCTGAGATCTTCCCTGAGCCGGAGGAGTTCAGGCCTGAGCGATTCTTCCCTGAAAATTGTAAGGGAAGGCACCCATATGCTTATGTGCCCTTCTCAGCTGGTCCTAGGAACTGCATTGGTAGGTAGCTGAAGAGGAAGCCCTTGTAATGTGACAGTGCTGGTTTTGGTGTGGGAACTGTGGCAGCAGCAAGTGTATCAGAAATGTAAGTCTTGATGTGCCTGCTGGTCTTGTCCTGTCCTGTCGTCCCCCCTGGCCCCCAAATTCTGGGAACTCTCTCCCCTGCAAACTGGGCGCTTGAGCTGCCACATTTTGTTTCTTCCCAACGGTTTTCTTTTTTCCCAGGGGCCAATGTCTATCATGCTGGTATTTTCTCGTCGCTGCCTGTGCAGCCTGGCAGCATGTTAATAGGCTCCTGTGTTAGGACAGGATTGCTTCCAAATTTCTGATCTTCAGTGTCAGCAAGACAGAGCAAGAGAAGGCAAATGTCCTGCACTTGTTTTGCTCTGGAAACATCTCATCTGTCTATCTCATGATCTCAGCTGGGTGTTCCAAACATGCAGTCTGCAACTGATGTATTCTTTCCCTCTTTCTCACACTGTTGTTGCTCTGGCGTTTTCGCTGTTGTCCCAGAACTTGTTAGCTCTTCAGGTCTCACTGAAACATCTGGCATTTACCTGTGCTCAAAGTAGAGGCATCGTTGTTTATATCGTAGAACACATGAAAAGACTGTTCCCTGCACTGATCATAAGTGCAGGTGGGGAACATTCAGCGATTCTCATGACATTTACAAGAACAGGAAATAAAACTTCTTCTGGGTTTTTGGATTTGTTTGTTTTCTTTTGGGGGGTGGGGTTGTTTTGTTTGTTTGTTTTTAATTTGTCTCATTTGGAATAGGTGCCCTTCCCATAAGAACAGCAGACTAGATCTTCCTGTGTTCCAAAGAGGAATCTAATTTAATATTACATGTCTAGCTAGTTCCTGGGTGTACAGGAACATGTGCAGGAGAGGTGGTTCATTAATATCATTGCAGAAATACATCACTGTGTACATGTGTAAGACATCCATATGTGCATATTATACAGAGAGGAACGCAGAAAAAGTTTTGAGCCCTGGGTTTTGTGTCCTGTTCCCATTTTCAGTTTAGTTTGAGTGAACTGCCAGAATTGTGACACTTGGTTTGGTTTCCCTCATATTTCTCTGTTTTCCCATTTCCTCCTCCACCTTTCTCTGTAATGTAAATTGAACTTTGCCCTCTGTGCTACCAAATCATCAGTGTGTGTGATGCTTTGTCCATTGAAGGAAGGTCTGCCTGTTGTTCTGTTGCAGTTGTATCTCCTTTGCTCCTCTTTGCATATATGGAGCAGTGGGATTTGTCTCTCCTTGCAGTCCCTGTGTTGCATCTTCTCCTGCTCTGGTCTGTCATCCATTCCCCCCTGCCTAGTCCATCCAAGAGACATGCTAAGACTGTGTTTTGTATTAGTTCCATGTAAAGTGTTGACTGTTTCCTCTTTGCTGTTTGAGTTCTGTGTACTGTGGGAAAGAGGACGTGCTGTGGATTGTCCCAGGAAGGCCAGAGTTGTCACACAGAGAAAAGTGCTAGTTTCAGTAGTACCCATGTGACCTTGATTTTTGGCTGAAAGCCAGTTCTGTTCTTAAGGCAGATGCACAGTCCTTGCTGTCCTGTGTTCCTAGTGACCATGCAAATGCAGCAACTGTTGATGCAACCTGAATAACATCTTTTTTTTTTTTTTTTTCTGCCCTGTAACTCGTAGGTCAGCGCTTTGCACAGATGGAGGAGAAAATTCTTCTAGCCCTCATCCTGCGGCGCTTTTGGGTGGACTCATGTCAAGAGCCAGAAGAGCTTGGTATAACTGGAGAACTGATTCTTCGTCCAAATAATGGCATCTGGATTAAGCTGAAGAGGAGGCCAAATGCTGGATCAGAATGAAAGGAAATAAAAGATTTTATTTTTCAAAAAACTTCCAAGTTATTTAGGCTTAGATATGTTTTTAAATCGGATATTTTGATGGCAGTCCAGAAATTTGTTGAAACTAAAGTTGTTATTAATTGTTTCATTAAAGATGATGATGTAATAACCCTAAATTGCTCTACTTTTCTAGTACATGTGAACTTCATGTTCATCTTTGAAGTGCAAGTCTTTAAACATCAAATCTTAGTGCCTTATCTACTTGGATGAAACTATTTTATTGCAACAGTGCAAAAAAACTTAAATTATGGTAGTAGCAACAGTAATGCCTGTGATGGAACGATCTGGTTATATTCCATAGCATTTGCGAGGTAACTGATAGTCTCAAATCTCTGTGTAGTTTTCAGGTTTCTTTCGTTCTGAAAGGTGCAAGTGATCAATTCTTCCACTTGGCACAATTTTTTTTTCTGTTTTGGTGATGACTGCATCTATGAAGACAAAGGAAGAGTCTGTCATAATTTCAGTCTTCCTTTGTAAGCATTTACAGTAATTCTTAAGTAGTGAGTGCTCTGCATTATTTTTTAGCAAAGTATACCATAAGCATTAATCTGTATAATCATACCATGAACTAGATAGTGTGCAAATTACACACAGGATTTCATAATGACAGAAACACTGTATTATTACAAATTTTGAGAATAAACTTCTTCTATGCCTCAATATGGAATGAAATTATATCTGTAAAAATTACATGCCTGGGTGTAGGTAAATTACTGATGGATAATTATTTCTTATCATCAGTTCCTCTGGGGTGATCAATTGACCAGATTTTACTGTGTTAGTCCAGGGTGAAACAATGAGCCAGTCTGCTCTTGCCTTCTAGGGTCCTGAAGGCAACATAGAGGATTTCTTGCTAATTGATGTTAAAGAGGAATTGCAGTGATGGAATAAAGCGCCTGTGAAAGTTTCTGACTGTTTGTACCTCCAGGACAAGTCAAAATCTGCAACAAGCCACACAGCTGGAGAATGGATTCTCCATGACTTTTGTAAACACTGAAGAAAAAGCTGGTGCCTAGACCAAGCTGAGGTTCTCTAGCTGGTCTGCACTTTACTTCTGCCCTGTGCTTTGGCACACCTTTTGGCTGGTGTGTGTTACCCCAGCATGACCCTGGCACTGTACAAAGAAGGGTGCACACCGATAACCACACCTCTGTCTTTATCTGCTGATGCTGCAGTTGCTCTTGCCACTGTGGTTGGCGGTGGGGGTTTTAGGGGTGCTATCACCTTTAGGTTGTTCTGGGCCTGTAGGCAACCTGCAGAGGGGAACTGGATGAGAAGCTAGAGGTCAGAGCTGATATGGCTAATAGGGACTGGTCCACCTCTAATGATTAATGTGTTGCAGAGTAAGAAAGGAGTAGTCTGTCCTTATTGGTTTTGTTGACCTTTACAGATGCTTTTCTTTTTTCTGTTTCCTTGTGCCCTTTTAACAACAGTGGTTTAATACCTGGGATACTGCTGTGCTTTGTAGAACATCAGAATAGAGAGAAAATAATTCCTATGTTTTCTAAATAAATTAGAGGTTCCCTTGAACTTGCTGAATTCTTTATACTCTGATAAACCTAGTTTTTACCATTTTCTGAGGATCTTATAAAAATAAAGGATTTAACTGCTTAGTTTACATAAATGAAATCACAGACCTTGACAAATAGTTTATTGTAATTGCTACCTTTCTTTTGCCATTAAGAAAACAAAAGTCATGTAACAATAATAATATGGTTACATTCTTCAGCCTTCATTTTCAAAGATGGGTTTCATTGCTAGATAATAACAAGAATTTAAGTTTACAGGGCTGATTGTAAAAATTGTTTTCTCTATAATGAGATAACTTTCGAGACTACCTTCTTACGTTAATACACATAAAACAAATGACACGTTTTCTAAAGAGACTCTAAGTTAAGGAATTATTTAACACTTTTGGGTATTTGGTAATGTGAGCTTTGCAGGTATACAAGATTTGCATATGGAATACATTTTCTCAGGATATTTGGTATGTAGCTGAAACCTGGAGAGGTACCTCATGTTTTGTTGAACTGTATCCTTAAATTGAGGACTTTCAAGACAAATGAAAACTAATATTAATTCCTTCTCTTCTGTGTGATCCATTTTGTGGAAACAGTTTTTAAAATTGACCAAATGATAACAATTCTTTCCATAAGGAGATAATTTTTCTGATATCTATCTACAATGACCAATATTTTGCTTGTGCTTTGTTTTTGTGCCATACTCTTCTCATACAATGGGATCTCAAGTAAGTTGTAATTACTTTATGATCTCTCATGGGAACAAGAAAAATAATTGAGATAAAAACTGGATAAAACTGTAATGAGAAACTCATTATTAAAAGTACATGGGCTCAAATGCTGGCACAGGGTTACCAAAATGGAAAATCCCTATTTAATGATGCACATAGTATCTTTGCCAAGATGAGCACTGATGTAATCCTGTAGTCTTTGTGTTGAGAGCTGTTCTGAAAAGGCAGTGACCTCTCATCTTTTGTTGTGAAAGCTGGTTCTGAAGCAATCTGAGGCTGCTAAGGAAATAAATATTGAGGCAATCAATACTGAAAGAACAGGAACTTTCTGCCTGCAGGGTAGATGTTGGATACCTTGCGTTGTGTAGTGTGTGTCCTTTTATTAACCTGAGTCATGTGGTGTGTAAATGCTGGTTGTGGTCAGCATCAACCCTTGAGGTTTGTTGTTTGTTTGTTTTTTTAAACCCTGTAGGACTTAGGAATGCAGTGCAGCCTTGCCAGGTTTCCTGATAAAGTAATGGGACAACAAAATACTGTGTCATAAAAACTGCATGTGCATAGCAGCTGTTTGTGATTTTGTCCTGATGGCTAGGTATCTGCTGATGGTATGAAGGTAGTGGCTGAACTCCTTTGTATAGGGTAATCTCAATGATGCTAATCATGGGGTGGTGCTGGCTCTGTTTCTGAAATATGACTGCCTTGCTGTAAGAAGTTGATAGCCTTGTCTCATATAAAGATCCCATTTGTATGGTAACAGAAAGGACACAACTTTCTACTGGGATGACAGAAATAGAGTGCGTGAGTGTTTCCAGATCATGGTTTACAGCTGTTATGAAGAAAACTGACAACAAACCCTCTGTGTGACCTCTTGGGTGGTGCTGCTTGAAAGTGCTTCCAGGGCTGCCTCAGAGCCACTAGAGGTTTCCAGCCACTTTGACCCAAACTTCTTTTTGGGCTCTGAAAGCTGCGTGTTTGGGACACACGCAGGAGGTGGACTAGTGGTGCTTACGACATCCGCCTGCCTTCCTGAATTTAATCCTCATGCTGCAAAAGACAAACACTCACGTATAGATGTTAGTATACTGCTGCATATAGATCCTCTTGTCATGTGTGATCTAACATGTCATCTCACTGATACTCCTCTTCCAGCAGTTGAAAGACTCAAAGAGCCTTTGGAGAATCCTACCCCACTTTCCTTCCTAAAAGCACTATCAGTGCCACCTCCTGGCAAACCTCCCAGTACAGTACTACCTCAGTTCATAGGCAGGTCATATTTAGAAGATGATCTTCATAGTGCATGGATTAAAAACTAAATTAATTCACTTTCTAAAAAAAAAAAAAATCTGAGATTCTTCTGAAAATGGGAGTTCTCTGCTAAGTATAACTCCATCTTTTGCTCAAGAAATGGGCTTTTATGATCCATGCCTGGAGTGTAGCTTGTGGAGATGGAAAGTGTTCCTTGAAAATGCAAATTATTTTGAGTGAAGAGAGGCAGTCAGTTAGCAAAAAACTGTATGCCCAAACCTCCAGACCTGACTCCAGGCTAGTAGTTCAGGGACACATATAACATGCTCAAGAGTTTGACAATTTACAGGGCCTGGTCAAGACACTGGAAGCCTTCAGTATGTTGAAATGTTCTGTCTTCTCTAATGTCTAACAATAACCAGCATCAGGTGTTCTAGCTGTAAGCAGCAAGGCCTTGGGCAGTTATGTGATTCTCCATTTATAAGAAAAAATCAAATCTATTTATAAGAAAAAATCAAAAGAAGCCCTCTTACAAAACAAACCCAGTAGCGATTTGTTGTTTAATATTCTATTTTTTCTATGATCCTGAATTTGGTCTGCATTGACTTCTTATTTGACATCTGATGTGCAGTTATTTCTGGGCTGTATTTCTAGGAAGGCTATTGTTGACATGTAATTGCAGGATATGGAACTACTATATGGCTTTTCTTTCCATACAATATGCAATCCAGCACTTCCCACAAATCAGTGAATAACTTATTCTAGCCATCCTTTTGCAGCCATTTTGGGTGCAATCAAGTCAAACATGAGAAGACTTTGGCCTAGTGAGAGAGCGGATTCTTCACTCAGATAATGTCATCTGGACTCAGATGAAAAGGCTCCAGATTGTTCATTGTAAAAAGGAAAGATCAAGATTTAATTTTTAGAACTTGTTTTAGCAGCATTTGGTGTTTCACTCTGTCCTTTGTCCTATACATAGTGATAACCATGCAGAATTAAAGATATACAGAGAATACTTTAGAATATTTGTTTGGTTGTTTTTTTTTTTTACTGGAGCATTCAGAACCAGGTTCATGATATTATTATAGCACCCTCATTCAAATGGAAGGATGTCCATAAAGCCATATCGAAATGAGAACTTGTGTTGTTCCTGTCTTACTGGTACCTACCTTCCCTTATTCCCTCTGAGATGGTCTTCCTCTTGTTCTGTGTCACAACTGGCAGGTGTCTCATCACAAAGAGTAGATCCTCTCCCATGTTGAAGCTGCTTTTTGAATAGGATTGCCGTAAGAAATGTAGGATTTTGTTCTGGCAGGCAGAATTAGACCTAAATCAGACTAATGTCCAGTCATTCATTTCCTGAGGTGAAACAATTCAGTAATTCCTGCCACCTTTCCTGCAGCTGAATCAGATTTTGCATAAATCGCAGTGGCAATCAGCAGAAAGCAGTATCAAGCTAGTAGGCAATTGCACTGCCAGGGAGGTTTCATCTTAAAGAACTTGCTGACAGCTTAGGCTGAAGCAGGTTTTGGTTTTTTTTAAATACTAAGTCAAAATGAAAGGGAGTCAAAACAGAGGCAAGCACTCCATTTTGTTTCAGATGATTCATCTAAATTTTGTACTTGTATCATCAAAAATTTTCCCATTTTATCAAAATGTTTTGATGAGCTCTTTTAACCCTGCCATCTGAATTACTAAATCTTAATTACAATATCCCAATTTAGTTGCCAGAATATTATTGATAGCTAAATGAATACAAGGAGGGAATTCAGACAACAGTAACCTTATATGTGGAACCTTTATGAGCCCAAGGAGTGTTTGATGGTTTTGGTATTCTGTGCACTGTAAATTTCTAGCTCTTCCCCTAGTTTAAATCATGTAATCTCTTTGGATTTCAGTGAAGCTCAGTAAACTGATAGCAGCTGAGAATTTGTCTCAGGATATTTTATAATTTGTTCTATAATAAATATGTCCTGTAATATAATAAACAATAATTAATTCAGGAACTTAGGGTTTATGCACATTCTCTTCTCTGTACAGAAGTACAACTCTATTGATTTGAGTAACAGTGCAGCGGTGTAAACAGGGGAGCAGTTGTCATGTGAATGCCCACTGAAAGAGAATGCATTTATTTTTCCAAAGTGGGTGTGCTCATTATGATTCTCTTTGAACAGCATTGCTGCCTTATTTCTTAACTTCACCATCAAATCCAACTGATGCCCATATACATGTAGTTAAAATGATGTATGCTTTTGGAAGGAGTGTGATATCTAAATTTGAGATCTGCTTTAAGAAAGCCTTTTTTTCTTTTTTTTTTTATGACTAGTTTGCTTATGAAACAAACAGCCATCACCAAAAGATTCCTTTTCCTGAGACAAATTTGTAAAACAGACATAATGGATTATAGAAATTAAGTCTTACAGAAGCTTCTGATGAATGGCTATGACTGCATATTGTATAATGAGACAATATGTTTTTTTCTGCCAATTTGAGCTGTATACCTTATTTTTCCAAAAGTGTGGGGTTGGAGTCTTTGGGTGGTTTTGTTTTGTTTTTTAATAAGACAGTAATGAACTGGAATAACACTGCCCAATATCTGAGCTGGAAAGCCCAGATGAGAAATGACAAGTGAAGAAATTAAAAGTGCTTGGAGAGAAGTTCTAATCTCTTTGTGCCACCAAGTGAAATGCACAGAAAAAAAAAAAATTGAATACTAGTGCAGGTTGAGCAACACAATTTCTAAATTCAGCTTGTTTTGTTTATAAGTGTTCAGATACATAGTAGGTTTTGTGATTACTTGCAGGATTATGAAAATCCTGTAATTTGAAGTAAAGGTGATAATTTTTCTAGAGGTGTAAAAGATTGTCATCGTTTTATAGATGAAAGAGACTAAGTGACATACTTGTGGTCACACAGGAAGGCTGGAGATGGTGTGATACACTTTCCCAGAGCTGTACTCCCATGATACCTCTACACCCTGTGGCTGATGGAAAACCTCCTCTTCCGAGCTGAAGGTCAGAGCTGTACAGGCATCTTAGTCTCAAAACACTTCATGTTACAGGAATAAACTATCAATGTGTTTTGCAGGTAAGCCTTCTATCACTCTCTCTTGTCACTGTTACATACTTAGAACAGAAGAGAGCACATAAAAATTAAAGCTGCTCTACTGAAAACATTTGAGTCCTCTCCTACAAGCATGTCAGGGCAAAGCAAATTGATACACAGGGGAGTATGAAGACTTTCTTTGAGACAGTTCTTCCTCTGTAAGGAGGTGTTAGAGATCTTGCTGGCCCATAGAGAAGTCATTTCAGTCATGAGGATGCTCAAAAGTGTCACAGCTGGATGAAATGTTTTGATCTAGATATTTTTTGAGTAGAGCATATGTATCTGTCTTTCCAGCATATTCAGTCTAAAAGAAAAGAGGAAAAAGACTGGGGAGGAGGGAAGATTTGTCCCTTTGGCAATTTAACTATGAAATGAAACACTTTTTTTTTTTTTTTTTTTTTTTTTTTGAGTTGGAAGAATTTTCTTGTTTGAAATTTATTTTGCTTTGGTTACATGTTAGAAATCAAACCAAGTGATTCAGAGCAGCTATAAATTTTGACTTCTTGTTATTGCATTTACATTTCATATATCTGCAAATGGGTTTGGTTTTTTTTTTCTGGCTTCCAGCAAACTTAAGACGCTCTTGGTTGCATCTAACAACAAAATAGGAGTGTAGAAAGGGCCGCAGTAAAACTACTTGGAAGATAGACAGGATAATTTCTGCAAAGTACAGAAAAGGAGGAATAAGAACTTGAACTGATGTTAAAGAAAACGGAGCACAGAATACACAGTTGAAGAATACAGCTGTCTCTATTTGCCAAGGGCATGCCTCAAGAAAATGGTAGAATAGTCAGAAAACATAGGTGACGGTTGTGTCCTCAGTTACAGTAGTTTCATAATGATGTCATTTACTTGAGTCTGAGTCACTAGTCTTACTGATTTCATGTGGATTTCCCTCCCACCCCAGCTCAGGATTTACTCTTAAGACGAATCTCATTCCCTGTTTATGTAGATTCTTGTGCTAGTAGCAGATACTCTGGCTGTTCTGAAGCAGGGATTCACCTTTTATTTTAAAATGTCATCAAGAGGCAGATGCTCAACTGGCGTAAAACTTGGACGTCGATTTCGGTGCGGTCTGGATGATGTATGCTCTGAAAATGTGGCCCAAGGTCAGTAACAATATTGACAGAAAGAGTACCCATTCAAAGTAAATATTAAAGATAAGGTAGCATTGCAGGCATAGTAATATTTAACACAAACTGTTGACTTTTTTTTTAGTAGAGCATAAACTTTATCCATTCATCCAGACCTACTGTATGTTCAGGTATGTAATCATCATTCAGTGAAAGGTTTTCATAGCAACAAGACAGTGTATGTTGATCTATTTATGGGTTGTGTTTTGTGGTTAATTTATTTGATTCTTTCACAGCTTAAGTTGTAGCATGTGGGGAAAAAAAAAAAAAGAAATATTTTAAAATTCATATAACATATACCAGCAGCAGTGAGAGCGAGTCATTTGTTTGCTACGTTGATAATAGTATCCACTTAACTACCAGGACAGAGTCAGGATTAATAATGACATTTTGATGGAATATTGGTCCCAGTCTAAGCAAGAATAAATATTCTGCTGTAAAATGAAGCAGAAATTCTCTAAGTATTTACAAGCTTTATTGCTTCTTGCAACCATAAGTAAAGGACGAACCTTTGTTGCTCTTTTATGCTACTTTTTATATGCCGTAACTGCATATCACAGCTGTAATTTGTAATTCTCAATGTCATTTTGAATTAATGGTGTAACAGTACAAGTGTGAATCAGTGATATGCCTTGCAGTACTTTATAAAGCTAATTATACACCCTTTATGAAATATATTCTAAAGAATGATTTTGTGTTTTTTTAGGATGATTTGGATTTTTCAGACTTTTTATTTCATTTTCTTACTTGCTTCCGTTTACAGTGGTAAGTGAATATATAATTCCTAAGATAGGCACACAGAGTAATGCAGCTTTTCTAGAAGGGGACATGATTGGTAACTGCAGTCTGGTCCTGAGCGAACTGTCTGATTCTGCTGGGTTGCGCTCAGTTATGTTTGGGTAACTCACATAACCCTATTGCCTGACATGGAGCTTTCTAATGGGGCTTTACTGACATTGTCCTGCCACCCCTCATGCTGTCACTGCACCCAGCACGTACGGGACCATGCTACGGGCAGTTTTCTCTATCGGGCTGAGGCTGCATCCAGCTCGTAACTGTGGAATTAGTGTGATGTTCAGTGTCCTACACCCAACAGCAAGGCTAGCAGCTTAGGAAGGGAGCCCTTTGCAGTTGATGGGGGTCCGGGAGGTGGAGTGGTGGCCCGTGCTCTGCTCCAACCTGGTTCCCCCCAGCACAAATTAAGAGCTCTCTAAAGTTTGCAGTAATGAGTGCTGACTGCTGGAGCCTCAGTCTGGCAGTGCTGGGGTAAGCTGGCTGCGTCTTCCCGGCCACAGAGGAGCCTCAGCCCTTTCCCCAGATGTTGCCCTTGGGGTAGGAGGCAGGACTGATGGCCATGGTGCAGGGGCCACTCAGCCCAGGAGCCTCACTGGGGGGCAGCAGCTGACCTTCAGAGCCAACATTCTTTTTTATTTTTTAAATAAACAAACCCCACTTACCTTCAGTCTTACTCACATATTGCCTTTGGGTGAAATTACTGATTTTAAAAGTATCTGTGTAACACCTACGTACCATCATGCTTGAAAGACTATAGCAATAAGTGTGAATAACTCCAGAACCAATTCTTTTATCATAGATTATTTTTTAGAATTCTCTTATACGCTGGAAAATTAGTGATTGTGTACGTTTTTCAGCGTCAGTCTGTGTTAATGATTTACCTTGTTCAGTTAGCAAAAGTCAAACTACAAAAATCGCATTGCATTTCCCTGAAGTTCCCCCTACTGATAAATTATAACTAAGACCTAACGCAGGTTTATGTTCAGTAATGTATTAACTGTTTTCTCAGAGGACAATTAGGTAACTCAGCTTTTTAGCAAAATCTGTTTGATAAAGCTAGTATTATTTAAGGTAATATTTTACATGGATTGAAATCTCAGCAAAACTAAAATCTTAGAACATTTCTGAAGCATAGGAAACATTTTTATTAAAGTATTCAGAACTGGCATCGTTCTATATGGTACATTGCTTTACAGCATAAATCAATTTTTTTGTGTTTTAATTTACACTAGAAGAAGGTAAATAAGATCCAAAATATGTGATACAGCAAATAATTGCAATATTCTTTTCTTTTGACTTTAGAATTTGCTTAGAGAGTTCTAACGGAAAATGCTTTTCTGTTAATGACCAAGTTGAGCAAAGAAACTTGACTGAGAATCTACTGAGCCAGTTTCCATCATCTGTCAGCAGTCCTGGCTAACCGGGGAGGTCCCAGTGGACTGCAGGTTAGCAAATGTGACACCCATCTACAAGAAGGGTCGGAAGGAGGATCCAGGGAACTACAGGCCTGTCAGCCTGACCTTAGTGCTGGGAAAGGTTATGGAGCAGAGCATCTTGAGTGCCATCACGCAGCACATATGGGACAACCAGGGGATCAGGCCCAGTCAGCAGGGGTTTATGACAGGCAGGTCCTACTTGACTAACCTGATCTCCTTCCAGGACAAGGTGACCCTCTTAGTGGATGAGGGAAAGGCTGTGGATGTTGTCTACCTGGACTTTAGTAAAACCTTTGACACCATTTCCCACAGCATTCTCCTGCAGAAACTGGCGGCTCATGGCTTGGACGAGTGTACTCTTCGTTGGGTAAAAATCTGGCTGGATGGCTGCGCCCAAAGAGTTGGGGTGAATGGAGTTCAATCCAGTTGGTGGCTGGTCATGAGTGGTGTTCCCCAGGGCTCAGTACTGGGGCCAGTTCTGTTTAATATCTTGACCAGTGATCTGGATGAGGGGATCAAGTGCACCCTCAGTAAGCTTGCAGATGACACCAAGTTGGGTGGGAGTGTCGATCTGCTGGAGGGTAGGAAGGCCCTGCAGAGGGACCTGGACAGGCTGGATTGTTGGGCCGGGGCCAACTGTATGAGGTTCAACAAGGCCAAGTGCCGGGTCCTGCACTTGGGTCACAACAACCCCAGGCAACGCTACAGGCTTGGGGAGGAGTGGCTGGAAAGCAGCCTGGCTGAAAAGGACCTGGGGGTGATGGTTGACAGCCACCTAAACATGAGCCAGCAGTGTGCCCAGGTGGCCAAGAGGGCCAATGGCATCCTGGCTTGTATCAGGAATAGCATGGCCAGCAGGACCAGGGAAGTGATCGTCCCCCTGTGCTCGGTACTGGTGAGGCCGCACCTCGAATACTGTGTTCAGTTTTGGGCCCCTCAATTCAAGAAGGACATCGAGGTGCTGGAGCGTGTCCAGAGAAGGGCAACGAGGTTGGTGAAGGGTCTAGCGAACAAGTCTTATGAGGAGCGGCTGAGGGAGCTGGGGTTGTTTAGTTTGGAGAAGAGGAGGCTGAGGGGAGACCTTCTTGCTCTCTACAACTACCTGAAAGGCGGTTGTAGCGAGGTGGGGGTCAGTCTCTTCTGCCACGTAGCAAATGATAGGATGAGATGAAATGGCCTCAAGTTGCATCAGGAGAGGTTTAGGTTGGATATTAGGAAAAAATTCTTCATTGAAAGGGTTGTCAAGCATTGGAACAGCCTGCCCAGGGAAGTGATTGAGTCCCCATCCCTGGAGGTATTTGAAAGACAAAAATTAAAAAGTGTAGATGTGGACTTGGCAGTGCTAGGTTAATGGTAGGACTTGATGATCATAAAGGTCTTTTCCAATCTAAACAGTTCTATGATTCTTTAATAAATACCAATTTGGATCTGGAAAGTATAGATACCAGAAAATTTGTATATTTATAAAGTACAAATTTTGTATTAACAAGAAATTAACCTTTAAAAGATATTAGCATATCTTGCACATATGTCTAATAATTCCTTACTTTTTCCTTTTTTTGGGGGTAAATTATATATTTTACCTATGTGCAGGAAACAGAATTACCTAAGTATAGTTTATAATCACATTAACAAATAAAATTGACTTATAATATTTTAAAACTGTAAAATCCAGTATGATAGTTCCATTTGTTTTAATTTTAAATAGCTTTTGATACAGTACGATAGTTCTACAGTAACAGATTAAGCAGCTAGATAAAATGTTTTCAGTTGGGTTTCCTCAAATTCTGTAAAAATACAGTATTTTATCTTTTAGCTAAGAAAAAGCACTTTTGTAGGTACAGGAATAAAAATAGTCATATTTGCCGATTTGCTACCCCTTTGGAGGGCAAAATACAAGAAGAGAGTGGACTCCTCTACAAAGCCAGCCCTCTTGTGTGTTTTAACATGGAGATCTTAGAAATGCCTTCATTTTGAAAGATGGGAACAGGTTGCTGCCTTGGTATCTTCATTGCATGGCTCTGCAGCATGAGTGGGTTTCATTGCAGAGTTCAGTATGGGACTGATGATGAATTCCCGCAGATGCAAGATGGTAGTTGAGCTCATTTTTATTCTGTACAGTTCCTGAGACACTACTCCTCTGACAGTATTTTCTTCATTGTAAAGCAAGTCAGAGGGGGCTCAAGGTGGAGTGTGAGAGAGCAGAAGGTTTATAAAATGCTGGGAACCATTGAAGCTGTGCACAGTGCCACCGTCTGTGACTGGCCTCAGAGCATCCCTAAACAAAATAGGACTGTCTTCACATACAACTTTCTAACTCTTTTTGGTCTCTGCACTTCCTTCTCCTGGTTTTCCTCTTAATGGTGCTCTGTACTGGTCTCTCTCAGAAGGATGCTGCTGCCGCTCCCGAGATCTGCCATGAGAAGGTCCGTTCCCTCTCTGCCATGCAGATCTGCCTTGTGGCCCATCCTGCTGCTTGGGCTTCTGCCTTGGCTCAAGCTGCCCTGCTCCAGCATCAGGTACAAGGCAGGGAATGAGGCAAGATGCCCCAGAGGGTTTTATGTCTGCTGGAGAGCAAAGACGAGACTCTTGGAGGAACTGTGCTACTTGCCCCCCTCACCCTCTTCTCTGCCAAAGGACTGTCTTAAAAGCAAGGTCAATGACAAAGAGGAGCAGTGGCTTCACCCTCTCCTGGTGAACTGTGCGTGCTCCCGTCTCTAATAATTTACGCATTTTGTTATTCCGTATCAGAATGTGTGACTCAGATCTATGAAAATACATACTTCCAAGGAGGAGACCTTGCTACAGTTTTTACACCGAGTGCCAATTACTGCCAAGTAGTGTGTACTTACCATCCTACCTGTCTGCTCTTCACCTATTTGCCAGAGGCATGGACTAAAGATCCTGCAAAAAGGTAAAATGTTCATGTTCGTCTGGCTTTTGCTGGTCTCCTATGATAATTTTAGGAACTCGATAACATTTTAACAGAACACAGGCACACAGGGAAAGCTACAGGGTTGCCATGGAAAGCAATGTCATCTGTCTTTAAAACTGGTGATCTAAAAGAGTATTTGCTTAAATTTGAAAGATTAAATTTGGCAACGCCCAATCTTTCACGCTTGCGTACCAACCCTTTCAAGGAAACAGAACTGACTGTGCACTCCCTCCTCTCTGCCACATATTTAGTATTGAGAGACAATGCGAGCAATTTCACCTCTCCAGTGGTCCCCTCTACTGTCACCCATCCTCTTTATCTTTAGCATATTTTTCTCACAATTAAGAACTTCAGTAGCCTGAGAGGATGAGGTTGTCTTCCTTCTCTATGCCCAGTGCGTTTCTGTCCTCCAAACCCTGGGCTCTGCTTCTCACTTTAATAAGACTTCTTGGAGCTCCCATGTACACCGAGTAATCTCATCTGCCACCAGTGCCAACAAAGCAGATACAGCTCTACCCTGTCTTTCTCCAAATTGCACTTGTTGGCTAAATTTTAATGTTGAGGGATCTTGGACAACCTGAATTTCACCTCAGAAACAATTATGAAAGTCTACGTTGTACTGCAAAAGATGTGAATTGCTGCATTTTAAAACACAGGTTTTCCTGCTACTTAAAAGACAGCGATACAGAAATGCTGCCGAAAGTGGATATGGAAGGAGCTATCTCTGGACATTCCTTAAAACAGTGTGACATCCAAATTAGTGGTAAGATGTGGTTATTCACATGTATGCATTTTGTACTCTGTATCATGTAGCATATGTTAGAAAATGAGCATTTTGAAAACAGGAATAGAATCAGGGAAGCAGCCAAGCAGTGATTTGTATGTTCTTTGCCAGATCTCTTTCAAACACAGCTTACAAAATCTTCCACTGGTTTCACCCTTCAGCCTCAATTATCCACCACCGAGGCTCCCCAGATGAGGTAACAGGGAAATTATGCTCCTGCAGTCACTATTTCATTTGCTAGAGGCAGATAGGAGCACATGCTTTAACTGGTAGCTCCAGTTCTAAAGATTAATTTACTACTACAATTCCACCCCAGCAAGCTGCTCATACAGCGTGTGTGACTCTGCTTTATAATTTTGTAGAGCAGATGCCCAGCAAGGCAGAAGTGCATAGTCACAAAGTGATGTTGCTACCTTCATGATTCTGTGTAATAATTTACTAGCAGCTCCATCTTGTAGTGTATGTGTGCAATGCACAGAATCTTAGTGTCAGCATGCCATACCTGTGAGTTATGAGCAGACATATTTAAAGCCTATTAAATGTGTTGTTTTAAATATGTTTTAAACTTGTACCATCATAATGATGTTATTAAGAGGAGATCAGCTTTAAGCATAGCAAGGTACTGCAGAAAAACAGAATAAGGAAGAATATATTTATTCGCTTCTTGACTTTGAGGTCAAATAATGTCTTATGGATATCATGCTAATTCTTTAGTTTTATTGGTATAGCACCTCAATATGCCAGGGCTAAATGGGTTTTACTTTATGCAAGTTCTCCATTGCCACTATTGACAATTCAGTTGTGCTTGCTTTTCCTTGCCACTTGCCTTTCAGAGCAGTCAGGATTTTCAAAAGCCCTTTCCTGCCAACATCCTGTTGCATTTATATTTCTGAGTAGCTTTGGCCCAGCAAAATGGATTTCAGTGGGATGTTATTCTTTACGCTTTATAAACTAACTGATATCACTGGAGTTACTCTAGAATCAGTCTAATCTCACTAAAATGAAAATCTACCCATATATGTTTAAAAGCCCCACCAATGGTTGGCTGACTTGTGTTCTGTGAAGAGATCTCACTGACCATGAGGCAAAACCTGCGTCCTGCATGGTGGAAAGCTATTTCAAACCCCACAGTCCCGATTCCCCCTCTGTGGAGTGTAAATAAAATCTTCTGACTCGAATGGGAGATGTCTGTTGCTTATGAGGACAGAATTTGCCTTTTAAACTGCTCTATGAATTGGGAAATGGGAAAGTATGTTTTAGTCTTAATCCTGAGTTCTTGCTTTGATTAATGTCATCATGGTCTCTGCCACAATGGTTAGAGCTCCTCTCTCATGTAGGCAAAGGCACTGTCAAAGTGTGCCAGTTTTTTTCCTCTGCCATGTGGTACTATACTATACCTACACTTCTGATTTTCTTACTAGAAATACATGTGGAATATGATGTAACTGAAGTGAGCATGGAACATGGAATCTGGATTATGAGGGCTGTGTCATGCGAACTGCTATCTTTTGGGCAGTTTGTGGTGTGGGATGGGGAAAAGAATAGAAGCGTGTTTTCAGAACTTGGTCTCTCTTTTTTCACAGCTTGCAGCCCAGATGTCCACATAGGACTGGATATGGAAGGGAAAATTTATGATGTTACTATGGCTGACAGCTATCAACAGTGTCGAAAAAGATGTACCAATGACAACCATTGTCATTTTTTTACGTATGCCTCAGAAACTTTTCACAATGCAAGCTTTCGGTAAATACAGGTTTGATCCCTTTCCTTGGGCAACACTGTGCTTTAGTAGAGTAAATCTCAGAGCAGTCTAAGGTACGAGAATTTATTCAAGGAAATAGTTTTTCCTTGACTTGTCATCCTTGCAATATTTATTCAAACTTACGGATAGGAAAATGTCTGTAGTGAATTAGCTTTCATTTGTCCATTGGTAAGAAATACAAACTTGATTACCATAGCACTGAAAAAAATTAAAATCCTCTGTAGATTTTGAACTGCAAATTATATTGGTAGATGTGCAGCATTATAGCTCTGTTAAGTCTTACTCTGCTTATTGCTCTGAAAATAGCATCATCAGAGCAACCAGAGAAATTCTTCCATTTTTATCAGGCTTATTTTTGAGCTGTTCATCTGCTCAATTTTGCAAGTTAAACATTGTTCAGCTAGCTCTGTTCCTTATTTGAAGATTGTTCTGGAGATTGGAGATTGCTCTGGCTCATAGCCAGAACATGCACTGTGGTAGGAATTACGGGGCCAGGAGGATGGTGTAAACCAAGGAAGATGGCCTGTTGTCTTACCACTTTCTTTATTCTTTGTCACTCAGTAAAAAATGCTTCTTGAAACATACCAGTATAGGAACTCCAACCAGCATAAAGGTGCTTGATGAGGTTGTCTCTGGATTCTCTTTAAAGCCATGCCAGCTTTCTGAAATAGGTAACTATTTAAAATCTCTGATTCAGTTTAGTTTTAAGGGTTATGGATGACGAGATGCAGTCTCCCTCTGATATGTATGAATGTTTCATTATGTGAAATAATTCTAATATAAACTTATTCTTGCAAATACAGTTAGTACTCTCAGGCAGAAAGGAGGTTCAGGTCTTTTTAGTTTTTCGATTTTATCATTTGTCTTACAAAAACAGCTGCCTGCTTTGAAGAGCTAAAACATTCTTTCATAAGATTAGCTTGATGAAATTGCATGTTATCTTTGTACCGTGGATATAAAAATGAAAGACAAAATCCCATCAAAGACAAAGATCAGGAGGAATATAAAGATTTCTAAATTCTGTTTGCATACTGTGTATGCACTTAGAAATTTTTAATGAAGACCTGCAGCTTTGCAATACAACTGGCTAGTATGAAGGCATGTATTCTGTGTTTTGCGGGTGGTTTGTGATGAAAGTGGTATCTGTGCTTGTTCCCACAATCATTACTCAGGCGAAACTGTCAAGAGTGCAAGTGTGTGATACCTTCTTATTCTCAATTCAAGCATCTTTCACTTTTTTCTTTTTTTTTTTTTTTCCCTTTTTAAAAATCTACCTCCACCTTGTCTTACTGTGTGGTATTTTCACTTCCTAATGGTGATGATGTTCTTCTGCTCTGATATAGCCTTATTTTAGCTTGCAGATAATCTAGTTTTCCCATAGAAATCACATTTTGTAGAGACTCTGCATCTTTTTTTTCTATATCAATAAGTTTTCTTCAGACTCTGCTACTCCTACTGTAGGAGCAATCTTTGGAAACTATTGAAAAAGTCATTTTGTTCAGATCTTAACAATGAAGACACTTAAAGAAAAATGAAGTGTGAGGAATGAAAAAGGGAAGAAAAAGTTTTGTAAAGAGAAGAAAACAATTTGGCTATTCCCTCACTACGTGTATGAGAGAGAATGGAGGGAAGAATTTTTTTTTCCCCCCAAACTCTTGCATTAAGATATACTAGAGAGACATATATTCATGGTTAGAAGAAAATTCACAGTATTCAGGAGGGTCCTGCTCACAGGCTTGAGAAGAATCGCGGAATGGTAGTATATGCACAAACAATATGACTTTAAGTTAAAAATAGTATCAAAAGCCATTTGACACTTTATCAAAGACATTTGTGGTCTATGACAGTGGTGACACGGCAGTAATGATCCATCACAAATTAATTCAGAATTTCTGAAAACATGTGAAGGTCAACCTTCTTCCTACCGGTCTTTCCTTGCTTTCTGTGTCTTGCTAGAAAGGCAAGAGGAGAGAGAGAGAAGGAATAAATCATGGGATCATCAAAGCCTAGACAGTACTATTGAATCAACAGGTCATCTAAGGAGGTCATCTGTCCTAATCCAAGACAGATCAGCTATACCTGTCCAGACAGAGATTTGTTAAATGTAGTCATAAAATCTCAGTACCACCTGCTGCCTTGTTGTGTTGTAAATCTCTGAAATGGGTTTATTTGAATATTTGTTGTAGTGTTTTTCTGACTGTGTTTAGGCTGACTAGTCCTACATTGTATATGTTCCAGTGCCATAATTTTAAAAATAGATGCTTCCCCTTTCAAAGTTTTTGGAATCACATCAACCCCCTGTGAACACCAAAAGCTAAATGGTACCAAGAAACTTTGAGATTGCTTTAGTCAGATTCTAAGACCACTGCAATCATCAATATTGTGGGACTTCTCTGTTTCCTGTTCTACCATGCCCTCTTCCCTCTGCTCAGTAATGCTAATGTTGTTGACCATCTAACT
The DNA here is from genome assembly GCA_020745775.1 of Theristicus caerulescens. NCBI lineage: Eukaryota > Metazoa > Chordata > Aves > Pelecaniformes > Threskiornithidae > Theristicus > Theristicus caerulescens. The sequence goes on along the minus strand of CM036563.1, from coordinate 36,258,094 downwards.
GCAGTTAGTTTTCATGAAGAAGAGAGGGGAAAAAAAAGGTAGTTCTTTAGCCTTTCTTGTGTCCTTTGCCTTTAGCTTTCTTTCTCCCCTGAGAAGAACCTGAGCTCCTTTCTTAATGCTAATTGAATGGTACTGCACTTTTGTCTTTCAAGAGTTTGTTCCTTCCTATTTGGCCTTTCATTTTGTGCCTTTGCCTTTCTGATTTTGTCCTTATGCACACATGCTACTATGCATCCGTAGCAATTTGTCTGTATTTCTGCCCTTTGCAAAGTACCTTTCTTGAGGTCATTGAATATTGAACAAACCAGATGATCACTGAACATGGCCATTGAGATAATGGGTTAGCTTCCCTAAACTTCCAGATCCACATTTGTGCTTTAAACATGATTTCCTTTAGAAACTATCTGTTCTCCTGAACCCTGTTTGCCCTTAACATGGGATCTTACCTGCTAATCAGAGTTAACTGACCCTTATTTTCCAGTCTCCTGATTTTTTTTTTACTGTTCTTATTGTATAATTACTGTCTGGTATTGTTGTCCTTTCATGCTTATGTTTTTTTGAAAACCTCATCAAATTAACAGGAGTCACATTAAGCTCTACCTCTCCCTTTTACTATTTTTCCCTTTCTGCAGTAAGATGTTCCCATGTTTCCATAACTCATTGGGTAGTGTCGACTTGGCTGCTGTACTTTCTCAGCAGCTGAAGTTCTCTGCTGCCACCAAGTCCTGTGTTTTGGAACGTTTCACTGTTTTTACTGTCTTTACAGCTTGATAATTTCAAGAAACATCCTCCATGCTGGTGCATTCTTTTTTCCTTTTTATTGTTGCACTGGGATTTTAACTAGGACTTCAAGTATATCTTTGGAGAAGGCAACTCATTCTTCTCTTTCTAAACATGCTAGTGCTTCCTGTAATTTCTATATCCATAGTCTGGTTGTGTGAATTATCCTGCCAAGCCTCTGTTATGTTATTTTGGTCATGTCAGAGGGCAGACTGTACGTTACTCCTGCTTATTCTGCCTACTTTTCAAATAGCATTTAATAAAGTTTTAAGAGGATCATCCCATTATTTTTCTTCTAGTCTTCCCATGATCCTCTTAGATATACCCATTACCTTAATTATTTTAGGCTTTGCCTAGATTACTATGATTTATTCCTAACTGTGGATTTGTACACTGATCTCCACTATTCCCAATTTCAAGCCTTCCCTATTAGATTAGCAAATCTGTATTCTAACATGTAATTTCTCTTCTTCTCTATATGAACCTTATCCCTGCTCAGTAGTCCTCTCCATGAGTTTACACACTCAAAAAATCTTGGTGAGAAATAGTTTTTGGTTAAAATGTAGTGTTATCTTTCCAGCTTATCGGTCACAAAGGAAGGAAAATGTGAATAAGGATAGAAATGAATAAACTGTAAACCTTAATATTCTGATGACATAATATAATCTTTGGAATTTTGATATTTTGTTCTTGTTTCATACAGATTGTCAAACGGACATTTTTGAAGATCAAGAATTTTCAGGAATGAATATTACAAGTTTTTTCACTCCCGATATCTCTGTCTGCCAAACTACTTGTACATATTTTCCAAAGTGCTTGTTCTTTACATTCTTTACCAGGGAATGGCAAATAGAGGCCGAAAGGTGAATATGACAACTAACTTCAATTCTCTAAGCAATTTTTTTTTTTTTAAAAAGCACAAGGTCTTTTTTTAACCAGTGTTTTATTATACTTATGGAAATTTTTGTTGAAAGGTTATTTTTGGTAAAGCACAGCTTTTTATGTTTTGTATTCATAAGTTTATAATTTCCTGTGGGCATTTCATCTGTTCTCCAGTGTGATCAGTTGTTTTGTATTGCAGCTGCATATCTGGTGTTAATCTGAAAAGTTATACACATCAAAGAGACAGTGAGCCTTCAGATTGCTTTAAAGACTTAAAGCTGAACTTTATGAAATTATCAAGAGAGTCACCTGCTTTCCTAGCAGTATTAAGTCATTTACTTGAAAAAATTTTCGATAAAGTTAACGGGTTTAAACATGTTTCTATTGAGCTTCCTTCTTTCATACTTAGTATTAAGAATAATTAAAAATCTACATTCCACACAAAACAGAAGAATAAAGTTCAAAGGAATTTCAGGGAGAAGCAATGCTGAGATGGCTTATATCATCTAAAGTCACCTCTTCTACCTATGTATAAATACTGGACAACCTTTAGTAGTACAGTCATATGCCATTTCACAAAACTACAAAAGCCCCCTCAATTTAGTGTGAACCAGTTAATGAATGCGTTTTCATATGAAATACTTTTACAGAGAGAGACTTGGGAGAAAAAACACATTTAAGAAAGAACCTTCCCTTATCAGTACCTAAACAATCAATTTCAGGATGTGAGAACAGATTTAGTTACTGTAAAAATGTTTTCATTTTAGAAATCTTTGCCTTCTGAAGACATCAACAAGTGGGATACCAGAGGCACTTATATCACGAGAAAATGCTGTATCAGGCTTTGGTCTCTTAAATTGCAGAAGATCCTTTCCTGGTAAACCATAAATTACAACAAAAATACTAATTTTGAATTAATCAGATCAATAGACTTTCTGATGCTTGGAATGCACTCATTCTTACAGCCTGTAATTCTCGCACTTACACGCATATGAATTTTTTGGGAGATGAACTTAATGTCAGTTATACGAAAGGACACAGAGCCTGTCAGCAGGTTTGCACAGATGTGATCCGCTGCCAATTTTTTACCTACTTTCCCCTCCAAGATTCATGCAATGAGGAAAGGTGAGATGTATTTTTTTAAAATGTTCAAAGATTGCTGAAATAATCATTCTGCAGTCTTGATGAAGGCGTAATATATGTGTTCAGTTTGTACTTTTTTTATGCAGAATCTTTGCATTAATTCATTGGCAGAAAGTGTGAGTGTCACCTAAGAATGTCCTCAAATGGATCTCCAGTGGAAATAGTACATGGGCCAGGAAGGATCTCTGGATACTCACTAAGATTATGTAAAAAAAAAGCCAGTACTGGTAAGTAAAACTTCTTTCATTTAAAAGAGACAGTGCTTAACTGATTTCAGTACAGGAAGCCGAAACCTCCTTTCCCCCACCCCCTTCTTTTTTTTCTTTTTTTAATTGGGTGCATTGTCCTAATGGGACACCTTGTGAAGTTAGTGTTCTGAAAAAGTGAAGTTGGCCAGGTCTGCACACTGTAAACACCAACAGTAGCACTGTGAACTTGGTTTTAGTAAACTTTATGATCATAAGTCATAAAGGGATTAGAATGTATCATGTATCACCTTCTTTGCAATAGATCGGTCCCTATTCAGGGATCAGCAGTAGTCTCATCTTCGTTTTTCATTGGTGAGTGCAAATTATCTTTAAGCACACTTTTAAATTATTTCTGTAGTGTGTATGCAGCATTCTGCAAGAACTATTAGGATCGTTGGAGGGACAGACTCTTCCCCTGGTGAGTGGCCATGGCAAGTCAGCTTGCACGTGAAGTTGTCTCGTCAGAGACACCTCTGTGGGGGCTCTATCATCAGCAAACAGTGGATTCTTACAGCTGCTCACTGCGTCATGAGGTGAGGCCTAAATGTAAATGTACAAATAAAACCAAAAATTTTGTCCAGCATGTGAGATAAGTTGAGATCTACCTTTCACAAAAATAAAAATAAGGACTAGAATAAACTGGTTTAGTGCAATCAAAAGGTGAACTTCTAAGGTAGACTATTGATATCCTTACGTAACTGGAACTCCATACTTTGTCTCTTTGTAACACAGTATTGTACTACTGATGCTAAATTATTTTAATGCATCTAGAAGATGAAATTCTAAAGCAGACAGCAGATACCTACAGAAACTTAGACATTCTCATGCAACATAAGCTTTTTCTTTCTGTAATACCATATCATCTATCAAGGAAAATCTGTTGCTAGGTTATTCCATTTCATAAACTTCAAATGACTTATCTCAGAGATTTCTCCGTGGCGCTTAGGAAATGGTTCTAATCTGATAGCTTCAGCAGCAGGGTGCTCAACGAGTTAACTTATTTGACCAGGACACAAAGTAAATCTCTGGGGGGGTCCAGTTAGGCTGCTTCTGGTACCTGAGCTACCTATGTCTGCATTACATGAAACATCCAGATCCCAATTGTCCTGGTTTTCCTTTAACAGTTTTTTTTCCAAATTCTATCAATAAGTCAATACACTATTTTTAATGCAGATTTAAGCTGCAAGAACAACATTTAAAGCAGCCAATACCTAAGACATTGCTAATTTGCACTGATGCATATAGTCTGTATTGCTAATCAAATTACCATCAGATTTGGGTTATGAAATTACTTGTGTTGTGAAGAGCTGATTTAATTGTCATACAGATGATTCATTTCCTTTGTTAGCTTGTCATCACCTGTAAAGCAGGGTATCCTGTCACTTACAGAGTGAAAAGTGTAAGGCTATAATGCAGTCTGGTGGGAGAAAAGGGACAGGTAACAGATAAAATGCTTCAAAGAAGAGGATGTTGACCCAGCAACATGGTCCAAAATCAGGCATTTTTACTCACACAGTGTAGTACATTACTCATTATGGGTTTTGCATGGAATAGTATTGCCAATATTTTGCCTCCAGTGGCAAACTTTGTAAAAGTGGTTAACCTCTCTAAAAAACCCTATATAAAAAATATCATTCTCTACCTGCTATCCAGTGTAGAAGTTACGAGCATTATAAAAGGCAAAGGGAAAGGATATGCTTGCAAAATAAAAAAAAACAGACTTTGTTAATTAGAAATTATTAAGCCTAACTGATATTTATGAATTCATATATAAAATCTTCAAAATTTTTGGAAAGTTTATTCAAGGCAAGTTTTGTACCTTCTTTATTGCATGTACGAAAACTTCTAGGTTGCCTTAGTGGTAGAACATCACAATGAAATATCCCTTAAACTTAGTGAAAGTAAAGTTGAAATCATAAAGATTAACTGGAACTTTTCATGTAGGTCTATGTTATTACACTTTCTAATCTATATTTACATAGCTAGTGTCATTTTCCTAACAAGTAAGTGTCAGAATAGACTCTATTTGAATTTATATTCTCAACCCTATTTTAATTACTAGAAAAGCTGTTGTGTTGGAATGAATGGAAAGAATCTCATTTACTACTTCAGGGCTTGCATTAGGCCCTTGAAAATTAAAAAAAAAAAAAAAAAAGGGGGAGATGACAAAAGAAAGAAGATGAAAGAGGGCAGAAGGGGAGGGAGGATGAAGAAGGATCAGGACAATGGGTCTGAACGTAAAGGAGAGAGAAAACTGACATGGGGATGAAAGAAGTAATAGGGAGAGGAACAGAAAGAAGTGGTGGAGGGAATGCACAAAATGAACCTTATTTAGTTTTGAGACTGTGAAAATAAAAAATTGAAAGAATAACCTCAGTGCTGTTCACTGTACACTCAGGAGTAATGGAGGATGTTGGCATCTGCACACAAACTCTAAATCAGTGCAAATCTTTTGCCACAGACTGACTGTTTGTCTTTTTCCCTCAGTCTTGAGAATCCCAAGATTTGGCGTGTTTATGCTGGTATTTTAAAACAATCAGAAATAAATGAGGATACACCCTTCTTCAAAGTGGAAGAGATTATTGTTCACCCTCAGTATAAATATGCACAGACTGGATATGACATTGCTTTAATGAAACTTGATAAGCCTATGAATTTTACTGGTAAGTAGTGTATTTCAGAGGAATTCTGAAAATGTGAAGCGTGACAAAGGGCTGGCATTAGTATGGCAGCGCATGACACCTGGGCTGGCTTCCTTTAATATGCAGTAACCGGGTTTGAGGAGAATCTCATTCTGTTGGCTTTGAAAAGAAAATCGGTGGCTTTTACTTATGTGACTGGAGTGATATATAGTGTAAGGGACAAAGCATAACATGGAGGCTATCATCAGGGGTCGTGTAGGTGCCCACAATACCTTAATGTTGCAGTTGTCTCTGCTGGTCAAACTAATATTTTTAATCATATTTTAGATCTTCAACTACCTATTTGTCTGCCATCAAAAGAAGACGCTAACATACTTTATACCAACTGTTGGGTAACTGGATGGGGTTTCAGAAAAGAAAAAGGTACAGATAAATATTTAAACAGTGAGTTCTTGTATTTGCAAAATTTATATGGTTAAAAAACCCCCAACTGCCCCCCTCCCCCCCTTTTTTTAAGAACCCCCCTTCTTTTTAAAAAGAAAATTTTACTATGTTCTTGGCTACCATTATTGCTATCTGGCCAGCACTGTAGTATAATTCTTAATTAGAATCTACTTCTTTTAAGACATCATAAAACATATATGAAAGATGTATGAAATTATCATTAAATAACTCCATGTTCCGACACAAAAATTAGATTTTATAAATTGTTTGATTCAATAATTTGAAATATGTAAGAATGCAACCTTAAACATATCCTGTACAGCCCTCAAATACTTTTCCTTGAACTCTAGCTTAATCTACTGGCAAAACCCAGTATATATCTGGAATGCACACTCCTTTTCGTGCTTCCAGCTGAAAAAAGCCAACAGACTTATCACTGAACTGTGAGGTTTTGAGTTAGAGTCTGCACATAATGCATGGGGTGTGTGTGTGTGTGATTGTATTCATAGGACTTTAGAAATTGGAGATTGAAGTATGTTGCTTTTATGATTCTGAAGGTTGATTATAAACAATGCCAATGACTTCTGTGTTTTGATAGTAGCTGGGGTTTGAACTACTCTGATTTCATATGGAGGTAGGCCAAATAGCTGTTAATTATCAAAGTCTGTTTTTACATGTATTTATTTATATACACTATATATTTATTATTTATACACATTTTTATATGTGTAATATTTATGTGTGTGTATATATATACACACACCTATTTAAACAGTGTCCTTTCCTTTATACACCTTCCTATTTGAAGGTTAGAGTTCAATGTGAAATCTAACAAATTTAGGCAGATATTGTATAGGCTAATTTCTTCTGTTAATTTGTAAGAAAAGGCTGCTCTCAAATACTCTTATTTACTCTGTGTGCAAATTTCTCCATCCTGTAAACTACTAGGGCATGGAGCAGCAAAGATTTGGCAACTGGGAGTTTCCAAACCTATCGTAACACATTTCTAAGAAATAATTGTTAATAATACAAAGCAATGCTCTTAATGGGAGGACAGGTTCCAAGGGCCAATGTCCTGAAAGCCGTACTCATACAAGGATTCATTGCAAATCACAAGGGAGTTTTGAAACTTGCCCAGTCATGAGACATAAAATGGCATTATAAAACATTCAAATTAGCAGACAATTCACATTGTTTACTAACATTAAAAAAAAGGAAAAATCAGTGTCATGAACATCTAAGAACACTCTAAAAGCAGTGGCCTCCAACTTTGTAATATCACTGTATGGGGATTTCTAGAGTTTGATTTTAGCTTTTATTTTGCTAGAAGCAAACATTTCTCTGTTCTACTGACTACATAGGTCATGTAGAAGATATTCTTCAGAAGGCTACTGTTCCCCTCATGTCAAAAGAGGAATGCCAGGCAAGGTATCGGAAGCGCAGAATAGGTGACAAAGTGATCTGTGCTGGCTATGATGAAGGTGGAAGGGATGCTTGTAAGGTAATGAAAAGAAGTAGTATATAGTCATATATTCCAACCATTTGTTGAAATATATAATTGAATACTATAATTATTTTTAATAGCCATTAGAAAAATATGGTTATCAATAGAGCTGTTGATTCACTTGTCACTTTTGCATGTCAGAAGCACTGAAAATCAAGGTATATGCAAAACATTTCTTATGTGACATTAAAATCTTTAGGGATAGATTCCATGGATAAGAAGCTCTGAGTGTGTGTATATATATATCTCATCCATTTAGGGAATAAAACAGTATTCCTTCAGAGTATCAGAAATCTAAAGAGAGCAAGTATAGTAACTCAAAGCATTTCTCCAATAAAAGCAGATTTCCTATGTGATGTTTTTATTTCTTGACATGAAATACAGTACATGAAAACTTATTTTAAAGCATTCACTGTGTACAAACCAGAAGGGAGGGTGCTAGCAATGCTATTAAAATGCATGGGGAATGGAAGGCTAGAGACAACCTGAGCGGACTGGTCTGTTCATTATTAGAATCAAAAATGTCACAACAGCATGTGTTCAGTGAGCCAAATTCTCTGCTTGAGTGTAAACTCATGCACTTCCATTAATTTAAATATTCTGAGTTAATTTATGCAAGAAGAAAATAGTCTGATTAGTAAGACTAAATTCTCTGCCAAGTACGGTATTTTCACTTTAAGCATTTAACAGTTAACATTTTTATGTTAAAATGTTACTGTTACTATGATCGATATTGAGTAGGAATAAAAACACTTGGAGCTGGGAAGTAGTTTTTCCTCTATACCAATTAAGCTTTCTTTATCTCATATAGTGTACCAGAACATGGAGATGCTGTTTTATAAAAATAACTATTTTTATTGTCTCAACAACTCATAACAGCTACACTAAAGAACCTTATGTTCAGAAAGATCAGTTAGGAACAGGAAAAAGAAGAGAGACGTGTGTTATCCTGAGAAGGACAGAGTCACTCAAACAAGATAAGCCATATAGAGTTTGTGTACTAAAACCAAGAGAAAACATTGGCAAATTTACTGTTTTTCTCACTTGCACATGTAGTCTTCATTGGGTTTTAAATCAGCGTATGTAGATAAATTAAAAAACAAAACAAAACAGTAGTTTTGAACCTTCATGGGAAGTGAAAATTATTTGCAATGACTGGAAAGTATTTAGAAGTCAATTTACTAGAAAAACAAAAAACCTGCTTCAATACTCTCTTAATTAGCCTTAAGCGGAAGTGATTGAAATCTAGGCAGTTATGCTGGTGTTAATGCTGAATGATGCTGATTTTAATCAAGGCTTTCTTTGAGAAAGAAATACTGATGAGAGCTCTTCCTTGCATGCTCTGTCTTTTTCTCCTGTGACATAGGGAGATTCAGGAGGGCCGCTGTCATGCAGGCATGAGGAGGTGTGGTATCTGGTGGGCATCACCAGCTGGGGTGAAGGGTGCGCTCGCCCCAGGCAGCCGGGTGTCTACACAAAAGTTGCTGAGTATTCAGACTGGATTCTAGAAAAAACTACATAGCACAAGAGTTACCTACTGGCCCAAAGTGATGTCATGGAATAATAACCTTAGGAGCAGTGTGATGAAGTGTATTACTGTTTTTTAAATGGTGTTTCTTGTTAGCCTGGAATGTAAAAGACTTGATTACAAAAGTAGAAAAGCAGGAATGAATGAACTTTGCCATTACTAAATAAAAAGCAGTAACGAAAATAAACTCTGTGGTCACTGATTTGGCAGAAAAAAAGAATATGAACCATTGATTTCTTCTGTCCTTGCTAGCACAAAGTGGGAGTAGATGAGGTTGCAGGTCATGTATGGACCTGGGAGCTGGGAACTGCTTCTGACTTCTGAGGTTTGGACACAGCAATGTAGATTTCCCTCCCTTGTCTGAATTTTGTTGAAATGGGCCAACCAGTTACAAACTTACTAAGGGGCTTGGGGAAGGGAAGCTGAGGCAGAGAGAAGCCTATACAGTCATATAAACCTTGTTTCCTTAGGGAATTAGCCAAAAAAGTGGCAGTACAAACCAAGAAAACAAAACCAGAGGCCTTGGCAAGTTCTTCAGTAACAATTTTGCAAGTGTGGTAACAGCGCTGTCTTTCACTTACATTATTCTAATTTCTGTGGAAAGTTTTGTGGTAAGAACGATAATGTGGGTCTCCTTCCCTTGAAGCAGAATATCCAGAAAGTCAATAAAAGAATCATCCCCTTTTGAGACATCATATGTCATTGGTCTTTAGCACAATACATTTTTATTTTCCAGATCCCTAGCTCTCCTTGATTAAAGAAACAGCTTTCTCCTTTTCCTTTTTCTCCTTTTTTCCTTTTATCCTTTCTCCTTATTTTGTGTCAGGTAGCAAATATGTCTCATGGACAAAATTAACACTATTGTGAGAAACAACAGTCAAAAATTTATTACTTTCCCATAGTAAGAGGCAGCATTTCACACTGAATCAGAAAGGAAGGCACAGGACTTAGCATTGTCTTTGCCAAACTCCATGAGCTTGTTTCCTAATCATCTGCGTTACCTTAATTGCTGAAAATATGTTCTAGAGCGCTACTCATAATTGCCACACACTCACACTGGGTATGTTGTGGAGGTAAACAGCAGGAGTGGCTTTACAAGTAAATGAGGTCGTGAAAATTAAAAATTAAACATGTCAAATTTATGGGAGAAAACAATCAAGCTGCTGAAAACTACTTCTGTGTTTAATTTTTTGATGCTTTATTTGCAAATAACACGGAGGAAAAATGTAATTCCACACCTGCTAGCTTACAAACAGTTGTATCTGTGCCTAAGTGTCCAAAGAGCCCCTGGGGTCAGAGTGCTTCTCGGGGTGTGCAGTGCTAAGCTGACTGCAGTCAACACACCTGAAATTCCAAAGCTGTATTCAAAGGCTGGGGGTTTGGTTTTGTTTGTTTGTTTTTAAAGAATCAAAATTCAAAGCAGGGATGAAAACAGTTGACATGGAACAGGAGGAGAGAGGGAATGGTGCTGCTGCAGGCACATCTTGGGAAAGAAGGGTGCTGCCTTCCCTCCTCCCTGCAGCGGGCTCGCGGGGACAGGGCTTGCATCGCTGGTGGTGTGCAGTGCTGAAGGTCTCCTGCTTTGGGAATCCGCATGCAGGCTGTAGATGTTCAGAGAGCCACCAGGCAAAGTCTGGCATGCGGTGAGGAGATTGTATCAAGGGTGAGAGGGAAAGCATATCACTGTAATGGAACTTTTTGCCAACACTGCAGAAGCAGAATAGGAGATAAAAGTGGGAGCTGATGTTCCTTTCATGCTCTGTTTAATCCACAACTGGTTTAAAATATCAGCAAACCTCAGACATGCTGTCAAAAGCCTAGAGACTGAAATAAGGGACTGAGAAAGAGTAGGAAAAAATAGAAAACACAGCAAAAGAAGAAAGATTCCTGGCATTCAAATGTGGTTCTGTCCTCATGGGGAAGGAATGAAGACAGCTGGAAAAAAGCTGCTGAAGAAACAAAGGAATTGCTTCAGTATGAAAACAGAGACTCAAAGTCTCTAAAGAAGAATCATCAGGAGACCAACCGAAATACCCATCTGCTGTGTATTTGCTAAAGAGCATATGCAATGTTAAACTGATAACCTTTAATACTTTCTCATAATAATGCTGTCATCAACTTCTTTTTCAAATGCACACAAAATGCATGTGCTTTTCTTTTTTGTGTGTGTTTTGTTTTCTACTACAACTTTCCAGGTTGTGGCTACTGGAGTAATGAAGAGGAATGTCAGCTTAGCGGTGCTCTGTAGACCTCTGGAGCTCCATGTTTGGTTTCTCAGAGGTATACCTGGTGCCAGCAATACGCCAAAGGAAACTTAGCTGTTCCCGTGGAAAGAATAAGGGATCTCAGTGACTGCATACATCCTTCATGAGCAGCTGTTGACCAGATAAAATACCTTATTCCAATATATTTTCACCTAGAGCAGATATTCTTCAGTGAAGTTTTGCATTAGTTGTCTGTTGATCCATAGCAAATTCCTGATAGTTAAAAGTGATTAACAGGAATAGATATTATGTGGAGAATGCAGGAATTCCTGGTAGCTATACAAAGTCCTTATGACTTCATTTAAGAAGGACTATGCGAGGGAACATCTGACCTTTCTGTGGATTTATGCACCAGCATAATATGTAATTCATTGAGACCTTTAGACTCATAGATAGAAACACATTGGTGTTTTTAAGTGTTATGTTGCTTAGGCTTTCTGGTATCAATAGGTAGCTTTCAGTAAATGAGAGGCAGTTTATGACCTTTATTTATTCTCCCTTCTCCTCTACTTCCCTGAGGAAAAATAATTTTTAAAAACCAACAACCTATCTCAATCTCATTAAAGAAAAGCCTGGCCTTATACTTTAAATCTGCCTCTGTTTATGTTGGTACAGAACATAAACATCAGTGCTTTACTTGTTATTTTGATTAATGGCAAGTGTTTCTGGTGGTGTCTTATATTCAGCTCTTTATTTACACTGAAAATCAATAAAGCTCATAATCTTACTTACACTAGATAAGCAGAAATCTTGTAAGGGGCAAGCACCATTGTCGATGTATTAAATGGCAGCATTAGTCTGTCCTGCATTTTTGTACAAATAAGGTCCCTGATCCCAGAAATTTACAGTCTCATTCAGGCACAGATGAAACACTTTATATGTGCCGTGATAGTCTGGAGAGCAATTAGCTCATCATAAAGTAAGGCATACTGTGGTGCTGCACAAGTGGACTCTTTAACTTGTAATAGCCTTCTCTGTAGTCATTTTAATAGAATTGTAAACCAAACAAAACCAGCTTCCCACTAAACTGGCAATGCAGTGTGTTTCCTACCACTGCTGATGCTATGCCTAATGTCTGAGGATGAAGTACGTCTTGAAAGTGACCTGAGCTGGGAATAAGAAGACATGAAGCCTGTCACTTCTTCTGCCTGGGAGAAATAAAAATTCTTACAGTGAAGATGTACAGAGATCCACAAGTATGCCTGTTTCCTCTGCTTCCCCAGCAGAGGGGAAGGGGACAATTTGGTATAAGCTTTTAGTATAAGTTTTGTTTATTCTGTGAAAAAATATTATTCTGCTGTGGTGAAAAATGCATTTCAGCTGCTGAAAAATAAGGAACTAGATGGAATGAAAATAATTCATGATGGCAGTCTTCATAGTAGGAGAACTCACTCACTTAATATGTGGATTCTTATACTCTGCCTAATTTCCAGTATGCAGGGAGGATTCTTTGTGAAATTATTGCTAGCTCATTTTGGTTTTGAAATATCTGCATTAGAACATATTAAAAATGCATTTCCACTTCAAATAGAGGCCAACATTAATTTGCCTCTTTGAACAATAATAGCAGATATGAAATATTACGTATTTATAGCTAAGCATTTCCTGGCATAGTAAATTAATTGTTTTTCCTGTGGTCTTTGTGTTGTAAATCATGTTATAAATATGCATAGATGTGTTAGACTTACTGTGGAGTATTGTATGTTACAAGAATTTTTTTTTCATGAGAGTTGTTCAGTGAGGATGTAAAATAGTTGTTTTACATCTTCTTACTGTTTCTTAATTTTCACAGGATCCTAGAAAAGAGACCTGGAGAAGGTCTTCAGAGATTAACTAGCGCACCATCCTGCCCTCATGCACAATCAAGAATCCTGTATCGTTCATGACTAGAGTTTCTTTAGCCTCTAGCAACAGAGGTTCTACAGTCACCTTGTACAAGCTATTCCAATGCTCAAAGATCTTAAACACTACAAAGTTTTTCCTTGTCACTGACTTAAATAATCTTTCCTGCAGTTTAATTCTAGTCCTTTTTGTGCTATCTGCTGTGGAAATGGAAAATAGGGAGGGGGGAGGTTGAGTTGTTGTTGTTGTTGGTTTTTTTTCATTTTCTGTAGTCACCCTTCATACATTTGATACTCTTCATCCCACAATGTGATGTTAGCCAATGTTGAGTCACTTCCTACATTTTTGTTAGCTGGTTTGTTTGTAAAGACCAGGAAGGGGGGAAGATGACACTGAAGGAAGAGGATTATATACACAGGGCATGCGAGAAGACATTAAAAGGCGCTAAAGCTGAAGTGAAGTGGGAACTAAAGCTGAAGTGAAGTTATTGAGAGAAGAGTTGGAACAAACAAAACAAGAATCATTGCAAGATGGAGAAAGACCAGCCCAAATAGTGAATACTCATCTAGGCACCTGGAACTGAAAACATGATGGAGCACCTAGCCATCCCTTCCAGGTCCATGCAACTGTACTCCAGGACCTGAAGATTAACGAGGTATGGTGCAGAAATGGGCTAATTAGCTCTTCGGGTGCTAGAAAGTTGTAGAGTTGGCTGAAGTGCAGTGCTGCCCTAACGTGATTGTGCTGCACTCCGACCTGAGCTTATTGCCACACACCTCTCTGCTATGATTTGCTGCTCTGCTTGTGTGTAGCAGCCCAAATTGTGTCTGTACCTCCACACCTTTCTCCACTGATCTTACCGTCTCATAGATTTTGTCTCCTGATTATCTCTTTATTCATTTTTGCCCCCAAAGGTCATGTACGATGATGTGAAGAACGGTCTGATTTTAATTATCAGAGGAGATCTGGAGAAATCACTATTCTGAGGTGTTAGTAGGTGACGTGGCCTCCCTGCAGTTTATTGCATTGCATGTCCTTAGTACAGCATCACATTTTCAATCATCCTGCTGGCTGAGTGCTGCTTATGGAACCACCATGTATAGCACTCCTGAAGATTTTGTGTTTCTGCACTGTGATTCCCCTGTCCTGTGCATGGTTCACCATTTAAGAACTTTAAACATGAGTATTGTAGTTTGGAACTTGTGCCTAACACACTGAGTAGGGAACATGACATACTCAACAGATGACCCAGTATGACTGGGGGAGGAGGGAGGAGCAGTGACATCCCATGGGGGACAGGGGGAAGGTCTAGAAGGGGAAGGACGAAGGTATGTCAGCTTTAGAGCTGCTTCTCTCTTCTGGGCTTCCTGGGATTTGGCTGTTTTGGCAGATGACTTGAAGCCATAAACTCATGGGCAATCACTAAATTCAGCTACTTTTCTGAACCCTTTTGTTGGAAGAACTGTAGTGAGCAGTTAATAAACAGTTAATAAAAAATTTACACGGTTCATATTGGATGAGTCCACATAATCCAAAACTTTGAACTTCAAAGAGTCCAAAACTTTAAGATGGGCAGAATGGGCTGGTGGGTGCACTGAAATAAATATAAACATGAAAAAGAAATGGAATAAAGAGGTTGTATATTTCTTTCTAGTAAAGGTATTCTGCTTATCTACAGAAAGGTTTGTATGACTCTCAGTAAGCCTCTTATTTCTTTAACATTCCCTGCATGTTCGGCTAAAATTTCAGGGAAAAAAGCCATGTTTTCATGTATTCTTAAAATAACTTCCAGTGGTTTCGTCACTAGGTGGCACTTTTGCTCTAATTTGTCTTGTGTTTAATAGCTATGGTGAGAAAAGGCACTTGTTCTTGTAGCTTTGGTAAGAGTAAGTACGATTAGTAAATCTCAGAATGATATTTTCATTCCTATAGCTGATAAACAGTAGTAAATAACTAAATTAGCATCTTCATTTGTAGAACTCAGAACGTTTAAAGACAGTGGATATGTTTAGCTCCACTTTTCTGCGTGGCACAGGGACATTAAGAGAGAGTAGGACATGAAGGCAGACAAAATCAAGCTAATCAAGTGCTATTTGCCCACAGCTCCCTGCCTATGGAACCATATGGTATTTCACATTTTAATAAATATTCATCAAAACCATTGAAAGCCACTGCCAAGGCTCTGAGCACATCCACTCACTCTGGGGGGCTTGGCTCGAGGCCAGCTTGGGCACGGTGTGGTTGTTTGGCCCTGAATCAGGGAGCTGGGGGAAACCTCAGCTTGGGGAGCTATGTGTGAGCCTGGCCCTCGCACACTACTGCACATTATCATCTTAAAGCAAATTTAGGCTGTACTTTAGTAATATATCACTGGTTCTTACGACCAAAAATATGACGAGCTGTTAAGAATTTCTCTGTCACATTTTCTTGTCTGGAAAAATCTGTAGTGAGATTGTCTGAAATGGATAAATTGCTCAGAATTGGGCAGAGATGAAAATCTGAATTGTTAGTCTCCAGCATTTGCTCTGGAGACAACCAAAGGGGACCGTGCAGAATGATCTCCCAGGTCCTACAAGTTCTTGAGAAGCAGAAGCGCAAATAATATCTTGCTGGTCTACTACAACTCTATCGTCTCAAAGTGATCATTGATCTTAGTAAAGCTTATACCAGTCAGGCAGGTGGCGAGAGAGGTTCTTTACATGCATCACTGAACTGATGAGGTAAACAGACCAAAGATTTAGAGATATTTGTGGATTAAAGAAGAACTAATGGCCTTAAGTTACAGCAAAAAGAATGCTGAGTAAAACTGTCTGGGGTAGAGAAAGCGAAGCAGTGGGTAGGGGAGAGTTGAGGATATTGTGGAACTTCCATCACTGGAAGTATTTAGGGCTGGGTTCACTGGGGTTCACTGGCCCTGCTCAGGGGAGGTGGACTGGACAATCTTCCTTCCAGCTGCTGCCTGTGATCAACAACAGCAATACAAAATCATGGGTTTGTTTTTTTCTATAATACATGTGGCTTTTCGAACTCGAAATGTCATCAGAAGAATATGATATCAGAAGAATATGATATGCCGATATCATATCGGCCCGATATGCCGACTGGACCCATCCTATAGGGAAGTCTGCTGCCTCCCTGGGGCGAGGATAAGAAACATTACTAGGGAGCTCCCTAAGCTGGTCAAATCATCTGATTATTATCCGTTACTGGTTGTACAGGTTGGCAGTGACGAGGTAGCTGATAGAGGTGTAAAGTCCATCAAAAGAGATTTTAGAGAACTGGGGCCATTACTTGAAGGATCAGGAGCACAGGTGGTGTTCTCCTCCATCCCGTCAGTAGCTGGGAAACATATGGAAAGGAACAGGAAGACCCACCTCATCAACACATGGCTTAGAGGCTGGTGCCAGAGGTGGAACTTTGGGTTTTTCAACCATGGGGAAGTTTACATGGCACCGGGCCTGCTGGAGGCAGATGGGGTTCACCTGTCGCCAAAGGGGAAAAGGATTCTGGCTCAGGAGTTAGCAGGCCTCATTGAGAGAGCTTTAAACTAGACTCGAAGGGGGAAGGGGATAAAACCAGTCCTGCTAGGGACGAGCCCAGGGGTGGCATGCCTGTGTCGGAGAAGAGATCGATAGCCCAGCTCAAGCGCATACACCAATGCACGCAGCTTGGGCAATAAGCAGGAGGAGCTGGAAGCCATTGCGCGGCAGGGAAACTATGACGTGGTTGCCATTACGGAAACATGGTGGGATGACTCGCACAACTGGAGTGCTGCAATGGATGGCTACAAGCTCTTTAGAAGGGACAGGCAAGGAAGGTGAGGTGGCGGGGTAGCCTTGTACGTCAGAGAGTGTTTTGACTGTCTTGAGCTTAACAAAGGTAACAACAAGGTTGAGTGCTTATGGGTTAAGATCAGGGGAAAGGCCAACAAGGGAGATATCCTGGTGGGAGTCTGTTATAGACCACCCAACCAGGATGAGGAAGCAGATGAAGTTTTTTACAAGCGGCTGGCTGAAGTCTCAGAGTCTCTAACCCTTGTTCTTGTGGGAGACTTCAACTTACCAGATATCTGCTGGAAATACAACACGGCAGAGAGAAAGCAGTCTAGGAGGTTCCTGGAGTGTGTGGAGGATAACTTCCTGACGCAGCTGGTAAGCGAGCCAACCAAGGGAGGTGCCCCGCTGGACCTGCTGTTCACGAACAGAGAAGGCCTGGTGGGTGATGTGGTGGTCGGAGGCTGTCTTGGGCACAGCGACCATGAAATGGTAGAGTTTTCGATTTTTGGAGAAGTAAGGAGGGGGGCCAGCAAAGCCACAACCCTAAACTTCAGAAGGGCAGACTTTGGCCTGTTTAGCAGTTTGGTTAACAGAGTCCCTTGGGAGGCAGTCCTGAAGGGCAAAGGAGTCCAGGAAGGCTGGATGTTATTCAAGAGGGAAGTCTTAAAGGCACAGGAGCAGGCTGTCCCCATGTGCCGCAAGTCGAGCAGGCGGGGGAGAAGACCGGCCTGGCTGAACAGAGAGCTCTGTCTGGAGCTCAGGAAGAAAAGGAGAACCTACCACCTTTGGAAGAAGGGGCAGGTGACTCAGGGGGACTACAAGGATGTTGTGAGGATATGCAGGGAAAAGATTAGAAAGGCGAAGGCCCAGCTAGAACTTAAACTGGCCACTGCTGTCAAGGACAACAAAAAATGTTTCTACAAGTATATCAGCGACAAAAGGAGGGCCAAGGAGAATCTCCCTCCTTTGTTGGATGCAGAGGGAAACTTGGCCACGAAGGATGAGGAGAAGGCTGAGGTACTTAATGCCTTCTTTGCCTCAGTCTTTAATAGTCGGACTGATCATCCTCAAGGTTTTCATGCCCCTGAGCTGGGAGATGGACATAGGACACAGAATGTAGTCCCAGCTGTCGAAGAGGTGGCAGTCACCGACCTGCTCCTCCACCTAGATGCCCACAAGTCTATGGGGCCGGACGGGATCCACCCGAGGATACTGAGGGAGCTGGCGGAGGAGCTTGCCAAGCCACTCTCCATCATTTATCATCAGTCCTGGTCAACCGGGGAGGTCTCAGATGACTGGAAGTTAGCTAATGTGATGCCCCTCTACAAGAAGGGTCGGAAGGAAGATCCGGGGAACTACAGGCCTGTCAGCCTGACCTCGGTGCCAGGGAAGGTCATGGAACAGATCATCCTGAGTGCCGTTACGCGGCATGTGCGGGACAACCCGGGGATCAGGCTCAGCCAGCATGGGTTTATGAAAGGCAGGTCCTGCTTCACTAACCTGGTCTCCTTCTATGACAAGGTGACCCGCTTAGTGGATGAGGGGAAGGCTGTGGATGTTGTCTACTTGGACTTCAGTAAGGCCTTTGACACCGTCTCCCACAGCATTCTCCTGCAGAAGCTGGCTGCTCACGGCTTGGACAAGTGCACTCTGAGCTGGGTTAAAAACTGGCTGGATGGCCGAGCCCAGAGAGTGGTGGTGAATGGAGCCAAATCCAGTTGGCGACCGGTCATGAGTGGTGTTCCCCAAGGCTCAGTGTTGGGGCTGGTCCTGTTCAATATCTTTATCGATGATCTGGATGAGGGGCTTGAGTGCACCCTCAGTAAGTTTGCAGATGACACCAAGTTGGGTGGGAGTGTCGATCTGCTGGAGGGTAGGAAGGCCCTGCAGAGGGACCTGGACAGGCTGGATTGTTGGGCCGGGGCCAACTGTATGAGGTTCAACAAGGCCAAGTGCCGGGTCCTGCACTTGGGTCACAACAACCCCAGGCAACGCTACAGGCTTGGGGAGGAGTGGCTGCAAAGCTGCCTGGCAGAAAAGGACCTGGGGGTGATGGTTGACAGCCACCTAAACATGAGCCAGCAGTGTGCCCAGGTGGCCAAGAGGGCCAATGGCATCCTGGCTTGTATCAGGAATAGCGTGGCCAGCAGGACCAGGGAAGTGATCGTCCCCCTGTGCTCGGTACTGGTGAGGCCGCACCTCGAATACTGTGTCCAGTTTTGGGCCCCTCACTTCAAGAAGGACATCGAGGTGCTGGAGCGTGTCCAGAGAAGGGCAACTAGGTTGGTGAAGGGTCTAGCGAACAAGTCTTATGAGGAGCGGCTGAGGGAGCTGGGGTTGTTTAGTTTGGAGAAGAGGAGGCTGAGGGGAGACCTTCTTGCTCTCTACAACTACCTGAAAGGCGGTTGTAGCGAGCTGGGGGTTGGTCTCTTCACCCCAGTAACAAGTGATAGAACGAGAGGAAATGGCCTCAAGCTGCGCCAGGGTAAGTTTAGGTTAGATATTAGGAAAAACTTCTTTACTGAAAGAGTAGTCAGGCACTGGAACAGGCTGCCCAGGGAAGTGGTTGAGTCCCCATCCCTGGAGGTATTTAAAAGATGGGTAGATGCGGTGCTTGAGGACATGGTTTAGTGGTGGACTTGGCGGTGGGAGGTTAACGGTTGGACCTGATGATCTTAAGGGTCTTTTCCAACCTTAACAATTCTATGATTCTAAGATTCTATGATTTGTTTGTTTGTTTGTTTTTCTTACCCATTCTTTAGCTGGTTTAGTCCTTTCATTCTCCTGCAAACAACAGAATTCTTTATTATGCACTTATTTTCCTTCCCTGCAGTTTTGTTTGTTTAGAAAGCTCAAGTCCATTTAAAATCATAATAAAGTTAAAAGAATCAAGAAAAATGAGAAGATAAAATAGGCCTAAACATGACTAATATAAAGACATGAGTTAGTTGTGCCAGCCCAGTAAATGTGATTTTTGCCATTACCAGGAGAAAGCACCAGGCTTTGCACTGACCTGGCAGTGCAGGGACCCGGCACTTATCTGTGCCTGGGCCTGAGCGGATTGGGGCTTGGTTTAACAGATGTGCAGTGGTCAGTGACTGCTGCCTGACCTGTTTTAGCCTGAGCGATGGGAAACTGTATGTGGTAAAGGCTAAAGAGCCCTAGGAAAGCAGTGTGCGACAAACAACAGGCCCCTGGGGTAACAGGGTGGGGGGGCATCTTTCAAACTTCAGCTAGGAAACAATGAGAAAGCAGCAGACTGTGATAAAAAGCATAAAAAGATAACTTCAAGTGGATTTTTGGGATCCCCATCATGAACATTGTGCTCCTCCCAGTGAAGGACTGAGGATGCTGATGGTTGCTGTACACATAACACCCTAACACCTCCCCTCCCTCCGAGATCCTCTCAGGGAAGCCTGAAACCATTGACCTTAGGACCCAAGGGGACATGGGAAGAGTAAGCACACACCAGAGGAAAGGGATACGTAGTAGGAAAGGCTATTTTCTTTTTATAGCAATTTTTCCTGTGCTGTTAATGAAGCTTTTCTGTGTTAATTAGGCAATGTGGATTAGCTGGTCTAGCAATAAATTTTGAATGTGCATGTGTGCTGCATTCCCTTTTGCCCACAAGAAGATTTTTTCAGTGTGACAAAGTAAATGGAGATTTCCCTTGGGTTATGGAGGCATGCAAGGAAAAAATAGAAAACTACCCCAAGGTGGTAGCAGAACTTCAGTTTGGAGTATTGTTAGCCATTGATTGAAAAAACAAGAAAACCACTCCTTTCGCAACTCCTTCTGTTGCTTCTGAACTCTTATATTACTCTGTATAATACAATGGAAACTCAGCTCAGTTAGCCTCCAGGTGCTACCTAATGAAAAAACATTGGTAAAATAAATAACTCATAGTGTCCTCATAAATACAGTTGATATCGACATATAAAGATTTTGTACTCAGCTGGTATTGATTATTTTTTAATTTTATACAGAATGTTCTGTATTTGATATTCCTTTTAGAGCTGCAGCTACTAGATTCATAGGACTGGGTAGGAAGGTCACCTTTATACACAAAAAGTACATTTCTGTCTCTTGTGGTCTCAGGGAAAAAAGCTGAAAAACATGACCTATGGCCATCCTCGAGGCTTACAAGCTACCATTAGTATTTGCAAGCAGTTTTTCTGAACAAAAATCCTCCTGATATTAAAGCTTTTTTCATTGTTTTCAGAGATCTGACTCACAGGTGTCACGCATGTGGCACTGACAATACTATGTAAACCTTCAGGCAAGATGAAGGGTAAATCTCCTGAACTAAAAATGTAGGCCAAATGTTCCACCAGAACTTAAATTCAGCAGAATCTGACCTGCACTTCTTGCACTCCCTTTTATCTATAACACAGGCGTTTGTAAATCATTTAAGTCATTGACATTGGTTCCTCAAAGGTCAATGCACACTGCTGAAATACTCCAAACCTGAGAGCTCCCTTGGTAGACGGGCCACAGAGGTTATGCTAGGACTTGATGTTACTTCTGCATTCCAGAAGTGAACTTTCTGTATCAACACTGTCCAGACCTACAGATATAGATAAAATTACCCTGCGTGAAGCACACTTGGAAAAGAGATGGGTAGGGTAATCTTGCAATTAAAACTGGGATTTGAAAGAGCTGATTATTAGGAGCATGTCACTTATTCTTTCTTTGCTTCAAGACTATCACTTATGATGCCTCTCTATACTACTTTGCTCTGGCCTGACTGGGGGAAGTCTCCAAAGTAAATAGTAATAATACTGTTTTATCATCAGGAAATTAAAGCAATGTTTTCAGCTGCTGTTTCTGTGCTTTGATTGCTGGAGAGACTCCCAGTTGTAGTGTTTCATGGGCGCACTTACAACGCTGTGATGACCATCTACAATACCTTAGGGCAGGCAAGATTATAGAGCAATAACTCATGTTTCCTAAGTGCATTGTCTGAACACAAGGGGTACCCACAGCGAAATGACTCATGCCTGCCTGGTAAGTGAGACACTTATTTTTCAATGAATTACTTTCAGAATCTTATTTCTTGCAGTCATATGTGGCATCAAAGCATACACAAAGCATTTTTTTGTGTATGTTTTGATGCAGTGCGAAAGGTTACTTTATAACATATCTATCACATTCTATGGTTCTAATACATGCCGTTTGATTTATTCAACCAAAAATCTAGATTATACCCTATGAACTTAATGGAAAGGATTTAGTATGCTGTTAAGAATGTGTCCTGGTTTCGGCTGGGATGGAGTTGGTTTTCTTCCTGGTAGCCGGTATGGGGCTGTGTTTTGGGTTTAGGTTGAGAACAATGTCGATGATACACTGATGTTTTGGTTCTTGTTAAGTAGTGCTAAGTACTTGCTAAGTGGTGCTCACACTGGTCAAGGACCTTTCAGCTTCCCATGCTCTGCCAGGGGCACGGGAGGCTGGGAGGGGCACAGCCGGGGCAGCTGACTCAGACTGGGCGGGGGCTATTCCATACCACGTGACGTCATGCTCAGTATATAAGCAGGGGAGTTGGCCGGGGGGGGTTCGGTCGCTGCTTGGGGGACGTGCTGGGCATCGGTCGGCGGGTGGTGAGCAATTGTACAGTGTACCGCTTGCTTTGTATTACTACTGTTCTATTTTTTATTTTACTTTAGTTATTAAACTGTTTTTATCTCAACCCACGAGTTTTTCCCCTTTTGCCCTTCCGATCCTCTTCCCCATCCCGCCGGTGGGGGGGTGAGTGAGCGGCTGCGTGGTGCTTAGCTGCTGGCTGGGGTTAAACCACGACAGAATGTAATTTCTTAGTAGTACTAAGTGTTGCAGGACAACCAGTCATTATGAATGGACTAAGCTTAACTGTTGGACTTGACCTCATCTGGGGGACATTCCCCCATATCTGAAGAAAGTTAGATCTGGAGCTGCCTTGGGTACTCCATGAGTAGAGCTCATTTCACTAACTCTTATCACTTTGATTCTTGTTTTGTTCATCTCTAGTTACAGCACTGCAAAATGTTTTAAGGCCAGCCGGATGGGCAGTGAAGGGCTTTTGATGAGGTAAAAATGATGTTTCAAATAGAAGTGCAATTATATTTCCTTGAGATACATTGCAGAAGCAAAGGAAACAAGCAGATTTTCTAAACCATCATAAAATAGACAATTCTATAGCGAAATGAATTATATCTACGTAGATGAGAGGGGAGTGACAGATTGTCGTGGTTTAACCCCAGCCAGCAACTAAGCACCACACAGCCGCTCGCTCACCCCCCTGCCCCATGGGATGGGGGAGAGAATTGAAAGGGTAAAAGTGAGAAAACTCATGGGTTGAGATAAGAACAGTTTAATAATTGAAGTAAAATAAAGTAAAATAGTAGTAATAATAGTAGTAGTAGTAATGATAATAATAATAATATACAAAGCAAGTGATGCACGATACAATTGCTCACCACCCACCAACCAATGCCTAGCCTGTCCCCAAGCAGTGATCGCTGCCCCTCAGCCAACTCCCCCAGTTTATATACTGAGCATGACATTATATGGTACGGCACAGCCCTTTGGCCACTTTGGGTCAGCTGTCCTGGCTGTGCCCCCTCCCAGCTTCTCATTGGCAGGGCCGGGGAAGCTGAAAAGTCCTTGACTGGGGTAAACCCTACTTAGCAATAGCTAAACCATCGGTGTGTTATCAACATTATTCTTATGCTAAATCCAAAACACAGCACTATACCAGCTACTAGGAAGAAAATTGACTCTATCCCAGCCAAAACCAGGACGCTGATGAATGTAAAGGATAAATGAACAAGTTTTTCATATGCATGTGTTGGTTTCTTTTTCAGAAAATAAAATAACTAGTCCATATATTTTTTTTTAAAGAAATAGGACAACAATGTACAGTAAACTATCTATTAAAATCAGCTGCTGGCACTTTACTGAGGTATAATGCTAAGATGGAAAGTGGGCTTGTGTTTCAGATGCTATGATCAGTTTTGTAAATAATAAGTCTGCTGTTTTGTTTAGTGTTGCTTATGCATTTTCTTTGTAATGTACAGTCAACAGACATCTCTGACTGGTTGGGATCATTCCATTTTCCATTTCATTAACTTTTAGTGTATGAAACGTTCCCCATGAATCAAAGGCTTTTCTAAGCATGGTAGAGACAGCAAAAGGGGTTATGGCAATTTGTAGAATGAATGCATAGCCCTGACAGCTTTATAACAGCTATGGACCAATTTTACTTTGAGAGACTGCCTATTAAATTTATAAGCACATGAGAAGTACAAAGAAAAAAATCTCTAAGTAAAGACTAAGTACCCAGAGAGATGTTAGTCAAATTAGTGTACCCGATAACTCTTCTAGACATGGCATTGTAAGAGCTTTTGCTGTTGTGTTCTGCAGTTACGCTGGTAAGGCCGAAAGTGAACAAACATAAAACAAAGTGGATTTTTGCATGTTCTTTATTTTTAGACTGCAAACGTTTCTAATGAAGATTATGACATTTTCATTAAGTGTATTATGAAAGTATTCATTTGATATGAAGTTAGTTTTCTTAACATTTGAGCTCAGTTTTATTTTAACAAGTTTTAATTTTTCAGGCCACTGGGCAAATTAAACCATTGAAAAAAATATAATCATATTTTTTTACTAAATTAATTATTTTTTAAAATGTTGATGGCATTCACTCATTTCTTATGATTAAACGCAGATTTACTTGTACAAAGACTCTAAATAAAAAGAAATTGTAATGTTTTTATTCATAAATGTGTTTGTTTTTTTTTTTAAATTTTGTCCATTTTACTCTAGTTTTTTTGGCTGAGGCAATTGGATGGATATGACCCTCCCAGTCCTTTAAAAAAAAAAAAATGGAGCACCTGACTGTATACTTTCTAGTGTAGGAAATATTTGACATTTTGAAAATGCTATCCAAATCTTGTTTTAAATCCACCTTGGCAAATTTCCAGTTTTACTTGAATGTTTATTTTTCTGGTTGTATCCGTAAGTCTCAAGTGAGCACATCTGGCATATATATGAGCCCTCTAAGGGGTAACGAGAAACCCTGAATTTTCGATCACAACATAGCATTACAAATGCCAGACATTTCTGAATGCTGTACCACAAAGCAGCTACCCGTTGATGGTGGTTAGCCTCTCGCTTGTGGATTATCTCACAGCCTGCTTGAGAAGAGCTCTCACCTGAGGCATGGAAGGCGTAGACAGTGATGCTATTGACAGCTGACTTCTGGCAAAAGGAAGAAAAACCCCACAGCTGGGTGACGTGTGTGGGAAGTCAGATCCTCAGTGCATCTGTCAGGTCTCAGCTTTGACTATGTAGTTTTTATTTGGTAAATAGGATTCTTAATCCATTGCGGTCTCTGATAAACTCCTCCTTCACTCTCTGTTACGTGCAGTTGTAAGAATATACACCTAGAGAACCACGTTACATAACCCTTCACTCTTCTATGCTTTTATTTATCATCACTTTGTCTCCTGGCACCAGCACCCTCATCTCAAAGACCATTTTTTGTCTTATCAGAAATGTTCTTTATACCAGCAAGGCTAAGTTGCTTTCCCCCCACTGTATGAGTTTACAGAGAAAGTAAACAGTGTAGCAAAAATCTTTGTGTGAGAGGATTAAATAAGTATCTGCTGGAATAATTATTTGTTAAAGATGAAATGAGAGGTCGGCAGACCTCTTTGACATCAGGGAAGGAGTTAGAAGAAATTGGAGGATGTGCTGGTGCTACGCAGTACACGTAGAAAGACTGGCCCTTCCAGTGCAATTTTAAACTGTAGAAAAGATTAAAATTTATGGCTCAAGGGAAGATTGATGAAAGAGCTTACACAAAAAAATTACTGATGAGAAAAAAGAACAGGGATAGACTGGGAGAGCTAAATATACTTTGGCAGTTGAAACTTGCAAACACACAATAAGGCAAGGAAGAGAAGAAAATTAACTACTGCTGACTTTTAGACTTCTAGCTATTCCATAAGCATGCGAAAAAGCAATACTTTAAAAAGAGGAAATACAAAGGCCTGGTTCTGTCTGTCAGCACTATAAGGTAATAGATATAAATATATGATACAGAGAGAAAATGAGAGAGTAGCAGTATAAATTATACTTTGCTGATGGATGCTCAAAGTTCATGGAAGCACAATAAAGAGCACCGCCATTTGTGGTTACTCTAGCATTTTTTTGGAGTATACAGATGCCAACTTGAACCGCCTCAGCTATATTTCAGCCAGGGCAACATTTACATTCTCCTCATCTACCTTTTACTTGCAGTTTCTTTTGAAGAATTTTCCTTTTCTCTCCTGTCTGAAAAACAGTCTTGAGATGTTGCAAGAATGAAATGGATGTCATGGCCTCTCAACCCCGAGGGTCAGAGCATTTCAAACGTGGCTGAGATGATCCATACACATTAAGCAAAAAATTTCAGCTGTAGTGAACTCAGAGGTAAAGACTTACGACTATAAATGTAGCTGTTGCTGAGTTGAACAGTTTGGGACTCAGTAGAAGGAAAGGGAAATTCTAGCCCTCTTCAAAGTCGGTGGGTAGTTCACCTCTCCCTTTAGCAAGGCCAGAGCTTCTCTCTGCAGGATGTCATCCTGTATCTTCCCTATGCTATACCTTCAGGGCTGCAAAGTGGCATCAACAGAATGATTTGTAAAAGCTCTGCTGTATCACAGGAGAAGGCTGCAGGCAGTGTTCCTGTAAGTGATGCCTGAGCCAGGTCTGTGTGAGCTGGCACGTCTGGGTGGTGCCATGGGCTGTCCAGTGTGCTGCAAAGGCCCCGCCTGGGGCCCAGGAGCGATTTAGTGCTCTTCCAGAGTAAATTAGCTCTGCTGAATAGCAAGGCTAATTAGCCTGGATTCAGCATAGTCCTAATGCAACAGAGTTCTTGCTCTTTTTGGTTTTTTTTGGTGCTTATTCAGAGCTTGGATGCTTATTCATGGTGCTAAATTGCACTGTATGGGCATGCCTACAAAGCAGAACATTCCCCCTCTGCCTACACAAGTAACCAGGAGCTGCACTTGGTAAGTGTCTCTCTGCATTCCTCAGTGGTTTTATCACTTGTCTTTCTCAGCACATGAACTTTCATCATTACTTATTCAGCAGAGCTTCTGTCTTTCATCTGACCGTGTCTGTGTTGGCTGAGGATGTTGGATGTTCGTTTAGATGAATGAACATTTGTTAGCTGTTACAGTACGTTTAAGTGCAAACAACATTTTGAAGAATTCAGAGAGGCATGAATTAAATCTGTTTCTGGGTGTTATAGCATATGTCCTCAGATACATATTTTTTATATCTTCTGTTCTTGATAGCCTAACTTGCTTTTGGAAATTAAGAAATTTATATCAATGGCCATGTACCTGACTACAGAGGAACTAGCTCTATTTCACCAGGATAGATTAATAGTACCCTAAAGTAAGTTTTAAAAGTCTATGCTAGAGTAAACACTTCACTAGGTATGGTATAACTTTTATCTAATGGGTATTAACTCAAAGTCTCCACAGCTCCCCAAGGTATTTTGTATGTCTGACCTAGGACAGCCGTCTTCTCCCAAAACCTAACTTCAGAGATTTTCCTTTGTGGGTGGGATGACTGTTAAAAACTTTTCTGAGGTTTAATGCATCATTAAAAGTAATGATGCATGTGTCAAGAGTACCTCATCTTCAAAAGCATGAAGAAACATTGAATAAGACAAACAGAGAGTCCTTGGATTTGAGACAAGGACCAGGTCTTGAGTAGGTGGGAGGGGGATGGTTGGTCCTCAAGTCTCACCCTGACACAAACTCTTAAATAGTATTTTTAGCACTGCTGTAATGTCTGTGTAAAACTGTTTTCCTTTGATAGATGCCTTGGAAATAACCACCTCAGTAAAAAGACCTGAAGCATAAATTATTGGTCTTTAAACTATTTGAATCTAGGGATCTTTCTTAAACACATTATACATTGATACCAGACTGATTTTTAAATACCTACCAATTTTGGATGCCTTATGTTTACTTTTTGAGAGTTTTTCAAAGGCTTTTTGAAGCTTTTGGGGATCCTTATTACTTTCCACAGCAAATGACTGTAAATACTTTAGTAATTGTAGCAACAGCCATGTGACATACGATACAAGTTGTAACTTCAAGATATGCTACCTCTTACAGCTATTTAGTTTTCTCAGTGAAAGTACTTCTCCCCCTCTCCCCCCCCCCCATTTTTTTTATCAGGGTCACACTCTTAACGTCACGTATCCCCATCTCTGTCTCATTTATCCCTCTGCATCCTCCCCAGAAGCCAACCAGTTCTGTCTGCACATTTCAGCTTTGGAAATTACTTCATCATTTTAAACAAAAATTGTGTTTCTTGTCAAAAAGTCCCCATGTTTTTTTCAGCCCTCCAAAGAGAGTTTTATTTTTTAAGAAAGCTCCATCACTGTAGTGCTAAAAACCAAAATCCTTTAGAGTAACTTCTCTCCCAGAAGAATTGCAGAGGCAATCGCATGAACATTAGAAAAAAGTTTGGCACCTCTGTCTCCTGATTTCCCCTCCTTCTCTGCACAATCCCATGTCTTGCAGCATATCTGACATCCTCGTGACATTTGTACAGACACACAGGACCTGGCAGCATAAGCACTGAGTTACCTTCCCTCCTCTACCATCAACACGGTAATAAGATATATGAATGATAATACAAAAACTATTGGATGCCAGGACTGCAAATCAAAGTGATTCCAAAGGAAGTATTTGGTTTGCCTTGTTATCTTTATATAAATCTACGTGTACTAAAAGATACATAAAATCCCAAACCAGTGCTTTTCTGAAGAAGCAATGGATGATATGTATGTTGGCTGTTCTTTTTGTCATGTAAGGCCTGTGGACAAACAACAGCTGTAAGAAGCACTGAAAAAGAGGTCCTGGATGGGTATGGGTTTTTAGTTTTGTGTTTGCTCATGTGAGTGTTTGATTTTGTAAATGAAGTCAGAGGTCTTGCATCTGCCAACCAGGAATTAAGCAGCCTGCTTTTTTCCGAAGTCTTTCTGATCATATGAGAGAGGAACCCAGATGGCAATTCTTAGTGCGATAATTTAATTCTCACTACTTAGATATCTGTTTCCCTTACAAATCCCTGGGAGTTATAGATTGTGCAATTAGTCTATTTGAATCTTCTCCAGCTACACAGTACAAAAAGCTGTCCTTCCGCTAATGAATTCACATTTTATTTGCCAAATGTGGGATCATATCTGAATTACAATTAAGCATGTTTACTTAGAAATGAGCAGTTTTATTCACCCAGCTATCTTTTTACAGATACATATAGGATGACACAGTTCTTTCCTTTTTACTGTCTGTCGCGCCTTGAGTTCCTAGGTTTCTTTCTTTGATAGTGGAAGAAACAGATAATTACAAATTTAAAATATCAGAGTTGTTTGTTCCTTTCTTAATGAAATCTTAATTGACAATGATAGGGATCAAATATATGAAGAACTGCCTTTTTTGTCAGCCTTTCTCAATTTCTTTGATGTTTCTGGAGTCTGTTTTAGCTTGAAAGTGCCAAATTTCCTGAAGATACTCTTGAGGATGTAGGAAGTCCTTGACTATTAGAACGTGGGATAGAAAATTTAAGCTTGGATAAACATGATTTTCAAGGCTACCATTTAAAATTATGTTCTTTTTCATAATCCTACAGAATGGCAGATTAGGGCAGGCTGAAAATAGGGCAAATGATTCTTTCATTTCTTAGCACAAAGGAAAAATAACACCAAAATACTGAGGTTGGTTTTAAAATCAAATACTACTGTTTTCTTCAATTTGAATATGGTTAATTTGCAATCTTTTTTATGTTTGTGTTTATACGTTTACCTGGTAACTCTAAATGCTAGGCAGTCCTTGTGCATTGTTTTTATGGAAGAAGTGCTCACACCAGGACTCCAGCTTTCAGAGGAACACCAAATATTGAGACACTTGTGATTCAGGCTGTGAGAACCACCATGATTGAGGCTGTGAGAACTGCCAATAGTAGATCGCAGTTGCAGCGGGATGCATCCTGTGCACTTATTAATGGACAACTTTTTTGATATAATTAAGATTATAATTTATATAAACAATCCTGACAAATCAGGCCCTGATTCTGCAGTCTCAAATTCAGTTGGATTTAATTTTTGTGGCTGGAGCTGAGTGTTTCAGTTAAGTATTAGTAATCTAAACCCCTTAATCAATCCACCTTGATTGCCTTGATCAGTAAATAACTTCTTGAAAGTATAACAGGCATAGGAAAGATGTATTCTTTTGCAATTGTTCACTGAGAAACAAAACTTTCCTACTATTTAGCACAATAAAAAAGGCCACTGGAGTGTTTGTGAAAGGTTGATGAGTTGCAAAGACAGTTGATGATTAATTAAAATTCTGAGCACCCACTAAAATGCTTTACAGGAAAACAAACATCACCTTGAGAAGCTCAGCATGTGAAACTGCACATACAAGAATACTGCCCAAATGCACACAGACAGGGATGGATGGAACTGATTACCCGTTACACCTTGACAAACAGAAATGGCGTGCTTTACAAGCCCCTCTGTCCTGATTGAAGCTGAAGACCCCTCAGCAAGGCTTAGAATTAACAACAAGTCTAGGCACATGCAACAAGACTTACATGTGCATGAGAAACTTATATCAAAGGACTGTGAAACAGTCACACTTAAAGAGCCTGCTGTGGAGACAAATTCCCATTAGAAATTCCCTGGTTGCAAACTGGACTTACTGCTGCTGCTTGTAGCAGCCGTGATGGGTAACAATCTTGTGATCAGAGCACCCATCTGGAAAATGGGAAATGGGATTCCTGTCCTCCTCATCAGAAGGTGTTCAAAATCATGTGTCCTATTTCTGTGAGGAACATCCTAAACATGTCACAGGAGAAACGTTCTCTTTTGCTTGTTGCAGCTGGTCACTATGCAGCAGAGTGTGAAGGAGAGGAGATGAGAAGTTTCTCTCCCTAGGCCAGTGGGAGGCGATGGAAGTTTTTGGTTGCTGCTCCTGTTCTTGTTTGCATGTTCTACACAATGATGGGATAATGTAAAAGAGGTGAGATTCGTAAGATGATGTGATAGACATTGCTGGACAAAGAGATGTATCTGAAAAATCTGGACAGACTTTCAGGTACATCAGCCCTTTGTCAAATGTGACACAGAGAGACCAAATACCAAACTAAGTAGGATCGAGTGTCCTGGTTATAACCAAACTGTGGTAAACATACACAATTTAAGGTAGGAGGAAGAACTTAGGATTGGGAAAGAAGGGGGTGGGTTAGTAGAAATGAAAGAAAATGTGATGGGCATAAAACATAGTTTTCCTTCTAGTTCTCACTCTTTAGTTAGAAATTTTTGCTCCTAGACTTTTCTTTAAAAAGTTCTGGTCAACGTCTGTGGAGGTCCAGTTCTGTGGCTCTGGTTCGAGGTCCTGCTGTGGCTGTGCAGTTCCATCTCCAGTTTGGTTGCTTCACTGGGCTGAAACTCTTTTTTATTTGTAGTGCTAAGTCACTGTGTAAAACATATATCTTATTATCCTGGGAATCACTCAGGAATCAAAGACGTGCATGTTTCTCATGAAATGTGGGGGTTATGTCAGGTCTTCGGAACTGAGAGAAAAAATATTCATTTTTTATTTTTGGCAAGTTAATCACACATTATAATAACAACAGAACTGCTTTCAGTAAAGCTGTATGAATAATTGGTTTCATCCCTTGGCAGATGAACCAAACTTAAAAGATCAAACTTTAGTGCAAATTTAACAAGTTTCTTTGGTAAATCAAATATGTTTCATTTTCATGCTGTCCATTTTTACCCAAATATGGGAAAAAGCCAGTTGGATCCAAAAGGATAAGTTGCTGAGGGAAGCTGCTGACCTTTCACAGAACAGGGAATTGCAGAGACCTGACCTTCTTGGAAGGGCTCCCATATCATTAAACATCATCAGAGTAGGACTGTCTCTGTCACCTCAAGCATATGCTACATAATATAAATAAGGGCAATGCAGGGAGGAGTTAGGAAACCTGACTAAGGCTTTTGCCTGTGGCCTGTGGCCTGCTATGCTTTTTATGTTATCTCTGAGCTTGAATAGATAATAACACTGCACTCACATCTTGTGTTACACCATTATCCCCAATTGGCTTGCCTGCAAGTGTCCTGTTCTAGTGAATGAAGCTTAGAGAGATATTGAATATAAGCAGGGGAGAAGTTTAGGGGAAGAATTCTTTCTGTCTTACGGCATTTCTGGCTTATGCTTGTTTTTTAGTTCAGTTTTAATAAAGTTTTAAGCATTTCAGCTCTGAAATCTGTAGAATTTATAATTTCTTCTAATGAAACTGAGGAAATCTTGTTCTTACAGTCTCAAAGAATTTTTTTTTTCAATGTTTTCCTGAGTGAAAGAAACATGGTGTTATTTTTCACAAACATGTAATGGTTATAGATGCATTCACCTTAAACTGTGTCATCTTCTTCAAATCTATTTTATGACCAGCTTCAGTTCCCTGGGAATCATGCGTTCAGTATTATATCAAGTTCTGTAATTTGTGAAGTCTGTAGTTAATATTTGAACAGAAAGAAGGCATTTCATTTTGCAGTAAGAATTTTCCCTTGCTTTATGGAAAAAAATCCAATGTTTTGTTAATCCTGGAAATGCTGTTTCTGTTCACAGTCTGGTGAAACAGCTTCAGATTTATTTCATGCCTCACAGCCACAACTGAAGTGTTAAGACCAGAGGAGCTACCATCTTATTCAGTTGGGCTCAGCCTGTCTCACCTGCTATATCAGGGTTGTGAAGTGGCCGCCACTTGGACTGTTTGTGTTGGGACTGAGTAAGTAACACATTTTCTCAAGCAACTGCAGTAGTTTGGATAATGCACTGCTCCATTTTTGAGAATCAGCAGGAAAGGGCTTTAAATACTAGTTTTACAGTAGAGATTTTTTTTTTGTGGAGGAAGGGTGAATGTAAAATCTTGCTTTGACTGCTTTCTTGGATTTTAGATGGAGTTCCCAATTCTATGTCATATTGCATCTTCCATTTTTTTTCATGACAAAGCATGAGAGAAGAAGAAAGTGAATCCTGCAACTTTTACTTTAGTAGTCTTGAGGAACCATGGCCTGGAGATTTTAGGACAAGCAGATTCTAAGATTCTCAGCCACTCAGCCTAGCAAATGTAAAATTGTCTGGACTAACCTCATATTTTTCAGTCTAGTTGCTTTCAGGACTGACCACACAGTTGAGCTTCAAAGGAAGCATAGCTTAGACCTTTATGAGCAGCATAGCTCACGGCACAAAGATCTCTAACTTTTCCTTGTTGCATTCCTTTGTTGTCCTTTGAGGACACCTTTGTGCCACTATGCAGTGTTAATAAAATGTATTTGTGGATGCATTGTGGATGCCCCATTCCTGGAAGTGTTCAAGGCCAGGTTGGATGGGGCTTTGAGCAACCTGATTGAGTGGATGGTGTCCCTGCCCATGGCAGGGGGGTTGGAACTAGATGATCTTTAAGGTCCCTTCTAATCCAAACCATTCTATGATTCTATGATACTATGATTTTAAATATTGCAAAACTGCATATTGGGTGTGTCTGGATTGCTGGTCTCCGACTGGAAATAATATTATGCAAAAGGTGGTAATGGAAATACACGTGCTCACAGTTTTAAGTATTAGGAAGTACTTAAGCTGTGGGGGTCATTGACTTGAAGATATTGAACCATTAATATTTACAGAATTTCTTCTGTGACAAGGGAGAAGATAGACATGCTAGAGGTGAATCTACCTTCTTCTGGAGCCAGGATTTTGACTCAGGACATTACCTGGGAAACAGAGCTCTCTTTGTTGCATCTCACTCTCTCTAACACCAGGTCAAGTGGTGCTCTGACTTCCAGCTGGGCAGAGAGAGGCAAGGATCAAAGGAAACGGAAGGGTTTGCAACAAAGATGGACAGGGTCTACCAGATAAAGCTGACACAAAGCCAGGATCAAGAGGAACCTTAAGCTTGAGGTTTTGAAATTCTTGTTTTATCTGACTATTTTTAAGCCTTGCATGGTCTAAAACCAGCTTTAGTTGATTTTCCTGGAAAAAGAAGCTTCTTGGTTTGGTCCCTAGGTGGCCAGAGTGCTACTTGCTGGATATTGGGGAGGAAAGCAAAGGTGACATTTTTCTGTGAAGATCAAAGCATATTCAGTATATAATCCAACTCTGACAAAAACTGGCAGAATGCATCACTTTCTAGCCAGGACTTTTTCTCTCCCTGCATCAGAGAGAAAAATAATGGAAATTTTTATGGTACCGCCTCTTTTCCCTACATGAGAATTGCCTGAAACCTCCCCCGTGAAGAAGCATCATGCTGTTTTCTCAGTTATAGGCACAATGCATGAAGGATTTAACAATGACAAATTTAGTTCCCTAGGTCATTTCTGGTATGAATGCTTTAAAATTCATAAAGTGCCAGGGAAGACTTTGGCTTAGTGCTAATTTGAACCATCAATAGATGAAATATTCAAAATGTGTGTAACACTTAAGACTATAAATGTTGACTTGAATGATTAAAAAATCTAAAACAACTGTAATTAAAGTTTAGCAATTCATAGGCTGCAGTATAAAATGGCAAGTTGTTTAATTTTGTAATTTTCCACTAAATTAATTGTGGTAAGAAATGGCAGTTCCCAAAAAGGTAAGTACATGGAATCTCAGCCAGTTCCGACACATGCACTTTTAATTCATCTCAAGTAATTAAGAATATTTATGCAAGAGTAGGACAGTGAGGAATCAATTTAAGTAAAGCACTCTGTTGAATAACTGTGTACTTAAACAGGTATCTAAATGTTTGCTGCATCCAGACCAAAGGAGATAAGGAGATATTTGATGCTGATCTTCAGTGTAGAATCTAAGAAAGTAATCTTTGCTGCAGGAAGAAAAAGAGGGGCTATTTTTGCATGCCGCTCCCCTTCACCAGCAGCTCAGTTTTATTCAGTGCAAGTTCCTTTGCAGTGCAGGCTGTTCCCTGCAGGTTTTGGGGAATTGTGATGCTCATGCTCTGTATCCTGATAAAAAAGTGGCAAGGCCACCCAAAGTATAAATCAGGGCAGAATCTGATCAGCAAAAGTTATCCCAAAAGAGTCAAAGACAAAGGAAAAGAGAAAGGACTGGGAAGAGACAAATATAAAAAGAGTGAAGAGAAGAGAGAAAGATGGGGGGGCGGGGTGGGTTTTGTAAATGATTATTTGGGAAATAGAAAGATACTTTGTAAAAGATTCCAAGAGAAAATACTCTGTCTTTGAACCTGTTTTGGGGTTGTTTTTTTAAGATAAAGCTTGATACAATTTGCGGTCAGTGCTTGAATGGATGTAATAAGTGAGTAAGATACAGATAATGCAAAAAATAGATTAATAACCTTTAATCCTGGTGAAAGAATAAGTGAGGTTGTGTCTTGCAAAGCAAAGAATGACAACAGAATACATCCACTGTATTTCCTGAGTGGAGGGAGATACTTCAGTTCTTGGTAGCACTGTGTTGGTTTTTTTCCCTTTGTTTTTGCATTAAATGCTAAAAAGGCAACTGAATCCTTGTGCTGGTTTTGGTTGGGATAGAGTTAATTTTCATAGTAGCTAGTATGGGGCTATGTTTTGGATTTGTACTGGAAACAGTGTTGATAATAGAGAGACATTTTCCTTATTGCTGAGCAGTGCTTACACAGAGTCAAGGCCTTTTCTGCTCCCTCACACCACCCCACCAGCGAGGAGGCTGGGGGTGCACAAGAAGCTGGGAGGAGATGCAGCCGGGACAGCTGACCCCAGCTGACCAAAGGGCTATTCCATACCATATGACATCATGCTCAGCATATAAAGCTGTGGGAAGAAGAAGGAAGGCAGGGACATTTGGAGTTATGGCGTTTGTCTTCCCAAGTAACTGTTGTGTGTGATGGAGCCCTGCTTTCCTGCAGCTGGCTGAACACCTGCCTGCCGATGGGAAGTAGTGAATGAATTCCTTGCTTTGCTTTGATTGTGTGCACGGCTTTTGCTGTACCTATTAAAATGTTTTTATCTCAAAGCATGAGTTTTCTCACTTTTACTCTTCTGATTCTCTCCCCCATCCCACCGGGGTGGGGGGAGTGAGTGAGTGGCTGTGTAGTGCTTAGTTGCTGGCTGGGGTTAAACCATGACAATACTCAATAGCTTTGTAATGAAAAAAAAGGACTAATTTCTTATGAGAAAAATGAGAGGAACTACATTTTAGTGTATTACTCTGGGTCAATGCTCAGTAAAACAGAGCTGTAATCACTGACAGAGACCTCTGTGTGGAAGTGCAATCAAAGCCAATGGCATAATGATGGGAAACGCAGCTGATTATGCCCCTGTATTTCCCTTCTGGAATGTCGGGCTGGGTTATCCTAGAGAGGCTGAAGGAAAGTAATTTGCAGAATGACTCATTGAAGAGTCATTCAGATGTTTCAAGTAAAAGTCATATTCTGACCTGTTTAGAGGTTTACAAAGTAAATAAAAACCTGACAAACCTGAGATTGTAAAGTCTCTGACGGTGCCGATGGAGTCAATCAAATTCTTAGAGACACACACACACACACATTTCAAGTTGGAAATATCCACTATAAAATGGATCTTTTCAATAGCTCAGTTTCCTCAGTCGAAAATTATGGAGAGCAGCATATGCACATGTGTAAGATCTGTGTGTGTGTGTGTGAAGCAGTTTTCTTGCACATGATTAGCATAGGTCTTAATTGCCACATGTTTCCCAAAGCTGGCAGACGAGGTGGTTTAGTTCATTGTGCATCCGTCTGAAAAATGTTGTTAGGCAGTCAATTTTTCATTAGAGCTCAACTTACCATTGTATTTTACACATTTTAACATTTTTTTGCCTTTCAAATGCTGTTGGAGGAGATATTGCACATTGTGGATATCACTGCAGTTGTAACTCAAAATTGTGAATATTCCTAATGGAGGTAGTTTTAAAATATGCACCATTTACTTATTTACTGTGATTTAAAAAAATAATGTATTAATTGATTTTCAAGAGTAAGCAAATCCTTATTGCCTCCTAAATATCTATGTATCTTCATGCAACATGCTTTGAGGCATGCCTACATATAGATATATGTAAATAATTACATGTATTAATTTATTTTTATGTATATGTTTATGTAATGCTTTGTGTTATTTTATGTAGGAGATTTATATATAGTTAACTACATGGAGTGTTCAGTTTCGCCTCTCAAGCAAATCAAAAGAGGATCGATTTAGGTACAAGTGGCCCAGTGGGAACAAGGAGATGAGGTGCACTAACTCTTCCAGGTAATATCACAGAGAACAGAATTAACATGGGCAAACATGATTTTTCACTTGTTTCATTGATATAACAGGTAAAAAGTAACACACAGCTGTGGTTTTCTAATTTAGATCTGAATTGTTACAAAGGTGTGGATTGTATAAAGAAGATAAATCCCTAGTCTCCTTTTTATTCTAGTAAAAAATACAAGAAAAGATCATTCAGTAAAAAAGTGACAATTTTAAAAAAATAAATACACAAGTTAATTATACTTTAGAATTCATTGCCTCAACTAAGCTAGAAAGAAGTTAATATGTAGCAAACATATGAATTTTGACTACCTCATCAGTCAGGTTTGCTTAGGAGACAGGTATTTTACATGGGATGTCTCCGTTTGATACACTGTCTCGAGCAAAGAGCAGATTCTGGATTTTTAGTGGAAAGAAACAGAAACCCAATAGTGAACATTTATTCTTATTCAAAGTGACTTGGTTGGCTCATGCCCTGAAGAGTGATGGTTTGTATTAGACAATAATAATTGGTTTTAACAGGTAATTCTTTTTTTTTTTTTTTTTTTTTTTTTAGTTTTCTTGCCAGAAAAAAGCATGTGCTATATCCCAGTCTGACAGCAGACCTTAAAACAAAGTGTGGCCAAATTAATTTTTGTGCTTTGAAAATCTAGTTTATGGGATACAAAGAAAAGATTTTTTTCCTCTTAAATGAAAATGTGTAACAGACGGTAACTGCTCATAGCTCTCAACATATAGAAATTGGCCCAACCATCAGAAATGTGAGTCACGGACAGGTTGGGTGTTTCACTGTACTATCATGCCTTTGGTTACAGCATTCAACTTTTATGTTCAGATGCCATTATGAAACAGCTATAAGTTTTGAGAAATTGCTAATGTTGGATGTATTTTAATCTTGGTTTGCTAACAAAAATGCAGGAGAGTGAGAATGACAGCTGGGTAGGAGATTGTTACAGCCAAAATACCTTACTTGCAAATTTCTCCAGCCTTTTGATCTATAGAAAAGTCCCTCTCTAGAGCAGAAGTAATTTCAAATATATTAACAGCAACAGAGATTCAAAATGAGCAGTACTGAGACTCTAATCTGTGAA
Organism: Theristicus caerulescens; assembly: GCA_020745775.1. NCBI lineage: Eukaryota > Metazoa > Chordata > Aves > Pelecaniformes > Threskiornithidae > Theristicus > Theristicus caerulescens. Next base: position 36,219,627 of record CM036563.1, on the reverse strand, counting down.
TTCAAAGCACAAGCATGTTTACTTGGGAATTCTGGCCCTGGATGGTACAAATAAAAAGAAACACCGAAATAATTACAACCATATTTAATTTGTGATACAAATGTGTTTATCAATATGTAAAATGTATAGCAAATAGAGTTTTGGAGAGAGCTCCTGGACCTAAGAACCATGGCTAGCTATTTTCTGTTAAGAGTTATAAGGACACCCCCATGTCAAACCCCACAGCCTTTACTCTAAGAAGCTTGAGAGTTTGCCAGAACAGCAAAATATTATTTTTATTTTTGGTTCTGAACGTACATACAAGATACATATTCATAATTAGTAGTAGCAAAATGCAATATGACTTACAGATGTGTGGCATTCTGTTTTTGACTTCTATCACTGCTACTTTTCCTCTCAAAATGCAAATGTTATGTTCACCTCAATACAGAATGGCTTTTATGCTTTGATGCTCCAGACATGAAGCTGAAATTGTAGCTGTCTTCTCCCCTTCCCATCCCATCCTCCATTTGCCTCTCCTCCTTATCACCCCAGAAAGAAAAATAAGGCAGAAGTCTTGGTTTGGGCCATTTCAGTCAGAATGGTTATATCATACCACTATACGTCGTACCACCAGAATTAGATGTCAAACCCACAGCAAACTGTAGGATTTTCTCTGTTAACTTAATTACTTTTTGGCATAAGCTCCGTGATCGGTATGTATCCGTGCTTCTCATTTCTGTTCATGTTCCAACCACCACTAGCCCTTAGCCGCACCGTTTGCTGATGCAGGCGTGCATGTGTACCTCTGTTGTTCCTTTTATAGCCTGATCAGCTATAGGAAAAGTATGGGCCATTTACCATTTTACCATTAATACATTCTAATAATCCCTGTCCAGGTGCTTTAATGTGCTTAATGGAGTCCTTTTTTAATAGAAACTGAAACATACCATCTGGTAGGGCTGTGGAGAAGGTTGTCCAGGACCCTTCAGCAGTTTGACATCTGAAGACATTACTTTCTTTTAGTCATCTGCAGGGTATGGATTTTCACAGCACTCACAATCTCAGCACTGACTATCAGAAAGCTATAGTTGGCCATTGTCATTTCAACTATGATTAATGTATAGTTTTAGAATTGTAATGTAAAATACAATTGAAAGTCTATTTAGACCACCATAAATAGCTTTATAAATGGAAAACATATTGAAAGTAGTTTTCATTCAGAACTGAACAAATAAAACAAGGGAACTCTGATACAGTGGCCAAGAGCTTAAACTGATGATGTATTTGATACATGTGAATGATGCAAAGTTGCCTTACAAGCAAATCTAAGGGAGCTTGACCTAAAAAGTCAGTTATTGTCTAGTGCTGAAAAGTGCTTCATTTTTTTTAATAGGGACCCAAACCAAATTCTCATGTGTTTTTATCAAAGAAAAATCAGAATTGTTTCTGTTATGCTGTTGAGCTTTCATTAAGTTTAAAATACTTGCACAGTATGCAACTTCTGTGTCCTTCTTTCCAAAACAACAAGCACCACATGCAAGATGAAATATTAATTGATTTTTTTTTCCTTTTGCACATTTTTAGTAATCCAAGTCACTCTTGAGCAAAAACACTTAACTAAAATGGCACATCATCCACAGGCTCTGAATGAGCAGAGTATAATGAATGATTAAATGTGAGGGCTCACTACTATGGTGGAAAATTCAGCAAACCAAATGTTAAAAATGATCCTCTTATTTTTGCAGATTTTTAATTAATAAATGAAAGCTATAAATCAAATATTTCTCCCGCACAAAAAGCCCTTTGCAGTTCTTGGTAGACAGGAGAAAAACAGAAGTCATGATTTCAAATTTATTTGAAGTCTGCACATCTCTGGGCAATGTGATAATAGCAGTTGTACCCCCATCTGTCTTGAAGCTGATCTTACTATCTGCTGACAACCTGAGGAACGCGAAAGCCTCTGTCACCGAAGGTCTCTAGAATCCAAGCAGACTTGGTGATGAGTTTGTTACTGGTGTAGCAGGAAGACTTGCACAGAAGAAACACTTGAGTGTACCTGCAGCTTCAAAAGAAAACACGGTCTATAGTGCTGCTCAAGAAAACTGCCCAGTGAAATCATTGCAAGGCTGGGTGTAAGGAGATTTTGTGGGGAGATTAGACAAAACAGTTCATGTACCTCATAGCTGAGGACACCTAGAACAGAGCTCCAGGAGTCACACTCCTCCCCTCCACTGTAAATTGCCAGCAATTAGTCTGCTTTATTCAGAATCAATATTTTTTATTAAAAATGAATATATAATGACTTCTAATGCTACTGTGTGATTTTTCTGCATTAATTTAATTGCAGAAAGAGACACAATATATGATAAAATTTCCACTGTCATTCAAATGCATCCTCTTCACTATTGTACCAAGGGTGACTAAGGATTTTAATTACAGTGACTCTATTACTTTTTGTTTTCTCTGAATTTCAGTTATTACGGTTGGATATCTTCTACTCAGTGACAGATATTTTTGTGTTTAAACTATGATAAGACATTTTAGATTGTTTTCTGAAGATAACGTTTGGCATTTTTTACATTGCAACATCTAGTTTGACTCTTCAGACCTCGTTCATAATCAGCAACACTGTCTCTACAGTCCCAGGAATACTTTATACTTAAAAATACCCAGAATTTTTTCTTTTGGCCATCTGTCTGCAACTGCTTACTCAAATCAGTGTAGCTGAGGTCATCTTACATTTCTTGTCTAAGGCAGTCAAATTTATTTTCAGCCTTGTCAAGTTCAGCCTTTGCTTTTTCTGTCTGTGCTAAGGGGACATTTAGTGTAAGTGTGCTTCTGTTGGCATTTCTTTTTCTGTCCCCCTTTTGACATATTGCTTTTTGTGCCATTTACTGCTCTGTGACCATTCCTGGTTTATTTTAAAACAGACTATTTTCTTTTTCTTCTTCATTGTGTCTCTTACAACCTCTAATGCAACCTTAAAACCCCTTACAGCAAAGCAGATAGTCATGGTATTTGGTTTGCTCTTCTTGTTTCATATGAACTGAATTCAGAAATCTTATTGGAGTATCTTGAAAAGAAAATTATGTAATTCTGGCCCAGGAGGTGGGAAAAATTCTGTAACATCTTTGAATGCTTGTTAAATCTCTGATTATTCTTATATTTTGAACAAGAAAAAAAATCACTAAGAAAAAAAAATCCTGTACTCTTAAGCATTATAGCTAGGATACTTAAAAACTCTCTAAGAAAAAAATAACCAAGCCAACACTTTGTGCATCACGATGTATATGTGCATAATTTGTCTAGTTTATGATTAAAATGCTTGTATTACACCATTTGTGCTTGTTACCTGCAGACAGACTGATCTAAGCTTATCTATAGCACAGTGGAAATGGCTTATTGCAATTTTTTTCCTATACTGTGGATCTAAAGTAACGTTGGGGCCAGGTACCCCATATGACTGCAATGACTAACACCCAGGATTGTGTGGTGCTTGGCTGCCACTCGAGTAACCCTTAAGGAAACAAGGTAGTTGCAGTTGTTCAAGCCATGCTATGAGTAACTGATCAGAGAGTATTTTGTTTATTCCTTGCTTTGGGAAATTTTTCAGGCACATCTTCCAGGATGCTATTTCACCCTGAAAGTTTCAAATGGTGCATTCAACACAAAAGTACTTAGCATTTGGTAGAGCTTATTAACCCCCTTGTGACAGTGTTCAATAACAGTTTTGTCCTTGTTGACACAGAGTGAATTGTGCATATTGGTACATCTTTTTCACTTTGTTTTCATGAAATAGTATTCTGAAACTTCATGACTGACCTTGAAAATATGATTTTGCACTGAAGTATTTTTTTCCTTCTCCAGGGAGCTTTTGTCTCTACCTCGACAGGCCATTCAAGAGGTGAAAACGGGGAGGTGTTTCAGTTGCTTCCTCCCTGGTTTACACTGTCAGCAAGGTCAGGTACCACTTACTGCTGATGCTGTTCCTATGCGAGACCATGAAATGGAGGAGGGACACCCAGGCAGCAGAGAGTTTTAGGGGTTTGAAGGCACAGTCCAGGCCCTGACTGCACCAAGGGGCTTTGCCCTTGTGTCACCCCCCAAGAAGGGGCTTTGCCCTTGTGTCCCACCTGCCATCTCTGTGGCAGCCGCTGTCCCATCCCACCCCACTCCCTCATGGGAATAATGTGATTTCCTACAACTTTAAGAGACTGCCCGAAGGGGGAATGAAAAGCCGAGATGAACTGAGGGGTGTGCAAGGCAAGAGGGCTGCACTGTTCCCAAAGGAAAGCAAAAACCGTGCAATGCCTTGATCGGGTGAACAGACTGGAAATCCTTGCAAAGCAGGAGAGAGAAGGCTTGTGGGAAAGGGACAGCTTTGAAATGAGTCTGGATTTTGCTGCTGGTGCCACTCAGGTGCTGTCTCCCGGTGGTGGGCAGCCCCATGAGGCAGGCAAGCTGCTGTGCCAGGATAGTAGGCAGCTTCAGGCTTCTCCGAGTGGGCTCAGGGCAACCCAAGGCAGAGCCAGATGCCACTGAGAGCTACAAAATGAAAAAAAATTCATGTGTTTTGCTCAGTTGTGCCTCTCTTATGGGAACTTAGGCTGTCAGGGTAGGGAAGGGAAGCCTGTGTGTGCAAACCAGAGCGCTCTCCTGAGGGTTGGCTTTGTGCTCTTTCCTTTGTAACAGTCACCAAGGCAGGCTGATGGGGTGGTGCTCTCAGAGACACGAGCCTCATCCCTTGAGAGAACTGACATCTACTGTCTCACTTTCCTGAAATGGTATTTTCAATGTTCAGGTTCAAAGAGCCAGAGAGAAGAAAGGTGCCTGTTCACGCCTGTACCCTTGTGAGTCACCCAGACGGGGGAAGACACGAGAACGCTGGGGGGGGCGCGTGACAGAAACCTGTGCCTGTGACAGGGGCTGCTTCAGTGTTTTGCATCAGTCAAGAGCCTGAATGTAACTGATCAGCTGTCCAGGCAGCAGAGCCTGAAGTTTAGGATTGCCTTCTCCCAGCTGAGCGCCGTAAAACCTAGAACACTGGGTCAGATTCATGTTTTCTTTTTCAAATAATGTTTTTGGGTTCTTTTTGGTGTGGTACAATGGCCTTAATGGGAGAGAAAAACCTCCTTCACTCAAATAATCTGTAGGGATTTGCTCATTTTCCTGAGAGACGGCTGCTTGCTGGTTTGAGGGGGATCAAGGTTCCTGCCCAAGGCTAGGTGACCATCTGTGCACACGTCAGTCCTTTCCCCTCCCAGGGCAGCAGGATTCCCAGGCCGCTGTTCCAGGATGCTATGGACACCCAGAGCTGGCTATCCAGTAATTATTTGATAGGGATTTGATTGTGTGTCTCACATTTTTGAATGAATTGGAGGCTTCTGCAGTATGTTGGAAGTTGTGCAACTCACCTGCTGTCTTGATTGTCTCCTGAGAGACAATCCCAGTCCCCTGGGACCTGTGCTGTAGGGAAGATTGGCTTTTTAACTCTAGCCATGTTTATTTTTGTAACTAATACTGCTGAGAGACTGTTCCTTAGCCCTGAGGGTAAGTGGCACTCTTTTCCCTCTCTGCTTCAAAACAAGGTAGCCAAGTCCAAATTGCCTGTTGGAAACAACGACTGGATGTGCTGTCCCTTGAACTGTGTCCGAGCATTGTCTGTGAACATTGTCATGGGCCAAAATCATGCCAAAGAGTATGCTAATGATTAAATAATGCAAATAATTGTGGCCCAATGTCTTGATGCTCTTTAATATACTAGTACAGAGGTACTAGTATTAGTGTGACTTAGGGGCTGAACTACTTGACCAGTATTTAATTGCTCCTGCTGATCTGCTCTGTATCATGAAGACCATCACAGCAACTGTTTGACTTTTGGAAAAAAACAACACCACAGCATCTAGGTAATTTGAAATAAAAATATTTTCGAGTGATATGCTTTGGGGTTGAAAATAGACAAATCCCACCTTGGAAGAGCTGGAAGCACATCTATCATTTTAGGAGGAGTTCCTGAAACTGCCTGAGGGCAAGGGAAGTTTAAAACCTGTTGCACCTACATTAATGCAAAACTGGACCTAATGATTCTACATCTCTTTGTTCACTTACTTTTAAATTATTTAAATTGTGGAAGTTTTAGGACACAAGTTCATTTCCACTTAGTTCATCCCATAACTTAGTTGAATTTGTAACTTAACTATAGTCATATATGTGTTCACTCACTGATGAACAGCTCATGATATTCTTTCATCATAAGATAAAGCATTTTTGGGCTTACTACCTGTAGTTAAATGGCTGTAGATAGAATAAATGATATTTTACCTTTTTAGAAGACAAGTTTATAAGGGCCAGAAAGCCATGAAGTAGCACATCAACAAAACTAAATGGAAATAGTAGAAATTCGTTTCAGAAATTCAGTGGTGACTGTCAACCCGCATAAAGCTTTTAAAACTCCGTCCTCTTGGTAATTTCCTATTTTAATGAAAGAATGAGTGCAGGCACTGCTAATTCATTCTGAAATCATTCTCTGCTTGCTGAACTGAAACAGGATCTAAAGGCAAGAAATTGGACCTGAAACACGTCTTTGTTTTTGATGTGAGCTCTATGATGCCATGTCTGAAGCACAGCTTAAAGATTGCCACCTGGTTAATTTAAAGCAACACTGAATTTGTTTAAATTAGTAAACAAACTCTCTAAGATATTCTTCTTGTGAATGTCACATCAGCTGGTTATGTTGATCATGATAATCACTTTGCTACACCATTGTAAACAGCTTCCTTTCCATCTGTTTATATATACATCCACAAATTGATCTAGAGGGTGAAATTACACAGTCCAGTGCTCGCTTGTTTCTGTGGAGACTTATTGATTTTTCATATATTCACTGGAAAGCACCAAGTCCACCTGTGGCATTTAAAGTACCTAATGAATGTAGCGTTAACGAGTGGAACGCTACTCACTCACTTAGGCTTCTGCCAGACACAGAGCCTGAGCTCTTCAGTATTTGGAGTAATTTCTGTCAGACAGCTGACAGCAGCCTTTTTCTGTTGATCTGCTATTTTTGCCATGCTTTAGACATCTGCATGTTTCTCAGGTGTGTGAAAACAGGTCTCCAGAATAAGAGGGCATGGATCATCCATGAGCAGAATGTGTAACTGTCTCAAACTGTGTTCCTGGAGCAGATGGATCAAGAACCAATTTATGGATGCTGATTTGTTTCATACCTTCATCAAAAGGAATGTTTTGGAGCCTGAGCAAATTTTGTGTAGGCCATCCTGAACACGTACAGGTGAGATGAGTTTTCGCACATCTTTCAGTATAATTAAGAGTCGAATACACAGTTCATCATTCACAGATATCCCAGGGATTCATAGTTCTCCCTGGAATTTTCTGGTTTCCCAAGCACATTTCTGCCATAATTCTGTTCTGGGAGTGTACTCTTTATTGTCAGTATCTAATGAAATGTGTAAATAACCCAAATCTGCAGTGACAAGTTAATGTCATTTCTTGGAGACAATTGTGGCCAAGTCAGATACCCTTCCTCTTTTCAAAAAAATGCTCAAAGAGACCTGATGTAATAAATACACTTTCATTGAGGGAATGGGAGGTATGCCTCTCCTGCAAATGAATGTCTGGACATTTATAGATTTGATTTTCCCTACTGTCATCATATTCTTTCTCCCCTCCCATTTCATTCTGCAGTTTGGGAAGATCTGCCAGTAGTTCCCCAGTCATTACTTTAAAACTTCCTCTAGTGAGAGTCTGCTGAATGGATGGGCTTCCACAAACCTGTCCTTGTGGGTTTGCCTTGAGATGGAAGGAGTTTTCACCCTGTTCTCTCAGCCCTGCTTGTCCTGCATCTGCAGAATTTCCCCAGGGACTCTGGCAATCATTTTGCAGTTGTACATAGTTGGCAATTGACCTTCCTTTCTAAACCAGGGCAATCATTATTTCACAGGAGATAAGAATCCACGTACATATCCACATGCTCACAATGTTATGTCATTTTTATATTTCTACTTGTACAAAGCTCAGAACTTTGCTATTGTTTTGTGCTATTTATTTCCAGGAATGCAAGCCAAAATTGTACAAGGGCTGATTGTTACTGTACATGATGTGTTTTTATACCTGGAAAAATGCATTTAGTGGATGGTTTTTAAACCTCTTGTGGAGCCTTTCCGTGTCCAGAACACAGTCCTTGTTCTTAGTTACCTCTCAGTTTTATGAGCTGGCAACAAGCACTATTAAATTGGAACATCACTGTCTTTTCTTCCTACTGGCAAAGGCTCAACATGCTGATGAAAATGAGCCAGGTTTTATCCCTAGAAGGGCGAAAGTGCTAAATTAAACATCTTCCATTTCTGAAAGGACAAAGTATTTCCCATGTTGCTCTATGGGGAAACCAGTCCATTGGTGTTCGCTGGATGATCTTCAACATTTACTTTAGATATCAGTTAAAAATAACATGTTTCACATGGTCAGGAGAATCAAGGGAAGGAAAAATAATTTAAGCATATTCTAAGACTGATTTCTCAATCCATTTAATTACTTTTTTAATAAATTTCAGGACATTTTTAAACACTGCATTTCAGGTGTGTTCTGGCAGTGTTTATTAGTGAAAAAAATAACAAAATACATAGGGATGGTATTATTTGTCAGTATCTTTGCAGTATCAAGAGACAACTCGATCAGCTTCATATTTTCAATGTTTTTGTTTTTTTTTTAAATTAGTGTGATAACAGAATTTCCTGGCTAATAAGCAGAACTAAGTCCTGTATTATAATCTGTGTTGTATCTTTACTATAGATTTTTTTAATCTGGATACAGAATGAGGCACAATGGAGACTGATTATTAGACTGATTATCTCTGTCTCCTATACTCTGAAATCAAACATCTGCCAGAGTATTAGTATCTTTGATGTTGGAGTATTAGTATCTTTGATGTTGGAGTATTAGTATCTTTGATGTTGGAGCAAATTAAATCTACTGGTGGGGTGATGCTTCTGTTTCTCAGGCTTACTCCCACTCACGTTATCTCTGCTTTTGTTGTCTGAAGGCTGGATCATTGACTAAGTGCAGTAAATTAAAATTGCAGTGGTACATTTGTAAAGTCAATTAAGTCAGGATAACGAAACTACTGTTCTACATAATATTCTACATCCACAGCTTCAACTGAATGATACTGCTCATTTTTTACCCTAGATAGTAATCTCATGTGTGAGACATAATCTCATAACCTAGGGAGGTATAACATAATCTGGAGTTTAGATGTGAGAAACGTATTCTTATTACTATCAAAAACTTGAAATAGACCACTTTGTATCATGATGAAACTTCACTTGTTTGTTTAAGATTTCTTTTAGCACAGAGGTTTATTCAGAATCCTTTAACCGCAGAAAGATGTAATAGTGAGATTAACAGCTCTCACCAATTCTCTTTCTTCTCTCCAAAATGTGGATTGCAGGGATTAACAATCCTTCAGGGGACATTGTAAGTAAATAGTTATTATCATAAAATGTTCCTCACTCAGCTCTATCACAATTTAGCTTCCATGAATGTTTTGCAGTGTGAACTGATCACTCGGTTTTCTATTACTGAGAGTGGAGCTTACTGAAACATGCAACTAGGTAGCCCAAAAAATGGCACTAGCAATTTGCAATGAGAAATTTGTAGAATTAAATAATTCAGTGTCAAGGGATTACCAAAACACTTGATCATAAAACTTCTATCATTTAAAAAGGTGAATAATAGTAAAAACCTAGAATTTTTCCAGACAAATTAATAGTTTATATTCCAATGCTGTTCTAAGTGTTGACATTATTAACATGTTACACATACACACACTGCTACTACATGTTGCCTTAGTAACCATATATATTACACTGGTAACATAGCAACATAAATGAACATGAGTTTATGACTTTGAAGAATCTAAACCAAATATGTAAATAAGTGGAGGGAGTCAGGTCTGAAGGAAAGACATTTTTTGTGCATCAACAAAAAATGAACTTTGGGCTTCCAGGGACTATTTCAGGAAAAATAGATTTTTTTTTTTTCTTTTTGTAAATGCCCCCTAAGTTGATTTCATAGTTTGAATTACACATTTTTAATGCAATTGTTTTCCTGGTATTCTTCTGCCCCTCTTCTAGGATGAAAGTGCACCACCAAAAGGTAAAATTTCCTGATTGCTTTCTAAAGAAACAGTACAGAGAAATCACTGGAACAAAATAGCCAAGTTATATTTTGAGCAGTTTTATCTATGGCTTTCAGTTGCCTAATAGTCAAACCGCAGTATCAGGATGGTGGAAGAGAACCACATCAGAGGGGGATAGTCCATGGAAGGCTGGCTTTACAAAGCCTTAGATAACTTAAGTCAGTTTTAGGTACTGGTGATAACATAGCAAGACAAAATAATTGCTAGCTACAGAATATGAACTTGTATTTCTACAATACTGTGCACTTGAGCTTTGTGGTGTGATTTACGAACAGCTCGTGACTTAGGCATGGACAGATCTCTGTGAACTGTTTGTTATTTTAAAGACTTGGGACCAGAGTTGAGAAATCATCTCTATTTAGGACTGTGCAAATTAAATTTTGCAAATTCAATATTACTCAAGCATATGCTTAAAGCTAAATGCATTCTTAAATGCTGATCAGAATAGCGATGAACTTAAGAATACAGGGATGTCACTTCATGAACCAGGGCCAAAGACAAGAGAAGCGTGAATCCTCTGCTCTTCTGTACAACTGTTCTCATTGATGTCATTAATGCCTTATGCCACAAGCTCACATGTCCTGTCCACGTGAGGCTGTCTAAATGAGGAAGATTAGAAGACTTGAAATAGCATGCAAAAGCCTAAGAAATGGTAAAATAACTGTGCTAGCCCACTGCTTATGCAAATTTTTATTGCTCGGTATTTTAGTGATTTAATTTCTGTACATGTAAACCACACTGCCTTTCTTTTGTTCCTCATGAGATCACTGTTATGGAGCTGTTCTTTATTAAACTCGAGCAAATTTCCATCTGTGTAAAATTACACATTCAAGAAGGTGTGAATTCCAAAGGAAATTACTTACTTTTACTGCAGTCCCCTTTTGACACAATGTTCTCATTTAATTCTCTTCACTCTCTATTTTAATTCTTGATGCTGAGTGGGGTTATACGTGTGGTAGAGACAATATGTGAAATTTGTTATTTGGGTAGCTGTGAAAAGTACCTATGTAGCTACATCCAATTTTTACTTTACTAGAAAAAGAGTGTGTATGACTACAAAGCCCTGGCCACATCCACAATCCTCTTGTCGTGATGTGTACCCAGCTGAAAGGACTTCTCATACAAATTTTATTTCAGTATTAATATTCCCAATTTACATTTTTTTGTTGAATCTTTGTTTCATACATATAAGCATATTGGCTCTGAGATATCATAGAAACTCCTCAGCTTCTCCCCCTATATTGGGTTTATGGTTGCTATGGCCTCCTGATTGTGCCCATAGTAGCCAGAGAAATAAAAGACAGTTTGTGGTATACAGACACATTCTCACTGTATGCCCCATTTTTATAAATTAATGCTGATAATCAAACTTTGGAGTCTTTGCTCAGCTCTCTCCCCTCACTTCAGCTGGTGTGCCATGTTTTCTCAATGTGTACAATTCATTGCAGCTCTGGTGAGTGAAATATCGACCTTAGTCAAGGCAGACTCTGGAGCCGCAAACATGCCAGTGCCACAGTGAATTCAAGGAGAGGTGCTTTTACGTCTGCTCCTGAGAAGAAGGAAAAATTGGTTTCTGAGCTTTGCAGAACACTGCAGAAGCTTGCATGGCTCAGCAATGTTTCCTTAAAAGTTCTCTATTATTTAAGAAATTGCCATTGCCATTGCCAGAAAGGTAAGAAAACCATTTTGCTCATAAAAAATCTTAGTCCAAATTGTTTGGAAGACCTCCTAGCCTATCCTGGCTTGTAAAAGCTAATGATGAGTTATCCTCTGGGACAGGATCCACTACCTGTGTGGACTTCACAAGATGAGGTGAAGCCACCTGGCTCTTAGAGATATGTTAATGTTTAAACTGCTACTCAGAAACCTTTTTCTCACACCAAAGAGCATCAGTCAAGGACTCAGTACTGAATACCTCATTTTTAGAAAAGTAAGCAAGTGATACGATATAGCTGCATAACACCAGGGGCATCATCCATTACAAGGTTACTCTCACGTCCTCCTGTATTGCATAGTGATTGACAAGGAACAGAGATAACAAAGTTAGAGCAATGCAAACTTTGAGTTTTTTCCTTTCCTCAGTATCCTTCAAGCCATGTCTTCTGTCACTTTTTGAAATATACCTCTTTCAGATTCACAAAATGGTGCATGCACAGGGAATAAAAGCAAAAACTTTCTAGGCTGTAGGTTGTAAAGGTATAGGATGGTGCAAACAGCTATTTCACTGAAGCTCACCTTAAATGTCTAAAAACCTGACCTTTTGTTACGTGTTTTTCCTGCTAGGAGTGTCCTACCACTTTATGACACCCTCAGTGTCTCCTCAAAACAATCATCTGTTTTTAAAAAAGGCAAAATTTGTGTAGCTTTCTTGACATGTCTTGCCTCAGCTCAGCGCTGCAGCCTAGCTGCTAGGGAGGAGCTTTCCTGGCAGTCCCACAGTCTGAAGGAAGAATTTCAGCCCTGCTAGTCTTAGCACTGCAGCCTCAGACAAGGAGAATTTAGCTGCTTTTTGGCAGCTACGTGTCTGTCCCTTAGACAAATCTAGAATCGGGATATGGCTGACCTCAGGGACTTCCAGCACAACCCTTAAGCAAAGCTATTTTATTTTAGCTACATGAAGAGAGAACTGTCCCCATTAAATCACATGGGTCCAGCCTGTCAAGTCTGCTGTACCATGAGTATGCAGTAATGTTAAGAAAACTAACCCATGTACAATATGTTGATTGGGATTTTTTCACAAATAAGATGAAACTGAAAAGAGTTTTCAGCAGAGTTGCAGAATTAAAGATTGTGTTACTACAGGTTTCTGCTCGTTTGAGTATTCTCTATTCTATTCAGAGACAAGGGTTTAACAGCTGTACATAGCTGAGTTTTACTGACTGCCATAGCAGTATTCAACTAAAGGAAGGAAACAAAGTGGGAAGTTTTCACAAGATGATAGCTAGCAGCTCAGAGCAGCAGTTACAGCACCAGTGAAAGATGAATAGTGGTGTCATGAATGGTAAGTTCATTAAATGATATATGGTTATATAGGACTTGAAAGAGGTATGTTCAGTTCATCCTTTCTGCGTGACCTTGGGCAAGGTATTCATGCTGTCGCATAGGAGACAAAGCCAGATTTACCTGCCTACTTCTTTCCACTTAATAAGCAGAGAATTGCTTTCCAAACAAGTTGTCTAATTAGGGCATGTAAAGCTTTATGTAGAATGAATTCCTTCTTTCAGTCAGTCTGGCTGTTTCTAGACTTACCTCTTGATGTGCACAGTGCTGCATCCTGCAGTCCTGATGCTCTGAGTGTCTCACCCTCATCCCTTCTGATATCTTTGGAGAGAGACCAGCCACCTCTGAATTGTGCCTAGATTTTCTTTCAGCAAAACAGAGTGGGCAGCATTCCAGGGCCTTCTCTGGGAGTATGAAGGTCATGGGAGGTGGAGGTTCTTCCTCCTGGCTATATGGTCTGCCTGGGGTTATTTTTATACATTTTCTTAACACAGTCTGCTTCTTTCTCATTGCTTACCAAGTGAAGTTTGAAAGATGTCTCCCAGCTTCCCCCAGCCCTGCTACCCCAGGGGCCTGTTGTTTGTTGCACACTGCTATCCTGGGGCTCTTTGGCCTTTACCACATATGGTTTCTTATCACTCAAGATAAAACAGGTCAGGCAGCAGTCACTGACCACTGCACACGTCAGTGCAAACTTGGTGATTTCTCCTGGTAATGGCAAAAATCATGTTTACTGGGCTACGCGGTCCTGATGCAGAGCTGGGACTCCTCCTAAGGTGTCAGCTTTGATCAGAAATCGGAAAACATTCTCGGCTGTTGTGGGTTATCCATAGCCTCTCTGCTACCCTTCTCTCCTTTACTGGATAGGTCCGTTACAGTGATAAGTAGCAAAGACACATGAAAACCAAATGGACATGTCTTGAGTTATTTGTTAGAAGTTAAAAGGTAAATGTTAAAAGATTTATATTTTTTAAATGCTTTTAGCTGGCCTTTACTAGCAATTCATAAGCCTATACCTACCAAAGTGTGCTGTAACTTTACCGACAATTTATTTACTAGATATATTGGATCATTTCTGATATACTGAATATTTAACACCAAGTACTATTTCAGCAGAAACGAAACTTTTCTTGCCAAATAATGTTCTAACAAGGAACACATGACAATTTAAGATGTTATGGGTTCAGTGGACATCACTATAATAATGTGTGTCCACATCCACAACTAATTTAGGTGACCTTGAATTAGTAAAATTGCTAGGGATTGTGTTATATTATTGTATTTCTCTATATATTATTTCTATAAATTCATTTGCATTTGTAAGGGCTCTTGTGGATATCAAAGCCTTTAAAATGGTAAAATTAATCTAAAATTTGACTGCAAGAGGACTTGCTCTTTTTTTTAGCCTGACACTCAGTTAATATAAGGGAACAGTCCTTACCATTACTAAATTGACTCTTTTTTCAAGTTATATTGCATCTCCAATTTGCATTTATTTATGAAGAGAAGCCAAGGGAAGTCTGTTTAATGTTGCAGTGTTGTAAGGCAGAGCTCCTAAGTTGTGCCTAGGCAATCCACTGGCTCACAGCTATGACAGCTGAAGCAGAAGGTCAGATCCGATGCTGCAAGGCATTAAACTCAGAACTGATTAATATTGTGATCTATGTGTGTATCTCATTGAAAGCTGGGATCGTAGCCTGTCTGCTTGCTGCCCTCGACCTTAGAGACCCCAAATGTCTAGGCACCATTTGAAGTAATTTCCCCAGATGAATTTCATTTTCACACTCTGAGTGTATGTGTGGCTCTTAGTCACATGCCAAAGCCCTACACCTAACGCTGCTGCGGTTCACTCAGAACTGAAAATGAATGATTTCATACTTAGAAGATACAAATGATGCAATCAGCTTCAAGATAAAGAAAAGCTTCTGGCTATGTTTTATATTATTATTATTATAAATGGCAAATGAAATTGAACCTAAAATAGACAGTACAGCCCTTCAGACATCTTGCTGTACTCTTCCACTGAAACACTTAGTGTTAATAACATTTGATTAGGAAAATGGTATTGAGTTTGACATGCTACTTACAGTGTTAGAAGGAGCTCCCTGGAACATACCCAGGGAAACAGGATATTGCCAATCTCTTTTAACTCCATTTAATACAAGAAAATTGTCTAGTGTTTCAGGCGCCAGAGATGCATCAATACAGATGCCACTGCAGAATAAGCTGTCACTGATTATCACTACCTTTAATCTATCTTATTAATGAAATCATTAGTTATTTTCATGTCAGCTGCGACAGAACTATGGCAACCTTTATTATTTGACATTGATCAGGAGAGTGTTCATGTCCCCGAAATCAATAAGTAATGAGATAATCTTCTAAAAATTCTGAGTAGTGCTAAAAGCAACAAGGTATGTCAAATTCTTAATAGGCACTTGTAACATCTGAGAAAAAAAAGGCAAATAGAAAAGGAAGTAAAATACACAGAGAAGTTTGGAAGAAGATGTCATTACCCACTGCAGTTTATGTTCTTTGCTATAAATGTTCATGTACTTCAAATATTATTCTATGAACTCGTAGTAAGACTGAATACACCATGCCTCATGCATCCCTCAGTCTAAACAACTATGCAGTCCCTATTGGAGCAAGTTAGTAAAAGAGCTGGTACCTGAGGAACTGGAGCAAAGAATGAGTGAAAGAGCAGAAAACATAGCCATGTGTTTCTGAACTGTTTGAGTATCTTTACTACCACCTGTTCTTATGAAAAATAGAACAAATGGTCTCCCCAGTAACATTATGTACAAAGATTATTGTTTCTTAGCAGATGATGTCTGTGTATGATGACCTTTACAGATGTACTGCTCGTGCAGTGGTTAGAATTTTTGTGTGCTGTTGAGATATTTTCTCTTGGAAGACATGCTTGGAATGATATAGAAAGGTACAAACGCTGTCTAGAAACATGTAGCTTGAGAGGCAAAAAATGGATGACTGTATAGGTTTTAACACACAAGAAAAATTGGTAATACAGAAGAAAAAAAAAGGATTTTCATCAGTTGTTTATCTATAGCATGCTTTATTCAGTCATTACATGTATGTGAGAATTATCTTCAACTGGTCCATAATTGAAGCATAGATGATTTCTTTAAAATGAGCAGGAATGGGCCTCCTGGGGAGACATAAAGGAGAGCAAAAGTGAACTAAAGGTTTTCCTAAAAATTCCTGGGATGTCTGTGGGAGTAATGGAAGTAATGTGTTAATATTGCACTAACAGTGAACGTGGAAAAAGTGGAGGCATAGCACTGGATGCATCATGAAGGAAAACAACTTTGAAAGTGCAAATAGCTTTTTCGGCATTTTTTGATGCTCTAATCCTGTGATAAGAGATGCCAATGTCAGAAGGACTGAGAGTTTTAATCCACAGGATTTAAACTGTTATCAGTTAAGTTTTATAAACTCTACACTGGCTTTTAGCAACACCCTGAAGTACAGTGTATGAGAGTTGCTGGAGGTGCTCAAAAAGTTGCCTTTCCTTGTTTACCCCAACTTTCAAGTGGACTGTGGAAACTTATAGCCCTCATGATGGCAGCTTGCTCGTATTCCATCTCCACCATCTGGTTTATATCTGGGGAGGCTGCTTTACAGCAGTGTCCACTCTTCCTGGACACTTTAAGGAGAAATGCGATCAAAAGATAGTTGGAAGAAGTCACTGACCCTTGAATTAATCTGAACTGGGGAACCAGAACTCTTCCCTTGCTTTTGCATTGATGAGTGTAATTTCCTGAGCTTTCCATCTTCTCCATTGCTTATGTACATGAATTACTTTCTCTTGCACAAGGCTTCCCTAAAACTTGCATATAAATTAAAATTTACAGGCATATCTATGGCATAGAATGCTCTGCATTTCCATATTCTGGGGAAAAAAAATGCCTTTTCTTTGCTGTGCTTAACCTGCTTTGGCAAAACCAAAAACAACAACAACAAAAAAAGAAAATTATGCTCTCTGCACTTCAAGAGTCAAATTACCATCTCAATCTCAGAATTATAAGATTTTGTATACAAAACCAGTCTTTTTTTCTGTTTGATTCTTTGTGGGCAGAGGAGAAAACTGATCTACGCAAATGTTGAACTGTGTTAATATTATTTATATGTTACTTTTTCAAATATCAAATGAGAAAGCTTTAGTCTTTAAAATACTCCAAATTACTTTAGGTAATTGCTTTTTTTTGTTCTAAGCAAGCATTAGAACATTAACAGATTAGTAGGCTTTTTCATGTATTTTCACATCAAACTGCCTATTTCATTAATTTTCACATTTCACTGACTGGTACTTCTGGGCAGTAAAATGGCACAAATTTATGATTGCCTGTTTACGGGATACCGTTAACAAAGTTGGTCTGTTTCATGGGTCCCTTATTGTTAGCTCAAATAAGGCAAGGTAGACAAATTTCACCTTGTTGGACAGGTTACTCTTTCTTGTATGTGTTTTCAGTCATATTGGAAGAGGTAGAAGTCTAAGAGGAGTGAACTTTGGAAAATCAAATATAACATATATACATATTCTAAATGTAAGTGAGTTATACTTATACCTATTTGTTTGATGAAGGTTCCTAACAGAGGATTAGGGATCTCTTGTTGCAGTTAAATACAACGTCAAGCTTTTCTTAGGACATATACCCAAGGCTACTGGTGTCTGGCGCACAGATAAAGTCATACCTGTACTGCGGAGCCAGAGAAAGCTGGATATGTTTCCAGTGACATAATTTCCCACTGTGCCATTAGCTACTGAAATTCGTATTTCTGCACCACATGGGCCCAAGCAGACCTTTGACATTGCATAACCTATGTGAAAGGTGATAGCATTGTGCTTTGCCCAGCAATTCATCACATGCTTAGTGGTGAACCTGAGATTAATCCCTTAGTTCCTCCTTGCTCTGTAGAGGAGTTTCTCCAACGCGATCAGCAGTAGCTGGAGATTGAATGTGTTGGCTCAGCTGTGCCGTGCCTGGTCTGTAAACAGTGACGAAGACAGGCTCATAGGTAATGCCTGTGCCTTGCCTCGCTCCTTGCTCAGGCTGGCTATACTATGAAGAAAGTAAGAGGTGGCTTGGGCCTTCTAGTCCCCTATAGGAAAGTGCCTGGTCTTGCCTGGAAGCAGGTACAATAAAACGCTTTAAATGCATGTCACAGACAAGGCTGGAAAAAAGGGTAAGAGAGTCAACGCTGCTATAATTATTCTTGTAATAGTGCCAGTGGTGGAGGCACACACAGATGTTGAAAGTGCAATTACAGCAGTGACTGTGGTGATAAGAAAGGCAGTGTAACAGCAGGCACAAACTTGTTTTTTCCCTTCCTTTAAACTGAGCCATCAAAAGAAAGAAATGGCAATGTTTTTAAGGAGAAGAAAAGTATTTTGATGTTAATCACACATCCCCTTGCCTCTTTCCCCTTCCTTAAAATACACTACTGGACAGAAAATGATGCTAAAACTAGAGCTCAGTCCTCTTAGGCAACGCTGCCTGTATAGCAAATTCCACAGAAATCAATCACGTGGGGAAATACGGAAAAATTTTATTTAGTTAACCCAATTGTATCTTTTGTTTTTAAGGACTTTACCGTGCTCAGTCAACTCACTGCCTTGATTAGGGTGAGACAGATGGAATGAGGCAGTCTTTGGCCATTAATATGTTGGATTTGTGTTTATGGCTAGCTCACTTCAGGATTTTTCTTTTAATCACTTTCTCTAGCTGCCCTGTTTACTGTTTTAGATTGAACTGTGGGATCCTGAAACAGTTATTCCTTGGAGGGCAAACAAACCTTGGGAAGTCCAAAAGCTCAAAGGAAGAATAAGAAAATATGTGAATACTTGCTATGTTCATCTTATGCCATTACTCAAAATGAGAACTGATGTCAAAACATGCCATCATCAGCTTCGGCAGTTTACCACAGGCCTGCTTCTGCCTTATGTTGAACATTAAGAGCAAGAACGCTGTTTTCACCGGGCACTGTTTTTGTAGCAGCAACTCTTTAGTAAGGGACTGGTGCTTTAAAGCAGCCATTTTTATACTTTGGAAGGAGGTTAAATCAGAGAATTTGATTTTTCTAGGAAATGTGTTTTAAGAGCTGGCAGAGCTTTTTCCCCATTAAATCTTTTTTTTTTTTTTTTTAAGCTGAAGAACTGCTTTCTATGTACATGAAAGAGGTAACAGTCTGATTGATTGATTTTCATTAACTATGGAAGAACTTGCAGCTTGCTTAAGGAGACAAGATAGAAGTTACAGCTGAGCAGCTGTTATAAATAGCAGCTGAAAAGCAAGGCCCTGGCAAGCTGCGGAGAACAACGAGAAATGTAGCAACCTTTCTGGGGTAGCACGTGGTCATTGTAAATGCAGCTGGTAGAAAAATGTAAGTGAGATTGATTATTTTTAAGTAGTTTGACACGAAGGTTTAATGAGAGATATTTGTGACTGCTTAATATCTTAGCACCTTGTAGGAAAGAGTTCAGTGTGACTTGTTGGCCTGGGTGATTAAGGATGTAGCTGTGGTAATGATGGGCCTCCAGATCTTGATCTCTCTCTGTGGATTTTGCTAAGTCGGATCTCTCCAGCAGATCTCTAACATAACTTTGTGGTTTGTGACTAAAATGTAGAGTGTTCAAGAATCCTGTGACCCTGGAGTTCATCCTTCTTGGGACGTCTGTAAGTCTTCATGAGCACAACCAACTTTTGAGAAGTGGATGTTTGAAATTTAGTTGCAAATGTAGTCTGAATTGCTTTTAGGATTTCTTTCTCCATGAAAGGAAACTTATAGGTAAAAAGCAATTCAGAATACTAAAAGATATGTGTGGCGGTGCGTTCCCCGCCGCCCCTTTCTTCTTGTGCACCTGGCAGAGCATGGGAAGCAAAGCTGCTTTACAGTCTCAGTAACTCCTGTCAAAACTTGGCCTTTGTGTATTGAGTTTGGCGGTTAAGTGTCCCTTGACCGTATCAAAACTCTTACATGGCTGAGGTGGGAGCAGCCCTGTCTGTCCCAGGGAGGCAGCCCTGACAACCTTGGAACATATTTTTCGTCTGTACTAGTCGCCACCTGGCAGCCTTGGGGCCTGTCTTATCTAGGCTGTAACTTGGGACCATCTGTACCAGCATCACTGGAATTTTTGAGAATTTTAGTAATTTTCAACACGGGCTGTGAAAGTAGAATGGAAATTTACCGATTCCTAAAGTCAATCGTCTCGTAACTCTATAAACAGCGGTACCGAGTGAGACCCTTTGAACTCTCCTGGACCGCAGCAGGCTGCACCAGCATCTCCCTCTGAGTGGGATGCCTCTCGGAGCTGCGAACTCTTAAGCTTGCATGAGCTGATCTCTGGTGCTCCTTGCCCCTCGAGGTTTGACTTTCACCCATTGAGACAGTCGTTTACAGTGAGTATTTCACTAAACCCAGTGGGGAATTTTTATTGGGGCCTTTAACTGCGCATATTTCAATAGGTACCTTTAACTGCGCTTATAATGAGTATTTAGGCCTAGTGTGTGTGTGACTTGATTCAAATATTATAGTAAACCTTATTTAATCACTTTGTAGATGCTAGATTAATTAATGATTAGTTATTGATAATTTTTTGTGAGTCTATCCTTGTTGCAAACAAACCTTAAACTGCTGCTAAACATCTAATCCCTAGACATAAACCATCGACCAAGTCTGAGACTAGGACTGGATCCAGCCGCACCTAGGCTCCTCTCTGAGAAGGACAGAGTCCCTTTTTCCTCCGCGTATTTTCTTTGGGCTCGATTTCCTCTTTCTTTCTCTTTGTATGTATACTCCATTCATTTAATAAGTAAGAGAGTGAACCTTGCCATTGAACTCTGTTAAATCACACTTTTATAAATTTCTATTAAAATCACTATTTGCAAATATCTTTGATGGTGATTTTTAAGTGGCCTAACCACTCATCCATGACAATATGTTTTTCAGTTGTTAAGACTATTAATCATATGAATGTTTACTTCCATTTGAAACATAAATCTCGATTAACTTTTAGGATCTCTGTGCAAATGGACTAATTTTTATGATTCTGTTGTTTAATATTAAATTCAATAACGACACCTATGTCATAGTTTGTAAGGGCTATCTGAGAAATAATGTGCAGTATAGGTAAGAGTAGGATAAGCCAATTTTCATTACTGACTTTTTTAAACTAATAAAATAGTTTAAATCTCACATTTTTTCCCAGAGATTTTTGTCTAAGTTGCCTGTGACTTTTGTCTAACAGGGAAATCTAATTTAAAAATCACTTGGTAAGAAGAGTGGGAGGAAAATATGTCATTCTTATTCTGTTTAAAATTCTCTTTATTTTTAATAGCATAAAAGGTACATTGGCAGAAATAGGAGGAAAAGGAATTGTACAAAGCAATTTTTAAAGAAAAGCAATGAAAATAAGGTGGAAAATTAAAAATCTGTTGTCAAAGACTTCCTCCATGAGAGCTGTACATGGTAGAAACACAAATCTGTTCCAGTACCAGAGAATAATCAAATAAGGATTATCGTTACTGGCATCATCCTGTGACTGGGTAGATTAATGTAACTGTGATTAATTCACTAAAGTCAATTAGAAGTAGTAACTGTTTAACTGTTACAATTTATCAGCATTAATCATGTGATAATATGAAATTGATTGCAAAACCAGCAGCTTTGACAAATTGTCGTACTTCATGTCAAATAGTAACATTTCCCCAGCATTGCAGTACTTTAACTAGTGTGGTACTTTTTTAACGTATAAAAGCATGCCCAGAAAATTTTATTTTAAGATCAGTGTTTTTATTTACAGCATGCATTCTACTGAAAGCACTCTGCTGCACCTCTTCTTATGAATGTTACAGCTAGCCCTGGGCTACAATAGGCTGAAGGTAACACAGACACTTTCAAAGCTGAACTTCAGACACCAGAGAGACCTGGTATTCTATCTGTTCAGTCTGTCCTCTTTTTCAGAACCTTGATATACTGTGCCAATGTGCAACTTCATTCTTCTTTTCTTCAGATATCTCAGCATGAAATCTGTAGTATGAAATTCCAGAGGTGGACATCTGGGTCCAAAGTCCCATACTTCCAAAAACATTGCCAGAATTCTGGAAGTTCCTGAGTTCAGCGGGCTAAGGTGACATAAGCATTGTTAGGACTCCACCCGTACGTGTGAAGAGGGTGATGAGGTGTGGGAGAGGGAGAAAGACAATTATCTATGGATGGTACCCAAAGCTGGAGCTTGGCTGTGAGGATTTAGAGCCTAGATAATCGTCCTGCCTCCCTAGAGGAGGTAAGCAGTGGCCCAGAGTTTTGCACAACTAGCTGGAGAAGTCTGTGTAGGCAGAAAGTGGTCACAGGAGATTAGTTCAGCCACTCCTTTATTTCAGGGTGAGCAGAAGAAGGATCAGTCTAATGTGGGATTAAATGCTGAAGTTGTTCATGTCACATAAATGACCAGTAAGTGACTGATGGAATTATTTTGAGAATGTTGATTAAAAAGGACTTTTCTGTGATGAAAAAACAAGCATGTACCTTGACCAAAATATCTGGTTGTTCTAAAGGAAAATGAAAAGCACTTGCTGTAATTAACAGAGGATGGATGCTTGTTGATGCCCTTTTATGTAACGTGGGCAGGTTTGATCTATCAGCAGAATCCCTCTGAATGGGCAGTCCTAACGAGGCTTTTGCTGTGAAGAGATGGGATTCTGGTATTTGTTGTCTAGCTTTCTGCTCATTCAACTGTATTTTGAGACTTTACACAGAACGTTGCATGATAAAGGAAAAATATAGCTGTAAACATTCACTCTCTTTCCTTGACCTGGTTTTACATTGGTTAAGTGAGGGTTAGGACTTACATTGCATCTGGAGCAGGCCAGAAGGAGTTCACCTTCGCAGTAAATCTTGCAGAAGTAGCTGATTCTAGTAACTTTCTATAAATAACCATGTGTTACGTGCTATACAGGGTAACTGTCACACATGTTTCTAAATGAATGAAATCTATGGAGAGGGGCACTTATCTGACTTCCTGTAGAGAAAGCAGAGAGGAAGGCGTGTTCTTAAAATTCCCTATCAGTAAAAAAATAATCTTAATCCAGTAATGAATTAAATTTTCTTGCAAGGGGATCAGTCAAGATCTTCAGGCACAGATTTTAGCTAGGGCCAGATCTGAGTGTAGATTTACGTGACTGTGTGTGGGGACAAGAGGAAATAATTCCCAAATGTACTTTTTTAGCTTGATTTAATTGCTCGCTTCTCCTTATTGCAGGAGTGTTGCTCTGAAAGCAGACTGTGAAGGCCATAGGAAAGGAAGAATAAGGGGAGAACCTATAGCTTTTGCTTGGTTCATATGAGCCTGCCCTGTGTAGCTGTTGCTGCTACATGCCAAACAAACAGTATGCTTCTAAAAGCAAGGAATAATGACAAGGAGCTTTATCAGTCAGCTACATGTGAGTCACAGGGCTTCCCATGGTTTTCTTAGGGTAACATAGCTTATGCAAAGCATAAGACCAGAGGGCTAAATATAGAACATAGTTATTAGCCTTGCTGTGTTTGCAACTTTTCTGGGTCTTTCCCTGCATGCTGTGTGCTAGACAAGCTTTGAGGTATATTCTGTAGGGGGATATATTTTCCCTTAGATTTCTTGCACAGGAACTACTCTAACCACTTGGATACTGTAGCAGTAGTGAAATGGGTTTACTGCCAATCCATGTTGTGTAAATGAAGTAAATTCTCTCATTCAAAGACTGCCTGTATGCTCACTGAAGGTGCTCAGGCTGTATGTTTAAGGGGTGATTTTAGCTTAAGGATATGGACCAAGAGGGAAAAGTAAGGGCCAATGATATATTTCTTTCCCTACTTTCATTTTTTCCCCCCAAAGAACAAACACTTCTTTCACAGTCTTCTCTGTGCGTTAATGGTCTTTCTGCATCTCTGATAAACAGATGAGTGGATGTTAAAGAAACTTGTAAGTATTTCCAGATGGCAGAAGTAAAAAAGGAAAGGTGTGGGTAAAGTATAACTTATGCAGAAATCTCTAAATAATATCTACAGAGAACTAAATTAAGACTTTCATCGACATAAAATTTTACTGTACAAAAAAATAATAGGATCGAGTTCTGAGCATGTCATTCTGTGGATCAAAAATCTTCTGGTGTTATTGGTTGTAAAAAAAAAAAAAAAAAACAAACCACTTTAGGAGAAATAATGGGCATAAAAGCCCGCTATCTTAAAAGGTTTTTCTTGAGTAGTATTTGTGCTTATGTCTTAAGTATTGTAGATGCTGCCCTGAATTTTTCATTGTCCATGTCCCCAACGAGAGAGGGGTATTACTTTTCATCAAGGCTGATTGCTGGCCTCCGATGACATTTGTGACTGCCATGTGCAGTCTGCCTAAACCAGGAAGCTCCCTGTTTCATTTTAGATACTGAAATGATTGTCTGTTTTTAGAATACTATTCCTGACGCCAAAGGAGTGGTTGTTTTTCTTCTTTTAAATAGAACTTGTTATTAATCCAATCCATTTCCTCCTACCTCCTTTTTTTCTTAAGATCCTCCACCTCCTTTCTTGCTGGCTGCAGAACTGCAGAAGGCTGAAATCTGCCTGTGCTTTCTTGGCACAGTGTCACTGGTTTCCATAGAAAGGCATCCTGTCCAACCTTTAGAGGAGAAAGGAGCTTAGATGAGATTGCCTAGCACTCTGTCCAGTTGTGTCTTGAAAACGTCCAGTGATGGGGACTCCACCATGTCCCTGGGGAGGTTGTTCCAGTGATCAATTGTTCTCACTGTGAAAAATGTCTTTCTTGTATGAAGTTGAAACCTCTCCCAATGCAACTTGCACCCATTGCCCCTTGCCCTCTCTATGTGGCTCCATCCTCTTTGTAGCCATTGGAATATTGTGATGAGATCCCCCCGAGCCTTCTCTTCTCCAGGGAGACAAGACCTAACTCCTTCAGTCTTTCCTCGCAGGGCAGGTTCTCCAGGCCTTTGATTATCTTCATGGCCCTTCTGTAGACCCTCTGTAGTCTGCCTGTGTCTTTTTTGAATTGTGGGGACCAGAACTGGACCCAGTACTCCAGGTGTGGCCTGACAAGTGCTGGACAGAGTGGGATGATCACATCTCTATCTCTGTTAGTAATGCCCCCGTGGATGCAGCCCAGGATCGGATTTGCCTTCATTGCTGCTGTGGCGCACTGCTGACTGATGCTCAACTTGTTGTCCACCAGGACCCCCACGTCCCTTTCAGCAAGGCTGCTCCCCAGTCACACAGATCTGAACCTGTACTGAGCTCTCTGGTTATTTTGTCCCAGGTGCAGGACCTTGCACTTCTCTTTCTTAAACTTCATGCTGTTCTTGCTAGCCCACCCTTCCAGCCTGTCCAGGTCTCTGTAAGAGATGCATGTCCTACATGCATTGCAGAAATACACTAGCATTTCTTTGAGCGTGCTGGAGACAGTCTGTTCTGTTTGTTTGGGAGAAGATAAACTTCCTTCACCACTTGAAAATTCATAGGAACAGAGTTTTGTGATTTGTAAGTTTTATCCACCAATGGCAAACAATTAATCATTGGATTGTTGTAGAGTTAATTTATATACCTTTTCTGGTCACTAGATGGAGGTAGGCAACCATAATGAGGACAGCTTTCCCTGCATCTTGTACTATGAAAGGAAAGAGATGATTCTGTGCTGATTTGGACAGCAGGGAGTGTATTTTATCATTAGAAATACTATTCTGGTACTAGGTTGTTTGAGGATAGGTTGACACCTGCACTTGCCAATCCACAGCTTTATATCAAAGCAAACTTTTTCACTGGAATCTGTTTTAAATGAAAAATATAGTGTTGGTATAATTTAATCTGATGTACAATTTATTATCAGTAATTCACTTCTGAATTTAGACAAGGATGAGCACTATTTAGATCATGCATATATGTGTGTGTGCAGAAATTACTATGTGACCTAAGAAAAAAAGAGGAACTTAAAAACATTAATTTAATGTCCATTATACCTGGAACCAAGTACATAATGTATTATGTACCCCCTTGTACTCACAATTATGAAATGCAAAGTTGTATGTTTTATACTGTGTTTGTGTATTCCCTGTGTGCTGCATCTACATCACCATACAAGAAAAAAATATAAACAGCCTTTTCAATACCGCCTTTCAGTAAGATCCCACCTCATCTTTACAGCTTAAGTTGCTGCTTCTTGTTGCTTAGTTTCTAAAGGAGGATTAATTTCTAGCGACAGTTTGCAACCAGTCAGAGATGGAACAATTCTGTTCCTTCAGGTACTGAAGACAGCTACAAAGCTGTCCTTTAGCTTTGGACTCCTCTGTGCAAACGTGTATAGCTGTGATAATGAAGGAAGGCTTGGTGTTGAAGCTGGTGTTTTGTTACCTGTCAGACAGAGGAGAGCTACAGTGCTGCATCCTGAGCTTCTTCAGAGATACTAGGTTTTACTTTTCTAATTTTGTGGATGAAACTAATTTATAGGCCTCTCTTCTTTAGGTGAAATGGTGAGTTACTAAACATCTTGACCTTTCAGAAACAGTGGTGAATGCACCCAGGCAGTCTAGGTATGCATAATTACCATATGCTTCCTATAAATGGAGTTAAGCAGAACTGTGCATTGGCTGCCAGATTATTTAGAATGGAGCTTGATATACTGATCAGCAGTGCTTTTAAATACAATAATGTCATCTTCATGTTGTGCCATACAGACCACTGGGTCCCACCCGGGGAGGTGTCCCCCCTAAAGAGTTAAATCTGGCTGGTACTGCTAGAGCTGGTGGCAAGAGTGCATTGGCAAATGGGAGAGGGGAGGAGATAGTGGCATATAAAAAGGACTACTGTACTAGGTGAAACCACACATCAACTTAGCTAGGTAGCTTTTCTCTGCTCTGTGTGTGTGTGTGTGTGTGTAATAACGGATGCTTTGGACAAGGTTACAACAGTAGGACTAAGATACACAGATAATTCCTCTTGAACAGATCTATCCTCTGACAATTTGTGGGGGTCCTGATTGAGAGGTTGTATCCACAAGTGTGTTTAGTTCTTAGTGTATTTCTCTTCAATTAATTTAAGCATAGGGTTTTTTGGCAATGAGGTCCATGGTTCATTTATTGCTGCATTGAGAAATACTGCTTGCTTCTGATTATCCTCCACTTCTTGCATTGTAAGAAACAGTAAATTTTTTCCCCATTCACCTTCATCCCATTCATTATTTAGTGTGCCTCAGTCATACTGTTCTTACAGCATGTCCATGGTTATGGGAATTGGGGACTAGAGATGACTGGAATGTGGGAAATGTGGAGAGATGGAAAAAACATCATCAGCGGGGTTCACTCATAAATTTTGGAAAAGAGATTTAATTGGAATTGCTTTGATTAGCCACTTGAGAGGTGTTGGCTATTGTAGATACTTGTGATCTGTATTCTGAAGGACATTAATCTGCGTACTGACTTCTCATGGGGTATAACGTACTCTGCAGTCAGGCTGAATCAGTCTCTGTAGAGATTGATGATATGGTGCTGCTTGAATTGTTGACAAACATTTTTACTGAGATTGAGCCCTAATCTGTATAGTGGTCTGTAAGGTGCTGCTGCAGAGCAGAACTGTGTGCACAGTTCCCAGAGTTTTTCTGAATTGCCATAGAGAGGGTTTGCCTTCTCTTCCATCTACACGTGCTGCTCTGCTCAAAGCCTAACATGGTTTCACAAAGTTACAGATGCTTCTTACCAAATCTTCCATCTGCAATGCCAGCAACATGAACTCAAGTGGCAGTGAATGAGATTTATGGCCTCCTTCTGCTCCCTTGTTGCCAGGATATCTGAAGAATTTATCTCAGCAACTAGCACTACCTGCTTAGGGTCTTTTCAGGAGCACTGGAGGTTGCAAATTTTTTCTGTTCGGCTTTCTCCTTGAGTTTTTTAGCCATTTTGACTTTTCTGGACTTTTGTTTGCTGGCCCAGCAGAACCATTTGGACTGGGTGTTGCATTGCTTTTCTCTCTGTATAAGATGCATTTTTTTTTTTGTTTGGTCTATACCTGTGCTTCCATTCCGACACACACAAACATATGCTACAGATTTTTGTTTGGCTAAGGAGGAATGTGGAATCTCAGGTGTTCTGGTTCAAAGTGAGGTTCTTGAGTAGCCTTTACTCAAGTGGTTGTTATAAAAAGTAGTCTGCTCCTTCCTTTTCTCCTCCAGCTTTTGTTTGACTTCTCTCTCTGACTCCTGGTTTTCCATTTTTGTTCTGTCTGCACTCCTGCCTTTGCCTTCCCTCATCTTCGTGTAAGTGGGGCAGGATACTTCCACACACAGAGCTATGCACACTCGCACAGGGAGCATGTGTCTTCAGCCTGGTGTTGCAGAAACTCCTGTTTGATAGGAGCAACACTGGTCTACAGCAAAACTGCGTTCATTCTGCTAGGAGGGCCATTGCACAGTAGGAGCTGTGAGAGGAATGAAGAACATGGTGCAAAAGACAGTCCCAGAGAATTTGGCTTTCAGATGTTTTACCAATTACAATATACGTACAAGACTTCTTTCACAATGCTGAAACAATACACGTACTGCTGAAATGATACATATTTGTCTAGCTTTTGGGAACTGGAGTCCAACGAGGGACAGCTTGAAAATTAAGACTTTTTCAGATTAAAAAAAAAAAAAAGTTTTTCTTGCAAGTAAGTGGAAGGACAGGACACTTTCAATAGGACTTTATTTGCTGGGGAGAATGTAGCACTACAAATTGTCGACAGTGACGATGACTCTATATAAATGCAAATAAGCTCATTATTAATTGCTATGAGCTTCGAATTTAAGTTCTTAATTACAAAAATGGCCCATATATGAAAGTACAAGAAGAATGGATTCTATAATTACTTTCATTAAACCAGTCCCTCTCTGCAGAGCTAGCTGTGGGCCTGACTGGTGGGTGTTCTCAGGGAAAAGTCCTGCAAAAAGCTGCTAGAACCTGTGAAGTGTATATAGTACATTATGCATGCTTGAAGACTCTCTGCCAGAAAGTATTTTTGTTGCTACCTATGGCTTCTAGGCTAGTTCAAGAAAGGACTCCAAAGAGGAAAGCCTTTGGAGGCTTTACTTGATGGGTCTTAAAGAGCAGCGGAAGTCAGCTAGTATATCTTCATTGATTTCAATGACCCTGTGTAGAATTTGTAGCAAGTCTGGCCTTTCTCATTTAAAAACAGCATGGGATTAGAGAAGTGGTGTAAATAGCACATCTATATGCTATTATGGCCTCTTTTAAATTCTGCCCTTGTAATCCATGTGTGCTCCATTTGTATGGTGCAGACCCAAATGCCCTTTTTAGTTTCAGTATTGAAATAGTAGAGGTATTTTATTTCTTGAAGTAACATAGAAGTCATGCTTCTGGTGCTACTGGCCCACTGTTGTTAGTCCCTGTGTCTGCTGCTTGCTTCTGTAAGTGTGTGTGTATGTGTGTGTGTGTGCCTGTGAATTAGGAACTGTTATGTCACATAATGTAACACAGACTGTGTGTCAATATTCAGTTTTCAACTTAAGCTTGTCCTCTTAAATACCACACTTTCATTCTCTATTATTAAACAAATTAACAAGCTGAGTGGATCAAAAACCTTTCTGACCTGCTGCTCTTGCAAGAACAGCCTCTAGACCTGCCCTGTGGGCAGGTTCCAAACTTTTTCACTGTTCAGCAGTTTTGTGCTGAGGCCAGTGTGTGTGACAGCCATGGCTTCGGGTTCGATCTAGTTCCTGCAAGGTGCAGGTAGGGAGCAGTTATCCTCCTGTGCTGCTGTTGCAGTTCTCATGATCCTCTGAAATCTGTGGCAGCAAGTTTTGCAGTCACTTTTCTTTCCAGGATGTTTTGTTTCTTATTGTTCAGGATTTCTTCAAAGTTGGAATCATCAAACAACTTCTCTTTTAAATATACTGTTACAGTATTTTGAAACTGAGGATTGACTTTGTCTAGCTAAAATAATTTATTGCAATCTTTAGCACCTTCTGCAACTGTTGCTGGGGTTTGATGAGCTGCTGTCATGTCTCCTTCCTTATATTCTTGAAATCAGTGACAAAATATTTGCCAGCCTTCTGCTATTCCATCATTCAATTCTCTCAGAAAAATACCGAGTAGAGTCAAAGCAGGATAGACCTTAAGACTCCCTTTGAAAAGCCTAACCCACTCTGACAGTAAGTCATGTTTAACTGGTTCTGCAAAATTTTTTTTTGATTCAGTTATGCACTTACCCTATGATGCTTTTTCTTCACTGTATTTTCTAAGTTATTTAAGATACTGTAACCTGGATCTGTGTCAAAACGTAGCTAATACCAGTATGTATCCCATGCACTCCTTTATTCTTACCCAACAGGCCACTCTGTTTGCCTGAAGATTCAGCTTTTTAACCAAAGTTTTGGGTTAAGGACTGAAAAATTAACAAACAGTTTCATTAAAAGCTTTCACACATTGTAATTTTTTTAATGAATGTTGATTTTCTCTGTTTTATTACAAATGAAGCATATCTTTAAAAAGTTAGAATGTGTCACTTTTTTTTTTTCTGTTGTCTGTAATTGTGATTTTTTTTCCCCTTTCCTTTCTCCCTTCCTATTCCTTAGTTTTTTACATGAGTGTGTCTGGTGTGAAGAGAGACCAAGGAAAAAGTCGGGGAGAGAGAGGAAATTTTAAAAATGGAGGGAAAAAATCTTGCTTTCTATCAAAGCAGTATGTGAAGAAAAAAGAAATAAATGAAAAACTTTCACTTGAAAATGTTTTAAATTAAATATTTCTTTTTTTAGTTACTCTTTATGCCTTCCTGGGCCATTACTTCTTTACTGGAGCATTACTGTCTTGCTAAGACCCAGCGCTTTCCATCCAAATTAGCTCAATCCCAAGCTCTTCTCCTGCTGCTTTTCTTTGTATCTCAGTAGTTATTCCTGGTCATCCCTTGCTGACAGTTTGCCTACATATTAGGATTTCAATTTCACCTATACTTCTTAAAGCATCGAGGGGCTCTTTGCCCTGTTCAGACCACTTCGCAACTTTTGTGTATAGTGCTGTGTCTATTTTGTATGTCAGATTTAGGATATTTTGTTACTCATTCTTCTGGTTTGCTCTTTCTTAAAGGCTATAGAAATTCTCTTAGATAGGGATGTTAAGACATTTTTGAGGCGATGCATTTAATGTCAGCACCTGCAATTATTTAAATTTTTTTCTTGCTAATTGCCTGATGCTTTTACCAAATGCCCATATTCTGCCCTCATACTAGCAGCTGTGCTGTTGCCCTTATTCTTGTTTGGCTAGATTTTAGTCTTGCTTTTTGTATTTTCTGTAAAATTCCACTTACTGTTTATCTTCTGATATTTACATGTGGGTATTTCTGCTTGTTTGAGGGCACATGTGCTTCCTTTAGGGCCCAATTAACATTTTTCCTTGAACTATAGGTTAGCCTATGAATATTGCCATATCTAGATTTTTGTATACCATTTCATGTTCTTTTTTTTAGTAACGTACCCAAAAGCATTAGAGACCTGTTTGGTCTCTAAAACAGAAGTCTTATATTCTAAATTCAAAATGCAAACTTCTTTAGTGATAGTACACTCTGTGTACCAAAAGCAGTGTCTCTCTAATGTCTGCATTAGAGCTCAGATCTCTTAAACTCCAGTTCCTGGATTTTCTGCTGAAACAACAGGTGAGCTAAGGCAGATGTTTTATTTTTCTGTGCCTCAGTTCCCCTATGTGTAAAATCTGGGAAAAACAGCTGCTGTTTGCATTTGTATCCAAAATCTGCAGAAAATATTCTAAACTAAATATTCTAAACGAATATAATTTTTTTGACTGTAGGAATCCAATTTTATTGTTTGTGTTTTTTGTGAGTTCTTACCTTCCATAATAAGCATTTTCTCTCTGGAATACATGGTCCCTAGTGCCGCTTTCACTGATTTTTAACAGTTTCTTCCCTTTCATTGCTGTTTTAGGTTTGAAACACCTTGTATATATTAAGCCCTTGAGCATGATCAGCCTTCAAAACCAGTACATTTTCCTCACTTATTTTCTATTTTATTGCTTCTGTGCATTTAATCTACCTTCAAAAATGCTGCCAATCAAAAATGCTGTTGCATTTTTTTCAGTTCTCATTAGCATTCCTTGTAGTGTAAAGCTGACTGGAGAGGAGGAAAGGAGATGGATGAGATGAGGTAGGAAGAAATTGCATTCATACTAGCATGAGTTTCACAACTGCCATTTTTGTTTCTTCCTTTTTCCATGTAGCCAGTGACTCTTTTAATCAAGTCTGGGTCTTTTTTATGGCCCTCTGAAACAGATGGAGAAGTTAGGTGTCATCTATCTGTATAAGAGCTGTGTCCAACACAGAAGAGGGAGAAGACTGAAAAAAAAAAATGCTGGACAAATGAAATTTTTGCTCACCAAATGGAGGTTCTTGTCTATTTGCAGTTTAATTCAGAATTATAACACACATGAGGATACATATCAATAGGACCTAGGAAATTCTGTGGTTGAGTTGTATTTTTTGTCAGTAAAATGTGAACCAGAGAACATATAGCTTGTTAAACCTTTAAGGACACTTTACAGATAGTTAAGGAAAGGACCAGGCCTCAAGGAGAAAATAGATAAAATTAGAAAGACAATACAATTTAAAATATTAATAAGCAATAAAGGAGGAGAGGTAAACAAAGACTATGCAATGAATAAGCCAGCAGTGTTAACAGCATCTGTGACCTACCTCAGATCGCCACCATGTTAATCTGTGGCAACCAACTGTCAAATAATCCACTGCTTCCACTGAGAAATGTCTAATCTCATATTTGTTGGCGTGCAGAGGAGAGATCTCCACACTCATTTGTAAATCTTGTTTCATCTTCTTATTTATTTATAAATCTTTGAAGTGCATGCAGTAAGAAAAATACATTTCTATATGGGAAGGTAAATGGAATATTTATACAGGATGGTACCTGCATTTGAAAAGAAAAATCTGAAGCATCTATCCGTTAAAGCATAGACTTCATAAATAAATGTATAGAGCATATTATCAGTGCATATTGAGGTGAGTGGAGAGTTCTTGAGAAAGTAATTACTTTGCCATATCCTATGGAGTATTATCCAATTTACCAACATTAATAATTCTCCTTATGAGTCATTTTATACTTATGACCTCTCAGCTATTCATATCGTATAAAAACCCTGCATAAAAAGGAAAAAGAGAAAAGATTACTCTGCTGGTTCAATAAAACACATGCCAGTTAGAGAACTTTTGTCTGAACACCATAATCAATATTGTAATCAATATTAGCTCATTTCTTTCTTTGATCTTAAAAAAAAATTACCAAAATAGTAATAAAACCTCAAAATGAATAATGTCATTCTCCACCACATTATTCTGAATTTTTCAATGGGAAAATGTGTTCCAATTAATTTTAAGTTGTAGTTTTGAGAAGGATACTTTTTCATCTGTTCTGTGTGAGTATGTGCACTTGCATGTGCCTGTGTAGCCATGGAGGTGATGGGAAGGGTGTCTTTTGGCCCCAGGGATTATGCCTCTCTCCAGAGTCTTGCTGTTGCCAGTGTTTGGGAGGGGAAAAAAGGTACAGCAGAAGGAATTTCAGACAGAGTCAGCCTGTTGTGTTCTGCAATTCTTGTGCTTTGTAGAACTGGTCATTGAGATTTAGCATCAAACATAAATTTCTGAAGCTTCTTCCTTATCACAAATGATTCACACAGTGATGTAGTGGAATACAAATTAGATTTCCCTTTGAATGGATGATTCAAATCTGGCTTGGAACAATGTTTTTTAACTTCATTTTCAGAGGCAGCCTCTTGAATGCAAGTTGATAACCTTTATGAGTTTATAAGTGCATCAACTGTGTCTAATCTGTACTTAGAGTATTTTAAGATTTTTCCCATAACACGTGGATATGTGAGTATGTATTTACAAAACCATTTTGAGACAGTTTTGTTACTCAGCTAGGCAATAACTAAAGCTTCAGAAGATCATCCATAAGCCAAACTACTGTATTTTTGAAAACTTATACTGTTTACTTTCTTTTCCCATTTCTAGCCCGATATAGTGATGGGTTATTTTCTTTTTTGGCTTTTTGGCATATTTCTATTGACTTGAAGTCCAAGTATAAAAGACAATCACTGCCCCAAAGTCAATAAAACAAGAAAGAGAAGCATTTTATAGTGAAAATTCATGCATTTAGGAATTAATAGCAATAATTTTTGCTGTAGTTTTGGGACTAACGATTTAAAGTGTCAGCGGGAGCTTTGACTATATTAAACAATCCCAGGATGAATGTAAGTCATGAGTATAATGAAGCCCTATGAAGGCAAATGTGTGCCTAGATATATGAGATAAGATATTTCTAGTAGGGAGAAGTACTGACCATTTTTTTTCTCCAGAGGTCTGCTAGTACTGGGGCTGCAAGGACCCAAGTGGCTATCACATTTTCCTTGCCTACCAGCCAATAGTAACTGCAATGCCCCACTGATGCTTTGCCCCGTTTCTTTACCACCACATCAGCTCAATACTATATATGTGGTGAATATTCCTTATTTTGGCAAGCATAATGTGATAAGTATAGTGATGATCAGATAGCACACAGATGTGTCCAGCCACATGAGACTGAGCCATGATTCCCCTTTATATACATTTAACAGTTCCTTATTTTGTATTGTGTTGTATGGCAAAGACTCTGAAAATAACTTTTTTAAAATCATTTTTGCCTGGTCATTCCTTTATCTGTACACTAAATATGCATGCAAGCTACAGTCATTAACAGGGCTGTGTTCAGTTCATGTTATGAATCCTTTAAGACACTATCTGATACTCTTTGATCTGCATGTTCTCATCACTGAGTACACAGGGGTCCTCCTGAGACCTTTATTAGTCCTTTTATGGACTAGACACCCAACTCATTAATCTGTTATTTAACTACTTATTAGTCACACTCTCAAATACCATCATTTCTGATGGACAAGTGAAATACTTAGGCTTTCAATTTTTCATGCTTGTATGGTAATACTTTAGCCTGTAATGGCAATTACCAGTGTCAGTGTATAGGATAGCAGTAAAGCTACACTGGACTATTTATAGTTCTGGTCACCCATGTGCATGACCTGTATTTGGAAAAATGTGAGGAAGAGCTAGTTTCTAAGACCACAAAGAATACGGTAAGTCTACCCTATAAAAACAGGCCAAAAAAAAGTCTAAAAGTCTTTGCCTTTTTGTTACTTAGAACAAATTGGGAAAAGGCCAGTAATTATTGTATCTGTCTTGCTTACACAGTGTACAAACACAGTGTGTGCATTTTTAAAAACTCCATAGCTGAATATCAACAGGGGCAGAAAATTAAATACTCTGGGAATGTTTGACTGTGACCTAATTCCACTGTAGAAAATCAATTTCTTGGTTAAGTAATGTTTGCTAGCATGACCAATAAAACTCATTAAAGAAAAAAGATTGAAATTTCTTATCTTTGCAAAGCTGTACTAAGATAAGAAAAATCAACATTTATTTCAATTAAAATAAATTTTGCTATAGTTAAAATATATTTTATTCTTTAAAAGTGAAAAATATTTAATATTTCCAGCATGTATTTTCCCATAGTTATTAACAATTAAACAAAACAAAATTAAATATGCTTTGTTTTATACCCTTAATCCACAGCCAATGGAAGCTCCGGTGATATACCAAGAATAAAAAATTATCATTCTTCCACACTAGAATTTGAGTAAAGTTTTGCATTCTTCTTCTTTAACTTTTAAAGTAGCTTTATATTTTTATGTTTCACTGAAAGTGCAACCAGGCTGCTTATGGATATGCCTGAACTGTGGGAGCCAGGATCTGAGTGCGTGCCTTGGCTGCATCCCGATCCTACATCAGGATGAAGACCTATCACACACCAGCTGTCTTCCATGTCCTGTTTTTTTGTGGAAAGGAAAACTAGGTCAAAATGTACTCTGAGAAAGGCTCCAATAAGGATTTAATCGCTCACTGTAGTGCAGGCTCCAAGCCAATGCCTATGCATCTTATATCAGGCAATGAAATTATGGCTGTGTGGCTGCCTCTGACCAGGGCTAGATGAAAAGCTAAAGAGGGAGACAGGACCTACAGGAATAGCTTTCAGAAAAGCCTCAACTTGAAAGCTGAGGTGCTGTATACACATACTTGTGTTCAAACAGTGGAAGGAATGTATCTTGGGCTGATTTATAGAAGGTGGTACAGGCAGACATGCCAGATGGTTGGAATATGAGGGCTGGTGATCTGTTATCAGTGAGGCCTAAATCCTGCTTAATCTTCCACTTACTTTCTATAGTTGAGCTGAAATCGGTCAGATGACTGAACTCAGGTAATGTTAAAATGTTTGGATGTTGGCCGCGGCAGTTCAGGAGTGGACACCTTGCTCTTTCATCCATCTCTGCTTTGGGAGTGGGAACCTTCAGAAAAGGGGTAGGACCAGAAACTGAAGGCAGCACCTACTTCAGCTGTTCTTTCTAAATGGGTCTTCATCCTCGAGTCAATGCTGACAGACAGATTTCCTGGGCAGCCTGACATTGAAGACGTGGAGGATGCAAGGTCTTTCCTTTTGAATGTGCAAATTCCAGATCTCTCTACCTTCCTTTCTCTTCACACAGTTTTCAGCTAAAAACTACTAAAAATCTCAGAAATCAAATGTTTTAGCAAATTTTAATTTTTTAATGGTTTTAACTGTACATGTATGTAGTTTTTTGTTTAATCCTTGCCCATATCTTCGGCAACTTGTTTATTTAATTTCTATAAGGTACATATATCACATATGTCAAGAAGAGAAATCCAATATCTGAATTTTAGTTTGCTTGTTCTTCTAACTCAGGCTTAGCTGTCCTGTACTTCTTTCCTCCTGGTGAACAGACTTATGCAAGCTGTCATTCTCTAAACTCTTCTGAATGTCCTTAAAACATTTGCATTGGAAAAACAGTCACGGAGCCTCTCTGTGCTGAAATCATAACCTTAAAACTTCCTGGGTATTTTCTGCCTTGTGTAGGCCTGCAGGAACTTGTGGACACCTTCCACAAGTGGTGGATTCCAAAGAGGCAACAGCGAGGAGAGTGCATTGAACCTGCTTGGCAGATAAAAGCATCCCTCTTTTTTTTTTGTAGCTGAGCCCCTCAGGACCTGAGGCAATTTTGGCAGAGATCTGTTGGACTCAAGTGGTGATCCCAAATCAGGTTCTAGAGTCTTCACTCTGAAAAGTCTTTTCTCCTCTGCAGACTTTCTCCGAATTTCTTTTACATTTTCACTTAATCCTCTTCCACCAAATAATCTTTCTCTTGCCTTCCCTTTTTCCTTGGCTCTGTCCCCTTCCCCTCAACAGACCTTGTCTTATTAGCTAATAAATTCCTGACACAGATCCATAAATTTAAATACCAATCTTTTGCATGAACAGCTAGGTTATCCCTGGAACTAATTTGAAACTTAGCAACCATTATTCTTTTCAGTCTGTTCTTGTGTTCCCTCCTTGTACCTCAGATTTTCCCAGGTTACTGCGCTCTGGTATCACCATCAGAAGCCGTAATACTCTCTGGGCCTCTACTCTTCAGACAACGGATTAATTGAACCAAGCAGTTTCTGCATTCCCCTGGGCACAGAGATCAGTGGTTGTTCCTGACAATTGTATGAATGGCAGAAGCCCATTTTGAACCTCATGTAATCCTCATAACAGCTGAGCACAATGTAACTCTTAATTTCTTCTCCCTGATGTACTGTACTTAATTAGAATGTGTGCCCTTGATTGGAGCCATGGCTTTTACATTTTAATACAAATTCACTCAGTCATAGTCATCAGCATGTCCAGATGACAACTTTGAAAAATCAGTGGAACTCTTAACTTCCTTTTTTAGCTGATCCTTTTTTTAAAAAGTGTTGCATAATTCCATAATGTAGTTTATTACACAGGTAGCTCTATCTCTGTCTTTTTTTCACAATTTTAATGTTTGACTCTGCAACCTTAGAATTTTTAATATTTATGTGTACTACAACTACATTTTTTATGTGGTGATTATATTAACACGATGCTAAGATTGTACTCATAAGCAATAAGATCAAGAAAACCAAGACCTGACTTTGCATACGAACTGCATTTCAATCCTACTACACATATGCATTAAGATTCAGTCTTTTATTGCTCAGTGTAATATTGTTAAGGAGACATAATACGAGCAACACAGTCAAATAACTTTTGGAATGCTGTTCAATTTACTAACAATTTATTTCTGATATGAGTGCAGCAGGTCAAGAATAATTTTCATTACATTGAATACAAAATGAAGAATGGGTCTCTGACTTCTCTTTTGTGCTGTAAGTAAAAGTCTAGGTGCGGATTAGAAATTAACTAAACTATAATATATTGTCCAGGATCTTAGATTGTGTTTTGGAGTTATCTGTGTGCTGCTGCTTGTTTTCTTGTATTGGGCCCATGTATATATACCATACAAGTTGTGCTACCCACTGCAAGTGTAAAATAATTCTGCTTTCTTTCAAAACTTCTATGTAGTGGATGTATTAAGTTGAAAAGGCAAAGAGATCTTTCACGTTTTGTCCCTTTTCCCAAAAATATCTGTATTTAGATGATTTGTATTTGCTTTTTCAATTATATTCAAACAGTATAGTATTTTTTCAGTGGAAAAATTAATAGGGGAAAGATATTGTGACTAGAGATCTCTCAAATGTGGCCATTGAACAAGGGAACTTAAGGAAGTTTCTGTGCTTTTAGTGATATTCCATTTATACAAAGATGACATCTATCACCTCTTTGATCCTGTTCTAAACATCTTCTGTGATGGGAGATTGGATGTGGAATTTAGCTGTTTGGTACTTTTAATGATGCCTGTGTCATTCTTCTAACATAAGGTCTGTTTTGCTTGGAAAATGCTTGATTCAGAAATTTTGAGGACCTTGGTGTCTACTGTTGTTTTTTAGGCCCTGACTACAAAAATTGCCATGTGGTTCCATTGCGCCTGTGCAGGTGATTAATGAGCAGATCTAGCTTGCATTTATGGATGTTTATATCTTAGATCTTTCATTTCTTAAAATGTGAAATTAATTGATCACACGCAGAGAATCCGTAAAAACTTGACTTCCTTACAGTTGTCTTTGTCCTTGTCCTAAGAAAACAAAGCCTTTGTTTCCTTTGGACCTCATCTTTTATGATGCATCATGTGGGCTGCTCGAAAAGGTGAGCACAGTGAACCATGGGAGAGAAGAATAAGTGACCTGAATTACAGTGTTCATTAAACCATTCAGTATTCAGATACAGCTATGCTGTGGTTCACATGCTTCTCATCAAATCACATTTGATTTTAGATGAAGTCTTAATAATTTTCTTTCTTGACCACAATTGACTAGTGGGATTCAGTTTGGCAAAGTCCCTAGTGGCTTTTTTATTGTTTACTTTCAGGCTGATATCTTAATATAGATTTTGTAGGAAAACAATCCCATCTTGCCACAGTTGTATTTATCTTTATGAAAGAATTGTAAAGTTAATGGATCAACAATTTTATCAGTCTTCTCTTTTATAAAACCAAGGTTGTGGAGAATTCCTATACAATGGAAAGTTCATATTTCTTTTCTAATTAATCCAAAGGGAGTGTATTGGTATGATATTGGAATACATTAATGCAGTGTTGGATGACTTGATATTCACTACGTATTAATATTGCAAAAAAGGAAATTGTAACTTCAAGGCTGGTCTAAGAAAATAAGGTCAAATTAACAGCTAGAAAGTTTAGCTGATCTACTGGGTAGGATAAAAGATACTTTTTAATTTTCAAAGGGAATATAGCCAAGGTAAAGGTGGAACAGTTTTCAAACAACAGAAAATATCTGTCATATAAACAGGAGTTAAATTTCACAGAAATTACTTACAACAGGTCTTTAAAATGCTTACTTTTTTTTTTCTTTGAAAAGCATGATGATTATACTAGGCTCATTTTAAGCAAATGTACTGAAAGCCATGTTTACGTCATTCCCGTGAAGTATTTGAGCCCAGTATCACTTAATGGATAAGTACGTCTGATGCTTGGCGCCTGCCTCTTGCCACAGGCATGCAGGTTTAGGTTAGATGAATACAATCTTCAGGCAATAGCTAAGCAAATCTGTTTCAGTCCTAATTTCACTGGTGAATATGGTACTCAGTGAGACTGCAGAATATTTGCAATATCTGATATTTTATCCTCTTGTTACCAGAATGAAACCCAAAACATATTAGCTACCGAAACGATTGGCACACTAAAGAGGAGCCACCTGGACTAAGCTGGTGGGGAATCTGAGGATGAAAGAGTGGGTAACAGAAGTCATGTGGTTGTCCCATATAACTGGGGTTGTGTGTCTGTTGTGTGGTGTCTGGCACATTGTAGCAAGGTCCCTCCCCTCACAGAAAATTATTTTCTTTCTGAGAGCATGTGCAGGAGCAGGAGACATGCTTTTCTTTAAAGGTGCATCTCCTCCAGAGTCTACTAGGACACTCCCTCTAAATGTGTGAGATCTGGGCTCAGTTTACTCCACCTGAGGAGACCCAAACCACTGTCTCTCTCTGCAGAACATCTGATGCTATTTGAAACTGGAGCAACTGGAGTAACTACTGCCTCCTCTACTGAAGCAGACACACTACAAAGATTTCACTGGGCTCAGAAGAGAGTCAGAGTAAGCCTAGTTGAAAGCAGTAGGGAAGCCTGAAATCTCACACCTGCTTCACAGACTGTCACTGTATTTTAGACAATGATATTTCATTGTAAGGTCACAGTTAATAGACACTGAAGATAAAGCTCTGGATACCACAGTCAGGGCTGACACTGCCCCTTTCCTTTCCCCCTTTTCCCCATGCCCTACCTTGTAAATAAGAACATCTGAAATTTCCCATTTTATGGCCCTATTTAGCAATCTTATAATTCTGTCAGACTTCCACTGCATGGATTGAATTTCTTCACACAGTCAGCTTTTTGTGCCGGGAATAGGCAATTACCTCTTCCTGTGCCGACTTTTCAAAAGTTGGCTTTCAAATTACCATGGTTTGTACATGGTCTGCAGTGGTTTTAATAACTGATATGTCTGTGCTGGTTCCTTGCCATCCTGAGTGCCTGAACATGCTTCAGTCCAAGGGCTGCACTGCAGTGAGACCACACAGTAGGACAGAAAACTGGGGCCCAGAGAGAGCAGAGAGAGAAACTGCCTGACTGCAGTTTAGAGGAGGCAAAAGCTACACTCATGTGAAGATCGGTGGAAAAGACATGGGGAAGCAACTTGTCAGTGGAAAACATGTTAAAAAAGGAGAAATTGCTCTTGTGGTCTGGGGTTGCTTGTGTAGGAGAAAAAAGATGTGTTATGGCCGTGTAGGGAAATGCTAACCCAAATGCGGGTGTAGGGAAATGCTAACCCAAAAAGTTCCTGACTAGAGGTAAGCATTAGGAACAGGAATAAAGGGGAGGCTGGGACTGGCTGGAGAAATGTATCACAGATAGGGACTTGGGAATATTTTGCTTCAGTTTGAGGTAGAAAATCAAGTCATAGGGCAACAGAGACTGGATGAAAGGAGAGTCTTTCTGACTGAGATGAACCCTGGGGAGAAAGGAAGTCTGGCTTCAAGCAAGAAAATGCTTGAATTAGGAGGCAGCCATGTGAACAGGCAGGGAATGAGGCAGATACACCAGAAATATATGAAAGAATTGGAGCTGGGAAATTCCCTCTTGTGTTTTCATCCATGACCTTCAGGAAGAGGTGAGGCAAGCCAGGAGAGATTGGGAACAATTATTTCCCTTCTCCCTTGGTGTCATGACTAGAAGCTGCCAACTGTTTATTTCTACTTCCTTTTCTCTTCTCCCTTCCAGCAGAGTAAGTCATGGATCAGCCTCCTTTTAGTTTTTCTAGATTTTGTGATGCATGTAAAGAGTTGTTTTTTCCTGCTTGAACAGGGCCTTACAGTTTTTTTGTAAGTCCAGTACCATCATATACGGCAAGTCTGAGTCCTGGGATGCCAGGATTATGCCT
The DNA here is from genome assembly GCA_020745775.1 of Theristicus caerulescens. Lineage (NCBI taxonomy): Eukaryota > Metazoa > Chordata > Aves > Pelecaniformes > Threskiornithidae > Theristicus > Theristicus caerulescens. Next base: position 36,177,389 of record CM036563.1, on the reverse strand, counting down.
ATTTTTCACAAAGATAAAGTATGACGCTCTTAAATAAAACCCCTTGTAGGGGTGAAATATAACTTCTTTTCATATTTATATCAGGTACCTGTTCCCTCATGAGTAACTTCCTCCTCATCTTAAGCCAAATTATCTGAATTTTGTCACCTCAGGCAAAGGTCTCATCAAAGCAGTCTCTCTCACTTGCAGTTTTACAAACTCATCATGGAGAAGACTATGGAGAGGACAAAGTGGAGTATATCTAGCAGGAGACTAGCAGGAGGCTCATGGCAAAGCTGACAAGCATGGACTTTTCAAAGAGCAGCAAGATGTAGGCTAGCCAGCATTGCTGGGGATCACAGGTGTCCAGTCTTTACCGTTAAACATACCTACATGGTAAAGGAGAACCTGGATTTGCCCTTCTGTTGCAAAAATCATCCCACATTACAGTTTTTAAGCTTACTTGTACTTCATACAGTGATAATATTTTGTAAAACTCAGCAAGCCAGTTGAATTTTAAATTGATTTCTTCAGCCATAGCATATACATAAAATTTTGGGGATGATATGGAAGACTCTGCATGAATGTGTACCTATGTGGTAATAGGTATGTTTTTGTTGCTCTACTCATATAGTTGTCAGTTGCAGTCCACAATACAAAATAGTGATGTTTTTTTTTCCCCCACAGCTGAAAAAAACAAACCACATTTTTAATTGGTTTCAATGAAATATCATATTAGCTGAAATCATCACTGACAATGATTTATTGCCAAAGCTGATTATTTTGCATGTGAAAATTTGTTTTCACAACTCCCCAGAATTTTCTTTAAAGTCAATGTTTTGGGAAAACATTCCTGCCATTCCATTAATTTTAATGTGAATATCACAGCAAGCAAATTTAAAAAATGTAAACACAACTGTACTTGAAAACACTGTAAGTGATTAATAGGGTGAATGATATGACTAGGCAAATTTCAAAGGAAAAATTAGCATCATTGCTGTAAATAAAGTGCCCTGGACACTGTATTTTAGTCTCCAACTGCAACATGTCTATGTTACACCATGGTTCTGATACAGTAATTATACATCAACAAACACTCAGTAAGTCTACTCATTATCTTTGTACTATATTATTGCTCAGTAGTCAAAACACTTTATAAAGTGCACTTATATACATGCCTTTATATTTTCCAAATTTCTTTGCATCAGGCTGCCTTTAATTATGTAAGTAATGTTTGAAGTTGCTCCTAACCTCTGGGACTTGAGTCAACAACTTGTCTCTACTTAAGGAGGACAAAAACCAAAAGAAGGTAAAATATTCTGGTTCTAATTTCTCTCCTAACCCTAGAGATATGTTGTTTTTTTTTTTTTTTCCTTGCTGAACTGCATAACAAATCCCGTGTTACCACAACAAAGAGATGGAAACTTACTTCTCTCTCTAAATATAACATATGCGTATATATTTTTTTACTCATCTTCACTCCCTATCGCAGTTCAGACAAGAGCAATGCCAGTGCTTTAGATCCCTGCTTTGATGTGCAATATAGGATTATATTGAGCAGAGTTCAAGACATATTCGCCATTCTTGAAATACCTCACTGGATAACTACTCAGTGTTCTGATTTTGTAGCATTTGTTTTGTGTTAGTTCTCTCTCTATCTGTCCAGCTGCACATGCCAACAAGTTGAATTTTGCAAGCAAGATTTAATGATTTTTTTTAATCAATATTTCAAAAACATCTACTGCTACCCCTAGAGATCACATTCATCTTAAGTAACTCTAAAAATGAAAAGCTTGTTTCACACCTTAACTTAATGGACAGCTGGTAGCTCCTGGACAAGATAAGATGAATTTTACTCTGGAGGTGCCTGTCTTCCAGGCCAAGGCTCGGCTGGAGCTGAACCTGGCGAGGGATGCAAAGAATAATAAGAAGGGCTTCTATAGGTACATTAACCAGAAAAGGAAGGTTAAAGGAAACGTACCCCCTCTGATGAGCAGAAGTGGCGAGCTGGTAACAGCAGACAAGAAGGCTGAGGTACTCAACAACTTCTTTGCCTCAGTCTTCACTGGCAACCTCTCTCTTCACACTTTCCAAGTCAATGGGCCATTTGACAGGGATCAGGGGGGCAGAGGTCCTCCCACTGTAAGAGAAGATCAGGTTCGTGACCACCTGAGGAACCTGAACGTACATAAGTCTATGGGTCCCGATGAGATGCATCCCAGAGTCCTGAGGGAACTGGCCGATGTAGTTGCTAAGCCAATCTCCATGATATTTGAAAAGTCATGGCAGTCAGGTGAAGTCCCTGGGGACTGGAAAAAGGCAAATATTGCAGCCATTTTTAAAAAGGGTAAAAAGGAGGACCCTGGGAACTACTGACCTGTCAGCCTCACCTCTGTGCCTGGGAAGATCATGGAGCAGATCCTCCTAGAAGCTATGCTAAGGCACATGGAGGACAGGGAGGTGATTCGAGACAGCCAGTATGGCTTCACCAAGGGCAAATCCTGCCTGACCAACCTAGTGGCCTTCTATGATGGAGTAACTACATCAGTGGATGAGGGAAGAGCTACGGATGTCATCTATCTGGACTTCTGTAAGGCCTTTGACATGGTCCCCCACAACATCCTTCTCTTTAAATTGGAAGGATATGGATTTGATGGGTGGACTGTTCGGTGGATAAAGGAATTGGCTGGATGGTCACATCCAGAGGGTGGACGGTCAATGGCTTGATGTCCAGATGGAGAACAGTGGTGTCCCTCAGGGGTCCGTACTGGGGCCAGTCCTGTTCAATATCTTCATCAATGACATAGACAGCGGGATCGAGTGCACTCTCAGCAAGTTTGCAGATGACACTAAGCTGAGTGGTGCAGTCAACACGCCTGAGGGATGGGATGGCATCCAGAGGGACCTGGACAAGCTGGAGAAGCAGACCTGTGTGAACCTCATGAGGTTCAACAAGGCCAAGTGCAAGGTCCTGCACCTGGGTCGGGGCAATCCCTGGTATCAGTACAGGCTGCGGGAATGAAGGGATTATGTGCAGAAGGACTTGGAGGTACTGATAGATGAAAAGCTGGACATGAGCCAACAATGTACTCTCTCAGCCCGGAAAGCTAATTGTATCCTGGGCTGCAATCAAAAGAAGCATGGCCAGCAGGGCAAGGGAGGTGATTCTGCCCCTCTACTCTGCTCTAGTGAGACCCCACCTGGAGCACTGTGTCCAGCTCTGGAGTCCTCAGTACAAGAAAGCGATGGACCTGTTGGAGTGAGTCCAGAGGAGGGCCACAAAAATGATCAGAGGACTGGAACGCCTCTCCTATGAGGACAGGCTGAGAGAGTTGGGCTTGTTCAGCCTGGAGAAGAGAAGGCTGTGGGGAGACCTTATTGCAGCCTTTCAATACTTAAAGGGGACTTATAAGAAAGATGGGGACAGACTTTTTAGCAGGGCCAATAGCGATAGGAAAAGGGGTAATGGTTTTAAAATAAAAGAGGGTAGATTCAGACTAGATACAAGGAAGGCATTTTTTATGATGAGGGTGGTGAAATACTGGAACAGGTTGCCCAGAGAGGTGGTAGATGCCCCATCCTTGGAAACATTCAAGGACAGGCTGGATGGGGCTCTGAGCAACCTGATCTGGTTGAAGATGTCCCTGCCAGTTACAGGGGGGATGGACTAGATGACCTTTAATGGTCCCTTCCATCTCAAAGCATTCTATGATTCCCTTACGGCTACTAACAACTAGACTAGCTTTATGTAAACCAAAGCTTTTCAATACCTAAGGTTTGATGAACAAACCAATGTTTCTTCCCTTACACATCATTCACTTATTGCTTTCGTATTTTTAATAAAAATAGGCTTTTTTCCTGAGCTGATCCAGTTAATCTGAGCCCTGTTGTGTTAATGCAAATGTCCTTTAAGTTCTGAAATTTGGGCCAGTCACTGCTCATACTATGTCTTCTACTTTCCTTCCTTTATTTTGTTTAGTTTAGTTTTTCTCTTTGTAAAATGAATGCAGGTACTTTTTTGCTAAACCAGTAGCTAATATTAATTTTTTGAGAAACTATATCCAAATAGTAAGTTCTTAATATTTCCTATTGGAGGATCACACACAAAAAACCCCAAACCATTGTTCCCAAGTCACTATTTGGCATTTCTGTGCTTTGCAGCTCTTCAAATAAGCCAATGGTTAAACTCTTGCTAAAAGTCCCACTTTGTGTCTTTGTACTTACTTCTTTTTGTCTGATATTTTGATAGTTTTTTTATAGGAATTTGTGGGTGGACACATTTAGCAGCTGTACTTTTTTAGTGAAAAATTATATTTTAATTCAAATCCATTTCTAATAGATACTTCTAGGATGTATATGTAATAATTTGAGGAGTTTGCAGCTGTTGAGGCAATCTAGTTATTTCTGTGTTGTGATGTAATTTTATTTTTCTTTCATTAGGCTTCTGTTGCATGATGATAATTGGAAGTAAATTAATATGAAAAATAGAAGTATTTTAGAATCAAAGACTTTTGTAATCAATATCCTCCTGTAAAATATATAAAACTATGCATTTTCTACTTACAGAGTTTGGTTTTTAACTGAAGCAGAAATCAATATGCACCAAGCTTTGCATGGTAAATTATTGTGTCTTGTAAAAGTTGTATCTTGGAAGAATTATAAAATAAAAACATTAACATTTGTTGCTTCTGAACAGCAGTCTTCTTGCTGGTTCACAGAGTCATCCCAGGCCCAGTTTGGTATTTAAGATCTCAATAACTATTTAAAATTATTAAAAGGACATTTCATTATCCTTGTTGGTTTGGTATTGTTTAAACTTTTAATTAAGTTAAATGGCTTCATTACTGTATTCTCTGTTATTCATGTTTTTGCTTGCTAACTTTGGAACTGCTATCTTTAGATCAAAGCAGAGAGTGAAGATTTAGGAAGCTTATATATAAAGAAATTAAAATTTGATGATCAAAATTCCTCTACTTCATATAAATAAATCAAGGCAGTTTAATATTTCCTCTGAAAACAGACGATACCTGGATACAAAATAATTGTATTAGATTAACTGATAAAGTACATAGCTATTATAGCTGTTTTTTTAATTAATTAGTCCTGGATGTTTTTGAATGGAAATCACTGAATTACTCTGATTCCTCTGAGAGTGCGGAACTGTCATACAAAATCATGGTTTCTTAAGAGATTTTAGTGCTGCTCCTTATATTTGAGGAGACCAATGATCATCAATTAGATGACCACAAGTTTTTTAAAGGAACAGATTTCTTCTAGAAGGCTGGACACATCACCTGAGGTCTAAGTACATGACTTTTTGAACCTTGCACTTGGCAATACTGGTATCTTTACTATCACCTCCATTCTCTATCTCCTTCCTTTCCTTTGAATAAAAGCTGAACTGTAGGCAGATTAGTTAAGTGAACACTATTCATTCTGCTTTGGTGACAGAAAATTGAGTTGAGTGGGATTAATTGAAATATAAAAATAACCACATAAAATGTGGGCTCAATCTCGTGTTTGGTATGCTGAGTTGCATCTTAAAAATAAAAATTTGTCAGAACCATAGCTGTTACCTAACAAGAAAAGTTTGAAGTATTTCAATATTTTTCAGCTAAATTTTAGACAAAATTAGAACCCTGTGTTCTACAAAAACATTCTGTGTAGGACCACTTCCCCTAAGAAAATGTTTGAATATTTCATAGACACCTCTTTGCCCCCCACCTGTTTTAAGTTCTACACATTTCAGGAACCTGCTGTAGTGTTTATATGTATTTTGGCCCAAGGGTCTACATCAGAGTCTGCTTATTAGGATTTAGGAGGAAAAAAACATTACCAAGGTGAGCTTTTGTTTACATGTGACTACTTTTCAGTCTTGCAACAGGGTGTCCCAACATTATGTCAAATTAATGGATATTATTGGTGCTTAAGAATGACTTCACTGCTCTGCTGACAATACCATTCTGACACGAGCAGACATGCTCTCCATCCTCTTGCATCCAATCCACTCTCTTCAGCAAATGCAGATAAAAGTGTCTGAAATGAAGAAATTGTTCCTATATTCATAAATGTCTAAATTAGGACCTGACCTTCCTGGTTGTCTGGCCTGACCTTCTTTACAGCAAGAATCATAAAATTTCATCCAGTAACACCTTCCTCAGATGTACCTGAGCCTTTACAACAACAGTTAGCAGATGTCTGGATATTCAGGCAAGTAACAAAGCCTCCCTGGGCTGTCATTAAAATAATATTCTTTACTTTTCAGCTAGCTATATGAGGTATAACCCATCATTTCAGGAGCTCCTGTACAGTATGCAGAGAAGATATATACGTGTAATTTTTAGAACTAACATATTAAACAAAAATCTAGACTGCTCAAAGTTAAAAATAGAACGGTGCTGATATTTTGAAAAAAAAAGAAAACCCAAAAACGAATTCCCTGAAGACTGTGATACAATTAAATGAAATTAAAGTGAGCATACAGGGCAGATGACCGAACTATAAAATGTTTATCTTAAGCAATGCTACTAAATGTTTCCCTAAAACTAAGCTAAACCTTACCAGAAGAGCTACACATCAGAGCTGCTGGCCAATTTAATTGTAGCAAAAAACCCAAAATCATTGCTTTAGGTGTAGCTAATAGAGGAATGTTTTATTTTATCCAAGTCCTTTGATTTTGCCATGTGATATATCCAAGTGTGAAAAATGTAATTTAGTTAGATTTATTAACTTCAGGATCACATAAGTTTTGGTTGTGCCACCTTCTGCTTACGTCACGTCATGTTCTCTCTCCTCTGATTGATGTGATATGAACACAAGAATATACTGCAGAAAGTGAAAGACTCCATTGTCTCTAAATGTTGGTACCCATACAAAACCTGAAATGGGAACATAAGTTACCTAATAGTAACTCCCAAACAGCTATGGATTTGTAAGTTAAGTACTTGTTAACTAGAGTACATGTGAATTAAGAAATATAGATGTAAATGATAATGTATTTTGTTACCAATTCTTGCTCTTTATTTTTTATTCCCTTAAATCTTTGCTGAATGCTTAGACATAGAAAGGAAGTCTGATGCTTAATTTAATCAAGAATACCTTGCAATAGTTAAGTCACTGAATGTGACAGAGATAAATGTTCTAAAACCCCTAATTTTTTTCTTGATAATTTTCTTAAAGTAGCTGTCGAGGACTACTTGGGTACTTGTATTTTAACAGATATAAGTTGCATCTCCTATTCTGTTTCATCCGCAAAACAGCCCAGAAAATCAACACTCCAAATGCACAGTATGATAAATTGTATGGGTTAGACAGTAGAAACAGCAAAGGTTCTGAAAACTTCAGTAAAAAAAAGGAAATGACAATGCACTACAAAGTACAGAATTAATTGAATTGGGTGGGAGGAAGAGGGGTAACAGTTCTTAGCTAAATTCAAAAGAAACATTTTCTTGTGGGAATTGAAATTTTATTTATAAACTTCTGAAGTCTTCCTTTCTATGTAATTTTATCCTGTTAGTCAAATTTGTGAATTCATCAGGTCAGATAATACTGACCTGCTCACAAATCATTTTCTTAATGAAGTTATCTTAAAGGAGAGAAGTAAATCACTTGTGTCTGTAAAGCTATGATGTTTCAAACAACTTGAAAAGAGACTTTTAACATAACATAAATTTGGAAGGACACATAATCACTTGATAAACTTTCAAAGTTTAAAACTGTTCAAGCAATTAATACATCTTCTTGTTGTTACGGGTGAATCACAATTTCAAAGATTTCATAATTATTCCTGAGAATAGAAATGCAGAAAGAATAAGTTGATTATCTTTGCTACTTTGGAGAAAGACAAATCTAAAATTAATATGTAATATGTCTAGGGTTTCTTTTTCCTTGCTTCTGCTCTAATGAAAAGAAGGTCAATATTGTTTTGCCATCTGAGGAACAAACCAGCAATGTAACCAGCATCCTATCTCAATGTGATAGAGATTGAGGTGCTGGAGCGCATCCAGAGAAGGGCAACGAAGCTGGTGAAAGGTCTAGAGCACAAGCCTTATGAGAAGCGGCTGAGGGAGCTGGGGTTGTTTAGTCTGGATAAGAGGAGGCTGACGGGAGACCTTATCATAGAATCATAGAATCATAGAATTGTTAAGGTTGGAAAAGACCCTTAGGATCATCAGGTCCAACCATTAACCTACCATTGCCAAGTCCACCACTAAACCATCTACCCATCTTTCAAATACTTCTAGGGATGGGGACTCAACCACTTCCCTGGGCAGCCTGTTCCAGTGCCTGACTACTCTTTCAGTAAAGAAGTTTTTCCTAATATCCAACCTAAACTTACCCTGGCGCAGCTTGAGGCCATTTCCTCTCGTCCTATCGCTTGTTACTTGGCAGAAGAGACCAACACCCACCTCTCTACAACCTCCTTTCAGGTAGTTGTAGAGGGCAAGAAGGTCTCCCCTCAGCCTCCTTTTCTCCAAACTAAACAACCCCAGCTCCCTCAGCCGCTCCTCATAAGACTTGTTCTCTAGACCCTTCACCAACCTCGTTGCCCTTCTCTGGACACGCTCCAGCACCTCGATGTCCTTCTTGAAGTGAGGGGCCCAAAACTGGACACAGTATTCGAGGTGCGGCCTCACCAGTGCCGAATACAGGGGCACTATCACCTCCCTGGTCCTGCTGGCCACGCTATTCCTGATACAAGCCAGGATGCCATTGGCCCTCTTGGCCACCTGGGCACACTGCTAGCTCATGTTTAGGTGGCTGTCAACCATCACCCCCAGGTCCTTTTCAGCCAGGCTGCTTTCCAGCCACTCCTCCCCAAGCCTGTAGCGTTGCCTGGGGTTGTTATGGCCGAAGTGCAGGACCCGGCACTTGGCCCTGTTGAACCTCATACAGTTGGCCCCGGCCCAACAATCCAGCCTGTCCAGGTCCCTCTGCAGGGCCTTCCTACCCTCCAGCAGATCGACACTCCCACCTAACTTGGTGTCATCTGCAAACTTACTGAGGGTGCACTCAAGCCCCTCATCCAGATCATCGATAAAGATATTGAACAGGACCAGCCCCAACACTGAGCCTTGGGGAACACCACTCATGACCGGTCGCCAACTGGATTTGGCTCCATTCACCACCACTCTCTGGGCTCGGCCATCCAGCCAGTTTTTAACCCAGCTCAGAGTGCACTTGTCCAAGCCATGAGCAGCCAGCTTCTGCAGGAGAATGCTGTGGGAGACGGTGTCAAAGGCCTTGCTGAAGTCCAAGTAGACAACATCCACAGCCTTCCCCTCATCCACTAAGCAGGTCACCTTGTCATAGAAGGAGACCAGGTTAGTGAAGCAGGACCTGCCTTTCATAAACCCATGCTGGCTGAGCCTGATCCCCTGGTTGTCCCGCACATGCCGCATAATGGCACTCAGGATGATCTGCTCCATGACCTTCCCCGGCACCGAGGTCAGGCTGACAGGCCTGTAGTTCCCCGGATCCTCCTTCCGGCCCTTCTTGTAGATGGGTGTCACATTTGCTAGCTTCCAGCTTATGGCTCTTTACAACTACCTGAAAGGAGGTTGTAGCAAGGTGGGGGTCGGTCTCTTCTCCCAATTAACAAGTGATAGGACAAGAGGAGGTTTAGGTTGGATATTAAGAAAAACTTCACTGAAAGGGTAGTCAGGCACTGGAACAGGCTGCCAAGGGAAGTGGTTGAGTCTCCATCCCTGGAGGTATTTAAAAGACATGTAGATGTGGTGCTTAGGGACATGGTTTAGTGGCTAGGTTTAATTGTTAAGTTAATGGTTGGACACGATGATCTTAAGGGTCTTTTCCAACCTTAATGATTCTATGATTCTATGATTTCAGGATGTGTCTGAAGGAGAATGATTGTTACAGATACCATTGTTTTTATAAAGGTATGCTAGTTGTCTTGGCAGATTCTAAGATGTTTTGGGCATTGAGCCTAAAGGCTCCTGTCAGAGACTAAAGGATTTTGTGTATGTGTAATGGGTACAAGCACTGTTCAGCAACAGCCAGATTGCTGGTGTGTTATCAACACTGTTTTAGTCACAAATCCAAAACACAGCACCACACAGGGTACTATGAAGAAAATTAACTCCATCTGAGCCAGACCCAGTGCAGTACATTTTGTATTAATATTACTTTGAGGTGAGTACCGCAGTTTGCTTTTGATCTTTAATGCTATGAAAGAAAAAGACTTCTGGAAGTAAGAAGCCATGGTTTTGGGAAATGAGCTTCTTCAACATTCAGGTTGCATTTGTTCCTTTCTTTGTGTCAGTCACAAGAAATTAAATTACCTCTTTGTGTGTGAAAATAGGATATTGAACTTCAGTTCTCAATTCTGTGCTTGAAAATGAGTGAAACTTTGGACAGATTATTATTAGGGAAAGGCCTGAAAATGCTGGGAGAAAAGTCCTGCATGACTAAGCCGCAGATCGTATGTGCAGGTTCTCACCTGTGTCCATGCAGCATCAACCAGCTAGCTTGAATAGCTTTCGGTAGGCTGGCTAACCTCACCCTGAAGAGACTCAAGAGTGTGTGTCTGGTTTGTTCCATTGTCTCTCTTGTCAGATCAGAAACTTCCAACGAGGAGATTGTTATGAACAAAGGGCTGGAGGCCCTAAACTGTCTCAGCTACTTCTGTGATCATCATCTGAAAATATTGTTGTGTGTACCAGCTTTACAACTGGTTAATGCAAAATAGAAATTAAAGTGCAAATATATTTTCAAACAGAATGGTGCATTATCAGGAAAGAGAGGAGATTTAATTTCAGGTATGTTAATACATGGCAAAAACCTGGTCCTTCTCATTTCACTGTTCCAGAAACAGACATAAGCCCAGGAAATGCTATACATTAAAGCTGATTGGAAAATAAGTTCTTTCAAGTTGGTACACGGTGACTTGGAAAAGAAACCCTAAATACATAGAAATAATTATTGAGGATGTTGTGGTCAGAAGTTGTTTGTTTTTCTATACCCACTATTATTCCATATACATTTCTGTAAAGTTTTTGGTTCTTCTAATGTCACAATAACTATAGCAAAGAAATACTATGGTGTTTCTATAATAATCTGGATAGTAGCATAAAGTGCAGTTTTTGATGAAATTATATAATTGATCTACATCTGTAGGTACTGTATGAATGCAATCAGATTGATTCACTTAGTGTTTGCAATACAGAGTAAAAATTTCAGTAATTGCTTTTAGACCATTCAAAGGTTTTCTTTAATTATTATTTTTTACCAGCAAGGTGAAGCATAAGCAAGTGCTGCATTGAAGTAGTTTGCACTGACACTGGAGCATAGAGTAAAGGTACTGCTAACCAGAAATCTTTTATCTAAAAGGTGTTGTTCATGAGGTTAATATAAAAAATATAAAAAAGTAACAACTTATGTTGTTCAGACTATGATTATCTTTTCTTTCATTCTGAGTTGCATGAAAGACTAGTATAAGGCTTAATAGTTTAAGGTATTTATTAAGTCTAGAAAGAGAATCTTCAGGAAATAAGTTTTTCCTTTTCTTACCAGAGAAGCCATAAATAGTTCACTTGCTTCCCCCAAACAAATGAGTCTCTCAGGAATGACCCAAATCTTTTGCTTCAGAATGTAATAAAAAGTGTTCCTTTTCAGACAGAAACGTTCCTGGGGGCTGTAGAAGTCTTCTGAACAAATCCTAGGGATTTACCTCTTTGAGGGTTTTGTATCTATTAATGCCCAAACAGAAGCTCATTGTCTCCATTTCTTTTCACTCCTCTGCCTCTGTACTGTCCTGCTATTTAAAGTCCTGTTTCCTCAGTGTGCGCCCTCCAGCAGCAGAGCCAAAGAAAGACGATGGAAGCATGTGTGCTTCCTGGCAAAGAAGTTGTCCTCAGGCATTTCATAGAGCTGAGAGCGCTTTATTCCCAGCAGACACTGTCAACAATGGATTTATTGCTGCTTTGGGGATCACTCAATAAATAGTTCCTTTCAGATTTTGGGAGATTTTTCTGTTTATTATTTCTTTTCTTGGTTCAAAACAGATTATTCTGCATTTCAGTTCCTGCTCAAAGGAGAGTCTTGTGTGTTTTTATCCACAGCAGAATCCAACCTTAATAAGACAAACAGATTGTTGTGATACTTCATAGTTATTGTTGTTTAGCTGACTAGATACTGGAACGTTTGTTGAATTAACCAATTTATTGTAAACTAGATCATATCCCTATTATTTAAAATACAACAAAGCATTGAATTTATCAGCATTAGTTTGACCTACTCTTTACCACTGTTGTAAAATATCTGAATTTCAGATAAGTTGCTGGGCAAAGTTTAACTTCTACGGTATGAAATTAGGCTTCAATATTTAAAGTGGCACTTCTGCTCAGACTGTTTCCTTGTATTCTCATGGTTTCATATGCCTTCTCATTTCTTTGGTTAACTAAAATTATAATGCACACAGTAGAAGTTAGCAACTGAAATTCAAATTGCAAATCTTTCCTTCTCCAAGCATTTTCCCTTATCCCTACATCATTTCAAATGTACCCGTAGCACGCAACACTTAATATAGTTTTCCTGTTAGTCCCCTTTTAGCACTGAGTATTCTTTCCTTCTCTGAGGAAAAATTCTGTCCTTCTTTGTGACCCTTGAAGGCTCTGAGCACCATATATATGTCATTTCTTTATTTTGCAGACAGGAATGGAGGTAGCTGGAAACTACAGAAAAATCTGTACTGAACATAGCTCCATGGTGGCTATCTGCAAAATCAGCATGCAAACTGGGACTTTAGTGGTGGGTTTGCTATTACTCTCTTTGAGAGAAGACATAGAGGATTAACATTCAGAATAGCAGAGAAGTGTTTGGGAGAGGAATGTGCATGTTTTGGGAAATGTAGGTGGCTAGTTAATGGTAACAAAACTTGGATATCTCCTCAGAGGCACAGCTCATGAAGGTGCCTCCCTAAGGAAGTACTTTTCAAGAGTCAACATGAAACAAAAGAGTGCGGCAGTAGGGGAAGCGCAGACTGCAAGATTGTGGTAGCAGTCTTAAAGGAATTATTTTATCATTTAACTGAATTTGGCAAAGGCAAAGATCTGCAAGCTGTACCTGTTGTTATAAACTCGGACAGATAATTAGATAGGTACAGACCATTCACTGGGTTTCTCTTTACCCCCTCCCGAAAAGTAATCTGCAGTGTTCAAATACAAGAAATAGAAAGGGTTATACGCTTCTGTTCCTTTACATTTCATTTTATAAGGATGCAGTTTTGTAGTGTCAGGCTAGTCCATGTGCAGAGAAGTTAAACCAGTGACTCGGATGCCAGCTGTGACATCTACTAAGAATGCTCTTGCAAACTTCATAGCCCTTCTCACTGACATGGTGGTACAGCCCCCTTCTGTATTTCAACAAAGTTGTTTTGCTGTGAGGGTGAAGTGGATGGTGTTCATGAGCTAAGTGACTCATGCTTGGGAGGCTTTCAGGAAGGCTTGTAGGCTTGCGAGAAGGGACCCATCCTATGCGTGGCTCCTGTTTGCTCTTTGCCTGGGCTTCATCACTGCCATAACCTGAAGCTGAACGAGCAAGTCCTGCAATCAGGTATTTGGCAGTTCATAAGGTGGTTCATGGGGTAGGGAACATGCAGGGGACTGAGGATGCTGCTGGGGTGTCTGTTTGCTTTTGGCACCTCCTGCACCAGCCAGGGTTGATGCATGTCTTGATGTTGTACTCACTAACAAGGAAGAACGTGTTGAGGATGTGTTAATCAGTGGTAGCCTTGGCTATATTGACCATGAAATAGTGGAGTCCAAGATCCTGAGGGGAATGGGAAGGAGGGTAGCAGCGTACAGACCCTGGATTTCAGGAGAACAGGCTTTAGCTTATTCAGGGGCCTGGTAGGTGGGATCCCATGGGAGGCACCTCTGAAGGGCAAAGGAGTTAGGGAAAGGTGGCAGACCTCTAAGGGCGGCTTCCTTCAAGCTCAAGAATGATTCCATCCTGATACTCAAGCAAACAAGTTAGATTTATCAGGAGACCTGTGTGACTAAACAGCAATACAAAGGAGGTAGGAAGATGCTACAGAGGAGGAATTTACAAACCTTGCCTATATAGGGATGTAAGCATTGATGCTAGGAAAGCCAAGGGTAGATAATGGCTGATCAGCCTGGTTGCCTTCTAGGTTGAAATGACTGGCTTCATGAACGAGCGGAAAGCAGTGAATGTCATTTATCTTGACTGCACCAAGGCTTTTGATACTGTCTTCTGCAAAATTCTTGCATGTGTGTTAGGATATTATGGTCTAGATGAGTGGACAACCAGATGGATAAAAAACTGGATGATTGGACTCAGAATGTGGTGGTTAACAGGTTGCACTCTACCTGGAGGTGGAGTACTGAATGGGTTTATGCCATTATCTGTTTGGTGTAACATCTCTATTGATGAATGGAGGAGGTGGTGGAGTGCACACTCACAAAGTCTGCAGATAGCACTGAACTGAGGCCAGCAGTTGATATGGTCATGGGCATGGCTATCATCCAGAAGGACCTAAACAAGCTAGAAGAACAGGCTTACAGTAATCTCATTAAATTCAACAAGGACAGATGCAAAAGTCCAGTGTCTGGGAAGGAAGAGCCCCTTGCAGTGGTACAGCTTAAGGACTGCCGTGCTAGAGAGCTGCTGTGTGCAAAAGGCACTGGGGTCCTCGTGGGCAGTGAGGTGAATGTGAGCCTGCAGCATGCACTGGCTGCAGAGAAGGCCAACGACATCCTGGGCTGTATAAGCAGGAGCATGGCCAGTAACTGGAGGGAAGGGATTATCCCCTTTTATATGGTGCTTGCTAGAAGCACACATCTAGCATACTGCATCCAGTTTTGGGCCCTCCAATACAAGAGAGACATGTAAAATGGGAGTGACTCAGCAGACTGCCACCAGGATGGTTGGGGATTAGAGCGTTTGTCCTGTGAAGAGAGGCTGAGGGACGGGGAGTTGTTCAGCTCAGAGAAGAGATGGCTTTGGGGGTACCTAACAGCAGCCCCCTAGTACCCATGGAGAGGTTATCAAGAAGATGGAGTCAGGATCTTCACTGTGGGAGGATGAAAGGCAATAGAAATAAAGTACAACAAGAGAGGAGAAACTTTTTCACCATTAGGATAGTCAGGCAGTGGAGCAGGATGCCCAGAGAGTTTGTGCTGTCCTCATTCTTGGAGTTTTTCAAGACCAGACTAGATAAGGCCCTTAGCATCCTAACTTGATCCCATAGATGGCCCTGCCTTGAGCAAGTTGTTGAAGTACAGACCGCCTGAGGCCCCTTCCAACCTGTAATATCCTATGATCATATGGTTTTCCTTTAAATCAGATCAGGACAAAGTGCAGAGCAATAGTGAAGGACAAGAAATATCTTAATGACATTTTTAATATTGCATAAAATCTCATACACGTCCTGAATTTTAAAACAGGAAGATGGAGGCACTCATCTCTGTAGTAGAGATGATGTTGTAGGACATCTTTATGAACTAAAAAATCATTTAAGATTTAAAATTTTACAAAAAAATAAATTGGTAAAAATCATTACAGGCCAAAGCACTATGTTTACTACCTTGAATTTAGTGACCTTTTTCTGAGGCTGTCAGTATCAAAAGCTCATTCTTCCTGTCTTTCATAACAAAAAATTCTCATCAGACTTCTTTCAACATTTTTACATTTTTCCTGACATTTTTGTGGTAGAAATTTTGAAATACCCAGTCAAGGCTTAATTGTCAACATCCTCTCTATTTATAGGATGGAAAATAACTTTTGAACAACGAGCTGTACCATACCCTGTTTTCAGCTGCTTTGCTAGTGCAGATGTGGGTCTAGACTATTTTTCTTGCCTGTGATATCACATCACAGCAGTTTTTAAGTGGCTCTCTGATCCTTGGTGGTATGTGTGGTTTCACCTTATTGTTCTTTTGAAAGCTGGAACCAATAGGTGGCTGGGTAAATGGTAGATTAGTTTGGATTCTGCAGTACTGTCTCAGATTCTGCCTGGCATAAGCCTGGCATGCTGGGCAAAGCTCTCATCAAATGGTGTGTTAATTTAGCTTTTATTAGTAAATGTTGGTGTACATCTGGCTGAATATCTTGTATAAATACTTACCATATGCTGCTCTCTATGTAATAGAATACAGTTGTTATCAGGATGAATATTCCATCATTTTACTGGAAAAGTAGTGATTTTTTTTAATGTTGAAAAACCTCAAGGAATCCTGTTGTATAAAAGATAGTGTTATCTGATGGTTTTGCTTATTCCTTGAATGTTACAAACCTTGTTTTTTTTCTATTTAACTAATGACAGAATTAGATAGTAAAAAAAGATACGAAGGAGCCATATCTGTACCCTCTGATGGACTTGTTTAACTTCAAATAAACTGAGAATATGGACCAATACTGTACAGAATGGTGTAGATGTTTATGAATGTGGATAGATTTATACTTATACATAGCTTGATGCAGCTTTATAAAACCTTCATGTTGGGGGCTGTATAATATCTTGATTATGAGACAAAAATAGGAATTGAATTAATACTTAGGCTTTATTTGGTATCATAATGCCACTGCCATAATCACCACAGGTTCTCAGATTATTATCTGGTTTAGGTACTAAAGCTAAGGTTTTGGGTTATTTAAGGTTTTTAACATTTTATAAAATATAGTACCAAAAAGAAGACTTGAGAGAATGGTAAGAAATAATGTATTTGCCCAACTTATTTTCTGTAGTAAATGAGGTGGTCTGGAAGTGTATGTACCTTAATGAACCCTGTCAAAAAGTGGTAGTTGCCACAGAGATCATAAATTGAATGTGGATAAAACCACCTTATCTTTCAGTGTCCAAAAATGTCCAGACAATTTAGCTATTTTGGCTATAGTCTTCTGGAATAATCATATAATATGCTGGACTTTAATCTTTCCTAAAAAGTGGAATGGCAAGGTGAAGATATCGTCTGTGAGGACACACAAATGTCACTTTAAAAAATGTGTGACACGTAAATTCTAGGTAGAAACTAGAACTGGTAGCAATTCTTAGGGAGAAAACTTGAAAGCAGATTTCTTAAAAAAAGACCACTTTTATGAATAGGAAAACAGACTAGTTGGTTCAGTGTTCTTTGTCTTTCACTCTCTTCTCTGTTTTTTATTTTTCAGTGGGAGGAGAAAAACAGAAAAGGTGCTTGCATGTGCACCTGAGTATATAAGAATGAGGGGGAAGAGAGAGTGTTTTCAGAACAAATTTTTGAGGTTTTTTTACGATTATTGCAAGCAGAAGTGCCTTAAAAACTTTCTTTTTTTTAACAGAAGTATAAAGACTTTAATTTTTAAATAACTGAGCATCCTTTCAGTTTCAATCAACAATACCTGCCGTGCTCTTACAGTACCTACACCTTGGACATGAAAGGCTTCTAGGGCACACACAGTCAAGAGTACAAGAAGTCCTGGTTTATGTAAGCTGAAAATGGTGCACCTCTGCAGGGAAGTGCAAGAAAAGCTTGTTTCATGCTGTGCTGCTACACTAACAAGGGAAAATATTTCCCCTGGACATGAGCATAAATACCAACACATGCTGTGTGACTATTGAATGACTTGAAAAATCCTTTTGCTTCAAATGCAGCACCTTGGCTGAAGTCAATGGGATTGCACTGATGTATGAGTGAAGAACTTGCATATGACACCCCTCATCCCATACACATTATTCACCATTCTGCAGAAATTCAAGTCTCTTTTGACCTAAACAGTGGCTGCTTTTCTATGAAAATGTAAAGGGAAAACTTGGTAATGCTTTTCTTTGCGTCCCCTCTGCCCCGCTCCCCTCAATGATGAAAGAGTGCCTGAGGAACACAGTTTGAAGGGCTGGAAAACAGGAAAGGGAGTCTGATTTGTCCCAGGCTAGACTTCTCTTGACCCAGGTGTTCTAGACTGTGTCATGGAGCTGAAATCACTGAGGACAACTTGGCTGACATCCTTAGATGCGATCTTCTTAATGCCTTACAACCTTTAGCTAAAACATTATTAAAGCTCCACTTTACTTCTAAAAGATAATTCATTTGATAAATAGGCCATATCACTTGTTGTCCAAACTGTAGTTAATGGTGTTCACCATTCTGTCTGGGGACATCTGTAAAAAGATGAAGAAGAGTAGATTTTTATACCAAAATGCCTTTTAAGTGCAAATTTTTTAATAGGATACTACTGTAATTTCATTTAAAGATAAAGTTCTGATGTACAGGGGGGGATCTGGATTCAAGCCATGTTGCTGTATATTGACTAACTGCCTCAGAAGACAGATTTGTTGTGACAAATTTGGGAGTGCTCTAATGACCTCTCTCTGGGCTCCCTTATATTTACTACCTGTTGTTTAAGAAAGTACATAGGAAGGTATCACTGCTCTCATCAGCAAATCCATGGAGGAATAACCAGTAGAAGAGGTTTTAGAGGTAAAGTGCTAAGACATTCAACTCCACAATCCCAAAAGGTGAGGACTTAGCTCCATGATGGGGAGCGGTCAGACACCTGCCAATTCTCCCAGTCTATGAGCAAGTACCAGGAATGTTGCTCAATACCACACTTACTCCATGGCTGTGAGTAATTTGTGCTGCACCTTTAGGACAGCCCTTCTCATCCCCTCCTCCCTCTCCATTGGATGTTTTAGAAAGTACTGTTCTTGTCTTCTCACGTCTATTCCACAAGCAACTGAAACAAATGGACCTATATAGAAGGTATTTAGGTATAGGATTTCAGTACAAAAATTCTGAACTATAAGAATAGTGGGTTCACATTCTTCATTAGCCTCTTCCAGACTTCTCCTGATAGACTTGTCCAACAAATTAAAAGAAAATTCAAATAGATCCTTTTTCCAATAAAACTTAGAGATTATCTCTTTTTAAAAAAAATGTTGTTTTAAGATGTTTTTAAGATGCTCTAGAGCATCACTTTAAAAAAAGGAGTTGATGATTGAAAGTGTTTTTTTTTTTTTTTTATGCACGGGATTTCCTATGCTTCTATTAAAAATGTTGCAGTGTGAATTATGCCAAGGAACTGTAATAAGCGATCAAATGTCCATCTGATTTTCTGTGATTATCACCACTATATTTAAGCCTTGGAAGGAGGGTAGGTTCAGTTACTTTGGAGCTCTTTTCTAATACTGTTTTCTAGAATCTGATGGCTTAGCATGATGTCATGCATGAGCTAAACAGCCCAGCTTTTCTGCAGTTGCACTTGTCAGTTCATTCAGGATTCTGAGGTGGATTTTCTGATGTTTTTTCTTTCTTGTATGACAATTCTGAGATGAACAACTTCTATGGAATAGATAAATATTCCCGTGGGTGATAGGCAGCACCTACTGGTCTTTCCATGTGCATCTAGTGTTCTGTTTCTTTTCTATAAGCTGTTAATACAAGTACCAGAAGATAGAAATAGAGACACAGAGCTGTGCTGAAAATATAATCATCATCATCATAATATAAAAAAAAACTTAAGGAGGAAAATATTTTTGAAGTGCAATCTCTGAACGAAGAGTTATGTTCTTAAAGCTATATCTTTGTTTTCACTAACTACAGTGTAAATTGATCTGCCTTTTTCACTACTTGGGTCAGAAAATGCCTACTTCATGCATAGAATTATAGGACTTCTAAGAACAGAGGTACAGCTGTATGAATACATACATGTGTGTCCTATCTCCTGTAAAAGGGGGCTTTTGCTATATCTGAATCTCTGTGGTGTATAGTACTATGTACAATCAAATCACAACACACTTCACTGCAGGAAAGAAGTGAGAAGTGACATTATTTAACTTCTCTCATTCACTATTTGCTATGCTGAGTGGTTTTAATTTCAGTTTTCCTAACTAGAGTGAAATATAGCCTACAATAATACCATACAGTTTAAACTTCAGAGCTATTGTAATGACTTTGAACAAGAAGGTCTCATTTAAAAACTGTATTTTAATCTAAATAGTCTTCTCTTGCCTTGGCATGTATGCTCTGGTTTAACAGGTCTGAATTTTAACACTGCACAAGTATTTTATATAAACATAGAGCCCTAATGGGTAAAAGTTTGCTGGGCTTTAGATTATCTGGCTTTTTTTGATAGAATTAGTAATTACTGTAGAAATGTTTCCATCTCTTTTACTACGTTTACCATGAGACAAGGATATAAATAAATGATTTAACTAGAATTACTTATATGTTTCCCAGGCAAATCTGAAATAGAAACATTACCCACGGCCAGACTCATTGCCTTTTTGGCATGTCAGAATTCTCTGGTAATTAGATTTTGTAAAAAGTAGTCAATTTTTCTGTTATTGCCTTTTAAAGAATTTGGGAGCCCAATGACAAAATAAATGCAGGGGATGCTCACTCAAGGTAGGTGGAGGATGTTCCATGAGCCAGCTTTGTAACTGGAAGCAGGATACTCTCACTCAGCTGTATGGCTTTTGCACTCAAATTTGGATCTTGCCTTTGCTCTGTGAAGACACATTGGTTTGCTTAGAGCTCATCAGATTAGTTTCAAGTGAATTGCTAAGTCTAGGCCTACTCTTATATGTAATTAATGACTAAGATGTGGATTGAACCTACTTGCTGACAGGCTGTTTTCCATCTTTAGTCTCCAGGCATGCAACTATATCCGTTTCTACTACAGGATGTGTTGTTTCACGCGGTGAAACGTTTTGATTCCATATCAGGTGAGACTAGGAAGGAGTGTGTCTGTGAGCTACCCAGACCAAGGCTGTTACAGAGAAATAAGTAACCTTTCCTTTGAAGAACAGCTGGTCCGGGTACTACTCTGTTTCTGATAGTCAAGCAGAAATTCCTTACTGGAACCAAGAGACTTAATGAAAGGTTAATGAATGTTAGAATTTTCCTGTGGAAAGTTCTGGTCCTAGGAAACTGGCAGTTTCTAAGAGAAGGTCATGATATTGAAAATTTCTCAGTAAATGCTCTTCATTGATACTTTTAGTCATACTTCTCATGCTTATTTTGCAGCTGGTCCATGATGTTTTTTTTAAATGCATCTGAAATTTTGATACCCTTTTCTTATTACATTTAATTTTAACAGTAGAGTTATATAAGTGCTTCTGGTCTACATTGAAGGCATATGGAGTGTCAGATGTTTTGATACTACACGAATTTTAGATGTTTAGATGGAGAAGCAAGAAGCAAGATTGTACTGTTTTTCTGAAGTCAGAGATAAAAAAGAACAAATAAAAATTCCCCATCATTTGTTGTGATTAATTTTTTATATCATTCTTATTCAGGTCTGTCCACCAATTTTTCTCACTGTTCCACCTGCTGTGTTTCTTCTTTGTGTTTCTTTTCTATATACCATTACCTGCTCACCCTTTTCTTTTTTCACAAGCCTCTGGTTGTGATACAGCTGACAAAGGCACTGAGCTCCAGTAGACGGGAAAGCTTCAGGATCCACAGCTTAGACATTTTTTTTAAACTGTTTTCATCACTTGGCATAGCAGTGAGAGAGACCTGTTTCTATGGTGTGTGACATGTATGTCCATCAACAGGGAAGAAAGAGATGATGGCTTTTTCATGGATCAGTAGGGCAGCTTCCCAACATGCTAACTTGGGATCCCCAAGAGGCATGTGAATGGAATTTTTTATGTTGCCTGTGTTTCTTTCATAGAAAAAGTGTCTTATACTCTTTACCGACAACATTATGTGGTAATATTTAGATTTGTAAGAATTTAATTTCGGCTTTTGAAAGAGCAGCAGATGGAACAAAGCTAGGAGATGTTGGGAAATAGTGTTATTCAGGAGGTCAAAAGAGAGCAGTCTCACAGTGGAGTGAAGGTGTCTGCAGCCGTAGCCAGCTTGAGGCAGTAGGTGTGCTCATCTAAAAATGTCAAGGACATGATATTATCTAGCTTCAATTTTTTTTTCCTCAGCGAAATTATTTTTTCTTACACTCTCTAAAAATAGCCAAATTTATTTCTGTAGAAATAACAACTGAGCCAAGAATAGAGGTCTGGGAAACAACTGGGCTTGGTGCTCTGCACTGTGAGACAAAAGTTGATCCTTCTCCTGGTCTTCTCTTCAATACTCCACACATACCTCACCATCACAACATCAAGCCTGGTTATACCAGCACATTTAACTCAAAATGACAATATTTGTTGCTTGCAGAATTCTTTTGTCACCAAGTTCAGCCACCTCATATGCTCCTGAGCTCAGGCAGATACTTCACTTCTAGGGCACAGTTTGATAATCTTGTTCCTGTGGATGCTTTCCTCTGTTCATCTCACCAGAAGAGGTAATTAAAAGGAAAATATTCCTGCTCATGCTGATAAACTGTAAAATAACTTGTTATTTTTGGTACTTTTGTTATCTTCTTTTATAAAATAATCAGGCTTCAATTCCTCTAGTCTTGGATTAGAGAGAGATAGCAACAACCCCTTTTATGTTTAAAAAAGATGAACAAATTTAAGTTTGGTTTCTCACAATGCATTATTTGACATTTGTGGTCACTCTTCTTTTTTCCCCCGCCTCTAGAAACCATGTAGGGAGTACGGTTTTGAAGAAGAACTGGTTCTAAGAAGCTGTGGGCTGGAGTCACTGAAGTCAGTGTGATACAAAGATCCTGCAGACATTAATTCAAATGGACGTGGTAGATTCAAAAGTGCCGCACTTGTAAATGGCTAAGTTCCCTACTGCCTGTTGAACTACTTATTTCAAACTTTTATATTGCATATAAATTTATTAGAAATACAAGCCTTGAAGCTAAAGAAAAACATGGTAATTGTGCCTTGGCTGTGTAGTAAAAAACTTAATAATTCCTCATAGTTAAAAAAAATTTGTTTTTTTTTCCAAAATAGATATTCCTACAGCAGTTCAAGTTGCTGGATGCAGGTGTGAGTTATGGAAGCCCAGTAGGTCAGACTCGGGATGGTTTGAATTTATTGAGTCTTTCAGCTGCCAGAGAATTCAGTTCTAGCATTTGCTTTAACAGTGGCACAAGACAGCAAGCTGGTCTGCATGTATGCAGTGGTTCTTTGTGCAGGTATTACAGACCCTTTGCGATCTGGGCTTCTGTAAATCTGAGAACTCCCATTCAAAGCAAAAAGTGATGTGTAGTAAATAAAAGCAATTGTTTCCTGGACAAATCAGTTGAGTTAGCTGGTCTGATTAAGTGTCATTTTCTCTGGGTGACTCCAAAGGCTGTTGATACTGCACAGGAAAGAGTCGCATGTTTATAAAGATGAAGAACCTCTTCAGAATGGTGGTTTGTATTACTCATTCGCAAATGAGTAAATGCTAGGAGGAAGGTGAATATTATTTTCTCCTGGTTTCTTTTAGATCTCAGTTGGAGTAAATGAATCTTAATTTGAAACAAATTAAAAAAAAAAAAATCATTCTTGCCTGATGGAGACAGGCTGTTATTTCAGCATAATAAAGAGAGTTCAAGTGCAGTGATATGCAGCACTTGATCTAGAGGAAGTACTAATACACCCAGGAGCTTTTCTGTATGCAGAGGCAGTACTGGTTTTTAGCTCCATAGTGAGGCAGAGTGGAAATATATAGCATATTCAATTATGCTTAAAAGGAAAGGGGTGCAGAGCTGAAGCTCTGCTTCCTGTTATCCATGTGCAAAAAGGTGGAATTTGCCCTTTATGAATGATAAAGAAGCTTCTTGTCCTATTTGTTCCTTGCAGTCTAGATCACTGCCTGTATAATTTTTTGAAAGTAACTACATGTATTCTTAGCTATGTGAATCTATTCATAGGAGAAGGCTCAGTGGTTCTTTGCTAGTTTTTTGTCCCCAGTAATTCTTTTAATCTGGCGTTTGAGACTCCATCCTGATAGCATTGGATTCTTGCTAGCATTTTAAAATGATACATGTATATGGTTCAGTTGGGAAAACAATGGTCGGTTCAAATTGTCATTCTCTCTTTGGTATGACAGCCTGCTATTCAGGGAGCAGAGTTAAACATCTGCATCTAGACATTTGTATGTTGAAAAAAATTGCATACTTCAATTTACATCTTAGAAACACCAACAATGGTATGCCAGAAATGGGGAGGAATAAGAAAATAATTCACAGAAGAAAATGACATGAGTCTTCTCTTTGTGTTGATATATTGAATGAATGAGGGTTGTATCTCACTCGATTAACTTATACTCGTGTGAATGAAAATGAAGTCTCTACTTAGAATTGTTCCTACTTTAAGCCTGTAGTGTTTCTGGCATGCATGAAACAACACAACATTTTAATTAAGCTATTCACAGAATGTCAATAAAAAAGTGTCTTTGAACAGGTAATAGCTGCCCAGGTGGCCAAGAAGGCCAATAGCATCCTGGCTTGCATCAGAAATAGTATGGCCAGCAGGACCAGGGAAGTGATTGGCCCCTTGTACTCGGCACTGGTGAGGCTGCACCTTGAATACTGTGTTCAGTTTTGGGCCCCTCACTTCAAGAAGGACATTGAGGTGCTGGAGCGTGTCCAAAGGGCCATGAGGCTGGTGAAGGGTCTAGAGCACAAGTCTTATGAGGAGTGGCTGAGGGAGCTGGGGTTGTTTAGCCTGGAGAAGAGGAGGCTGAGGGGAGACTTTATCGCTCTCCACAACTACCTGGAAGGAGGTTGCAGTGAGGTGGGGGTCGGTCTCTTCTCCCAAGTAACAAGTGATAGGACAAGAGAGAATGGCCTCAAGTTGTGCCAGGGGAGGTTTAGGTTAGATGTTAGGAAGAACTTCTTCACTGAAAGAGTAGTCAGGCACTGGAACAGGCTACCCAGGGAAGTGGTGGAGTCCCCATCTCTGGAGGTATTTAAAAGGTGGGTACATGTAGTGCTTATGGACATGCTTAGTGGTGGACTTGGCAACACTAGGTTAACAGTTGGACTTGATGATCTTAAAGGTCTTTTCCAACCTAAATGATTCTATGATTCTAAAATAAAAAAAGAACAATTCGGGACACTACAAAAATTATTAGCACTGAAACAGAAAAATTTAAGTCAATTGTAAGTCTGAACCTTAAGTAGATATAAACTGGAATATGCCCTTAAGAATTCTGAAACAGGTCAGGGAGATCGACTGGCATGTTTTGGTTATTTACAGTGGCTCATGATGGTCTATTAATGTCAATAGAAGATCTGACGTTGACTTCCCTGGGGCCAGGATTTCAGCTCAGATATATTTGTTGGGAGTTGGAGATCATAAATTAGAAGTAAGGAAAGCTAGAATATATCTTCATTTAGAAGGACAAGTTATTTTTTACATATGTTTTCCAGCCTTGCAACTGTCTTATCAGCAAGACTGAAATGGGTCTCCCTCATCAACTGGTACTTTGAGAAGACATTCTGTGAAATCCACTGTATCAGAAGAGGCAAAAATCAAAAGTTCTTCTTCTGAGAGCTGTATGTAGGCATGTCTTTTTACTGTGACTGATGCTAATGATTGGGATCTGTGGATTTATCCATGATACTTCAATTGGACAAAAACCCCTACACATTGTACTTACTTGCAACTCACAGGAAAAATACTCTAATGCTGTTCCTGCCAAGCAGCTTATATGTCCTCTTTAGGTTTGGGTTCAGTGAGAACAGCAACTACATCTGTTATTACACCATTTCCTTAATAGATCTCAAAATGCTTTAAAAAAGAAATTGATAATATTTTCCAGATGGGATAGCTGAGGCAGAGTCCACTGAAATGACTTCCAAAGCGCATTCAGCTGGCAAATAAGAGAGTTGGAAATTTAGGCTTGGTATATAGCATCTGAATCTGACAATTATCCCCAGCTCTGTCTAACAAAACCTTTATTTCTATCTGTTTGTTATTTTGGCTTTGTGGGTTTTGTTTGTTTTGTTTTTTTTGTGGTCAATATCTTCTGGCACCTCATAAATGTTGACAGATTCTTAAATTTGCAGGTTCTATGAGAATATGAATTTCTCTACTTCCTATTTTACAGACCGGATCAGATCTTGAAAAGCACTTAGGTGCTTAATTCCCAGAAAATTGACTAAGAGATTTAACCAAGCTTCCACAATAAGGCTATGTCTATGCCAGCCATTGAATCTAGCTCTCCTGAGCCCAGTACAGTGCCCTGGGGCCAAACAGAGATGCAACATGATGTGACATGTTATATCTTCACTATACAACATTGTGAAAGGGAGAATCAGAATAATTTCTTAGTTCATGCCTGACTAGAATTCATGCAGCTGACATTTATTATTGGTAATTCAAAGCAACCTACATTCACAATTAAAAAGCCATTTCGTGAATTGTAAGCAAAGACTTTTCAGCCTGCACTTTTGGATTCCTTGGTCTGAACTATCCTTCCAGTTCCTGTGTAACTGCAGAGCATAAGAATAATCCAATAATTTTGACCTTTACATGACATACAGTGAAGTGTTATTTAAAGATAAATGTAATATCATTGTTTATTTTTTACTGAATAATTAAGTAAAAACCTCCTTCTAAATCCCTTGAGGCTTCAGAGGTCAGGCTTCTGCTTTTGGCCCCAGGTTCTATGGCTAAGAGGGCACAATTCACGTATAGTCCGTTCAGAAAAAAACAGGTTTTTCTGTGTTTTTTTTCTTTTTTTGCTAAGTCTCAGGTACTGGTTCGACTATTGTATTTTTTACAGTGCTTTCAATCCAAACATTTTGCAAAGTTAACCCCTCTTACTCTACTGTGAGAGCTGAATTCAGCTTGCAAACATCATAAACCTTCATAAATGGTCTGAAAATTAATACAAAATCTCATTTTGTTCTTTTAATGCTTCTGAAGAATTCCTTAAGCAAGCTCAAGGCAATTTTTTTTTAAACAGGCTCCCTTCACTCAGCTCAGAGTGTGCTGTAGAATGGTAGCTGTTGCATCAAATAAAATGCTGTAAGTCTCAGACTTAGAACTTTATAGAGTTTTCAGATAATAAAGACAGCAAACTAAAGCCTGTTACACTAAGCCACAGTCCTTATTTCAAATCTAATGCTTCTCCATTTGGAGAC
Source organism: Theristicus caerulescens (assembly GCA_020745775.1). Lineage (NCBI taxonomy): Eukaryota > Metazoa > Chordata > Aves > Pelecaniformes > Threskiornithidae > Theristicus > Theristicus caerulescens. The sequence goes on along the minus strand of CM036563.1, from coordinate 36,150,455 downwards.
AGCATTGAAAGCCCAAACTTCAAATTTAAGAGAGTATTATTTAGTGTAACACATACATATAATTTGAAGTGATCTATCATGAAAATATCATAATGCAATTAGCAGCTGTAGTGAGAAACCCATGAGGTTAGACAAACAAGGCAACCAGATGGTGCTCACAGCTCTGCATATTCAATCAACATTTTTCATATTGTATCATAAACTTTATTCTCTGGCCCAAAGGGCCACAAAATTGAATCTTGACCAGCTTATGCGTTAATATGCATTGTCAGGATCTACCGTGGTATCTCACATGCACTCTCATTAAATAGACTCACAATATCACATACCTACTGAAATGTAAAGTGCAAGAGGTGAAACATCACTAACAAAAAGGAAGGAAAGGAAAGAGTAAATAGTTTTCTTTTTCTTTACATTAACTGTGGGAAATCAACAGGCAGTGCTAAACAATGGCCTAAAATCTCTGCTGTACCCAACTGCAATATGGTCTGCTGATGTGAAGGGTTCGTTGGTGCAGATATTCAAAGGATTGCTTTCTTTCACCAGCTCAGGGGCTCATAAATTTAAAAGCAGTCAATGCTTAGTATCCTCTCTTGCTCTTATCATGAGTTTTCCATCCTTATATCACTGCTCCTTCTGGGATAATGATACTTTGTGATGCTTTACCATGTCACCAGCTGTGTTATTTGCAGTCTTCAGTAACATTTTTTGTTTGATTAACACAATTTAATTCAACTGGATGTATTGAGTAATTATAGTCTATGTACGAAAAATAGCGAAATGTTTCGTTTTAAAATTCTCTATTGTTACTTTTCTGTAGACATTATATGCCAAACATGTTTCTTGTCCTGAAAGGCAGGGTACTGGTGGGTAGGGCCTCAGATGAACCCTGCTTAGGATAATCTAAGGCTAGACTGGGCTCTTTATTGCAGCTATTTCTGAACAGTGAACAAGAAGCTGTTGGTTTCTTTTATGCTTGAGCAAGGGCTATGAGAGCCAATCAGACTTTTAGCCACTGCTTCTTTTCATAAAAGTAAAAAAACAGACAGGAATACATAAATGTGTAAGTTTGGATATATAAATACTAAGTTCAAAAGGTCCAGTAATGAAGTGAAACTCCTATGGCTGATTGATTCATCTTTAAAGATGACATTTGGGTATAAGTATCAGAGAGGTCTGAATGTGAGATTAAAATATCCAATGTCTGCAGTGCTTCCTTTTGTACCAAATGTAAGTACAAGTATACTTTCAGAGTGTATAAATCTGACTAACTGCAGAAACTGCTTGTACAGGCTGCCAATGACTCGTTTTGTCACGCTTAACGTGCAATTAACAATGCAAACCTGAGCTATTATACTATATAATACTGAAAGAAGAAATGCAAGGAGTCACTAAGCATATAAGCATGTGATTAAGGGTGATCCATTTGAGAAGTCCTTCCAAAAAGCTTTGGAAAAGACTATTTACCAACTACTTTTAAAGACATTAAAACTGTAAAGAAATAACAGGGCTGGATTTCTCTCTGGCTACCAGTTGGTAAGAAACAAAGACAAGGACTGAATGTTTGATTTTCACAATGGAGGGATTTTACCAGTGAAATGCCACAGGAATCTGAGCTGGGGTCTGTATCACACAATTATCTTGATATCATAAATTGCATCCTTTCAGGTAAGTTTACTTAATTTCTGGATAACAGCAAATTGCTCAGGGTATAAGCAGTTGCAAAACAGTCTCGGAAAGTTCAACAGAGTGAATGAGAAATTTCAGTTGAAATTTAAAGATGGCAAATGCTCAGGAGGTTGGGTGGAAGAGGTAAACAATCAGGAACAAGATCTTGGAGCCACTGTGGGTAGCTGTCTGAGGACATCAACTTGGTGTGTAGCAGCAGTCCAAAAAGCACATGGGAATTATCTGGAAAGAATAGAATGCAAAACAGAAGATATCAGTATGATGCTCTGAATTCATAATACTTTTATAACTTGAATGCTGAATGAATTTTTGGGCATCCTTTCTCAAAAAAAGACGCAGCAGAACTAGGTGAGGTACAGAGAATTTTAAAATGGGTGGTCAGAAATACAGAAAATATTCCACATCAGGTAGGCTGGACTGAGTAAGACACGTAGTCTCCAAAGGGGATGAATGCAGAAGGAACATGATACAGGTTTATATAATTTTGTACCATGTGAAGAAAATCAATAGGGAATTATTAATTTATCGTTGCTTGTAACACAGGAGCTTGGAGTTGGCAAAGAGCAGAAGGCTTAGAAGGGAAAGCAGCACTTTTTCACACAATGAAGAAATTAATGTCTTCTGTTAAGTAATTTCCCAGTTTATAGAGGTCAAAATTATAAAAGAGTGAATAAATAGATGTGTCAGCAGGGAGGATGACTCAAAAAGTACCTAAACTGTGATTGCCATAACTTGGGGGGAAAGGGGAAAATATAGAAGACAATAATCCCAGTACATGTCCTGTTTCTAATACTATTTTCCTAAAACCTCTGCTAGTGCTTGCTTTCAGAGGTAGGATACAAGGTTAGGTTTTAGTCTGGGGACTCAGACTAATGCTTTTTATGTAGATGAGCCATTGAGGTTCTCAAAATCAAATCTCTGCCTGAAGTTCCTCAGTAAACTTAAACTCCACACTGTAAAAAATGTGTAAATAGTTATGGGGTTTAGACACACTTTTTTTCTTAAAAGGAAACATATTGTGATCTCAGGGCTAGGAGACGGGTTCGGTTACATCTTACATTTCCCAGGGAGCAGGGTTTTACTGTGGGACAGGTATGATTCTAACACAGGTCCTCTAACTTGCTGTCAGCTACCCTCACTGTGAAAGAACTGTTCCATTAATTGCTTTGGTCTTGCTGTATCCTTGAAAAATCCCTTTAAAAAAAAAAAAAGGCTTGCAGGAGAAGGGGATTTAGCACACATAATGTTAGGAAATCTGTAAAGTGGTTTTTTTTTTAAACCCTCCTATTAATATAGTGTTCAGGAATTATGCCTAACTAGCTTGCCAGTTAAAGAGCTTTCTTCAAGCTTAGCCAAAAGTTTATGGTGAATTTCGTGACTGAAATTACTTGTGTGCAAGGTTACATTTCCTCAGTAAATTGTCTATGCTGTAGGCACAGGTTCCCAAATCAGTGTACCTGGAAATGTTTCCTTCATCTTTAGGAAGTGGATATGAAAAATTGGCCCACAAAGGTCCTGCAATATTTGGCCCCATATTCTTCCATCTCCAGAATGACTGAAGGGAAATGGAATTTAAAAAAAACTTCACTTTTTTTTTTTTTTGGTATGCTCTCAGATTAGATTGAGATTACAGAAGCTCAGACTGAATTGTTTTTATACTGAATTGTTTTTAAATTGTTTTTAATTTTAAACTTAATTGTTTTTACATATTTTTATCTGAGCTCAGTTTCTGAAATTTATATATTGGATTATTGTAAAACAAATTCAGACAGGGAATAGCCATCTCTCATACAAAAACCTGAAGCTCTTCTTTGCTTTTGGGATTTCAGCCAGTTTTATCATGCCATGTTGTGGTTTAAACCCAGCTGGCAACTAAGCACCACAGAGCTGCTCACTCAATCCCCACCCAAGCAGGATGAGGGGGGAAGAGAATTGGAAGGGTAAAAGTAAGAAAACTTGTGGGTCGAGATAAGAACAGTTTAATAATTGAAATATGATTATAATAACAACAACAACAATAATATTAGTAATGAGAAGCAAAATAACAAAAAGAAAGACAAATAAAACCCAAGAAAGACAAGTGATGCAAATGAAAAACAATTGCTCACCACCTGCTGACCAATGCCCAGCCAGTCCCCAAGCAGCAGCCCCCCAGCCAACTTTCCTCCAGTTTATATACTGGGCATGACGTCATATGGTATGGCATATCCCTTTGGCCAGTTTGGGTCAGCTGTCCTGGCTGTGCACCCTCCCAGCTTCTTGTGCATCTCCAGCCTTCTCAGTCAGTAGAGCATAAGAAGCTGGAAAGTCCTTGCCTTGTATAAGCACTGCTCAGCAACAACTAAAACATCAGTGTGTCATTAACATTATTCTCATACTAAATGCAAAACAGCACTATACCAGCTACTAGTAAGAAAATTAACTCCACCTGTGATGAAACCAGGACAGTCTGCATGACTCTTATCACAGCATCTATAAATTATTTGAAAGGCAGCTGGCAATTTTGAAGGTCTATTGATGAGCCACAGAATGGCAGGAGAGAATAAAAAGGAATATAAAGAATACATTTTGCAAAGATAGCTTCATTTGAATGTGAATTATTTAAAACATGCTTGTTTGCAAACATATTAAATTTTATTTTTGTCCTCTTTTTTCCATTGGAAATGTAAACCATATAAAAGCACAGAGACTTCCTGCTGCCAAAATTTATCTTTTTGACAGTAACTATGCTGCTTAGTTGAAGAATTAGAGGGAATAAAGTTTGAAGGAATAGAGTTTTCTTTGGAAGTAGTGCATAGCAGAGCATGGTCTGTATTCAAATTTTTACTCTTCCTGATGTGATTTGGTGATATTGTTACAAAACTAAACTGTTGACATAACACTGCAAAGTAAATTAACTGGAGCGGGGCTGTAATTCCTGAAAGTGGAAATAATAAAAAAAAAGAAAGAGCTGTTTTGTGCAGTTAGGATAGTATAATCACAGTAGGGGAGAATTTAAACTTGACAAGTCTATCTTATGAAAATCCATTTAAAATTCTTAACATAATTTAATTTCTGTGATCTATCCGTAACGACACTGCCAAAATCCAAATATGATGCAACACACTAATGGTGTTTTGGGGTGATCTTTGTAGCAGTTGAGATTTGGAATAATAATAAGACTGCCTTACTTCAAAGAATTCTTTATAAGAAAATTTATTTCAGGAGATGATGACCTTATTTATTTATAAATAATAAGTATGTCAGCGGGAAGGGAACATACTCTGACCAGCCATTACAATACACCTGCCAAACCCATGGTAAGAATGATACATGTGTTCTATTTGACCATATTTCATAATAGTAAATCTTTGTGTGATTCTGATTTCCTGCACTAATTTATGAGATGTCATCAGACAATAGAGCAATCCTTTTTATTTTCATTATGGTTCCTATATTAAAGAAATGAGAGAGGTGTGCAAGGAAGCACCTAAAATAATCCTTGCTCTGTGAGGCACACTCAGTGGAAGAGAAGTGTTCTGACTGAAGGGAATAAAATTTTGTGTACGTAATATGTAAGCTCATCTTCACTTAAAATGTTTCACAAACTTTCAGTGAGACATATGAAGTAGAATGCTTGCCTGAGCAAGCAAAAGGTTTGAGAAAAAGTAGTTGTCACTGCAAGACAGCTGCAAACTGAGACTTGGATATTCAAGATTTCTATCATCCCCCATCGGGAGGCCGGTGTATGACAACTGACTGCTTTGCTAGCTCATGGTTTGGCTTGGCAAGAATGAAGTTCAACTTTTAGTTTAATATCTGTTTAGTCTACTACTGAGAATGTACAGTAGTGTCTAAACTCAACATGGGAGTAATTCTGGTCCTGACTGGAGGTAGAATATCACCTATGCAGTCACTGTGTGATGTCAGAACAGCAGGTGGGGACTACAAAGCCTGTTTCAAAAAATACTGCAAGGAATACTGGAAGGAACTTGACTGTCTCTTCTAAACCTACAAAGACTTTAAGTGGTATTGGGATTTTCTGACATGTCCAGGGTTTTTTTTGTTATTGTTGTTGTCTCACTGTCAGAAGAGAAATAAGAAAAGCAATGTCAGTGAGATAAACTCTGACAGTTACTTTGGGCTTAGTTGCTCAATGATTATGATGGATCCTGGGGGAGAATGAAATTGTCCCTTCACTGCCTTGCATACCTTATGACCTTAGCAGAGGCCATTTGCCAGGTTACTGTCACTTGCAGGCAAATAGGCCAGGTGTAAAGTCAGTATAAGATGGTGCTGCTGGAGTGCTATTGTTTACCCTATTCCAGAAATCAGTTGATTGGGCTGCATTATACATTGCAATCAGTGAGATTTCAAGGTCCTGATTTTGAGACTTAAGCCATCTATGGAGAAGCAGATCTAACACCCATAACTAAGGCAGTATTTAGTAGTTTTCTAGTTTAGTAATATTATCAAGCTTTTTCTAGTTCTTTTATTATTTCTGTTCAGTTTTGGAAGAGTTAAACCTGAGTTTTCCTTCAGATTCATCTGAATGTAATCTTGCCACTGACTTGGCTGATTCTTGTCAATTTCTTTATTTATTATTTGTTAATTTGATGTGCTTCTTGCTACTGTTTACAGCAGAAACTAGCTGTTTCTTAAATTTCTCCAATGCTGCTGTTAGTTTAACAACCCTTGAGCAAGCTTGTCTCACTGGAGTTACCAGGTGCTACCAGGTATGGTCCTGGTATTGCCATCAGGGTCTTAAATATGACAGTCAGCTGAAGTCTTGACTACTGCTTCTATTATAAAATAGAAGTGTGGGAGAAACTGCAGTAACAAATTTTAAATTTGAGAGTGATTATGGATTTAGAATAAACCATAGAGGCAGAAACTGGAATACAGCCATTTCAGTTTGTTTTCTTACGTGTTGTGAATAAAGAATGGAAGAGAGCATTAAAACAGCAATCCAGGGCAAAAAAACCCACCTCACTCATTAACTGGTGGCTGGATTAGAACACATCCCTTGGAATGATGTTACTTTTTGATTCAAGGACTGCAACCACTGGAAAAATCATTGACCTATTACAATATTTTTGTGTAAAAGCTTTGATGTAAAAAAAACCCCTAGTTTTAATATCAGAAGCTTCTGCCGATACTTACTTTATAAAAGAAGAGGCTTTCATCTGCCTACTGGTTCTTAAATTATTGAGTGAAAGACATCTGCCTAGGCTGATATTAGATTCTTTTAGAACTAAGAATCTGTATATCATAATTAGTTTTCAATCCTTTGTTTACAAGTAGAACAAATTTGTTTAAATAAGTCTTACAAAATTTCTCATATTAAGCTCTTATTACATCTGTGAAGGATTAATGATCTGCTAAAATATAGATTGAAATCAACAAAATAGAAGAATTGGTATAAAACTAGTAGGGAAAAGAATCAGCCCCCCTACAAACAGTGCACCAAAATTGATTCAGTCTTTACAGATAGCATAAATTTATATTTTCTCTTTCAAAATGACATTTTAACACTTAATTTCTTCACATTATGCCTATATGTAGAGCCAAAACTGCAGAATTTCTAGAAGGGCTTGTGCTCTTCTTATTCTGATCACATAGCTCCTTTGAGGAAAAGGCCTACTTAAAAATTGTGCAATGGCCATGGAAAAAGAGTATTTATAACAGTTTAGAAATAGATCAAATGCTGTACTTCATGCAACTGCCTGTTCTCACTTTCCAAGTGATTGAATGTCCACCCACACCTCTTTTGGAAATTCTGAACAAGGTGACACTCTTAATTCACAAAGTATTCATGCTTTGAGCTATAGGCTGTACTGACAATTTGACAGCGCCCACAATACCAGACCTACACCTAAAGCCACTTGGAAGTTTCCAAATGGAGTGCTCTTGTTGAGGTATGTTCTTCTACGAGTCTATTTTGTATTTGTGCCATTACTGCGACTACAGTATTTTATTTTATAAAATACCTGTCATGTGTTGACCAGTAGGCTCTTCTCTCCCTCTCTCTCTCTCTTTATTTCTTCCCACCTCCCCAAAAAGCAAGTGTAGCAAACATAATACTTGATCTCCTTGCCATCACTGGGATATAAAGAGAATTGTTAACTCTGAATTCATAAATAACAAGCAGACTCCAGTTGGCAGCTTTGCCATTGCTGTCTAATTGCAATGAGAATGCAGACCGAAATTACACTTAAGACTTAACAGATTATATTTAGGGCATGAATTGTAGGCCTTAATGAGATGGGTTACTGGATGGTAATCAGGTCAGGAGAGGACTGAAATGGCTTTAAGAGCTTTTGCAAATTAGAAACTTTGAACTATCCTAGGTGAAGCTGCTCACAGTTGCTTTACTGCAACTGTGCTTAATAGCCCATTTGGTACCATTATAGCCCTGCTATTAACCTTCGACACCATTCCTGACATGGTCCTTCATCTCATTGGCCTTCTCAAGTAGGAAATTGCAAGGGCAATTTCATAGCTGTCTTCTTAGTGTCCAGTAGACCCTAAGTGTGGGGACTACCCTTGCAAGTCTTACACTTTCAGCATGTCATTCTAGCTGTTTAACCTATCTAACACAGGTCGAGATTCTCACTTCAGGTTCTCGGAGACCATATCTAGTTTAGATGTGACATACCACACCATGTTGACATATGCTTCTATTCTCTGACATTCTGGAATAGCAACTTTATGATAAAAGGAATATGATAACTTTATGATAAAACTCTTGATAAAATGTTTAACTGAAGACCTGTTTGTCTGTGCCTGCAGAATTGCCCGGTTCCTGTTCCCCTAGAGCCCTGCAAAGCAAAGGCGGTATGCTAAAATTATAACATTTCCTCTTTTTAATGCACCCATATTTATGTGACATCTGTCACTGACCATGTGAACTGCTCTGGCATTAGTAACTTAGCTGGCATGTCTACCTGGTCACTTGCCAACGTTTTGGTAACTCCCAGTCTGCAGGGCATAACCCAGTTCTTGCTGAACGCCTGCCTTATATCCATGCTATTATGTCTTCCTGAGAGGCAGTAGGTATTTGTACAGTTTTGTATAATGAAGATGCATGAAGCCAATACTGACATTTTGCCCAGCTGCTCATGAGCCGGTGACATCACAGAATCATAGAATCGTAGAATCGTTCACGTTGGAAAAGACCCTTAAGATCATCAGGTCCAACCGTTAACATAACACTGCCAAGTCCACCACTAAACCATGTCCCTAAGCACCATGTCTACCCATCTTTTAAATACCTCCAGGGATGGAGACTCAACCACATCCCTGGGTAGCCTGTTCCAGTGCCTGACTACTCTTTCAGTAAAGAAGTTTTTCCTATATCTAACCTAAATCTCCCCTGGCACAACTTGAGGCCGTTTCCTCTTGTCCTATCACTTGTTACTTGGGAGAAGAGACCAACCCCCACCTCACTGCAACCTCCTTCCAAGTAGTTGTGGAGAGTGATAAGGTCTCCCCTCAGCCTCCTCTTCTCCAAACTAAACAACCCCAGTTCCCTCAGCCACTCCTCATAAGATCTGTGCTCTAGACCCTTCACCAGCTTCTCTGCCCTTCTTTGGACACACTGCAGCACCTCAATGTCCTTCTTGTAGTGAGGGGCCCAAAACGGAACACAGTATGTCTTACTTTGACTGCGTGGGGAGGGTCAGTGTCATGTACCCTAGCGTGGCAAAGGCAATTCTGAAACAACTGCCTTGAGTATAGATATAACCCAAATGATTAGAGGGTGAAACTGAAACATTACTGGCATTTCTACCAACCTAACTAACATCTGTACAACTGGTTTTAATGTACATATATGTAGGCATAACTTCGGTACTTTGAAAGTTTGTATGGTCATTATCTAACTGGAAAAAGCATTTTCAACATTACAAAATACTTAAAATCGAATGTTGATTTATTTTTTTCTACCAGGTATGTACTTTAATAGACATGTACAGACAGTAGCTGTGAAGAAGTTTACATTTAGCAAACTGACCTGCAGCTGCTCAGGGAGATGAGAGCCTAACGCACATACTGCAGTATACAAGTTTACTAACAAATTTATTACCCTTGTATGTCAAAAGCTCAGCTGTGCTTTTTCTTATGGATGAAAGTAATGGGCAACCCTTCAGCGTGATCTGTCGGAAGGAGCAGAGCAGATTCTGTTAAATACCAGAGAGGTGTGTGCTGGGGACCCTTAGTCTAATCCTTGGGAGCGGAACAAAACAGTCTGTGTGATCTCCACAAATACTGGCTACAACAGGAGATTTCTAATTACTTATTACTTTTTTAACTTTGGACCCTATGTCCTAAATTTTTTTTTCCAGTCACTTGTGAAAATTGAAATTTCAGTTCACTCTGTGCATTTCCTCAATGTATATTAATTTACACCTTGCCTTTTACAGTGTTCGGTAGGTGAACTATTCAAGGACATTTATTTAGCAAAATATACTTCTTACTGTTGTATGGATCAGATCTTTCAAAACAAGTACCTCTGCAAAATAGGTGTATGCATGTTCAAAGTTCCCTCCTCCTGTACTAGCACATGTTACAGTTAACCAACTAAAAGAAAACAAAAAATAAAAGACTATAGCCTATACACCCAATATCTAAAGGGCAAAGCATCACACATTGCAGAAAATAAATAGCTGACTAAATAACTGGAAATAGTTTAAGTGTAAATATTTATTGTAGAAGATCACGCACAGATATGTGGGGTTTTATATTAAATGTGCCTTTCATGAAGCTTAGTGTTGTGTCTACAATGATATAAGATACTTCAGCATGAGTGATCTAACCTCTAAAGTATTTGTTTACAGTGAGTTATGCTGAAATATTCATGGACAGAGAGAAAGCAGTGAGATTTAATTAACATGTCTATCTGTTGGATATACAGATATATAAAATAGCAAGCAGTGCAATAATCTTGTTACGTAGCTCGCAGTTATTGCCATCCTTAGGAGTAATTGAAATATACAGGCTGACAGAGTGTCTTTACAGCTGGCTTGGGCATTGCAGTGTTTACGGGGGAATGGGAGTATGGGGCTGATTAACATTGCAAATATCAGTCTCTCCACGTAAATAGACTTTGGAGTAGTATTGGAAGAAAAGATTATTTGGTGCCGAAGCATACAACTAGGATTTGGAAATTGGGGGTTCATTTCCTGGCTCTGTTATAGGTTTTTGCAAAAGTAAAACATCTAATCCCTCTGTTTTGACTGTTTTCCAGGCAGAGAAGTGATCAGTAGAAGTTCCTCTCCCCTCTTGCAAAGACACTGTGACACGTCTCAGAATCAAAAGTCTTCTGGGAATACTGCTTGGGTTGCTTTAAGTCCTAATAAAATCTCATTTTGCCATATTATATCTATGTATGTGTGTCCTGGTTTCGGCTGGGATGGAGTTGGTTTTCTTCCTGGTAGCCGGTATGGGGCTGTGTTTTGGGTTTAGGTTGAGAACAATGTCGATGATACACTGATGTTTTGGTTCTTGTTAAGTAGTGCTAAGTACTTGCTAAGTGGTGCTCACACTGGCCAAGGACCTTTCAGCTTCCCATGCTCTGCCAGGGGCACGGGAGGCTGGGAGGGGGCACAGCCGGGGCAGCTGACTCAGACTGGGCGGGGGCTATTCCATACCACGTGACGTCATGCTCAGTATATAAGCAGGGGAGTTGGCCGGGGGGGGGGGGTTCGGTCACTGCTTGGGGGATGTGCTGGGCATCGGTCGGCGGGTGGTGAGCGATTGTACAGTGTACCGCTTGCTTTGTATTACTGCTGTTTCTATTTTTTTTTTATTTTACTTTAGTTATTAAACTGTTTTTATCTCAACCCACGAGTTTTCCCCTTTTGCCCTTCCGATCCTCTCCCCCATCCCACCGGTGGGGGGGTGAGCGAGCGGCTGCGTGGTGCTTAGTTGCTGGCTGGGGTTAAACCACGACAATGTGCCACATATTTCATAGCATGATCCCTGTCTCCACTGGGGCCTTGCAGGGACAGTATAGTGCAAATAGAAATGGTTGTAGGAGATGGACTGGAGTTGGGCAATGTTTTGTAGGAATGCTACGGGTTGTACTATCTAACATAGTACCACCACAAACCATATTCTCTCTGGCACTAATTTCTTGGTAAGTACTGTTATCTAAATTATTCGTGCATTTTTTTATCCTCTCTTTCTGAATTTTTGAGGGTTTCTCTAACACTTTCTATGTACATTTCTTTTGCAGTGTAGACTGTGTTGTACAGGATGATGATAATCAGTAAAAAGGCAGCAATAACTAGACCAAAAATCTGAGGCACATCCTGTAGCCAGTTAGAAAACCATAATTACAGTGGTGTAGTCATATCTTCAGCCCACGTGAATATCAAAGGATGGGCATCTCTAGATGAGGTGAACATATGCGAGTCTTCCGCTGATAGTGCCTGCTGCACAATTAAGTTTAGTATCCTAGTAACAGCTGCCCGTGCCTCCTCCAGCAGTGACGTGCAGTGAACTTTTAAAGGGCAGACTTCAGCAGGCTGAATAAAAAGCAGCAAGCAGAAGGGCAAAGTCAAAAATTTAGAAAAAAAAAAAAAGGCTGCAGGCTGTTTGTTTTTTTCTTAAAGCATTTCATTAAAGGAGCAGAAAACTTGCATGCCTTCTAAGCATTTAAGAAGTAGTGGAGTGTTTACATTAAAGAGGACAAGACTTCATTAGAGCCAATAACATGCTAAAACAGCAGATCTTGCCTGAACACAACAGGTTTAACTGGAGCAGGGACCACAGTTCAGAAAGAAATTACAAGGGCAAGATGACGATCAAAGAGAAAAAGCCAAAGGACGTAACTAGACACAAGCTGTTCTGATACTGTCTGGTAGTACTGGTTTGCATATCTAAAGGCCAATCAAAGCACTGTTCTGTATGTGTCTGGTTAAATGTTAAGACCTTAACACATGAAAATCTTTGGCCTGATGTAATTTCACTCCAGCACAACCTCTCATCCAAAGGCTAGTTGAATCCAGGTATAAACTACAAGTGGACTTTGACTGGATGTTGCCAAAGTCCTGGAGGTAAGAAATTTCTGGCATTCGTGTCCTGTCTTTCTCACCACTCTCCTGTGCTTTCAGTGAGTAGCTATAGTATGTCCCTGCAGCTCTCAGTTTTGAGAGAGGTACAAAATGCCTCCCCAGCAGGGCTGGAGCTGATGTGTTTGTAGCAGATCCCACTGTGAAAAGAAATATCCAGTGATAAATACTTGTGCCTCACTAAAATTACCTGGTGATCTTGCAAATAATCACACAGTTAGATTCTGCAGAAAGTGCCTATGACTGGGGAGTTTTGCGTATTTGCAGAATCCAAATGAAATACTTCAGGCTCTAACAACCTCGTACTTTCTCCTGGAAATGCTTGTTAAATGCTTGCCGCATTTTGTAGCACCTCCAAACCAGTCACAGATCAGATTGCATTCAGGTTTGGATGCAACAACTTTTGCTTGGTTTGCTCACTGAGTCTGCTGAATTTTTAATGCCACAGATATCTTGAGAGCTTCTCTAGAAGCACTGGATAAACTGGACCTGCAAATGGGAATTGGAAAATGAGACTCCTGATGACTTTTTTTTTTTCTGTGTTTATAATGCAGACTAAGAACATGAACTTGTTATATTCTGATAGATTTGTATGAATTAGCCTGGGTAGGATTTTTTTCTGCACTTGTGCAAAAAAGTTGAATACTGATTCGATACATATCTTTATTAAATATTTTCCTGCCTAGATTTCTTAACTAAACAGTTCATCAATTGTCAGCCAAAATACTACAAACCTTTAAAGATATCTCTGCAAGACTATGATTTATCTGTCAGTGAAATTCGTATTTACATCTGAATTACTTTGCTTCTCATAAAGCATAAAGTCTGATGGGGACTCATGTCTTGTTAATTAAACATGCTAATTATTTTGTACGTTGCTTATGTATCATCAGCTAATTTAAGGGGGAAATTATTCTGTCAAAATACAGACAGTTAGGACACAGAAAAGCATAGGTACTTGGTTTAAAGTGTCCAGAAAAAGACGTATTTGTGACCTGTAATAGTGGTAAAACTGGAATGATTCAAATCAACCTTAAAATCAAAAAGCCTCAAAGAAATTTACAATACAGTTCAAAAATAACTATAGAACATTTATAAAGATCGTTTTTATCTAAAGCTATGAGAATATATTTTAATGAAACTCTTCAATTACAGAGAGACCTTTTTTCTTGAATACATTTTATATAAATTTATATTGCTGTAATAGTCATTAAAAGTATACCTATTCAATGCTCTGGGTGTCTTAGAACAGTAATTATATAAGAAACAAAATAAACCACCTCAGCAAGAATAGAAGTTTTAACAGCAGTTTAGTTGGATTGCCATGTGTAGAAGCTGGTTTTCAGTCTTCCCATTAGTCTGGAATGCCTGTGTGTTTGTAATGCAATAGCAAATTTGTTTGTTTCCGATTTGTTCCATGAGTGGATATATGACCTCGGCCTTGATCTACTGTAGTGAAGTTAAATGAGAAGGCTTTTCTTTTGACCAGCAATGCAATGCAAACCTGCTGCCATCATCCTGTAGAGGTCTTGCAACACCATTGACTTAGCAGCTTTTACTGGAAAACACATAAATGAAACAGAAGGTAACTGGTGTCACAGTCCTCATTTTCCTGCAGCATGGCACTGTGCAGTATGGCGCTGTGCTGGCCATATCATGGTTCATGTGTTCGTGACCTGTATTCCACTTGCTCTACAATGAGCTCTGAATTTCAACTGTGACTACGCAGAATCAGTCATTATGTTCACACACAAAAAAAATGGTTTTGACTGGGCGCATATAATATTGTATTCTGTGACATCTTTAGTAAATGAAAGTGATTTAAATAGAGGAGGGATATTTTATCAATAGGTCAATTAAAATCTGTTTATGTGGTGAGCAATCTTCCACAGCCCATCTAGCAAAGGCATTTCAGACTGAACTTTATTTTCTCCCAGCTTTAAAGATCACCTAGAACAGAGTATAACAGCACTTAGATAAGTATAACAGAAAAAGATTAAATTCATGCCTCCAATTCCACTTGCTGGAAACACAAGTTGTAAAATTTCAAATTTCTAGTGAGCTAGGTTTATTTTGGCTGAATAAATGCAACAGTTGTTGAACCTGAGTTGTTATAATCACAGAACTGTAGAATTGGATTTTTTAAAATTTTTATTTCCAGTTTATAGTATTAAAATGTATCTTATTAAAACATATCTTATCATAATGTATATAATTTCATCAGCTTAAGGTTGAAATCTGCATCGTATAAGATTTGCATGTCATATATTATTTCATTTTATTATTATATTTATACATATTATACATAAATTATAAAATAATATATAAATATAAGATTTATATAAAATTTGTTTAATAGAAGATCACAAACCAGGTAAGAAGGCTATTGTGTACTGTGCCATGCCTTAGGAAGGACTTCAAGCATCTAACCCTATGCAGCTGTTAATTCCCAGACAGTTTCCTGTGACTCAGTAATTTAGCCTTGCCTAATATTTACCCGGCTTTTGTATAAAATGTGTGCACCATAGGCACCTTACTGACGCAGAGCTTTTTAACATCAAATCATGAGAATTTACCATGTTAAGTGTGTGTGTGTGTATGTGAGAGAG
This sequence comes from Theristicus caerulescens, assembly GCA_020745775.1. NCBI lineage: Eukaryota > Metazoa > Chordata > Aves > Pelecaniformes > Threskiornithidae > Theristicus > Theristicus caerulescens. Next base: position 36,135,103 of record CM036563.1, on the reverse strand, counting down.
AGAGTATGGAGATGAAGGAAATATTAAAATCACAAATTATGAGCATTTACATGTTAATAGGTGTTTGACAAAATAGCTACATATGAAGGTGAGAATGAACACCATCAACTTCTTTATATTCAAGGAAAGTTTGCTAAGCAAGGACAGAAAAAAAATTAATTCTGTTTTAGTTAGTTGTTTTTTTCAGTCTGTGTCCACACGTTTCTTAGTAGCTGGTCTAACATGTCACTTCCTAAAATGGCTGCTATTAAGTTAAATCCCCTTATGAATTCCACAAACCAGTGGAATCACTTAAAGAGGATTTCCCAGAGGGTAGTCTGTTTATAGTGGTGAAGACTTAACTAAAAGGTTTTGGACAGCATGTTACACATCCCTCCAGCATATAAAATTGTAAGAAGCAGTGAATGTGACTCTCAGAATTTGTTCAACCTGTGTTTGTCCTGGAGAGGTCCATCACTGTGACAGTACCAAGGTATTAATGAGGATGCATGATTCTGATAGGATTGCAGCATTCATAATGAACTGAGGGGCTGCCTCCCACACCGATCGTCATGAACAGGATCAGGATTTACAAGAGAAAAGGGAAGGAGAGATTCTGCCCCATGACAATCTGTCTATCCATACAACTAAACAGTGAAGAAAGAGGTGTGTCTGAGCCAAAGGAGAATAGTGAACCAACCAATTCATTCCCAAAGACTTTAACTTTTTAAAGCTTCTGAACTGTAGCAAGAAGAGACTATACCAAGTCAAAACAACCTGAGGAAAAATGCTTTCCAAACTCTGAGGATGTCTGATACCCTGCAATACATCTTTTCAAATACTTCAGGCTAACTTTTATCTATTGGTACACACTGAAAACATTGAGACCTCAAAAGATGGTTCTTCAGCATCCCTTAATTTTGAGAAAATAAGAGTCAACTTTTCTGTGCAAAATGTTTAATACCTGGCAGCCACACTGGGAGCTTAACCCTTACGAACTCATGATTGTCAAAGAACTACCCACACTGAGGGATGGTCTGTGGCTGTATGATAAAGAATTCAAAGGAATTACTGCCTAGGGTCTTTCATGGATATATTGTCTAACTAATAACCTTAGATAGATTTGGCAGACTTGTTGAAAATATTTTGATCAGAGAGTTTTATCCTTTGAGAGTGGTCATTAGTATTCCCCATTGTAATGCAGGAATTCATGCCTCCAGTTGACAAAACTTTTCAAAACTAACTGTTTAATTGGGTCACAACATCTAATATTACCAATTGACTACTTGTACATCAAGGAAGTTCCCCCTTGTCATGCACCTAGTCTGTGTAAAACAAATTACTCAGGCATACTCTGTCAAGTTTTAAAATACTGGTCAAGAGAAGACTTCTCTTCTATTTTAGAGCATTCTTGCCTTCTATGTGTATGAGCCAAGTACTGAAAAATAAAATGGCAGCTCACAAACCTACAAAGATTATGCATCTGTTCTGTCTTGGCTTTCACGAATCCATCAGGCCTTTGTGTCTGCTCATTAGGCACTTCAGCCTAAGGACATTTTAAATTGAAGCCACAATATGGAGAAGTTAATGCACAGCCAAACTGAGACTTCAAATCTTTTGAAAAGGTCACACAGGGTTTTTTATATCCTCATCAGTATTTTAAATGCTATGTATTCATTTTAGGAAATTATTATAATTTTATTTTCTGAAGGCAAATGTGCTCCTAATTTTCTCTTGGCTTTGTGTATATGTCTGTAGGCACACATTTTTTTCCTAATCTTCCCTTCACTTGCAGTTCTTAGTTGCATATTTACTGTGGTCAAGCCATTTCATCTTCAGCATACCTGATACGATGACGCATGAAAAGGTCGTGCTAGTGAGAAAATGTGATTAGGGCATGTGATAGTTGTCTGGGTGTAAATCCTCTTGATACTAATGGGAGAGGGAACTCACTGGAGTATGACACAGCAAGCAAAAAGCACCGAACAACATCCTGCCAGACCATACTCTACACATATTCAACTCAAGCTCTCTTCAAGACTAAATAGCTACAGACAGTAGAGAATGGGAGAAAACAACTGCTTTTGCAATTATCTGAAGTGTCACAGTCCACATGTTCAAAATCAGTAGAATTTTAAGTATCAGGCACCCTAACTTGTAATTCTTCTTAGATTATGCATGTCTATTCTAGCCATGAAAACTATACTTAGGGAACAGTATTTGTGTTGTAAAGCCAAGTACTTGAAAACTAAGACATGTAAGGTTTTTGATTGTGCTTTTAACTTTAATTCTGCCTCTTTTTTTATCCACTGATCCTGTGGCAAAATATGTAATCATGTAATTATAAACTGCTTGTGCCGTGAGGAAGCATAGCTGGGAGTGCTGAGACAAATACAAACCTGGTGTTTCTTAAATACAGAGAGGGTAAGGGCAAATTAAATAACATTCTTTGAATATAATACTTTTCTACATGTTAGTTTCTTGACCATCTTTTAAAAAGTAAAATCGAACTATCTTTTCTGCACAATTACATGTGTGCATGTGATCCATGGAACCTGTCCTGCTAAGATAATGCCTTTTTGCTGAGGTTTTAAACCCAGATCTTAATAGAGCATCACTGCTTGCTAGCTGCCAGCTACAAGATAAAGTTGGATAGAAATTTTTCTGAGGCATATTATTGGACATGGTCCCAGGCAACTGGATTTAGGTGGCCCATCTTGAGCAGGGGGAGTTGGACCAGATGACCTCCAGAGGTCCCTTCCAACCTCAGCCATTCCATGATTCTGTTAAGATTAATAATGTATTTTATACGCTTTATGATAATGTGCCAAATCTACTGAAAAATTATTGCTTGATCATGTAGAGTCCCAGACTGTCACGGTTTTACTTTCCTTGTTAAAGAAATCAGTCTGAGATTCTAAACATGTCTGCTAGGTTTCTCTTCTTTCTCTTTTGCATTTTGTTTGGTTTTTTTTTTTTTTTTTTGATAATAGCTTTCATCTTTCTGTGGAGTCCTGGAATCACTGGAGTGCCAGGCCAAGAACAGGAGGGAAAAGAAATGTTAATGCCTAACTAACATAAATGTGAACAACACAGTTAATTTTTAGGATTAATTTAAGAAGTTCCATCTCCTTGGAGGAATATTTCTGTTTGGGTTTTTTTTGGTTTTGGTTTTTTTGTGTGTGTGTGTGTGTGTGTTTCTGGTTAAATCACTCTCTAAAGGTCCCAGCATGGCCTGAGCTGACTCATAGCAAACTCCAGCAATCTTTTAATTTTTTTTTTTATTTTTGGGGGCTTGTTTTGGTTCATTGAGTTTTCATCTTTCTGCTGTTTCAAAATTACTGTGAATGAATATAGTAAACAGGAAGCAAAGCAATTTTCATAACAAAGGACTTTACTAGGATTATTTTTATTGCAACCTGACATTGAAATGAATGTGTGTTTTATTTCTTCCTAAATTTCAGGGATTCTTTTTCAAAATGTCATAGAAGTTAAATTGTGTTATGGCAACATAACAGTAGCTAAAGGCATTCTTGAAGAATGTAAAGATTTAAATATACAAAATACAGGCTTCCTACAGCTGAAATGAGAATAATTAATTCAAAAGAGTTTCAGGTTTCATGAGTTGAAAATATAAATGAAAAATATGGTGCCAAGGGTAGTCATGTTTACCCGCTAAAATGTCAAATTTTTCAATGAATCGCCCTACAATTTGTTTTTATTTGTGACAACTGTTACATTATGTATCTTAAAGAAAGAATGAGTGCACATGGGGAGAAGCTTATAAAGTTTTTGAAAACTTTATAAAGTTTTTGAAAACTTTATAAAGAAGAATTTTCATGCAAGACTCCCTCTCTTAATTTTTTACCAGGTCTTGTTAGGTATATTTGCCCTTCTGTAGAGAAAGTATGTATATTCTGGAGCTTCATCCTGGCTTGTGTACGAGGCAGGTAGGCTTTTAAACAAATAGCAGTGAGCCAGGGAGAGAAATGCATGTTCTAGTCCTTCCTGAAAGCTAACAAAAATCTGGAGGTGCTATGTATCTGTGCTGATGAGGGAGAGGGACAGAGGGAATCAGGAGAGTAAAACAGCAAGGTGATTGCTGAAATTTCTGGGTGCTAAGATCATAAGAAAGTCTGCAATGAATCAGACTAAAAGGTCATGCAACAAATTTCATGTGTCTGGCAGTGGACAGACAGCAACAGATACTTAAGGGAAGAGCATCAGAACAGAGGTGCCCAGATTCTATTAATTCACATTTTAGGAACTTCCTGAAATGGAGGTTGTAGCCATGTCTTGGAATTTAATACATTTTTAGACTTATTTATACTCTCTCCTTCAAAGCATCCTGGTTTAAAGAATTCCACAATTTAATTGTGCTATGCAAACAGAAAGTTTTTGCCCCTTTTAAACTGTGTGCATAATGATTTTGTCTGGTGTTTTCTATTCCTGTGCTACAAGAACAGTAACTAATATTTTTCCTTTGCACTTTATCCATACCATTCATGATTTAATATATCTCCTAATTAGTTGCTTTTACAGGGAATACCCTTCCAGCTGCTTCTCTGGCACATTAAAGGGATTTTCAGCTTTGATTGTTGCAGTGTCAAGAGAGCGAGAGAGACCTTTAAGTAGTCAAGTCCTAGATTATTTTAAGATCTACTCAACAGTGTTTTGGGGAATGTTCCTAAATTATGACGATCCAGCAAAATTATCATTAACTTGGCATCTTGTATGCCTGAAATAGGATCAGACCTTTTATATTTGTTGGTGATGAACAATACTTTAACTGGCCAGAGGGACTGCTGCTCAAAATGGCATCCACATTTAGTTTAATAAACAAAACTGTTGTTACTTGGGAAGTGTTTGTGTGCTGGCATGTGTGCTTGAAGGCAGATCAGCACCTGCCAATGATGCACACTTGCCTGGGGCTGTAATGTGCTCTTCACTTTTGTGACCTTCCAGGGATGAAGAGGACAGAGATGACGTGCTCCCAGGGAGCGTTTCTGTCACTGGTACAGATGCCTTTTGTGTCCCTTAACTTTTGACTACCTCTGTGCTGGTAGTCACTTGGTTGGGGATCAGAGGTTGATCACCTCCTCATGTCTGGTCTTAGTCCAGAGCCAGAACATGAGCTGTAACTGGGGAAAGGTATCTGAATTTGAGTTAACCTTGAAGGAAATCCTTGCGAAGGCAGGTGTCGTGGTCTGTTTGGGTCTCTCAAATTTACAGGACAATGTACTCTGTATTTTATGGGGCTCGTTAGGAAAAGATTGTCATGGTTTAACCCCAGCTGGCAACTAAGCACCACACAGCAGCTCACTGACTCCTCCCTGCCCCAGCAGGATGGGAGGAAGAAAACTGGAAAAGTAAAAGTGAGAAACCTTGTGGGTTGAGATGACAACAGTTTAATAATTGAAATAAAATAATAACAATAACAAGAATAAATAATAATGAAAATGAGAATAACAGAGAGAAATAACATCCAAGAAAGACAAGTGATGCAAATGAAAATTGCTCACCACCAACTGACTGATGCCCAGCAAGTCCCCGAGCCACAGCCCCCCCAGGCCAACCTTAGTTTTATTGCTGAGCATGACGTCATATGGTATGGAATAGCCCTTTGGTCAGCTGGGGTCAGCTGTCCCGGCTGTGTCTCCTCCCAACTTTTTGTGCACCCCCAGCCTGCTCGCTGGTGGGGTGGGGTGAGAAGCAGAAAAGGCCTTGACTCTGTGTAAGCACTGCTCAGCAATAACGAAAACATCCCTGTATTATCAACACTGTTTCCAGCACAAATCCAAAACATAGCGCCCTACTAGCTATGTTTTGGATTTGTGCTGGAAACAGTGTTGATAATAATGTATAATATTGAAGAAAATATTGAATGAATAATAATGAAGAAAATTAACTCTACCCCAGCCAAAACCAGCACAAAGATCTAAACAACAAACAAGAGCTAACACTTGAATTCACTAATTCATCAATGAATTTACGAAGTTTCTAACTCACAAGTTCTCTAATTCATAACTCACAAGTTGTAATTTGTAATTTGTGCACCTGTGAGCAAAACAGTTACCGAGCCAATGGTGAGTGCTCATCCTTCCTCCTCCATCATGGTGCGAGTACCCCCTATATCACACCAAGAGGCACAAAAGCCTCAGCAGCCCAGCTGCTGTTGGATCCACCTCAAAACCCTTTTTTTGAGTAAACTGATGTATCTTTACATTCCAGCTTGGAAGTTTGGTCTATGCTGTTTCCACGAGATTGTGGATTCTGAAGAAACTGCCAGACAATCAATATGCAAGGATGATGGCTGCAGGTGATGATGGCTGCATAAGGACCTCTAGCCCTTTCTGGCCACCGTGTCCTGCCTATGTGTTGCCCTTGCTTTCACCTAATGGTGCTGTTCCCAGCATACCTCAGGCCTTAGCATGAGCTGTGTGTTAGCCAAAATCTGAGCAGGAGTTGAGTGAACAGTCACAGTGGGGTATGAAAGGTAGCATGCTTTTTCCACCCAGGGTTTTTTGTGGATGCAATTGGAAACTGCAGGGTATGTGCTTAAAACCAGCTCTGCCTTTGGAGAATTGGGTAAAAACAACTTGTCAGGTGGAGACAGAGAGGCTTTTGACTCGGAAACAGAAAAGTAGACCACGTGTGGATTGCTGATGAAAGATCAGTATATACAGGCTGTGGTTAAGGTAGTTCTAATTTTTTTTGTTTGTTTGTTTTTAAAAAAGGAATAATAGCATTTCAGACCTTGGCAGCCTAAGATATGTAATAAATCATTAAAAACTCTTTTGATTTTAATGTATTTTTTGCTTTTTGAATGAAGTAATATCTTGTTGGCTTATAACAGCATTAAAGATTTCGGGGGAAAAAAAAAACACAAGTAAAGGAAATGGTTTGTCTTTTTCCAGTTTTTTATTTTTTTCAGTTATGTTTGCATCCTGATGTTTTTGCTTGGGTATGTAAAGATGGTGTTAAGGATTCTAAAATTGCTGGAGATGTTGCCAGATTAAGTAAGCAATTGTGGTCTAGCTAATAAGAGCAGAAAACATTTGTAGCAGCCTTGATATTATTGAAGAAAGAATTACGTATACAAATTGCTGCCATTACAACCAGTGATGTGTATATATATGGACTTGAATGTCGTATGTTGTTGACTGAGTATTCTCTGAACTGATCTTCTGTCTCCATATCTGTGCTGTTTATGCTTTGGTTAATGGAAAATAACAGTGGAGCCATTTAAAAAAATGTTTTCTGTCCTTCTTTGGCTGCTTTACCTGTATTAGTCTCAGTGGTGGTGAATCACAGCTTTTTTTTCTTTAATGACAATTTCTTGAGTGTTTTATCTCTGCTGTTAAGAATGGTGTATGTCATGAAACATTGTCAGAATTTATTTCTGTGTGTAAAGTACCTATTCTGGTAGTTTGTGAGCACTGTGCATGGATTAAGAACAACAAGAGGAGAGGAGAATAATTAAAAGCTTTATTGGATATAACAAGGCCTTTTTAGCTTAAACAGAACAGGGAAAAAATTGTTAGCTCTGTCTGAGCACCCATGTTTCTATGTACAAACACACACAACCAAAGACACCCTTCTCTAACGTAATGGGATTAGACTCCTGTGTTTATATAGGCCTCTAAAATGTCATGTTACCTGATGAATTTTAAAAGGAGTGATAAAACAGAAGACTTCTTATTAAAAGGAGCTCTTGGCAGCAGTAGAACTATAACCACCTTTTTTTTAGGATTTTCATTGTTTGGCAAGAGAAATCACGTTAAATGGACACGAAATTTCCACAACGCCTGGAATTCCAGGGGCAGATATGTAGGCTCTTTTAAAACCTTGCCTGATCAGACTCTATCTGTGGCTAGTCTCTGTGATATACCCAGTTGAGGAAGCCCTTCCATGGACACTGGTCTGGCCAAGACAATACTCACTCACTTAGAAAGTGCGGTCCCCAGCCTGGCTAATGATCTTATTCAGTGAAATAGGCAGAGCCAGGAGTGGAGTACTGAGTGCTGGGAGTACACCAGTGGTGAGCACAGGGATGTCTTTGCTACAGTGTGCCAATCACTGGAAGAAAATATATCTGCAGGTGTATAATAACCACTGCTGCTCCCACTGAAATAAGCATACCTAATGATGGCGGTGTGAGCAGGGCTGGTGCCCAAACAAATGCAAAATAATTAATTAAAAACGTTCGTTAATAAGAAATAATTCCTTCTAAATTATATATTTTCCACACATTTCCAATGGCTTTGTAATTAAGTAACTGCTAAAGTTTATTGCTAGAAAAGGATAGCGTCAATCTAACAAGGGGGATTTGAAGTAGAAGCAGAACAAAAGTAATTTTATAATGCCTGTAAAACAAACCAACAAATCTAATGGAATGAAACTCTCTTCTTTCTTCTGAGACACTAGTATTTTTGCGGGTAAACCAATATTTCAAAATACAGTAAATGAAACTGGAACTTTGTAATGGAAAGTGATTACAGTTTTAGTTCTGGGTAGCATGAAATGAAATCTACTTCTTTTACTGCTATTGATCAGAACTTGCTACCTGGGGGAAAAAAAAAAAAAGCAAAAATGCAGCAATAACAAACAAACTAAACCCCAAACCCAGTAAGCTGTTTAAAGGCAGTCTGTCTCACACCTTTGTTAATATTTCAAGAATATTCTGTAGATACCCAAGACTCCTGAGAACTTTGAAGATGCGTGAATTGAACATGAGATTATGAGAGCCAGCTGCTAAAGAGGTTTGAGCAAGATGCTTGCAATCAGTGGGGAGTTCTGAAAAAATGGGAGACTGACACTTGGTTTCCAAAGCTACAGGAAATTGTCTGGCACTGGGCACTTCAGGAGACAAAAAACCATGAAAAGCCCTCCCCAGATCTGGAGGAGGCACACACCAACATATAATTACAGCTTGGTCAGAAGCTGGGACTGGACACCCTCAATGGAGCCATTCAGACAGTCACCTACTTGCCATGGTGGGCTTTCCATTGGGGTGGTGGCACACGATCAGCAACTGGTGATATTATCGGGTGAGAGGGGTGGATAGGAAAAAGCACCCCATGTTCTCTTCTGCAGAAACTGTCTTTGCTGCAAATCCCTCCCCAGCTGGAAATCCCATTTGCTGGAGCTCTTGCAGACTACAGAGCTGTGATTCTGCAGAAGTCAGAGGGAATACCCTAGGGAGAGAGGACAGTAAAGAAGATTTGAAGTCTCCTTGTGAGTCATTGCAGCATCTCATGCAGCCTAGGTTTTTGACTCCCGTGACTTATTTCCTTCATCTAGAATGCCTGGTGATTGGGTTGAATATCTGTGAATTCTCAGAGAACAATAAAGGTCACTTCATAATCAAATGACATTATTTATAGTATAAATTGAAGGATTTTTTTAAAAAGAGAAAGTTGTTTTCTGATAACATTACAATAAGTGAATAATTTTTATCATCTCCAAAATTAAGAGTCTGTGTCCAAAATTTTATGGCATTTCTGAATGTGAGACCATTCAGTACAATACCTCTAGATGTTCAAAATGTAATAACTGCGTGCTAACTACAGCACGAATATAGAGATATTTTAATCTGAAAAAAAGGGATACTAAAATAAAAATATTTTTATAAATATTCTTATATTTTAGTTTAGAAGATCCAGCTTAAATCAGGTTTTTAATTGTTAAGATGCCAAAATATACCTGGTAACAGTAATCATACAAAGAAGATTATGTTACTCTATTATCTAAATCACACTTGGCTGGTGCAGGTGAATAAGGCCACTGACTTTCAGACTGTGCATAATCTTCAGGACATCTTTCCAGTAAGTTTACTTTGTTTAAGGCTGTCCACAACCCTGGAAATATAAATCTGAGTAATGATGGATTAGATCTGGTAGGAAACTTTCCATATCAGTATCCTCTGTGAGCAGCAATGAGCAGCTGCATATTGACAAAACAGCCTCTCAGAGAAAAAAAAAAGTTGTTTTTATAATCATTTAGAAGTGTGGCTTTTTTGGGAGAAGGAAAAGGAATAACCCATTCATGCTTTAAGTGTTCCAGGAATTTAGGATATGTCTTTATTAAAAAATATAAATATAAATATATAAAATAAATATATAATGTATTTTTATATATATCATTCATTACAATAACATATCTATATCTAGATAATTCATAATTATAATATGTGCTACAAACAAGCTGAGAGGTCCTATCAGATAAGTTCCTCTTTCAGTAATTTTGTAGGGCTGAAAGATTGTTTACTGAATTTTGGATCAAGATTATCTTTGACATGTTTACTGCTTACTAAAATCTGATACCATGTCAGCATACACAATAGCTGGATGTGTGTTACTGCCTGATTGTCTTGTCAGTGTTACTTACACCTTTTAAGAGGCTCATTAATGCTCACTGATTTCAGTGGGAAAAGTGAATACAGAGAATCTGGCAGAACAGAGCTGTTGCTCCAAAGGGCAAGGTCAGTGGACCTATTCTGGAGTAACTGTTATAAAATATTCAGCAGCTGAGAGACTTAGATAATCCACAGATAGGATTAGATCAGTAAACCCAGTGATTTTTAAATAGCAAAATTAGAGTATCACTTCATTTACTATTTTTTCTTTTATTTTTCTCTACAATGTTTCCAAGTAATTTATCAAAATGGAGTTGTCAAATAAAAACTAGCATTATTTTGGCTGTGGATGATGGTCAATGCATGGAGGAGCAGAAAAAGGGTAGAAATAAATTAGAATGGACCTTGGAAAAAGTACGGATAATAGACCACCTAATATGCTGTACAAAAATGCTCTCCACTATGTAAACATTTCTTTGTGAGGTAGTAAATGATCTTTTTCCCTTGAGTGGAATTCTTCACATGTGCATAACAGTGCATTAATGTGAGTATGGATATGTACAATCTGTCAGCTGTTTGGGTTTGAAAACCAGATGAGCATTGGGGTTTTTTGAATTTTTTTTCTAGTTGATCCTGGCCCACTCATCTCCCCTGACCCCATTGTGCTAGAAGCTTTATTCATGGGGAGCTAAAGGATTACCCAATCCAAGGAGTCTTTTGTCAACGGTGGAAGACAATTATTAATGCAAATTAACAGCAAGACAGCTACGATTATGGAATGAAGTAGGTATGCTTGTAGGTGACAAGGCACATAGGAATTTTGAGAGAAAAGAAAACAAAGATGTTGTGGATGCCCACAGGTAGTTTTGTCCTTGCATGGCAATTGCAATTAGAGCACAGAAATGTTTCCGAGGAACATTCAGGCTGGCATTTTTAACAAATGAGAGCCCGAAACTTGATACACAGTGGGGAGTAGTGAGCTAGGTAGAAAGACAGGCTACAAAAATGAAATGAAGCTGTTTGAACTGATTGCAGTGGAAGGTACCAAGGTCCCAGGCTGAGTCTGGCCTGGGTAATTATTTACTTTGCCCTTCCCTTGAAATGATCCACTTCCATGAAGAAGGTCTTTCTGATGGAAGTATGACCATGTTCATTTTCCCAATGGCTGTATTCTGTGGCCTGTTTATAATAGAAATATTTTTAGCTGTAACAGTGTGATGTACTCCACATTTTTGCAGTTATAAATGTGTGTGTGTTTCTCTTGCATAAATGAAAAACCATAATGCCTGTTGAAGCTGTTTTCTTATATGTCTTTAAATCAGGAAGTCACCAAGGACAATAAGTCACTGGAACAATTAAGTTTTTCAAGTCTAGTCCAACTTAGTATTTATAATATGTCACATTTATCAATAGGGCTAAGCAATAAGATCTGGTAAAACTAAAGCTTATTCCAAGGGCTTCATCTTCATCAATAGCTCCATGAATGATGGAATTTATAACACCTCATTTTCTGAGCTCTTGTGTCTCACAGCTGGACTGTTTACTGGGGCTGAAACATCATAAAGTGCGTCTCCGTGCTTCAAACATCTGTTCTTTCCTAAGCTGGTTTTGTGATGTCTCACAGAGGCGAACTAATGCAGTAGCCTTTCATTAATTTGGGGAAGGGGTGCTAATTTGGAACCCTATTCTTCACTCTGTCAGTTGTTAATAAAACTGTGGAAATAGTTTGGTTTTAATTTGGCTTAAAAGTGGCCACCAGATCCAAAATTTATTATGGGATACTGAAGGACCGGCAGACAGACAGTGCAACTGGGAACCAAGGCTGAAAAGATAACTAGACCTTAGCTCACCGTAAAGGGATTCTGTCTACCCAGACATGCTTTGATAGCTTCACAGATTAAATGGAGAATCCTTCCTTCTGTCTCAGTACAGAAGAGATGCCTGATAATAGATAATTCAACTTTTAAAAAGGCATTTTAAACAGTTTCCTTTTCTGCATACTTCAAAATATAAGTTCCAGTTGAGTTTTTGCTATCAATGTGTTCAATTCTGAATTGCCTTTGGGAAGCCCTCAGAGAAGGTTACTGCTGTTGCTTTAGTGGTGAAACAGAAAATAAAAAACCCCTCAGATGTCAATGTGGCATTCACATCCAGCAAATTCCCTAAGACATTGCTGATACCTTTGGTTTCTTCCAGTGGCATGCAGGAGCTTCTGAGGTATTTGTCTTTAATGGCAGTGATTTGAAAGGACTGTCTTCACTCAGTTTCTACCCATTGTTTGTGACTGGGGGGGGGGGGGGCTTAAATCAATAACCAATATGGTCCTTACAAATTTCCTCTGATTCAGCAGGAACCACCCTTGGTCACCCAAAGGCTGTTTTGAGATAAAGCTCTTTATATGGAGAGCTGCAACTTTTTGTGCTGATCTAGAAAAAACCCACATCTTTGAATAGCATATTTTCTGAATAATGCATTGCCTAATTTAGCTGGTAGCCTTCCTTGTGAAGGAATAATTTACACACCACCACCAATGGAAAAGATATTAGCTGTGCAGTGTTTTCCTTATGAAAGAAGTCATTGAGTCATGAGGCAAGTCTGATTTGTAGCTGTTATAAGTAAGAATACTTTCATCAAAGTAAATGTTGCTACAGCAGTTTGGAAACTGCATGTAATATTAGTTATTCAGGACATGACAATGTCTGTTACATAGCCAAGATCATGCTAATGCAGAGAGGTAATCAGCTCCTGCTTTAATGAGATAGTAATTGAAATGGACAAGAAACACAAGTAAAAGAAAAAGATACATGCATGTAGTTGTTTGGGGTTTTTTTGAAATGACTGAGTAAGGTGGAAGGATCAGCCTCAGTTAATGCTTCAACATATACAATGATTCTTATGTGAGTAGTTTTGTCTCACTGAAGTCTGGGTTTTTGAGCCTTCTTTATTTTTTTGCATTTGAAGTCTGCTATTAAGTTTCAGACCCTAAAGCGGAATAAATTCACTCATTTCCTAACCTAGTTAGAGGGCTGGAAACTGTTTAAAATGGAATTTTAAAATAAATGTCTGTAATTCATGCACTTCCTAATACATGAAATTCATAAATTGGGACATCTAGTACTCAGAAAATGACATAAAAATAGAGATATTTTATGAGATAAATGAGTACAAACCTAACTCTGTAGAAATATACTGCATTAGGAGACCTTTTCTGGAGTTGCATTAGAAAAAATTTGACTATTTTGTTGCTAAAAGCCAGTCCCCTCTAAAATAAAAAAGATGTAATTTTTTAAAGAGATAGTCCGAATGACATGCACTTTTTCATGATTACTGGATTAAAAAAAATAACTGAAGCAGCTGATTGTATGCCTATATATTGCTGAATGATTACCAAAAAAAGAAAACAAAATATTTTTTGTGACCCATCTTGTCACAGAGACATTTCTTGCGTCATGTAGACATTTTTTTTTCATTCCTGTATTGCAGAAGTCTCGTGCATCAGTAGCATGATATTTGCTTTCTTGTTTCTTCTATGACTTTATTTTTACATGTAGGGTCATTCAGACTATCATTACAAATACAAATTCTTCTGGGTTCTTTGAAAAGGACAAGAACTGAGGGATATGCCAAAAATAGTGAATGTCAAATGTTTCCTGTAGCTAAAATAATTCTTGGTTCCTCTGCAGTTTAGAGTTGCAGCTTTGCAGAACTCATCCAGTTCATAAACTTTCCCATGTCCAAAAATTCATATCCAATCAGGAAGATTTAATCCAATTTTTTGCATATGTATGTATATGTACTATATACCTATATAATAGATTTTTCCTGCTTCTAGATTTCTCCAAATAAGTAGCAGATTATGAAATACCAAATATTTTTATTTGAAGGAAAGGAAATACTCATGAAGAATTTGTTCCATCAGTCTTCACTCTAGCAATTATTCAATCAAGACTTAAACCGTCAGGTGACATAAGTGAATAAGAGTGTATAAATGCTAACTCGTATCATATAACAGTATATGTTCAGGCAGAATTCTAGATAAGCCTATTCCACCCTGGAGTTTCTTACATCTTATACATCAAATTGCATTATCTGCCAAATATGAAATACCGAGAATCTCAAGAAATGTCAATGCTTAGTTCCAAGAGATGTCATGGGATGTTATCAAAAACACGTACTTTGAATGTCCAGTTCCTGATGTATTCTTATAATTCCCTCTTGAACTGCAGTGTGAGATAACTTCCGCTCATCTTATTCAGAATAGCAGTTGTCACTCAGAGTTTAGCCAGTGCTCCTGATAAACAAAAAAGCCTTCAGTGAGCACGCAATGAAATATTGCCTTATTTGCACCTGAGGACAAGTAGATCTTAAAGATGAGGTGGAACATGATGATACATCTGCAAGAAAGAAGATATCCCCTTTCTTTCTCCACCTCACCTCACTTTATCCCAGCCAAAGTTTGTCCTTCCATCCAGAGGACAACATAACATGGTGACGCTGTCTCAAGTTGTCATGCCCTTTTGTCATACTTTAAGGAGTTGACATTATTTCTGACTTCTGTGTGAATCATCTACAAGAAAGTACTTTTATTGATTAAATAAGCAATAATTTAGATCATCTTATTTCATTGCAAATGTATATTTTGGATATTTCTTGCAAAGGAAAAAACAAAGAAAAACAAAGGAGAGTGCTATGCTCTTAGAGGAATTGCCCTTTCAAATATATTAGAAAGTGAAGGTGAAATTCTGTGAAGCTGAAAGAGCAAATATACGAAATCATAGAAAGAAGAAAACTAGAGAAGCTCACAGTGGATCCAATTGAGTTGAAAAGAATTTGCAAGAAATTTGGGACTTATGTAAACAAAATACAAATTCCATGCTAAAAATTAAAAGCAAACATATCACATTACGAAGCAACATGGCACAAAGAAATCATGGTATGTCTTACCAGAAAAAATGGACTTAACGTTCTTGAACATTAAAGAGCCTCTGACTGAGAGAAGAGCTAAGAACAATTGTAAATACAAGTGCTTTGAAGCACTTGGATGTGCTCACCCAATTAGCTGTAAATTTATTCTAACTGTATAAGGGTTTGCCTGTGATTTGATGTTCCTAGTTTTTAAAATGTGTCACGTGTCCAACTGCATTCCTGTTGTGATACTCTCTACATCTGCCACCTGTCCTGAATCCCCACCCTTCCTTACTTCCCTGCTACCTTCAGCAAAATTAGTTGACTTAGGAACAAAGAGGTCTACTTTTCCAGTGTACTGACTTGCCTGGCCTGCTCAGGCCTGCTTGCTCAACTAAAAAAGTGAGTGTCTTGACCTGTGCTTTGAACTGAATGTGTGAGAAAGTACTTATCAGTCTTAGACAGCTGAGTAGGATTAAAAAAAAAAAAAGAAAAAAGACAAAGAAAAGAGTATGTTACTTCTTTGTATACAACAAAGAACTGCTCTCTTTGGAGGGCTAATTAACCAAACGTAGCCTTGCACTGGGCTGTGTTGTGTTATCTTTCTGTGTCTGTACTGCTTCTGGTTCCAAGTATCACAGCTCTAGTTGCTGGAGGAACTTTGTCCCATGTTCTGCTGTGTGGAGTACTGACTCTTCAGTGTCTAATAGTGCAGAGCAATGAATGCTGGTAGTAACTTTCTTTTTTTTAATATTGTATGAACCATTTTTTAATATTGTAGCGAACTGGAGTTTGCTAGAGAAGTAAAACCTGTGTGTCTTCATCCTTTGGTGGATTTAGCCCCTCACCCATATTTTTAAATTGGATTCACATGGAGTTCCACGTTTTGTAACTAAATACAAGAATTTGAACTGCATATTTATAGGCTTTGTTATGTATAAATAAGCCTGGATAACATCACCCACATTTCACTTTCTTCTGCAAATTCTCTCTTACAGTTGATATTTTGTGATGCTGTTTTGATGTAGCTTACTCCCTTTTATCCTCCTCCTCTTTTTCTGGGGTCATTTCTCCCTTTCTCATGCATAAATGCACACTCCCACAGCAAATCACTCCTGCACCAAGAAAGCAGAAAACTGCTCTGACTCATCTTGCTTACTGGCCTTAGGGCTTATGCCAGGTGAAAGTAGAAAAGGAAGAGGGGGAGATCTTCAAATTAGTCTAGCAATAATGTAATTTTAGCTGAAAGAAAGAGTTGAAGAATGGTGTAATAAAAGCTGGAGAAACCCCTTTGACTATAGTAATAGTTGCTTGGGGTTTTTTATCTTTTTTTTTTTTTTCTTTTATTTTATGAAGGAACTGTAATCTAAACTCCAGAGACTTTCTCTGAAGGAATGGCCTGCATTCAATTGCAGGATGGAATAACAAAATGCTGGAAATAATTTTAGAAAATTCTTTAAAATGTGATCAAAATATCAGCCCTGGGTACAGTACCCTGTATACAAACTGCAGATGAAATTTTGTGATTTTCTCTCTGAATGTGAGTAGCTTGTTCCTAGCAAATTTTCTATTTTCATAAAATACAATAGGCTGTAGAAATACAGTGATGGCTCAGCATTATTTTAGTCTCTGCCCATGCTATGAACATACCAAAAGTCATGTGACCCTGCAATCAAATATAAGCTGGTAAAGCATGATGAGAAAATATTCATAAAAAGCACGGCCATAATCTTTCCCTGATCCAGAAATATTCTTACGTTCAAAAACTTTGGGTTTCCCTTATTAAAAGTAGGAAATTTCCCTTTGACATAGGAATATTTCTAGGCAATATAGGGTGTTCTTGCGCTCAGCAAGTGCCTTGAACAAAATGGCCAATAACTGTAATAGAATTCTTAGATGTGCCTTTATTTTTATTTGGTTTTGTTGTAGGCCAGAAGCTGGTCATGTATTGATTCCTTAACTGACCTTCTAGTTAGCAGTGATCTCAGTGAACTCAAATTGTTTCAGGGCAGGCACAAGTGGAATCTGGTGTCAGTCTGTGCGAGTGCCTGCTCATTACCTGTTTTTGTCTGTGCAGAGGAGGAGGAGACTCCTCTTGCTTGAAAGCCAAAGTGATTGTGCTCAATAGGGATGGGTGTGTGTGTGTGCGACTGAGAGGAAGTACTATCAGAACATGGGATGAAGCCAGTTTAGGTCCTCCTGCTCTCCTGCAGAATATTGTCTTCTTTTGTATCAGACCACCCAGTTCCATTACCTTGGTAGCATGAAACTACTGTTCCTCTATTTGCAGAGCTTGGACTAGCTAAGTGACAAAAAATTATTTTTGCTCAAGCATTCCCTAAGTGTAGAATCATGTGCTATACA
This sequence comes from Theristicus caerulescens, assembly GCA_020745775.1. Classification (NCBI taxonomy): domain Eukaryota; kingdom Metazoa; phylum Chordata; class Aves; order Pelecaniformes; family Threskiornithidae; genus Theristicus; species Theristicus caerulescens. Next base: position 36,117,498 of record CM036563.1, on the reverse strand, counting down.
AGCTATTTCCACATTAATGAACAATCACACTGAGCTGATATGTTGCCACTCATTTGGAGATGGCTGAATGAGTTTGAAGAAAATTGTTAAGCTAGACATATTTGTTCTATGCCTCATTCAAAACAAAATTAGATATTTATTTGAAAGGTAGTAGAATTGTGTTGGTTTGCTTCATTATCCTGTGGTGATACCGAAACCTTGCATTTCAAGTTAGTCAAAAATAAAAATGCTAAAAGCTGCAAAAGGGTCTTTGTCACGTCCTTTCCAGCTTGAACCTATGCATGCATTAATAGGAACTTCTTTTAAATGTCTACTCTTCTGAGACTTGGAAGTATGACTATTAAGTGTATTTTTGTTGGAGCACAGTATATTTTACTAAAACTGTTTACCAATCTGAATTTGCTCAGACTGTTACTGCATCAAATTCTTCAGTCCATAATGGCTTCAAGAGTGTGAGTAAAAAACTCTGGCTTACAGCAGTGTGTTCTTTCTTATCTAAATAGGTTTGAATAGCTACTGTGCATATCACTGACTCATCCCACTTTGCTAAAAGCTCGATTACACGGAGCACCTCTGGGAATAAGGACTTTTATCATCAATGAAAGAAGGCATAAGTCAGACGGTGATCATCAAAGTTATACTGGGTCAGAACATGCTGCTCCCTTAAAGGCTGACTTTCCACTGCTTACATATTGTCTTATTGTCTCTCAGTTGAGTATTGCTGCTGACACTGTTGTCATGGTTGCCTTAAAATTTTCATGCCAAATCAAATATTAAAAAAGAAAATTCCTTTAATTTGCTGTATAAAACAGAAGAGGATAGATATTATTAAAGTTTTGTTTTGAAAATACTAAAAATAGAGAAGGAGCATATTAAGTTGCCATAGTGATTCACATACCAATTCTTACAACTTATTAATGGAAGTAGTTCATTCAAAGACATTCTCAATGGCCAGACTCCAAAAGTTTCTCCTGCAATTAAATATTGTCAGCAGCATACACTGACCATTCCACATCCACTCCTTTTACAGTGTCTCTATAAAAATACATATAACTTTAATTTTCCTGCCATGTTTTGACAAAAGCTACAAAGCTCTCTGTTGTTGAGACTAATTTACAAAGTGCATTATTGTGTTATCTCTATATTAGCAAAGTATGTCTGTTGCCAACTGCTGGTGGAAAACAGCCTGTGTCCAGCTATTATCTATTTATATTGAGAAAGGGCTCTAGGATATGTTGAGCAGTGACCTTGGTTGCCTGCAAACTGCAAGGATAAATTCTTCAGAATTAATGTTTTTCATCCTGGAAATTCTGCCTACATAGAAATACTTGGGATTTCAGACATTTTTTCTCTTTATTATGAAAGTTTTGTACTTAAAATAGCTATAGTTTTGAGGGGTTTTTTTTGACAAAACCTGAAGATCGCAATATCTGCGCTAATTGTTGCTAAGCAGTAAAATGATACTCAAGAGGCATATAGTTAACAACAAATGTGTTCTCAGATTCCTTTTAGACTTTGTGCAGGAACCTGTTCTAAGATTAAATGTTTCAAACTTGCATTTAATGTCTTTTTCCTGGCTGACCTTTCTTTCTTATATGTAACCACTAGTCCTCTATTGATGCCATTGAACTTACACTTCAACTATCATCTCTTGGGATGACCTTTTCAGTTTTTTTAGTTTTGTTTAAATTACAGGTGAAAATGAGGTGTATTTAATGACGCCATTTGTGTGAGCTGACACAGGCAGGACGCAGGAACAACCGCAAAACCATGGATGAAATACAAGGAGTAAATTTATTTTCATTAGCTCCCAAACTGGAGGATCCCTGAAGCAGCACCAGGGCAGAGGCACACAAGCAGGAATGCTGGCACTGTGAAGCTCGGTCCTTGCTAGAAGATCACCAAACCTGCTGTTTTGACCTGTGTATCAGGGATTCACGCAGGCATAGTTTACCACTGTGCTTTGATCTTTCCGACAGCAGGGCGGGAATCTCAAGCATGAGTTTATCACGGGCCTATGTTATCTAAATACAGATATTCTACTTGTCAAGCATGCAAGACTAGACGATTAGTATGATATATGTGTTTCTCTACACGCCAGCTGCAAGTCACTTGAGCGTGGTTACAACCCTCCTCTCCAATCTTCCGTTATTTTCCCACACCATTCATTCTCAAATGGCTCCAAAAGGGAAAATAGCATTGCAGTGCACTTGAGAAGGATTCCTTTTGTTTTTTGAGAACTTTTAAAACTGGCAATTAACTGTAGGCTAATCTCTTCAACCATGAATTTGCCAATCTTATCCTGATTAAATGGATGGTAGTTTCTAGTGCCACTGTCAATTGAGTTACTGCAGTGCTTCAAGAACAGTATTATAATATTATCTACATTCTAATGTTAAGACAAAAACCAGAAACCCCTATTTTTCTTCTGTAGTGGAGGAAACCATTGTAAGAATTTGCTTAATGAAACTATCTTTATTAAAGTTGTCTTTATTAATTTTTTTTTCAAGCTCATGATTTCTTCAGAGACTAAGCAAACTAATTCATTGTGTTGGAAGTGTTTTGATACAGCCTATTGCTTAGCAGATGAAATAAAGAGTTCACAATCTGTCCCTCAGTGACATATATAATCAGGCTGCAGGGGCTGATTGAACCTACTTGTGATAGGTCATATAAAGCACAGTATATTTCTCCCGTCAGTGGGTAAGTACAGAAGTACCTCTAGAAAGGGAATTAGGCATGCAAATTTGATCTTTTTTTCACATGTACAATTATGGCACCTTTTCCAACATGCCAAAAATAGATTAAAATTAATTTATTTTGAAATATTTAGCTGTAATATTGCTCTGTGTAATTCGATTTGGTATTTGTTTATATAAGCAGAAACTCAATACTTTGCTGGTTAAAGCATTTATAGAAATTGCAGAAAGCTGGTTTTACTTTAATTTTTTAGCAGCTGGTGCTAAATTGAATAGATCAAGCATGCATGAGAGGAGGCTTATTTAGACAGGAAAATTTACTAATAGTGAATATTTCTATTTTTTGCCCTAAATATAGCAATATATTACAAGTAACTGCTTGAAACTTGGGAATTTTTCTTCATTCTATGCAAAACAAAAGCAGAGCTATCTTTTTTCTTTGGAGATTTTGAGGAAAAGTGGCAGATTCTGAATGTTTCCAGTTATGTTGCCCCTAAAGTCATACCTTCTGGGGCAGGACTGATACAATGCTCAGTGAGGCACAGATACGCAGTGACATTTTTCAAAACGTGCAGTGACTTTTAAGGGATATTCACATTATCTTAAACTAACACCTGAAGTTATGGGTGGTACTGTTGCTCAGATGCAGCATTTCACTGGCAGCTACAGGGAGGGATTTTCTTTAAGTGCATTATTGTATGTGTAGGTATAACAGGAATATAACTGAATATTTCCTTTTTTTTTTTTCCCATGAAAAGAAATAAGAAAAAGAGCTTTCATAAAGCTTTATTTATTTTATTTTTTCTGCTAGTGGCCTGAGTGACCATGTGTAATAACCATTCTGATATTCAGCTTTTATTTCCTCTGTGCATCACTTGTTTCATTGTGTGGGATATGTTCCTCCTGGAAAGATATATCCAGCCTCAGGCAAAACTTTTATGCTTGCTATTTTGACAGAGATCTTATTAGCTACTTTAAGAAAATACTGTGTTCTAAAGCTGTAATTGAAGGTTTCCTCAGTGCTATGTTTTTAATCAGTGCACATATCGATGGTGTATTTTATCTTTTTTTCCACCTTCAAATACTAGCCAGAGGGTGACCTTAGGCATGTAGATTCGTTAGAAGGCTGAGTATGGTTCTAGATATTGCACGTTTGTTTGTGTTTTTTTTTTAATACCATACATCATGGGTCTACAGCTATCAGCTTATCGATAAATTGTCATAAAAACTGTAAAATCTGTAAAATCAGTAATTTGCTCTGTGTTCAGAGGTGCAGCTTTCCTATCAGAACAATCCAACCCATCGCTGCATACCTGACTAGCTGAATTGTATAGAGATGCTGCTATTTATGTATGAAAACTTAACTTGTTGACAGCTGGAGAATACGCTGTTTGGAGACAGTTATGTTGTTTAATGTAGTCACATATGCTTTCAATTATTTTAATTTTTTTTACTCAGAACATGACAGTGGAACTGCAGAGTCCATTCAGTTCTCTGTAACCTGCTTCCTTCTCTGTCAAAAAAAAGTTGTAAACTGCCTTGCTGGGGAGGAAAGGTTCTCTGCTATAAAACTCACTTCCAGCAAAGGTACTTCAGAGTTCCCTCAATTTCATCACATTTTAAAACATGCTGAAGTTTGCATGAAGTTTCTTGGCTTCTCCAGACCTTGAACAATATAAAAAATTACTCTGTACCTGTGTTCCTGCAGTCAGTGCTTGACAACTGACTTAGGGAGAAGCTGAAAAGATGAGTCATTGTCTTTTACAGAGAGGGCAGTAAGGTTTCTTCTTAAATTTGTACAGTAGTCAGACAAGTCAAGGGCCATTCCAAAAATATGATACTGATTTTAACTGAAACAAAAGTCTTTCCTGTTTCTGAGACAAAGTGCATAAAACAGTGAAGATGTGGAAAGAGCTTACTTGTTCTTGCTGGCAAACTTTTTGTCCCAAATATTTTGAAATGTTCTTTTGGCATAGTCCACATTCTCTTTGTTTGTTTGTTTGTTTTTTTGGTTTGGTTTGTTATAACAACAGTGAAAGAATATGACCATTGGCACTTTAACTAGTTATGTAATCTGTTATTTCAGCAGGATCATTGTGCAAGTATGTTTGCTGTTTACCAACCTTACGAGTTAACTTTTCCTGTTCTTCTTCAGCAAGATACATTTTCAGTAGGAAGAACCAAATCCTATTACAAAATTATCTGGAAAAATATTTCATTGATGTTTATTTGGAACAATCACTTTTCATAACAATAAGTTGTTATCATGCAAGGATATTTTTATTTCCATTCATACAGATTACAGAAAAACTAAATAGACCTTGATGACAAAAATTAACAGGGTACAATTTCTTATCCATGGGAATATAAAACAAGGCAAAAATAAAATGTTGACTTTTCTTTTTCTTTGACTTTATAGATCTGCTCAGAAATATAAACACTAATCTACTATGGAATATTTCTTGTGTATACTTTATTACAGTTTTTCCTTTTATTTTTCTTTTTTTTCCAGCAAGGTGTACCATAGGTTCTCTGAAGAGAGTGAGTAAAAATTATTTTCTGTAGGGCACTTCTAGAAGCCAAGAGGCAACACTAATTTTAAAGAAGAAAAAAGTTTATTGAAGTTTAAGGAGGAAAAAGATGGTAAAGCAGTTTTCCTTATGACTTCAACTGGAAATGGTTGAAAAGCAAGTTTCCATGAGCACTATTAATTTCATTGTGCACATGGCGATTCCAAGTTTGGATTTCAGGAGTTCAAAGAAGGACAGAGAATTACAGAGACTTCATAGATCTGGTGTTTTGTCAGATAGTGCCCTAATGAAAAAGCAAATACATTGTGACAGAGGGCAGTAAATAGAAAAAAAAAACATAAACAGAGCTTGGAAGACTTCAAAATATGTTATTTTACACTAATTTGAAGTTCAAGAGTTGGCATTTCCCCCAGTGTTTAGTTGTTCAGATTTTAAAAACTGATAAATTGCAATTTAGTAACTAATTAAGTCACTTTGTCTGCTCCAGTCTGAACACTGAAATGGTGAAATAGCAAATTATGAGCTTCATTCAGCTTTCATCACACAGCACAGCTCTCTGGACAGAGTCCATTGTCTTTCCGACAGGTCCCTGCTCAGGATATTTGCTTAATGAGTTCTGCGTGATATTTAGTCATTATTATATTATTTTTTCCCATGGTCCTGATTCAGGAAAATTTCCAGCTGGACTCAATTAAAAGTTTATCTGAAGACGTTTGTTAGACAGTCACAGGCAGCAGAGGATAGCCGCAGGCGGGCAAAGGAAGACAGGCACCTCCACTCATGCCAGGGCAGTGTTACTACTCAGACAAGGTGGATGAGGGAAAGACTGTGGATGTTGTCTACCTGGACTTCAGTAAAGCCTTTGACACCGTTTCCCACAGCATTCTCCTGGAGAAACTGGCGGCTCATGGCTTGGGGAACAGTGGCTGGAAAGCTGCCCGGTGGAAAAAGACCTAGGAATGTTGTTTGACAGCCAGCTGAATATGAGCCAGCAGTGTGCCCAGGTGGCCAAGAAGGCCAATAGCATCCTGGCTTGCATCAGGAATAGTGTGGCCAGCAGGACCAGGGAAGTGATCGTCCCCCTGTGCTCGGCACTGGTGAGGCCACACCTCAAACACTGTGTTCAGTTTTGGGCCCCTCACTACAAGAAGGACATTGAGGTGCTGCAGTGTGTCCAAAGAAGGGCAGAGAAGCTGGTGAAGGGTCTAGAGCACAGATCTTATGAGGAGTGGCTGAGGGAACTGGGGTTGTTTAGCCTGGAGAAAAGGAGGCTGAGGGGAGATCTTATTGCTCTCTACAACTACCTGAAAGGAGGCTGCAGTGAGGTGGGTGTTGGTCTCTTCTGCCAAGTAACAAGAGATAGGGTGAGAGGAAATGGCCTCAAGCTGCCCCAGGGGAGGTTTAGATTGGATATTAGGAAAAATTTCTTCACCAAAAGGGTTGTCAAGCATTGGAACAGGCTGCCCAGGGAAGTGGTTGAGTCCTCATCCCTGGGGGTATTTAAAAGATGTGTGAATATGGTGCTTGAGGACATGGTTTAGTGGTGGACTTGGCAGTGCTAGGTTAATGGCTGGACTTGGTGATCTTAAAGGTCTTTTCCAACCTAAACAATTCTACAATTCTATGATATAGAGAGGCATCAAGACTGTTTGAGGCACTATGTCTCCAGGGCACTTAGGGAAATACATATCTTCTTGTTACATCTGTGCCAAAGATACTGCATCTGCCCCCCATATGACAGCAGTACCTTTGCAATAACTTCATCGCTGCCTTTGTGCCATCCTCACACATTAAAAAGTCATTAGATGAAGCTCTTAAAAAAGTGTGAGATTGAATACAGTAATAACCTATGTCAGGTTTTCATTTTTTCTTTTAAGCTTCTAGGGTTTAATTTAATCTTTAGCTATGAGCAACTAGGAAATTATCCCATAATTGCCCAATATCAGTTAAGTAGTTCTGTTGTCCTGGTTTCAGCTGGGATAGAGTTAATTTTCTTCTTAGTAGCTAGTAGAGTGCTGTGTTTTGGATTTAGGATGAGAATAATGTTGATAACACACTGATGTTTTGGTTCTTGCTAAGTAGTGCTTACACTAGTCAAGGACTTTTTCAGCTTCCCATGCTCTGCCAGGTGCACAAGAAGCTGGGAGGGGGCACAGCCAGGACAGCTGACCCAGACCAGCCAAAGGGCTATTCCACACCGTATGACATCATGCTCAGTATATAAACTGGGGGCAGCGATCGCTGCTGGGGGGACGTGCTAGGCATCGGTCGGCGGGTGGTGAGCCAATTGTATAGTGTATCCCTTGCTCTGTATATTATTATCGTATTATTATTATTATTACTACTATTCTATTTCATTTTACTTCAATTATTAAACTGTTCTTATCTCAATCCACGAGTTTTCTGACTGTAACCCTCCCAATTCTCTTCCCCATCCCACTGGGGTGGGGGGAGTGAGCGAGCGGCTGCGTGGTGCTTAGCTGCTGGCTGGGGTTAAACCACGACAGTCCTTTTTGGCGCCCAACGTGGGGCTCGAAGGGTTTGAGATAATAACAGATTAACCAGAGCGTGGTAAGGAATTTGTATGTGTTAACAATTGCTCATCATAATATTGATTCATCTGTTCTCGGTATTAGTCTACCTGATTTGCACCATGCTTTTGTTTTTGCAGTACGTGTTAAAAATTGGTGTTGGGTTTTGCAGTTTGCTGTGCTCTGCAGTGATCAGTGATGTTTTGCCTGGGAGATTTGTTATTAAAACACTGACCTTGAGCGCTATCTGGTATTTGGGTTCTGTAGTGAAGCCATTACTGTACTTCGGGTACCACCTCATGGAGACACTTGGCAATTATACCTCTTCCTCTGAGAGCTTCTTTATGGAGGAAATACAGAATAGCACGTTTGTTGTTTTCTTCTATGATGTTTCGTCCTTCATTGCAACAACTTTTCAGTATCTTGAGCATCCTTGGGTAGTTAAGATATATCTATTGATAGTTCTTGGGAATATTGTTTCAGTTTTGTCTAAGGTTAATAAGCACCTTAAGAATATCATCCAGAGATCTGCTCCAAGGCTGGATAGTTATGAGTGGCAGGGTGTGTGGGAGAGCATGGGCAAGTACCTGGGACAGTGGGCACCTCCAATGTTTTGGAACTTCACTCCTGAACAAGTGCAGAATCCTGAAAATCTAGTAAAGGGATTTTCGATTCACATGTACAAGAAGTGAATAACGAATGCTATAACCAGGACTAGAGGGGCCCTGCCTCCAGCCAGGTGGAGGAGAGGGACAACCGGGTGTACTGGACTGTGTGGATTCGATGGCCTGGCACATCACACCCACAGGAATATAAGGCTTTAGTAGACACCGGTGCACAGTGTACCTTAATGCCATCAAGCTATGAAGGAGCAGAACCCATCTGTATTTCTGGAGTGACAGGGGGATCCCAAGAGTTGACTGTATTGGAGGCCGAAGTAAGCTTAACCGGGAAGGAGTGGCAGAAACACCCCATTGTGACTGGCCCGGAGGCTCCGTGCATCCTTGGCATAGACTACCTCAGGAGAGGGTATTTCAAGGACCCAAAAGGGTACAGGTGGGCTTTTGGCATAGCTGCCTTAGAGACAGAGGAAATTAAACAGCTGTCTACCCTGCCTGGTCTCTCGAAGGACCCTTCTATTGTGGGGTTGCTGAGGGTCAAAGAACAACAGGTACCAATCGCTACCACAACAGTGCACCGGCGGCAATATCGCACCAATAGAGACTCCCTGATTCCCATCCATAAGCTGATTCGTCGACTGGAGAGCCAAGGAGTGATCAGCAAGACTCGCTCACCTTTTAACAGTCCCATATGGCCAGTGCAAAAGTCTAACGGAGAGTGGAGACTAACAGTAGACTATCGGGGCCTGAACGAAGTCACGCCGCCGCTGAGTGCTGCTGTGCCGGACATGTTAGAACTTCAATATGAATTGGAGTCAAAGGCAGCCAAATGGTATGCCACAATTGATATCGCTAATGCGTTTTTCTCTATCCCTTTGGTGGCAGAGTGCAGGCCACAGTTTGCTTTCACTTGGAGGGGTGTGCAGTACACCTGGAACCGACTGCCCCAGGGGTGGAAACACAGCCCCACCATTTGCCATGGACTGATCCAGACTACATTGGAACAGGGTGGGGCTCCGGAACACCTGCAATACATTGATGACATCATCGTATGGGGCAACACAGCAGAAGAAGTTTTTGAGAAAGGGAAGAAAATAGTCCAAATCCTTCTGGAAGCTGGCTTTGCTATAAAACAAAGTAAGGTCAAGGGACCTGCACAGGAGATCCAGTTTTTAGGAATAAAATGGCAAGATGGACGTCGTCAGATCCCAATGGATGTGATCAACAAAATCACAGCCATGTCTCCACCAAGTAGCAAAAAGGAAGCACAGGCTTTCCTGGGCGTTGTGGGTTTTTGGAGAATGCATATTCCAAATTACAGTCTCATCGTAAGCCCTCTCTATCAAGTGACCCGGAAGAAGAACGATTTCAGATGGGGCCCTGAGCAACGACAAGCCTTTGAACAAATTAAACGGGAGATAGTTCATGCAGTAGCCCTTGGGCCAGTCCGGGCAGGGCAAGATGTAAAGAATGTGCTCTACACTGCAGCCGGGGAGAATGGCCCTACCTGGAGCCTCTGGCAGAAAGCACCGGGGGAGACTAGAGGTCGACCCCTAGGGTTTTGGAGTCGAGGATACAGAGGATCCGAGGCCCGCTATACTCCAACGGAGAAAGAGATATTGGCAGCATATGAAGGGGTTCGAGCTGCTTCGGAAGTGGTTGGTACTGAAGCACAGCTCCTCCTGGCACCCCGACTGCCAGTGCTGGGCTGGATGTTCAAAGGGAGGGTCCCCTCTACACATCATGCAACTGACGCTACATGGAGTAAGTGGATCGCACTGATCACACAACGGGCCCGAATAGGAAACCCCAGTCGCCCAGGAATCTTGGAAGTGATCATGGACTGGCCAGAAGGCAAAGATTTCGGAATATCACCAGAGGAGGAGGTGACACGTGCTGAGGAGGCCCCACTGTATAATAAACTACCAGAAAATGAGAAGCAATATGCCCTGTTCACTGATGGGTCCTGTCGTCTTGTGGGGAAGCATCGGAGGTGGAAAGCTGCTGTATGGAATCCTGTACGACAAGTTGCAGAAACTGCTGAAGGAGAAGGTGAATCGAGTCAGTTTGCAGAGGTGAAAGCCATCCAGCTGGCTTTAGATATTGCTGAACGAGAAAAGTGGCCAATGCTATATCTCTATACTGACTCATGGATGGTGGCAAATGCCCTGTGGGGGTGGTTACAGCAATGGAAGCAGAGCAACTGGCAACGCAGAGGCAAACCCATCTGGGCTGCCGCATTGTGGCAAGATATTGCTGCCCGGATAGAGAACCTGGTTGTAAAAGTATGTCACGTAGACGCTCACGTACCCAAGAGTCGGGCCACTGAAGAACATCAAAACAACCAGCAGGTGGATCAGGCTGCTAAGATTGAAGTGGCTCAAGTGGATCTGGACTGGCAACATAAGGGTGAATTATTTCTGGCTCGGTGGGCCCATGACACCTCAGGCCATCAAGGAAGAGATGCAACATATAGATGGGCTCGTGATCGAGGGGTGGATTTGACCATGGACACTATTGCACAGGTTATCCATGAATGTGAAACATGCGCTGCAATCAAGCAAGCCAAGCGGTTCAAGCCTCTCTGGTATGGAGGACGATGGCTCAAATATAAATACGGGGAGGCCTGGCAGATTGATTATATCACACTCCCACAAACCCGACAAGGCAAGCGCTATGTGCTTACAATGGTGGAAGCAACCACTGGATGGCTGGAAACATATCCCGTGCCCCACGCCACTGCCCGGAACACTATCCTGGGCCTTGAAAAGCAAGTCCTATGGCGACATGGTACTCCAGAAAGAATTGAGTCAGACAATGGGACTCATTTCCGAAATAGCCTCATAGACACCTGGGCCAAAGAGCATGGCATTGAGTGGGTATATCACATCCCCTATCATGCACCAGCCTCCGGGAAAATAGAACGATACAATGGACTGTTAAAGACTACACTAAAAGCAATGGGTGGTGGGACATTCAAACACTGGGATACACATTTAGCAAAGGCCACCTGGTTAGTCAACACTAGGGGATCTGCCAATCGAGCTGGCCCTGCCCAATCAAGACTTTTACGTACTGTAGAAGGGGATAAAGTCCCTGTAGTGCACCTAAAAAATATAACAGGGAAGACAGTCTGGGTTACTCCTGCCTCAGGCAGAGGTAAACCCATCCGTGGGATTGCTTTTGCTCAAGGACCTGGGTGCACTTGGTGGGTGATGCGAGAGGATGGGGAAGTCCGATGTGTACCTCAAGGGGATTTGATTTTGGGTGAAAATAGCCAATGAACTGAATTGTATAATGTTAGTTGCTATATAATACTGGATGTCATCACTTCAATGATTACTATGTGCCATATCAACAGTATACAGTAAGAAGTGCCCAAATTAATGAAGAATGAACTTCGAGGAAACCGAGCAAAGTGCAGCAGTGATGGAACCAGAACTGGCTTCAGCATGCAACAATCCAACACCACACACCATCTTTCCTGCCCTGAAGAACTATTAGGACAGATGAAACCCAAAGTCATGGACTAAATGAACTCAACATTTTAGAGGGATAGCCTATAGACTAAGGAAATTATATCCATGTGTGTATGTGTGTATATATATATATATATATATATATATATCAAAAGACTGGAAAAGTGGTACTGATTAATTGGAATGTATTGGAAAGTGTAAGACCTGGGCATGATGTATATGGTATGGAATAAGGGGTGGATACTGTCCTGGTTTCAGCTGGGATAGAGTTAATTTTCTTCTTAGTAGCTAGTAGAGTGCTGTGTTTTGGATTTAGGATGAGAATAATGTTGATAACACACTGATGTTTTGGTTCTTGCTAAGTAGTGCTTACACTAGTCAAGGACTTTTTCAGCTTCCCATGCTCTGCCAGGTGCACAAGAAGCTGGGAGGGGGCACAGCCAGGACAGCTGACCCAGACCAGCCAAAGGGCTATTCCACACCGTATGACATCATGCTCAGTATATAAACTGGGGGCAGCGATCGCTGCTGGGGGGACGTGCTAGGCATCGGTCGGCGGGTGGTGAGCCAATTGTATAGTGTATCCCTTGCTCTGTATATTATTATCGTATTATTATTATTATTACTACTATTCTATTTCATTTTACTTCAATTATTAAACTGTTCTTATCTCAATCCACGAGTTTTCTGACTGTAACCCTCCCAATTCTCTTCCCCATCCCACTGGGGTGGGGGGAGTGAGCGAGCGGCTGCGTGGTGCTTAGCTGCTGGCTGGGGTTAAACCACGACACTGTGTAGTATTTTGAAGCAGCTGGGCATCTAAAAAGTCTGACTCTGCTTTTGCCTAATATACGTGTCAGCATGAAACCACCTGATGGACTTCATTTTTCCTTGTTCATTTTCATAAAATTACACAAATTAAAATCATATTAAAGGGGCAGAAACAACAGGAAGAGACTCCTAAATATTTCTCTAACAGATGTGCTTTCATTATATGACTTCATATGATCAAGACTCCTGTTGAATGGAGCACACTGAATATGAAGCAGAATTGTTTATGCAACTCCCACATCATGTGCAGCAGAAGGTAGATGGTGCCTAACAAATGAGGCTGCAGAAATAACTGACAGAGCAGTTCTTTGGCTAAGAAAACAATTAAAAATCAATATTTGGTTAGCCTGAAACATTTTTTTCCTGCCAAAACAGTGTAAATAAGACATAAATTTCATGGAATTCACACTGGAAACCTTTTCCTTGCTTCATTATCTTTTGGAAGGCTTTGGTGTGGGTGTTTTGGCTATAGTAGTGGGATATGTAAACACCAGGAAGAGGAAGCAGCCACTGCCGAACCCACAGCAGGACACACCCGGTAAGGATGGAGCAGTCCCTCTGCAGAGGTGCTGTGTGTTTGGGGCATAGCCATCAGTCTCTGCTGTTTCACATGGGTGAAACGCAACGTTCCAAAAGTGCACAAGTATATACGTGGTCAAGGGAAAGGGTGTAGTCCTGACCTTAGCATGTGCAAATTTCAAATACCTGCTCTGGACAGGTTAATGTTAGAGCTCATAAAAAATTCAGTAAGCTAGGCAGTGAAAAACAGCATCCCAACTGTTATTTCTGAGTTTGTTGATTCCAAACTTATTGCACCTAACATCCCTAGAAGTATTTCTCTGTCAGTAAATGAAATACAAAATGAAGACATCAGCATACTACTTAGGAACACAGAAGAAAGGAATGTGTCAGAGAGACTTTTATCTTTACTGGGAAGAGCCAACATTAACACTTTCCCAGGTTCTCACACGCTGCTTGTATAACAGTGACACACTTCTGAGGAGGAGTGGGGAAAGCCCTCAGAAACTAAATGCTACCTAGGTTCCTTCAGCTGTTTGGGTGTGCCTATTGATTACATTTTTAAGACTATATCCTCCTCTCAGGAGGAAAGAGCAAGGAAGACGAACCAAGGCAGCAACAGGGAGGACTTGTGATCAGCTGGAGGGGCAAGAGGTGCAGCAGGCAGTGACCATGGTCAGTGGAGCAGCCCTGTCACCAGAGTTCTTTCCTAGAATAATAGCCCCACCTACAAATAGGTAGCTGTTCTCAGACCAACACATTTTTGCATATCTAAGGCAAGGACAAATTATACTAAATCAGAAGAGTTAAAACTTAAATTGTTTTTACAAGGTTTGATGACATGTTGAACTTAGGTATTTACAACTCATGCATAATTCCTCCAGTCCTCATTTAATGAAAAATAAAAGTATTGCAAAGTGGTAGCAGCTGCTGTAGGCAATTTAAAACCATGCCTTTGCAAACAGAATTACTTTTCTTTTCCCCAGTCATTGTAATCTGACTTTAAATTGCATTTTAATGGCTATTACTTTAGGTTAAACTTCTTGCTTTTCTATTTATAATTTTCTATTCTGAAAGAAAAAATTAAATTCCTGACTTACTCCTTGTTTAACAAAACAAATGCAATGTCCTTTTTTATTTTTCTATTTTTTTTTTAAAGTTTCTTCATAATAAACCATAGCACCCAGACTGTGCCTCTGTGGTCTGTCCACAGTGGGTACTACAAAGCTAAATCCTTTCAATGAATGTTCTGATAACTTCTGGAGCATTAATCATACTCATAACTAAAACTTGCTTTTCATAACATATAAATGTCCATATGTATATACTCCTTGTTAGTTATTACAATATAAAGTAGGATTGGGTTCGTACCTGGATATAACTGGAATATTCCAAGAAGAGAGAAATTCAGACTTTGACTGATGTCTAGATATTGGCAGAGTAGATGACAGTGCTATGACGTGCCACATTAATTTGAAAAACCAGCTGCTTCCAATACTTGAGTCTGCATGTAATAAACCAGTGGTAACTCTGAGTTAGACTGCATGTAAGAGAGGAGAGAGTGTTTCCTCGGTCAGCCACTCCTTTGTGGCGTTGAAGTAATGTCTAACGCACTTCAGTTTTAAAATCCTGGAAAAGACCAGGTAAATATAAATAGCTGGATTCTTTGCAGTTTTCTTCATGGCTTCAGTGATGCACAAGAAGAGGCGTGAAGGGTAAAATTTACTGCTTGCCTGTCTCTGTCCACCGATCTGGTTCATGAATTCTCAGCCTGTTTAAAGATGGAGAACTTGGCTTTTACTTGTTTCTTCTCCAAGCCTAGTTTAGGCAAGGCAGAATATGAAGAGGCATGGCTGTGGTGTTGTTGCACTCTGGCAACCCCTCCCTGTGAGCACAGGAATGGAAGGAGCTGTCTCACGGATGCCATCCGGTTCCCATTGTAGGCTTGTCATTCTCCTAGACGGTCCCTCCAGGTGCACTGCTGGCAGATTCGGCTCACGACATAGTGCTTTTATAGCAACTATAAAGGTTTTTACGAGGTAGGCTCTGAGCTCTCTTGTGCTATTGGAGCAGTCTGAACGGTCTGACCCAGTGTGGTTACAGCCTCTCAGGGTGCTAGACCTGAGATTTTTCTAACAAACACGTTGAATTAGGAGACTTGTCCTGGTACCTAGCTTATATCCATCTGTCTGTCGACCTGTACATCCATCTGTCCAGGCTTTTAGAGTATTTGTACCCTGGTTGTATTTTAGGCCGCACTCATTTGGGCTCCCCATGCTGTGAAGAAACTTATTAGCTGAAAACTGATCTAACAACATGGCATCACTTGGATGAAATTCTTATTTTTAGATATATAAAGACTTGTGGCTCAAATTTCTTTGTGAGCATGTTTACTCTGTAAATACTTTGTGACAATTCTTTGACAGTGAAACATTACTTGTTAGAATTAAATTTCAAGTGTTTCAAAGTGTGACTTCAAGGAAACAGAACATGTTTATGTTAAATGTATAATACAGTGTGTTAACATTCACATCATTCACAAACATTTAGTTCATAAAAATGTCTTCCATTCATAGTGACATAATTGTTGGGAAAGCAGTGTCTTTAGAGTGACCAAAATGAGGCAGCATGGCTAAAAAATTGAGTAACAGAATTAAGAAGGAACCCCTCAGAAAGCTAAAGATATGTCCAAATGAAGAAAGCAGAAAATATCATGAACTGTTACAGACTAAATATAGATATATAATAAGGCATGCCAGAAGCAGTTTTTGGAGTCACTTTTGAAAAGCATAAAAACTAGTAATAAATCTGTTTTACAGATGCAGCAGAAGCAAGATGCTTTCGAGAAAGCCTTCAGGGACCAAAAGACGAGTTCACACAAGATAAGGCTATAACAAGAAAACTAGGTGAATTTTTGGCATCCGTCTGTGGAGGACCTTGAGCATGCTGGAACTTCTCCCCACAGGCAATCCATCAGAGGATGTGCCTCAAACTGAAGTGCAGATAGAAGAAACTGAGCAACAGAGCAAATTGGTGACAGGAACGGGAACAAACTGGCAGGTCGAGGTGGTGCCCACTTAATAATTCTACAGGACCTCAAGGTCGAACCACTCATTTTGATATGCAATCTCTTTTAAATAAAACTTGAAATTGGGCTACCTGGCACCAATTTTTAAGCAGGGTTCCAGAGATCTGGAGAAACATGGAAAAATCTGGGGAACTTCTGACCGATTAAGTGAAAGGCAAAAGCATTGCAGAAATGACCAAAAATATGAATAGAAATATATGCTCGAAGCATGCAGATGCTTTTCTCAGTGACTTGGGAAGACCAGTCATGCAATTTTTAAATTTAAAATTAAATACTAAATGTATTTTTGAGACCTACTGCTCTAATGAAGGATTCTTCAGTCCTGCAGCTAGTTTAATCATGAGAATATTTATGTAACACTTAGATATTTTACAGATGCTGAGGTAAGACATATCTATAAAACCAAAAAGTATCCAAGTTTCTCTTTTTTAAAAGAAACCTTAATGCATTATTCTCTGCTTCCTATTCCATTCATATTCAGCACTGAAAATCTGTCTCTGATGAAGAAAGGGAATACGTTTGCTTTGTATATAAAGATATGTAAAATGTCTATGCATACAAACATGGAAAGAGCAGAACTAATTCTGCAGTAGTTGCATTATAATTACTAAGATAAAACCAACTTTTTTTTCTTTTATGAGTTCTTTGGCTTCTGTTTTCATGGAACTGGCCATGTAAGCATTCGCATATTTATGACTCACCACAAGGTTTTCTTTAAAATAGCGTGAAGTCACTATTGTTCTAATAATGTCCATATTGGTATTTTAAGATTCATTGACTTTATGATATCTGACAGGGTAGCTTATCTAGGAGCTGTCATAGGTGAGAGCAACTGAAACATATTCCATACTTCACAAGTTTCCTCCAAAGGGTCATCTTGGAATTTCTGCTAAAGGAGAGGTAAGAAGATAAGCAAAGCTGTTCACTTAATTAAGAAGCAAATTGAAAAGAGGAGGTAACACAATTACTTGCATTTATTTCTTATCCTGGCCTCCTGCTACAGTTAATTATTTATATTATTCCAAAATATGGAAGCCTCAGTTAGAAGATATGCATTGTACTAAGTAGTGGTCCAAAACTGCGTAAATGATATTCCTTTCACTGAAAATTCTTCAGTATTCCTATGGTAAGAGTTTAAACAGGCATCCTGATTCATAGTAATGCAGATATTTGGGAAAACATTAGGTAACCTCAACTTAACATTAAAGATAAGCATAACTTTATGCTGCATAGTAACTCACTCCTTGGGCTTCACTGTTTCATGTAATATTTTGTAGTTCAGTCTACATAATTGTTCACTGAATACTTGGTTATAAAACAAAGTTAAAAATCAATCATTATTTTCCTTAAATGTATAGATAAATAATTCTATAACAGCAGAAGCCTCTTTTAATCTAACTAGTCTGGCATGCAATAACTTCAAAAGTACAATCTGTACTTTCTTAATTACTTTGTAAAGGGAGAAATAAGTATAATTACCTTGTAGAACTGTCTTAATTTTGCAGCCTGCCACTGTAGGTATATTAGCTTTTGTGCATGTAGATATAACCATATTTCATTCAAGACAACATAATCCTAACTGAAAAGTGTTGATCTATGAAGTCTGTTTTCTAGACTACCAAGCATTTGATTGGGTTCAAAAAAATCAATTGGTTGCAGCATTCTCCCTGACTTGGGATATACTTTTTTCAGTCTGAGAAACTGATGAATGGTCCATTGACTTTTAAAAATAATTCAGCTCCAGAAGCCAGTTTCAACTAGTGTAGTTCAGAGCTGCTGAGCTGCAAACAGATAGAAGCAGATGTAATGTGTCGGCATCATAGTTGAGATAATACATATTCATTTAACTTAATTCCTACTTCTGTTGGAAGGTTACTTCTCTGATCTGGAAACTGGAGCTTGTTAAAAAACAGTGGAATTTCTGTAGGAAGATACTTGCCCATATAATCACTGCTTCCTTAGCTGCTAGGGCTGCACACCAGTGCCTAAACATTCCTTGATGAAACAGGGCAAGTGAAGAGTTTCTAACTGACATTTTGATCAGTCAATAGATAGTTTAGGCCAGTACACTTGAAAGACTGCTTTCAACCCAATCCCATACTGCTGGAGAGAACTCCCCTTGATCTAGTGATGTTCCAGCTGTACCTGAGAGGACATTCTCAATCCTTCATCTTCATCTTTGAATTCATTGCTGTAGATAGGATGAGGAGAAGGCTGAGGTACTTAATGCCTTCTTTGCCTCAGTCTTTAATAGTCGGACTGGTCATCCTCAAGGTTTTCATGCCCCTGAGCTGGGAGATGGAGATAAGACACAGAATGAAGTCCCAGTTGTTGAAGAGGTGGCAGTCACTGACCTGCTCCTCCACCTAGATGCCCACAACTCTATGGGGCCAGACGGGATCCACCCGAGGATACTGAGGGAGCTGGCGGAGGAGCTTGCCAAGCCACTCTCCATCATTTATCAGCAGTCCTGGTCAACCCGGGAGGTCCCAGATGACTGGAAGTTAGCTAATGTGATGCCCCTCTACAAGAAGGGTCGGAAGGAAGATCCGGGGAACTACAGGCCTGTCAGCCTGACCTCGGTGCCAGGGAAGGTCATGGAACAGATCATCCTGAGTGCCATTATGCGGCATGTGCGGGACAACCCGGGGATCAGGCTCAGCCAGCATGGGTTTATGAAAGGCAGGTCCTGCTTCACTAACCTGGTCTCCTTCTATGACAAGGTGACCCGCTTAGTGGATGAGGGGAAGGCTGTGGATGTTGTCTACTTGGACTTCAGCAAGGCCTTTGACACCGTCTCCCACAGCATTCTCCTGCAGAAGCTGGCTGCTCATGGCTTGGACAAGTGCACTCTGTGCTGGGTTAAAAACTGGCTGGATGGCCGAGCCCAGAGAGTGGTGGTGAATGGAGCCAAATCCAGTTGGCGACCGGTCACGAGTGGTGTTCCCCAAGGCTCAGTGTTGGGGCTGGTCCTGTTCAATATCTTTATCCATGATCTGGATGAGGGGCTTGAGTGCACCCTCAGTAAGTTTGCAGATGACACCAAGTTGGGTGGGAGTGTCGATCTGCTGGAGGGTAGGAAGGCCCTGCAGAGGGACCTGGACAGGCTGGATTGTTGGGCTGGGGCCAACTGTATGAGGTTCAACAAGGCCAAGTGCCGGGTCCTGCACTTGGGTCACAACAACCCCAGGCAATGCTACAGGCTTGGGGAGGAGTGGCTGGAAAGCAGCCTGGCTGAAAAGGACCTGGGGGTGATGGTTGACAGCCGCGTAAACATGAGCCAGCAGTGTGCCCAGGTGGCCAAGAGGGCCAATGGCATCCTGGCTTGTATCAGGAATAGCGTGGCCAGCAGGACCCGGGAGGTGATAGTGCCCCTGTATTCGGCACTGGTGAGGCCGCACCTCGAATACTGTGTCCAGTTTTGGGCCCCTCACTTCAAGAAGGACATCGAGGTGCTGGAGCGTGTCCAGAGAAGGGCAACTAGGTTGGTGAAGGGTCTAGAGAACAAGTCTTACGAGGAGCGGCTGAGGGAGCTGGGGTTGTTTAGTTTGGAGAAGAGGAGGCTGAGGGGAGACCTTATTGCTCTCTACAATTATCTGAAAGGAGGTTGTAGCGAGGTGGGTGTTGGTCTCTTCTGCCAAGTAACAAGTGATAGGATGAGAGGAAATGGCCTCAAGCTGCGCCAGGGTAAGTTTAGGTTGGATATTAGGAAAAATTTCTTCACTGAAAGGGTAGTCAGGCACTGGAACAGGCTGCCCAGGGAAGTGGTTGAGTCCCCATCCTTGGAGGTATTTAAAAGATGGGTAGATGTAGTGCTTGAGGACATGGTTTAGTGGTGGACTTGGCAGTGGTAGGTTAACGGTTGGACCTGATGATCTTAAGGGTCTTTTCCAACCTTAACAATTCTATGATTCTATGATTCTATAAAAATAACTGATATTCTTATTATGCTGCAAGGTTCATTTTTACAGATCTTCAAAGGATAAGGCACTAAAAGAACATATGAGAAGAAAAAACTTCCTTTCTCTTCCTCTTTTTTTGAAAATTTGACTGTAGATGGCATATGAGATATTATAAGATTAAGTTTATTATATTTCACAGATTTATACCTTCTTCTCTCTTATTTATTTAAACTTGGCATTATTTATAAACATAATTGAAAATACCAGGATCAAATTTATACATGTACTTAGCCTAGCCTGAGCAGACAATCAGCTTGCATTTAATAGCTCAAGGTAGTAAATGTGAACTGAATGCAATAAAAATAGTGATGTTTCCTTGACTTTTCAGGGAGGTCATACAGCAAGACAAATATCAGCTACTACTGCCAGAAAGGAAATTTCCCAACCATAAATTTGCCAGATGTTCAGATTGGTCTGTTCTCTCTTTGTAGGGTCTGACATGTTGGATAAACCACTGCTGATAGAGATGCCTTTAAAAAAATCCAAAATGTTTTTTGAAGATAGGAATTTGTTTTTTTGAACAAAGGAGTAAATATATAACACCTTAGGACACTGGGATATTTATTAGGGAGCAACTATTTTGTGTAAATGCATATAATTGATGCTATAATCATCAGGAAGAAGGCTGAAGAATGAAATTACATATAATGCCCTTAACCCTTATTGTGAAATTTCAGCTGAAGTTCTGAGGGTAAGCTTGTATATGTGTCAGCCTAAGCAGAAACCCACAAAAGCATGTTGTCCCACAGAGGGAACTGTACTCCAGATTCATGACCCATTGCTATATACAGCTAGACCCCTTGACCAGCAGTGAGATTATATTCTTGTCTAATGTGCTGAATGAACACATTGGAGGTTATTGAATGAGTTATTTGTTTTGCTGCTTGTAATCACTCATCTAAATGGCTTTTAGTAAAACTCTTCATCTAGCTGATCCATAAACTTGTCTGAGTTGTTAAACTTAGCTGGTCAGGCTGCAATGACACACACCTTGCTTTGAAATACCAGTGTGAGTGCAATTGCGATATTAGAAAGTATTGACAGTGAGATGTTGAGTAGATCTTGCTATCTTTAAAGTATTGCTTGACAGTAGAAGAAAAAGAGCAAGGGGCATTGCAGGTGCCATTGTGTTTGCTCATACAGTTTGGAAATTTTATCTGGATCTACCGCCAGAAGCACCTTTCAGAATATTGCTGTCCTGAATCATTTGCTGAAAAACAAGTCACTGAGAGATGAGTGACCCCTCATATTTTGTGGAATTATGACTCACTGAGGTTTGATTCTTTTTTCTTTTTTTTTCCCTTGTGTGTACTTTAATTATTAAGGCTTACTGTGATGTCTGTTTTGCTTTTTACTTTTGAGCTGATGTTGTTTAAGGATAGTATAGATGTAAATATCACTGACAAAATGTAGTCCACAAACATAAGCTGTGACTGTAACTCAGAAATGCTGTAACTGTTTGAATTTCAAAGCCAAGAGGCAAAGTAATTTTAAATAAATGTATTAATATGAAGTACCACATTTTAAATATAACAGCTCTTTCATAGGCTGTAAGAAGTACATATGAGCTTGCAGAAAGAGCAGACATTTTATATGTTGCTATGATGAAATTTTGATATTACCAGTGGTTGTTTCATGAATACACTTTCCATGTCACAAATATTTTGATATAGCATTTACTAGTAGCTATTTTTTCCTCTAAAATTAATCTGAATGGGAGTCAAACTCATCACCTTGCTATGTAGAATAACACAAAGGAGTAATTCAGCTCTGAAATTATAGAATAAAATCCCATCTTCACAGGGACCTAGTGCTTAGATTACTTATTTCCCAAGCTACAGCATTGTGAGGTATTCTCTAAGTTTTCTTTACAAAGAAAAAAATTCAGTTTAGATTTGCAAAATTTAATTTGCCTTTCTATCTGCCTATGTGGGTAATATTCATATGATATAAATGCTTCCATACTAGACCATATCAGACTTTGGAAAAAGAAACTACCTGGTCTTCTATACTTAAAATTGTGTCTGCACTGAAATCTGAAGTTAATTTTCCTTCAGTTCTGCTTTTGACTGAATCAATTGCTAAAAAATTAGTGTGGCTGAAATTAGATTCAAAGAAGATTTTTGAAAAAAACCCCAATAAAATTTGATGAGGACCTGAGGAAAAAAACCCCAATCCTTAAATATGATGTGTACTAAAATAAACAGTACAATGTGTTTGTGAAGTGTCTAAGGATTATTCCTTTCTTTTCTCAAGACAAAAAATGTTTAAACAATTCCACATTGCACGTCTTTCTATGTGCTGCTATACATTTGAGGTTAAGCCAGTTTTCCCAAGAAGCACGCTCTAAAAATGTTGTTAAGGAATACTTATAGTTTTGCAGTGGATATTCAATAGCTGATTAGAAAATAAAATTTTAGTATCTACCATTAAGGGTTTATTTTTTTGTTGGTTTCATTTACTGCTAAATATCTAATAAGATACTAGGGGTTTCATTCGATTTCTTGCTGCTGGAGATGAATGGATTAGAGTAGAGCATTAAGTAGAATGCAAGGATTAGAGAGGGTCTGCAATGAAGACAACCTGTGGCTTTTATTAAATACACCTTTATGACTGCAGACAAATTTGCTCAGTTTCAGGGACAATAGTTTTCATATATACCTTAGCAAAAAGAGACAATAGCACAATATACAGTCTGTGCAAAGCAGGAGATGTTAGAGGAGGTACAACTGCATGGGTACCTGGAGACTATCTTGACTGGAGTCTCTTGAGCAGTTGGAGAGCTTGCTCAATCAGAAATTGAGCCATGGCAGCCAAATCAAACTTTACAGCTCCTCAACAAAGTCTGGGTGTCTTATTACTAAAGTTGACGTTTCAGCCTACATCAGATAATGTGCAAAGATCTTTATGCAAAGCAGTGGATGCTTGGAATTGCAATGTCAGAACTGTAGCCAAAATAGCCCTAAATATGTAAATCTGAGTTTAAGTTGTTTGGTGCAGTTTGAGAGAAGTTCCACTAAATACATCTGTTAACACCATTTCTACTTGCATTATTTAATGCAAGAATTATAAGTTGTTACCCAAATTTACATACCATTTACAGTTGCAGTTCATGCGGTCATGATCCAAGTACCTGTGATCTTGTCTGCCTGTAAAGGCAATGTGTAAAAACTATGTATTTACAAAATATGTAGCAAATCTTCAGTACTCTACTCATACAAAAGTTGTAAACCCCCCTAGTTTTCCATGAAACCATACACAGTCACAAAATCAAGGACGTTTACACACCCACCTGGATTTTTGTCTTTGGAATTATCATTCAAATATGAACCTTTTCCTACAGAGCCAAGTAATTCCATGAAATCTTATTAGGTAAATATAATGAGAAATTAAGGTAGAACATGAGCACAGAATCAGCATTATTTTCATAGCTGCTCACCACATATTAAAATGCCTACTGCCTGTTATATGGGTGAGGTCATTTCCGATCAGATTTTCCTCAAAGTTTGCTCACACTCTTCACATTAATTTTGGTAAGTTAGCTGGATGATAAAATTAGAGGCCAGGAAATTTTACTGGTGTGAGGGAGAGAAGGAAACAGCTGAATTTTGCAGAGGAACCTGAAGAGTCAGGAAAGCCTGACAGCAGTAAAATAACAAATTGTGTGGGAGAGGGAGAGAGAGGATAGTCTCGATAGTGCCTAGGGGAAGATGGGGAAGTTTATTTGGCAGAGAGAGAAAACTTCCCAGTAACATGGGAATATGATTATTCTTCTGGAAAAAGAAAAGGTCATTGGGAAATATTGATTCAGATACCCTCTGCATACCCCCTGACTGGTCAGAGACTGACTCAGGTGGTCTGTGGCAGGCTACTTTGCCTATGATTAAAATTTGAACAATCAGTCCAAGAGTTCGTGGAGGGGCTAAAACCCAATTTTCAGTGCAGAAGTTGTCAAAAACAGTACAGTGCAGAGTGACAGAAATCTTTTCATAGTAGGTTTCATACAAAGAGCTCATTCATTCAGTTTTGTTCTTTCCATCTCTGTATGTGTATTTTAAATGAAAAAGGAACGACCAGACTGAAATAAATACCTAAAGATGGTGACTACAATATTCTATAAATCCAGTGTAACCTATTACATTAAAACACTTTCGTTGCAACATGTGCAATTTTATTTGGTTAGGGAAAATTATTGCATTCTCATTCAGAAAATGTCCTTTCTTTTGACAAGACTTTCTTTTTTTAAAAATTCTAAACTACTTCAGAATTTTACACCTGGTAATACTCCTACCAGCTCTAACCTGGCAATACTTGTGTCATATTGACAAATTAACTTGCTTCTTTGTTGTTGTTTTTTTCCTAAAAATGGCTTTGTATTTACATTGTGCAGTTGTTGAAAGATGGAAGAGATGCTGAGCTTTATTTTTTTGTTAATATTTTAATTTCATTTTTATATAGTTTTGGCCCAAGGGCTTCTTGTTTGATTGTCATTTCAGCACATTTAGTGTCATGAATAGATTCATGTTACTTTAAGTAGCACTTTTCTCCTAGGAGACTGCAATCTTAATTAGGCTTGACAGTTAATTTAGGTACAAGAATTTATCTTCTTAAAATTTTTTAAATATTAGAAAGCAAATCACAGCAAGCCATGCATGGCTTCAAATTTTATCATCTCCTTCAGTTATCTCTTTTAAGGGCATTGATAGATTCAGACAATTCATAATCAGTGCTGAAACTGAATCAGTGCTCTTTTATAGTGATATGGGAAATAAAATTCTTTATTTTGACTTATGATGGGAATACAAAAGCAGACAAAATCAAAAGAAAGATAAGTACATTTATTGAAAAATAAGTTTATGGAGTATTGAAGTTGAGGCCATATTAGACTAGCAGACTATTTTTCATTCAACTGATCTACGGGAAGATATTTTAAAAATAAGGCTTATATTACTCATGAGAACATATTCGTAGCATCATTGAGGTAATATGGAAGGGAAACTAGAAGGTAGATCAAAGTTAGGCAGCGGTTGTGCTAGGAACACTAATTACCCTAATGACCAATGTCGTCTCATTGCACCTTTTGTCTTTTGCCTGTAGTCTTTTGTCTTATGTTTACATTGTAATTTTGGATAAAAACCATCTTATTTTGTTAGTGTTTTTGTATACTGTGGCTAGCCCAACTGGCTAGCCCAGTTCACTTCCCTAGCATTATACTGTAGCACAATACAAATAATGTATTTTGTTTAAGTCAAAAGCAAGTTTAAAGTTCTGAATTTACAGAAACAAGTGCTTTAAGTGTTCTGATTTACATACTGAATATTTGATTGAGCAGTAGAGGTTTCTGTCCTTTCCTGGAAGTTTTGCATAATTTCTGTCTTTGCTTACAATAGGAAAAAATAGCTCAGACAGAAAAGGGCCTTCTCTGGGACCTTTGCATAAAATATGATAAGTCCAATAATCAAGCAACTTGGAAATTTCAAAACAAAGTCTAGATGCATTGAGATAGACTATAGAATGTTTAATTATATTTGTTCTTAGATTTCAAAATAGTCTATTTCTAAATTATTCTTAATAATCCTATTACTGACCTGTAAACTGGTTTATGCAGATGTGGAACAAAGGTATTTAAAATTCAGAAATGCTCGTGTGTTCTTGGAGTCTCACTGAAGGCACATTTAAGGGGACCCCAATGCTGATATATCTTATTCTTATGTACTGAAATTGAGGTCCACACAATGGGCTGGGCATGTTGATCCTCAGTGCTTAATGCCTCACTTCTATGTTTGCATGTTTAAAAAATGTAATGCATAAATCACAACTAGCTGCCTGCATGCTAGCCATAGTCCTGGGGGATGTGAGGACTCAGTGACTGGGATTCACAGCAAGCAGCCAGTTGAGCAGGGCTAACCTGACATAGCTGTAGGGTATCTAAGGCACCAACTGGTGGACGTGACATAGGGCTTCTGTGCACCCAAACCCCTGATTGTCCTGGACTGGCAGCTGAAGTCCCCGTGGAATATCCTTGGGCATTTTGAGTGACATCAGATGTCTGCTCAACCAGACTGAGCCCTTCAGTGAGGCTGAAAAAAAAAAAGGCAGGGTGTTCAGGCCTTAATGATGTGCTGGCCACCATGAGATCTTGGACCTCAGTCCCATTAGTTATTCTGCTGGTACGTCAGCTCTTTTCTTTTGCAAATTGGATATTCTAGGGTTGTTCTTTTTACATATTACTTAGTAGTAAGAACATTTTCCCAGGAAGTAAAAAGTCATGCTTGAGTATAGGACATCATGCTGAGAATTACTTCTCCTGCACATGCAGGGTAGAATATAAAAAGAAAATGACAGTGAAGCTCAGCAATACAACTGTTATTTCACTGTAAGTACATACTCCTGGTTTGTAGTTTCTACTCCCAAAATTACTCATATATTTTATCCATCGACTTTTTTTTTTTCCAAGCAAAATATATAAACATCACTAGGGATAATGCTCTGCACTTCCATCTTTCAGTTTTATTCCATCACTGAGGTTGGCTTCCCCAGCACTACTTCTCCCCAGGATCTGAGAAATTTTAATGCTTGGCTGTGGACCAGCTCTGCTTCAAGAGATATCTTTAACACCAACAGATAATAAAGGCTTTTGTGCTTCTTTTCTTGCCCTACTTTCATTTAGTAAGGGGAGACTGATTTCAGTAACAACTTTGTTTCTATAGCATATTTTCTTATTTCATTTTCATTGGACATAAAAAAATTCCATCTAAAAGCTTCATTGGAAACTTAGAAAACTTGAGGTAGATATTGGTGGTAGACAGTTGAATTCTACTGTTTATATTGGAAAAAAATTTCTTTTCATTGACTGCCAAGCCTGAGAGAAGGAATATGTATTGTCCCAGAGTATTATGCATTCTCTGAAGTACACAAACTTATTTTCATATAAAAAACTGTCAGAATCCCAGCAGATAGAGACTGAAGAAGAAGTTAATTCATATTCACCTCTCTACTCAGAAATTTTGCAGTAGCACATTATGCCTTCTGAGACATGTCCCAAGTAGTTGAATTCGAAAATTAATACTCCAAGGAAAGATTGCTCAGCTCCCATCATTATACAGATGACCTAGTGTCTAAAGATGGGCCTTTCTGAAGGCCTAACTTAGCACACAGAGACCTTGGCAAGTGGTAGGTGTATTGCTCCTGTTAAATATTGAGTGTATGCAGTGTTTATATGGTGAGTTTAACAAGAAGAGATGCATCTCTCAGTTTGTTTTGGAACAGCTGAATCCCTGTTGTATAAACTCCAGAAAAATAGTTGGTTGAAAAGTTATTCAAGTTTTTTAGCTTCTGACAAAGATCTAAAGATCTTTTTAATTAAACCCAGGGCTACTCACCAGAACACTATATTTTCTCTTCAATCTTTTTTAGACTTCCAGTGCTTCTCTCAAGTGGCCAGTTTACAAATACATCCCTGCAAACTGAAGCCTGTATTCAACTAAAAGACTCTTACAGTAAAAATTTCCAAGTCGTAGGAGAGAAAACTGGCTAGAAATGATGGGTAAAATGGTTTGCTGTGAAATTAGAATTTTTATTCTTTTGCTTTCCTTCACATATTTGTTCACTTTTGGTAGGTTTAGTGTTTTCATTATCTACCTTTTAAAGGTAAATAAAAGAAACAATCAAGAGGCAAAAAAGACATTAATTTTACATCAGTTAAGTGAATAAAGCAGTGCCTGAAACTGAAAAAAACCCCCTAATTTAGTTATAAAAAGTTTTGCACCATTTGTACATTTATAGTTGACATCTGATAACAATAGATATCAGATTATCCCAGAGTTCATGAACTCAATCCATTTCCTAGTATTCCTGTTTTGTTAACTCAAGGATGATGTCCAGGACATTGAATACTCCTGAAACAGGTTGCAGTGCAACAGTATGTGTGGAAATGACCTCAAGTTGTGCAAGGGGAGGTTTAGGTTGGATATTAGGAAAAATTTCTTCACTGAAAGGGTAGTCAGGCACTGGAACAGGCTGCCCAGGGAAGTGGTTGAGTCCCCATCCCTGGAGGTATTTAAAAGACGGGTAGATGTGGTGCTGGAGGACATGGTTTAGTGGCGGACTTGGCAGTGCTAGGTTAACGGTTGGACTTGATGATCTTAAGGGTCTTTCCTAACGTGAATGATTCTATGATTCTCTTCTATGAATAAAATCAATAGATATACATGTGACAGGATCGAATGCCATACAGTTGTTTGTATTGATTCAGTTGATTCTCCACTGGTGGTGGAGGAGAATAGCTAATTATGGAATAGCATTTGAGAAATCCTGTCATTTGACATTTCTGCATAATTTTAAAAGTCCCTGAAATATATGCTTTGAAATGTTTAAAGGTGACAGTACTGTCATACATGCCTCTTCAATGTCAAACTGGTAATGTAAATGAACAAGTGTCAGGCTTCCAAAAGACATGTAGGATCCAATAAGGAGCCATTCTTTTTCTGGATCCTAATTTCTTGCAAAGACTGAGGTTATCCTTTTCTGAATCTGACCATTTTTAAACATGTCTGTACCAGTTTACATTAGGGAATGCAATTTATCAGCAAACATGCAATATAGTGGGGATCAAATTAACCCCATGCAATAATACAGGCTTGGGGAAGAATGGCTGGAAAGCTGCCCAGCAGAAAAGGACCTGGGGGTGTTGGTTGACAGCTAGCTGAATAGAAGCCAGAAGTGTGCCCAGGTGGCCAAGAAGGCCAATAGCATCCTGGCTTGTATCAGAAATAGTGTGGCCA
Organism: Theristicus caerulescens; assembly: GCA_020745775.1. NCBI lineage: Eukaryota > Metazoa > Chordata > Aves > Pelecaniformes > Threskiornithidae > Theristicus > Theristicus caerulescens. The sequence continues at coordinate 36,088,455 of CM036563.1, read as the reverse complement.
GCAGGACTAGGGAAGGGATCATCCCCCTGTACTTGGCACTGGTGAGGCCGCACCTCGAATACTGTGTTCAGTTCTGGGCCCCTCAGTTCAAGAAGGACATTGAGGTGCTGGAGCGTGTCCAAAGAAGGGCAATGAAGCTGATGAAGGGTCTAGAGAACAAGTCATACAAGGAGCGGCTGAGGGAGCTGGGGTTGTTTAGCTTGCAGAAGAGGAGGCTGAGGGGAGACCTCATCACTCTCTACATCTACCTGGAAGGAGGTTGCAGAGAGGTGGATGTTGGTCTCTTCTCCCAAGTTACAAGTGATAGGACAAGAGGAAATGGCCTCAAGTTGTGCCAGGGTAAGTTTAGATTGGATATTATATCTTCACCAAAAGGGTTGTCAAGCATTGGAACAGGCTGCCCAGGGAAGTGGTTGAGTCCCCATCCCTGGAGGTATTTAAAAGACGGGTAGATATGGTGCTTGAGGACATGGTTTAGTGGTGGACTTGGCAGTGCTAGGTTAATGGCTGGACTTGAAGATCTTAAAGGTCTTTTTCAACCTAAATGATTCTGTGATTCTATGATTCTAAATACCTAAGGCTGTCCTTTACACGTTTTATTAATTTTCTACTCTACCAGAGAAGTTCTTTATGAAGTTAAGTTCATTAAATAAGGAAATTAAAATGACTGAGAAAGCCTGTTTTTAGAAGGAAAGGGTGGTGAGGGTAGGAAGGCTCTGTATGATTTGGAATAGGACCTTGAATGTAGGTCTCCTGTGTCTCAGGATGGGATTTTGACCACTGTATTTAGAGGCAGGCATTTGTTGCTGTTGCTGTGCAACTCTTTGTGGAAAGCATACAGCTTTGACTATATAGCCAGATAATTTTCATCACTTATGGCTAGTGGCACATGCTTACATTATAAAGTCCAGATCCATCTGCTTTTTCCAGCTTAGAGCAGCAGAATAATCTTCAGCCTCCAACATCACATAAAAGTGCCCTGGCCTCCATATATGTTTCTTTCTAATCAGAAATTCAATTTGAGTACTCTCCTAACAACACTTACATCTAGAAAACATAGTTTTTTCATTGGCATTTCTGATGGAGTAAAAATGGTTCACAGCAAAACTTCTAACAAGCTGTAATCTCTGTAATTGATGAGTTGCATAAGAATACTTTTATTCTGGCTTTTAAAATTATTTAGTCACTTTATAAGGTGTCTATTTTAATTTACTGTTTAAACTGATTTTTCTAGTAATTTTAATGTTTGCTATTGGATCAGCTGTAATTCTGCATCACCCATTGCTACTTCTTAAAAATGTTAAAAGAGCAGGCAGAACGCATCCTCTGATGGACCACTCTACCTTGTCATTTTCAAAGTCAGTAATTACTTCTTTAATCTGCTTGAAAGTAAAGTATGTTAATATTTCTGGTAGTATCACTTCATCCTTCACATACAGCAACTTTTCTCTTACAACTGAAGATGATTTACCAAAGTCTGTGGTTTATGTGCTTAACACCACTTGTCGAAGATACATGACAACAAACATAGTTTCCTTTTGGGATTTGTCAACAAACAGTATTTTTAAATGTACACAAGACCTGTCCCAAGCTAACTGCTTTTCTGGGGTTTTCCTTTATTCTAAACTTAGAAAACAAAATAATCCTATGGCCTTTTCAGAGTCTGGCTGTGATACAGAGAGGTGTTCAGTGCTCCTGCACAGGAACTAGCAGAACTCACCTGATCTGGCAGCACGGGCCAAAAGAGGACTGACACAGCTCTCTCAAGTTCATTAACCCTATTGCCAGGGTATTACACATGCTGAACTCACAACATTTTTATTCACTGATTGTTTTCAAAAATCAATTTAAAAAAACCCTAAGAAATTACTTGCAGCCTACAAAGGCAGCAAATTCTGTACATTCTATACAGAGCCATAAAATTTTACAAGAAACTGAAATTAGAAAAATGAAAGGCCATATTGGAAACGTGTAAAATGCTTGAGTAGGAGTTAGAAATCTAATATGAAAGCTATACATAGTGAAAACTGTAAGAAAATAATTTAGCTGAAATAGACACACAGAATCTTTGCCTAAATTGTCTCTGGGTTGTGCAGTTTATTTTCTTGCTAATTCAAACAGTAGAACAGTAGAAGCTGCCTCATCAGACTTTGTAAAAGAACGTACCTGAAATATTCTGGGACCTTTAAGCAGTAATTCTAAGTGAGTTTAAATTGAGTTCAATTTTTATAAGAGATACACTTGTCAGAAAAGTTCAATCTTTTAACTCTGATCCACCTCTTTCAATAACTGCCTGACCATTGAACAGTTACTCAACATATTTACCAGAACTTATTTTTTTTCCTTTAGGATGTTGCCAGAATTATCCTGTATGGTCTATTTAAGAATGCAAACTTCTGTTATACTGAGCATAGGTTGACATCCAAGGCCACAAAAGATTTTGTTTCTCATATTTTCTCAAAGAAACCCTCTCCTTTTTAGGTGCAGATGATGTATTCTGAAGAATTTAAGAAACACTTCTGAAATTCCATGAGTTTTGACACTTTGGTAGCTCTAAAGTATGTGAACCAAAGTAATATGTCAGTATCTTCCTAGAAACTTTTTTCTGTTAGTACTGATGTGTCATAGAGCCGCTTTAGCTTTAAAATGGTGACAAGGTCTCATGACTTTTAATGTCTCTTCCAAACTGTTGTTTTTCAAATTATAAGTCTGTTTTCCAAACTACATTTGAAGCATGATAAAAATATGATTTTGATGGCTTGATGAGACAGTGGGAAGCAGTAGTGTCTCATATTTGTGAGTGTGATACTATGAGTTAAAAACATAGCGTGTCAGTACTTAGGATGTGCGTGCAGAATTTCCACAGCCACCCAGTTTTCAGGGAGCCTTTTTTTCTTTTGGGAACTATCCGTACTTTTGGAAAATCCATACCCCAGAATTGAATCTAGGTCACCTCTTCAGAACTGAAAAGTGGGGCTGGAAATGGGGATTTCAGTCTTAGCTACACTAGCTTTATTGTTTTGGGTACCACAGTTGTTATTTGTGTTAGAAGTGTTTTAGGCACAATTTCGACTTTGTATCAGATCTCCATTGAAACAGCTTATTTATACACACCCAGTTTTTGATCTTGTTTTGAAGACAGACTTGGGACCCAGGCTTATTCAGCCCTCTGCCAGCTACTGCCCTCCCCCGGGGATGTGTTCCTCTAGCACTTTGGCTTTGGGGGAGAACAATCTCTGCTTCCTGCTGGTGACAGGGGGTGTTGCTCAGGGTGTTATGAATTGTCTGGCAGCCTGCAAAGCAGCAGCATGCTGAGTGCTGATCACTCGAATTCTTAGCCTCCTCTCATGGACCCCAGTTCAGGGACATGTACTCCTGCATATGTGATGTTTAGTACCATGTCCTGAGAATGGAGAGCTTGGATGCAGGGATTAAAGGTTTTAAAATACCAGCTTGATTCTGTGATAATGGAGATGATATTTCTTTCAGCCATGCCAGTAGTGCTGCAGATAAACTCTCTGTTATGCCCACAGTGAAAATGGTAAAAATTAGGTCTCTCTTAGACAAAAGTCCACTTCTTATTAAAAGATTAATGATATGTTGCTACTTACACTCTTTCACTTTTATAGGCACTTGTCTACTATAAATATCTATTCATTCAAGAAGATTGCTCACTGGAATTGTGAAAAACTTGAAGGATACAAATTTCTGGGGCACAAAAATTGTGCCGATTACAGAATGAAACAAACCTAATTTAATTCCAAAAGGCAATCTAAAAGGATGGAGAAAGGGGTGAAAAAAGGTTTGGGACAAAGACCTTGTCTCTAGACCATACTTTTTCCTCAGCAGAGTCACTCTTTGCATTGTCCTTGTGACTGATCCTTTACAAGCTCACTCAGACAGTCCTATTTGTGAAGGTTTCCAGGTTTTTTTCTTTCTGTCTTTTGCTCACCTCTTGTTTCCTTCTCAATTATAAGACCAATCTCTCTCAACTCAGGCTACAGTTGCAATCCTGGGGTACCACTGGCTAGATGTGGAACTGATGGCTGGAACACCCTGCAGTAATCCCCCCTTTATTCAACTCACATTTTCTCCTTATTGAATAAAATGTTTCTCTATATTAATTAGGAAATATTTGATTTCCAGGGTTGCCTGGAGTTTGTTGAGCAGAGTGTAAGAAGGATGAGATTTCCCAATTCATGGGAATATTGCAATCTTGCAATATGTATTAGAACAAGTGCCAATTTCTGGAATCAGGTCATTTCAAATAAAACCACTGATGGGTTATTACACTTAATTTTGGCTGGCTATAGCTTTTAACATTTGTGCCTGCTCTTTGCAAAAGACGAAAATGACATGGCTGTGCACTCAGCCTTTAGAGTTCCTACTGCTATGCATAAAGATGTCAAATGCAGATCTAGGCTGCATATTTCCAAGTTGAGAGTGAGCCAGTGAAGTAATCATTTGCTGAATATTTACTTTTGCATACCTTTACTAAAATTAGACACATAATTGACAGAACAGTTATGTACTTTTATTTTATGTATATATAAATGTTGTGAAATTCTGTTCAGCTGACAGTATTCTGTTTTATCAAAAAACCATGAGTCAGTTTCTTTTTTAGAATACGTCCTGATAACGAATACCTCATGTAAGGTTCTAATATAATTTCATTTTAGAATGAAATGAGTGGGTGTTGAAAGGTTTTCTAAGAGCCAACGCATCCGACTCATGTTTTAGAAATTTCCACTTGGGCTGCTTTGGGCTGCCACAGCATGCAACCGCTCTTTGTGACTGTATAATGAGGCTCACAGACAGTACTTGATTTTTTATTTGCTTCTATTTTGTAAAATTCCGGCTCCTAGAATTGGTTAATTACATTATATCCACTTTCATTTAATAAATAAATAAATGACTGAAGAAAGAGTCTTGCCTCATGCAAACAGATAAAAACTTAAAATGTTATGCAAACGCTACCTAAAGACTCAAAGGCATGAAAAAGCAAAAAATATTTACAGATCTTATAAAGAAAAATCAGGCTGTGATTTTCTTAGCACCCTAATTCATACTTTGTGAGTTAGTGACGTTGGCAAGACAGTTGACTGCTCAGAATACCTACCCTCTAACCATTTCTATTTTCACCTCCATGTCTGCTACAAAAGAAAACATGTGCCTGTTACATCTCCTTCCAGTTAGCCTCTAACTGATTTGCAATGAGAAATACTCATGGGAATCCTATCTTTGTACTCAGAAAGTGATATTTCAGATTGCTTCTTTTTGTTAGGATTTGAATGGATTTTTTCCCTTAAAAACTGTTTATTATCTAGAATAAAGTTAAGTACAAACATAACTTTACTTCCCAGCTCTTTAAACACAGAATGTATTTGTTCTGTCTCATGATAATCCTGTCTGATTTTAGTACTAGAGCAGCTGTCCAGCTGGGAATCAGCCTAGAGGACGGTCCTCAAGTTAAATAGTGACTGTGCCATTCATAGGCTTATTTTCACATTAATAGATGATACAACTCACTAAGTGTAAATTTGCAGAGAGACACTGTGCTGATAAATCAAAAAATATTTTTTACAGGTGGGTTTACTTCAGACCAGCTCTTTTCCTGTGGACTGAATGCCCCTTAGTGGTTGGAATACATTAGATTTGCTCCTGGAGTGTGCTCTCCAGTTTCATTTCATCTGAAAAGAACCAAGTTCTTGTAATTTGTCTACTCTGCAATGTAGCAGCAACAACTGGGAGATTCACTTGGGGGGGGCCAGCGGATGGCTGACATGAGCTGAAATGCTGATGGAGATGCACTTGTGGCAGGTTATACATATGGCTCAAGAGTATCTTGATTATGAACTGATTTTGGCAGCTACTGGTGAAGTTGCATTTTAGGGGGAAAAAACCCCAACATTGCAGTTGCTGTATATTTTGACTTTCTTAATTTTCAAAAAAACCACCCTGAATTCTCCCAACTTCCAAATCACGTGTTTGTGTGTGTGTGAAAACGGGGGCATTTTTCTCCAAAAATGTAATGGCTTTTCTTCAGAATCCCGGAAACATTCTAGTACTTAGAAGAATGAATTAGAAGCATTTTTGCATTCATTTATATGTTGTTAATACTAAGTTGTTTGCATGAAGATCCCCAGCTCGATAAGAAACGACTGCCACCATTTTTTACTTTTGTATGGATGTGGATATAATTCAGGAAGTTACACTCGTTACTCCCACTCGAATGAATGGGCATGGCCTTTTTCAGGTTCATTTTTGAGCATAATCCCGTCTTGGTTAAAAATGTTTGTGAGGTTACCTAGGTAGACTTTGAACTGTTTTTAAACCATATGCTTTTAATTCTGCTTGCTGCAGCTTTCAGGTATTTTGCAACCATGTTCTAGTATCATAAATAATACTCAATAGCTTGGCAAGGACTTTATAAAAAGAAGAACTGAAGGAATCAGTAAATGGGCAGGTTTTGGAGAGGGGGCAATACTTCTAGTTTCTTCAGGGAAAGCCATCAAAGGGCTCACCACTGCTGCAGAAATTTGACTAAGACTGGAGACAATGCAAGTAAATGGACTATTTACAGATGGACAGTAAAGCAACCCTAAATGCATGCATTGCCCAGATGGTTTGGTGCTATGGCACTTGTTCTGACTGCTGTCCTCTTAGTCTTGTATTCTGTGCTACCTGCTCTCCCCCCACTCTGGTTCTCCTGCAACACACTGTCCCTACGTCTTCTCCATTGAGTTAGAATGAGTATATAATTGCTGGATTTTTCTACTAAAATGTGGAAGGAGAGAAGTTCAAAGCAAACCCTACCTCACTTCCCCCTCTCCCTTCCACCTACCACTGGTGATGATCTTATTTCTCCAGTAAAATGCTGCAGGATCACTGGTGGTCTGGCAGTGTACTGGGCAGGGCAATCCATTCCCAGAGGAGCTAGGGAAAAAGGACAAGTCCCAGAGATACCTTGCATTTTCATCCTGTGCCCTGGGGTGGGGTTCCCTGAGGACAGGGAGGTTGCTCCTTCTTCCGTGAGATGGGGACAACTGGGGGAAAAGAGCCTGGTTTGAAATGAGGTAGAGACTCGACTCAGCCTTGTCCAAAGCCATGATTGTATTGCAGCACTAGGTGACATCCCAGTACTTTTATTTAGTATACAGGTTGTGAAACACACACATCTTTGCACCCTTACTTCTCCAGACAGGAATTTGATTAAAAGTTTTGATTTGTTTCTGAGAAAAAAACTGCTTTGATGTGAAAAGACAGAGAATGCAAGACTGTCTGTCACATATTATACCTTTAAAAGTATGTATGATAACAGTGAAACAATTGTTTTCTATTTATTCTACCATTTCTTATACTTATGCTGAACTAAATAAATTACTGTCAACTTCAAGCATTCAAAAATCATGACTCAGGTCTTTAAAAATGCCATAAACTTCAAAGGGTATATTTTCCTTGCCTTCAGTTTTTGAGCCATCAGAGATCACACTTTTAAGTTTTTCTCCAAAAGTAAAAGAATAAGAATGATTTATCTCTTGCTTAGGTCTTTAAATGAATTTGCCTTAAAAAACCCTCACCAAATAATGTGAGACTTGATGAAATCTTGAGGGTTTGCAGTAACTCTAAGGGACTGTAGTTTTCTGTCTTTGATTTTTCAGTACACCAACCTTGTTTCCACTGTAATATCTTATGCTGAATTAAAGCGGAGGAGTGTTTCAAAACACAGCTTCTATTTTACCATCTTCCAGTTAATTCAACCTGCCCACCCTCTTGCTGCCTCGCAGCAGGGAAAGTATGTTGCTGCATCATTCAGTAAATCCAGTTTTCAGGTACCTGGAGGGACTGTTCTGTGCTCTGACCCAAACCAAAGGATTGTTTGGAAATTAGGTTCAAGCTTCCGTGTTGCATCTCCCAGGGCTTTGTCAGGAGCCTAATACTGGCTGCCGCTTTGTCCTTACACCCTGAGTTCTGGGAGGCAAGTGAATAGTGAAGATCTTTCTCTCTGTTCATGGGGAGAAAACAAGAACAAAGACCTCCAACTTGAGAAACATAACTGAGGTACATGACAGAGACACAAAACACAGAATGCAACTGAGAGAAACCTTTTTAAAAATTTTATCTTTTTAAGTTAGTAATCATTACAACTTTTGAGAATCCTAAACTTTTGGTATATTTTATCAAATTCTGTTTTGAAGGGAAGAGAACATTGTTTATTGCTTACAGGTTTCTTTTCTTGAATCCCAGTGCATAGAGTACTGTGTTTGCCTCCGGTACTCAAACCATTACAAATCACTGGAATGTTGTATTAATTGCTTATCGTCCTTTTGTTCTGATAGGTTGAAGCCATATCTCAGTTTTAATTTTGCATACAACACGAAGTGAAGCCAGCATTTCTTAATCATTTTTGAAAAAGGTCACATGAAATTGCTTCACACCCAGTGAAAAGCTGTGTTGCACTGTTAGATAAATAGAGTTTCTGTCACCAAAACCTGCTTTCCAGTAACACTTTCTTTAATCGCTTTCATAAACAACAGTTGTTCCTATTTAAAATTTTGTATTTCATTTTGCAAGGATTTGTGACAACAATTTGTTTGGCTTCAGGCAACAGGTGGGCACACTGCAAATTTTGCCTTTAAGACCCTGTTTTTTTCAGTGTCTCCTGGTTGAAATCAGCAGTGACAGACATTATTTTGGATTTCAATTTGGATTTCTCATTTGAGTTACTGCAGACTTATGGGTCTGGATTTTTAACCTGATACCAGCAATTATTTGTTATTTTGAGGATTAGTTGTACTGGGACATCCTAAAGTCAGTGAAAAGCCTTACTTTGGTCCTATATAAACACCTGTAGAATTCTTAGGCAAAAGATTAATGTGTATGTACCTTGTACAGAAGGCCCACATACCTGTGAAGATTTCGCTATTTAAATTAGGAGATACTTAAAGTATGTATTACTTCTGGACTTTGCCAGTTTTCAGTCTTTTGCTGAATATTCATTCACCCAGCAAAAAAACCCTGATCCTGCCAGTGGTTTGTTTCCTTCCTGGTGTGGATAAGACCAATATTTCTTGGCCCAAAACAGAGTTGTCTTTCAAGCTGGTAGCATAAAACTTTATAGAAGTCTCACTTAAATGTTAAGGTAGTGAAAGAATTCTTTGTAATACTGTATTGCAACTCTTGTTTAATTTATAAAAATCCAATATCATATATAACTTTTTAAAGGATGGAAAACAATGTAACTGGCAATTGCTAAGTAATTTTGTGTGTAAAATACATCAGTCATTAAGCTAACTGCAGCCCTCTGTTCCTGAAAAATTCTGTTTCTCAAGCTCTTTCAGAATGTATTGGTAAAAGGAGATGGGTCACAATTCCACAGTGGAATCAGCGGGAAAGTTACAGGGAGGGAGGAAATGATGAAAGGGAAAACTGATTTCTGAAGCTGACCTGTTATGTTTCAGTGTTTAGCAACTGATGTGATAAGACCTAATACTATTTTTCATGACTTTTCAGAAACAGAAAGAGCTAGAGATTAAATTTTAATTAATGTATTCCTGTAATATCTGTATCTTTTTCAGTTACTCATAGCACTCTTTCAGAATAACACTGTCTAACATTTATGTTGATCCTTCATGGGTAAATATCTTATCCAGTTTTGTTGATTTTTTTTAAATAGATGTACGTTCTACTGACAGACAGAGGTGTTCACAATATGTTCTAATTATAAAAGAAGTTTTAGCCAAAGCTAAAAGCTACCATTTTAATTCATTTTGGGGGACCAACTGTTCAAAGCAAAAGGAGAATAAAATCACTTCAGTAGTTTTAGAATTTAGAACACTTCTGAGCACTGACTTTGTAAAAAAGACTAAAGTAAATCTTCAGAAAGCTATGGCTTGCTATAGTTGAGAGTGACTAGTTGTATTGCTCATTATAATCTAGGTTAGCTACTAAAGCATATCTAAGAGCTTACAGAAAAGTGCGTATCCCTTAAGACAGATATTTGAATCTAGTGTATGCATCATGGATTGTGAAAAATTGCACTGCAGAATGAATTGGGCCTTAAACGCATGAATAGATCTACTTGAGATGTTGACAGTCAGATATGGTTCACCAAAGTTTGAATGCTACAATAGTTCAGTTTGCTGACAGATTGGCTCACTTATGGCTAATACTACCTGTTTTAAAGAGCATCCTACCACAAAAAATCTGATCAAGGAAGTATAAGCTTTTAAAATTGAATCACTTTTAAGTCTTCATATATTGACGTGAGGCTCATGCAACTGGCACTTTGGTTACACTTGTGCATTTTCCACAGTCAAGATGCAATAAGGTACTCAGTCAGGCCATGGCACAGGGTGGCCATGATGTTGTACTGCTACTGGAAAGAGTATTAGCTGGTAGTGCTCCTTTGACTATAAGGCTTTTTATGATCTACCCTCAAGCGGCAGTGGCACATAGACTGGGACAGTTGTTGAGCCACAGCTCAGAAATAATATCTTGCCTTTCAGCACAGGACTCATGATTCACAGATTCCACGCATCTAATAGGAAAACTCAGGAGACATAGATTTGCCTCCTCTAAAACCATTGCTTCTGAATACAATGTTTTGCATCCATACTCCAGGTCACTGGGCAGAACAGGATATACTACTTTGCTTGTTTCTTGTCTTGCAAGAAAGACTGAGCTTCAATGATGTGAACTGTTCAGAAGATACCTGTTATTGTGAATGGGTAAAGCTGTATTATAATTGGCTTCCTAACGAAACAGGACTACACACAGAGAAATTGTATATAATGTCTGGTTTATAAAGCTGAGACAGGAGGCATAATTTCTGCTCCCTTACCCCCAGTTTAAAAATAACATTTTAAGATGCAAACAAAAAGCCACAGGAATAATCTTTTTAAAAGCAGTTACAGTCTATGTTATACACTATACCTAATGTGTATGTGCATGTGTAAGTATATATATCTAAGCAGAAAGAGAAAATATATTCATATATATATTCTTATATTAAATTTCACTCTAGATATGTCCAAGAAGTTTAATTTTCCAAGATATATTAGGAGTGTTAAATCTTTCTTCCAAGCCCTCTTTGCAGTCCCCTTGTTTGTTAAATTAACTTTGAATAGTACTGCATTGTCTTTAGCTCATGTGATGATCCATTAATCATTAAGAGAAAGAATCAAAAAAGTTCTCTTTTTATTGAAAACATCATCATCTGTATGAACTAGCAGCTTGCTTAACCCTTCAGACTTTCAAGCACTAAAGGAATTTATTGCTTGAACTCCAGGAAGCTGGTTTGAACATGGCTGGACTTCACCACACCAGAAGCGTACAGCAGTGGTTCGACAGGCACAGACAGCTGCCAGGAAAAATTCCTGTTGGATGGTCAGAATCACATCGGATGTGACCACTTGGCTGAGGGATGGATTTCATGTATGTTATAAGCTTGTTTATTTTTCTGGCTCTTCAGGATACTAGAACATTTCCTCATGGCCAGGAGAAATAAGATGGGGGAAGAATAGAGTGGAATGCCTCTGTTAGTTCTTTTCTGTTTTTAAAAAAAATATTCCAAATTATCTCTCTTATTTTAAGCTCCTCTTTTTACAGAATATACTTTTAAAGAGGGAACCTTTATCTTCTTCTGACTGAGTGTGCTTTCTAAGGGGTATTTGATATGGGAAACAAGTAATCGGGCAATACTGTAATGTAAGAATACTCCTGTATATTTTAAAGTAATTCAGCTTTGCAGCTTAAGTAACTTCTACTTAACCATCCATTTCAAACATGTTGTTGTTTTTACTTCAACAGTACTGAGACTCCCAGCCAGATGCTTTCACTCTATTTTGGGATACATAATCAAAACATCATCTCTGCCATAAACAGAAACCTATTTGTGGTCCTTAATTATTCTCTTAATGAGGAAACATATTATTTATTTCAAATGAAGTATGCCCAATATAGATGCAAGATGAAAATGAAAGCATGCACAAAATCAGTGTTACTATTAATGATTCGCTGAATCACCTAAAATGCCATGTATTCATTCACAGTGTAATGCATAGATGTTAATATTTTTATCTGTCAGTCAGCAGTCACATCCTGCTGTGAATTTTATGCATGAATTATCTATGACTGAATGCAAGCACTGACAGCCTGATCGATGTCTGAACTGTAGATAATAGCAATAATTTATCTAATCAGACTTGATATTTTAAATGTCTGCTTCATAAAATTGCTGTTGTAGTCCAGCTGCCACTTTCAATACTCAGATACTGTTTCACTCCGCACAAAAGTTGATGGATAAATGAAGGAAACAAGTGTCTACTTTGAAGCAATTAATTTAGGAATTGCTTCATGTATTTGCTCCTCTGTGCTAACAACATTTTTAGCCTGAGTGGCTTGAGAGGTATTCCATCCACATGCAGTCTCATGAACAGCTTTTGGGTAATTTTTTTTCTACTTAAAGGAATTGCAGAAAGATGGCGTTATCATAGTTATTTAGCTCATCTCATATAAGAAAAAAATTCTCTGAAAAAACCCATATCTTATATAGATAAAATTCATATGAAATTCAAGGCTGTTATGGACCAGAATTCACTGGTGACTTAGGAAATCACCTGGGTCTTCCAAACTGGCTTTAGATACCTCTGTTGCTTTATAAATTCCTTATGTTCTGAGCACCTTCTCACATTTGGCACACTGAGTGCTGCAAAATACATACTGTTAGTAGGGACTAACAACTTCTGAATTTCCAGAGTGGGTTTTAAGAGACCTGTGCATTGGAGTGACAGCTGTATAACTTTTAAGGGAACTTAAGTAGCTGAAACCGGTTATAAATCTTCTCTTAGCAACTAAGAAATTTTAGGTACACCTGTAACATCAGTTGTGTTGGTAGCATTGATAAATAAAACCAAGGAGAGAGGCAACTGATGGTTATGGGAGCCCTCAGAATAGGAAATATACAACTTATATTTAAGAAAAAAAAACGAATCAAACAAGCAACTAAAGTACCATTGCTTTGATTTCAGACTTGTGTAGGGGCTTAAATTATACAATGATGAAAAGAAAAATTGGAGCTGTACAGAAACTAGCAAAATAGGATGGAATTCAATGCAAAAAATGGGATTACAGAGGGTAACTTTTACCAAACAGAAATAATTGATTTTTCTAAAAAAGAAAAAGCATTTTTGATGCATTATCCAGGGAAACTGTTGATAAATATGGGATTGGTTCATTCAAGAAATAATAAAGTAAGAAAGATAAGGAAATGAGCAAAGGTGAAGCAACAGTGGGTCATGCAGAAATGTTATTGTTCTGGACAGAATTACTAATGAATTTCAGGGACTGGGATCTGATATGCTTGCAGAAACAGGGAATTAATGCTATTGTAGGCAGCATGATGAAAATGTTATGAAATTCTCTATATAACACTGCTCAGCTGAATTCAAGAAAGACAAGCTCAAAACAGGTTCTCACCTGAAGACTTGTCAAGGTGATAACGGTGACAGAGACAGTGTTTCCTACAAATGGCAACTACAAGAGTTTGACTTCACTAGTTCAGCAGAATGAAGGTGGAAGACGTTCTCTAAGTACTCATTGTGTACATACAATGGAGAAGGGAGAGTTATTTAATCTGAAAAAAACCAACCATGACAGGATGAGGGCAAATTGGTATGAGCTGGCCATGATTAATAGAACAACTAAAAATTATATAAATAAAGTTCTGAAGCAGCTTTCCAACAAGATATTCTTGACAAACATCAAGATTATTTTTAAGACAGTTTGAGCACTATTTAGGGTATGATATGTTACGAAGGGTGGCTAAATGCTTCCCCAGATGGCCTCTCACTATCTTGTGCCTAATATGTTGACTGCATGAATTTGTTTACCTTTCTCAGGCCATTTCAATTTGCCTAGCCTTATCCTGTAGATTGAAGTTTATGACTAACAGTAGCATGCGGTACTTGGTGGTTCAGTACAGCAATTGATGAAGGGACTCAGGCCCCCGAGTGTGTCTTTTTTTTCCCCAGCTGTCTCAGCTAATCTGTTAAAAGATATCACATCTCTGTACAAACTTTGCCCCTCCTACCTAAATTCAAGGACTGCAAAATCTAGTTATATAAATATGTTTACTCTGAAGTTGGGAGTACTTTGCAGTATAAGAAAACCTACATAGTTAATGCTCATGCCATGATTTGTTTTGTCAGTAAATAAGAATTCATTCTGCAGTGCTCTCAATCTGGTGAAAGGCATGAACACTAAGTATATTGCAAGTTTTTCAAAAATGTAGTTAGCCATGGTGCACTACTTACTGTAATCAACACTCTTCTGCCAGTGTGGAAATCCCCAAGTGTCTTCCTGATAACACTAAATGTTTCTAATTCTGTCTAGCAGTGCAATAATATTTTTGAGCCTGAGATCTAATTAAAATCTGTGTGCTCTTTGATATGAAACAGATCAAAGTTAAATTTGGTATTCTTAGCATTCAGCTTTCTCTTCTCTTTCCAAATGCACTCTTCTACTGTCTGAAACTATTTTGCAGAAGTTCAGCAGACTGTTACCTTCTCTGTTTGAAGAATTTTCTTCTGCGTCATTGGAAGTCTCTGACACTTTGATAGGCTCAGTGGAATAGATAACACACATGTACTGGGATTTATGTATAAATAGAGTAAGGAACAGGATGAAGCATATCCTCAGCTAATATAAATCAGCAGTGAAACACCAGAGTTCGAGTGATTAATAACTGTTGAGACTATTGCCTAATGGTTTTTACATAGGAAAACTCATGCACGCTAATAAACAATCTTTTCCATTTAGAAGGGCTGAACAAAGGACAATATAGATGAAAGTCTGCTTATATAACCTGAGACACTCAATCTTTACTACTAGAAGCTGGAAGGACAATTCAGAGACAAATTTGCATACCATCCAAGTATGGGAAACACTGTCCTTTGCCTGAAAACCTATTTCAGCCTCCAGTATAACAGAAAATATTGAAGCTTCTATGAACCAAGATATTTTTTGCTTATCATGACTACTAAATATCATCTGTATTAGGCTGTTTAGGCATTGTGAAAGATGTTTTCTGCCTTGTTTAAAATACAAGCAGGCAGATATAGAAAATACTGTCTTTTGCTGTCCATCTCAATGAAGAGTGTTGCTGAGGTACAAGAATTAGGGCGATCCGATTAAAAGGAAAAGGTAATAAATTAATTAAAATATTTATATTCTGGACCTCAGACATGGAGAGTAGATGAAGATGATATTCCTACTAAATTTTTCTTCTCCCAGCTTTCCCTGTTGGTAAGTTAGACATCTAGCCTGAAGTGATCTTCCTAGCATACAGGGGTCATGGTACTTCTTTGAACAGTTTCAGTTTCAAGAGAAGTAGAGTCCCAGATCTGTGCTTCTTGTTTGCAGAAACAAAACAAAACCAAGTGACATGCAAGAAGATCCCATTCCTCAGATGCTTCTCAGGTGGTAAGGCTAGTGATTAAACTTTCTGTTCTTGTCAGGGGTGTTATTTTGACAGATCTTTTCAGATAAAAAGCTACAATTAGTGTAGCCCCTTCAGACTTCATAAGTTTCAGAGTCTCCATGTATAGATGAATCTGCCTCCTTTCTTCTTATCCTTCTCTCTCCCACCCCACCCCTGAAGAAAAGCCTTCCCAGGGGCCAGTCTCAGCACCATGCCTCCTGCTTCAGAGACTTATAGATTGTTGGACAAGGCCAGATTTGCCTGACTGCCTGAGGCTAGCTCCATGAGCTCTACCTGAAAAGAGAGTGAACTGGGAGCAGTTTTGTATTCTTGGTGTTATTTGTAGTAATTCTATATTGGTGGAAAACCAAGGAAGTGCCAGCCCTTCCATTGCTTCAATCCCCCAGCAAGGAAAAGCACCTTTGTAGAGCAGATAAAAGCTACAACTCATCCTAACAGATCCTGAACAAATTAGACACAAGCGGAATACTGCGGTATTGGGTGCTGCATCATCTTGCTAGATACTCTTGCTGCTTAGCAGAGCCCATAGTCATGAGTGGAATGACTGGGCAGAACCCAGAATCTGAGATGAGGATCTGCAAAAATGAGTTGTGAGGCCTAAAAAAGGCTAACCTTTCAGTGGTAAACGCTGAGTAGAGAGATGTTTGTTAAGACTGTTCTCTCATGCTTGGTTTGGGCTCCTTAATCTATGCTATGTGTCCCCACACTTGATTCCATGTTTACAACTCTAATTCTCTTCTGAAATTGGAGCACTCAATGGGCAGAAGAAAATCAGTCTCTGTGACACTTAACGTGCAAAAAATGTATTTTTTTTTTAGCCTACTAGGTAGGAATTAAGGGCCTCAAGATGTAAGTAGCTTTGGCATTTCAGATGCCCTAATTGCTCTTTTCCCTTGGTTAGCCATAGGAGACATAGCCAGTGGCAGCTCCTGCAATTGAGGAGACTTGTTTAGCCACTGTCGAAACTGATTCTAAATATTGGTTTCTTCTTCATTTAAATATTGGCTTCTCCTTCTGTGCCAGTTGGGTGGCTGCTCTTCAAGACAGAGCCCAGGCTGATCAGACACCATCAGATTTTACTGTTGATTGGTGACAGAATAATGTACTTGTTTAAGGTTTATTGATGAAGAGGAAGAATGATCTTGACAGTCCACCAATGTCTTTGATGGATAGCTTAATCCTCAGCCCCTGTAGCTGCTTGCAAACATTTTACTGATGCAGTCATTACCTGGCAAAACTAAGTCACCAGGCAAAGTCATCAGTAGCAGCACTAGTCAGGAGCCAGAAAGGCTGGAAGCCAGCAGAAAGATAAACCTGTGGAGATGTATTCTGAGCCTTATTTCCAACTTCAGTCATACAAGCTCTTTTTCCTATTGACTGTAAGGCCTATGGCAAATGACTTAGTTCAGTGCTGTGGATTCAACTACAAATGATGCAAAACCAAAGAGACTAAACCATTTTGAAGAGTTATTTAATTATAAGGTGGTAATTACCTGGTAGCAAAAACCATGCTCAGATGATATGTTGCTGTCAAAGTAATTAACTGGGTGGAAGTGAGAACCAAAAGCAGATTAAAGCTACACAGCAGGAACATGGTGCCAAGTTCTCCACGGCTTTTACAGAAAAGAGCAACAATATTCAAAAAACCCAGTGTCTCCTTTACACTCAGTGTGGTCTATGTGAAAGTATGCAGAACAGAGCCTAAAGGCTCAGAGAGATGCTTTTTAAGACTCTTCTCTCATTTAGGAATTCCACTTTTTTTTTTTTTCTTTTTCTTTCAGCAGGAGTATATGCACTCTTCAGAGAAATGGGAAGAGCAGTCTGGCTTTTGGGGCAGCATTAATCAGCTCGGGGTGCAGATGGGGTGGACAGAGAGTAAATAGAACCCATTAGACTTGTAGGAAAGCAACTTTGTCTTTTTGACTATTTGAAGCTCATATTTGCTCTGTAAGATGCCATTCAGAATTTATTTTAGCAAGAAGTTGTTCCTTACCTTCAAAGTTACATGTTGTGTATAAAAGTCATGAGAATTTAGACTGGGTTGATTGCCTCTGTGTACCAAATCCACCCAGAATCCCTGACAGCTGGAGACAGGTTGAGTCTATACAACTGTAGAGACTATTCAGGATTATTTGCTTGTCTTGCTTTGCATTGGTTTTAATGACTCAGACAAATATTTGTAACATGTTGAGTTAGTGCCTGTTTCATCACATAATAAACCAATGACAAATCAGTGGAGTTCTGAAAAAAGCGTGGTTTGTATTTTTCCCCCCACCCCCCCTCTCATAATTTCTGAACTTCTGAGAGCAATTTTAGTGCCTGAGAAATGTGTCAGATTGAGACAGAAAACCAGATTAGTTCATTCCCTAGCTTCACAGTGGCAGAGTAAACTTCCCCTCTTCTTTCTCTATTTGTTCTAAATGGGAGAAATCACCTTTCAGAATGCAAAGCAAGTCCATGGCTTTCACATCCTCCTTTCTTTCCATCTTTTAATGTAGTGTCAGCAGTATGTGTTAGTTACATGAACCTTGGTTTATTGGGAGCAATTTTACTGAGCAAGTAATAGTAATAAGTTTGTGGTCATCACTGTGTTTTAGAAGAAAACCTGACTCTCTGCACAGCGTGAGATATCTGCATCAGGAAAGCCTGAATGCAGAAGACAAATAAATTGAGATGCAGATAAATCCTTGTTCACTGCTGGGGCTAATATGCTCCCAGTTGTGGAGTTCAATGTGAACACAGCATCAATACATGTCTGTGGGCTTCTGAAAAGAAATTATCTGAAGTAGTGTTAAGCAGTCTTTCCTCTTCTCTTTTTGAACAGTTTGGCGTCATGAGTGGTTAAGGTAAGAGAGAGAAAAGTAGTATTTTGTCCATCTGGCACCCTCTTCTAATTTAAATCAATTAATAAATGAAAAAAGGAAAGTTTTCTCTGAAAATAGAGTGCTCAGAAGAGTTTTTTCTTGTACAATAGGGTTTTTTAATTTTTCCTGTGGTCACTGGAAATCTGCAGAACAGAATCATTTCTATGTGGCCTGGTCTGGAGCATCTGCCCAGTCTTACTAACTTCCTAGTTTTTTATTTGTTGTTGCTTTCTGCTTATGAGCTGATGTGGCAATCTAACCTTACCTTCAAAGTTACATTTGTCTGAGTTCTTGCATTTATTTCCCAGGTTCCAGCTGATGGTGCTTGGCCAGCCTGGTATCCTACCCTGCTGTGCAGAGTTTAAACTAGGCAACAGCCTTCCGGTTCTCGCTTCTAAGGCAGTGGGCTGAAGAGATGGGCATTTTGGTGAAATGCAGTAACTTGTGGTATTCAGGATGTCAGACTCCACAGGTACTGCTCTTTTGTCTCTTTCTATCTTGGAAGAAGTCTCTTTATCTTGTTCACTTTTGGTTGCAATCTTTATTTAATGTTATTTTTTTTTCTTCATCTTTTTTAATGTCTTGAGATAAGTGCAGAGCAGTTCTGTGTCAGTGAAAACTGGAAGACAGCGGTATCACACCAGCTTCAGTTGTCCTTCTCAGTGTTGATTTAAGCATTTTTTCTGTTACTTCATTGACCCCTTTTATCCTGGAAAAATGTTCAGAATATGCAATAGTGTCAAGGTATATCAAAGCAGGAAATACCAAGTTAGACAGGGCTGATTAGAGAGTCATTATAAGAAATATGTAAAGCACACATTAGATAAATTGAATTATCTATAGCGAAAATGTTTCATGCAGATATTCTCCAGTATAACAGAAGGCAAATTGGAAAGAAAATAAAGCTTGCATGGTATTTTGCACAGGGCTTTGAATCAGAGGCAATGGAAGTCTGCCTTGGTATCATTTGGGTAAAGCTCCATTTGACCCAAAGGTGTTACCAAGCAAGTGATACTAGTGTTACCAGTGTTACCTAAAGTGTTATGAGCAGACATACTGCTTATCTTATAACTCATGAAAAACGAGAAGGTGTGAGACCAAAAGCAATCTTTCATTTTCAAAAAATCTGAGTCTACAGTGACTCCCTCCAAAGAAGTACTACCATACACAAAAATAGGCTAAAGTGTGTATTGTGAAACCTTTATAGTTTATAAAAGGTGGATTTGGAATTATATGGACAGACTAGCAATCCCTGTTGCAGAAGCTCTCTGCTCAGATTCCGTGTTCTCATGTAGAGTCCTTCACTGTATATAATTCCTGCAGGAACAAAATATAGTGCTATCTAACGGTGTTAGGCTAGGATGGTAATAATTTCATACAAGGAAGATTCCTAAAGTTGTCCCAGCAAAGTTCACTGTTTTTAAGCTTAGTGGTAATTTCCACCACTCAGAGATGATGATGACCATTATTTAGGCCGCCTACATGACATAGCAATGTTTAGCACCTCAAAGTACACAATTTCATCTAATTTCACTAATTGAAAATACTAAAAAAAGCAGCTGGGATTGCACTCTAGCTCCATAACAGCCAGATGTTCTCTTCTGGACCTAAGAGGGGCTTTATCCCTATTTGAAATAGTCCCCATCAATCTTCTACAACAAAGCAGATGACTGTTGTTAGACGTTTCTTGTAAAAACACACAGAAGGCCAAGCAGACTGGTGTCCAGATTGTGGGTAAGCCCTGTCATGATCCAGACATGATGTGGTCCCCTGCCTCTTGTACATCAGAGAGGATTAGTCTAAGATAAGTGCTCTGCATGTGAGTCTGCAGTTGTTGCTTTCTGTAGGATGAAACTACTGTGGGCAACCCTCCTCGTGGCCTTTTATCCAACTGCTCTGAGTTGGCCACTCTCCCATGCTATGGGAGCCTTGAGTTTGATTTCCTGTTGAAGACAATCTGCTTTATTTCTGTGTAGTGGCTGAGAGAAGATCCTTCTCTTCTTACAGCAGTGAGTTAGAAAGAGAACAAACATGAAAACCTCTCTGTGGAAGGATGGCTAAGTGAGAAGGGACATGATCTTTTCAGTGTGAGCAATCCTGCTTTTAGTGTATCAAGAAGCACAGAGGATACTATAAACTGACCTTGAACAGCAACGGACTACTTGGCAAACAACATAAGAGACAACAACTAAGTCCGGAATGTGCTAACGAACCTCTTCGCGTGAACAGCAACCCTGTACCAATCATATAACTGTCTTAGGCGCGTGAACACATGTAATGAGCCAATCATGTAGATATTGCTACCGCGTGCTCTGCTGATTGTCTATATAAGCCTTGTAATTATCTGAAATAAAGGAGAACGATCATACTCGCATCGAGGTTACATCGTTACTCCGGGTCCATTCTCCCACTCCGACACCTCTCTAGTCTACTGATGGAATGTTGATGTGGGAGAGGAAAGTTCTGGGTTTGCAACTCTGTTCCAAGGACTCTCTCTCTGCATTTTATTTGACAGTATTTGAGTGCAGTGTGACAAGACTCCTTACTTTCTACATCTCCATTTCCACTGAACACTACTATCCACTCCACACTGACTCCAAAACTGTATTTTCAAAGACCAGCATTTTTGTGGAATCTACAGGGTGGTGATCCACATAAAAGTACAGCTTTCTTACAAAAGTTAACCTTTTATCCAAGTACCATACAATCTAGCCTGTAGTTAAGCTGCAGATTTAGTCTTTCTGGGCTTTCAAAGACTCTAAGACATCAAAGAATTCTCATTTTTACCAGATTTTTCTAGACAACTGATTCCTAAACAGTGACACAGACATTAACCTCTTCAGATGATAATTGATGTGTGTTCACATGTTAAGGAGAGTGGAAAATAGTATCTGTAAAAGCAGAACTTTTACCACTCTTACATATTTCATCTTACTAAATAGAAGTAGCATATTTCAAAGACTAAGCAGTGTTGCCAAACTCTAGTCTGAATATCGGCATACCATACAATCCAATCTATTTTTAATCCTATTTAGACTTTCTACAGTTTTGTTCTCAAATATCTCAAAGGTATTTCTAAAGCAAAGTTTAAGTATTGAGCTAAAGAAGGGCTGAAACAAAAGCCCTCTTTTTAACTTGAAATGTAAGCTAATAATTAAACTTGACTCAGTAAGTAAGGAGAGAGAATATTAGCCAACCCATATCACTGTAGGCGAGTCGCATTGTAATTCACTTGTCTGTATTAAGTTTTCTGGGGGCTCACTCTAATCTCATTTACAACACTGCAACTCAGCTTCTCCACAGTTATACAAATACCTGGGATAAGGCACCGAAGTCACTAATACAGGCTCCAGAAGGACTTCAACAGATATATTTTCTTTCTTGAATTTTGCTTGCGGTGCTGTCATCTCAGCCTCCCTTTGCCTCACTGTATTTGTGGTCTTAATTTTAAATTCATAATGTGATGAACACTTCGATCACCACCTCCATATAAATGCTGTTTTACATAATTTATTTTTATTTATGTTTTACATAAATAATGTAACATTTTTCTGAATAAAAATAAGAATATAATGAATGACTTTTTTTTTAAGTGGATACTACTAACAATATTCAGTTGTGATGAGGAGTCCTTTTGTGTCTTTTACAGAAAGATTTAAGGATTTTATGATAATTAGATCTATAAAGGCTACCTCTCAGAAATAATGAGCTAAAGTTCTCTCAGTTTTTTCCTATCAGTAATGTATTCTTTTTTAAGAATATACACTTGCAAATTAATTTAAAATTGGAAGAAAAAATATTTGTCTCAGAGGATAAGCTTGTATCTTGCAGAATGCAAGTTTAAGTAAGGGATAGGTAAGTGTTTGCCTTCTGATTGTTTAGTATAATTAGCTTTAGGCAGGTGACCTTTCATAATAGTGTTCCTTCCAAATAATTTTGTATTCAGGTTGGCTGTGGAAAGTTACACAAATTACTTCATGAAACAAAAAGCACAGATTAGCATAGGTGGTCAGCCTCCATAATTAATGCAGCCTGTAATTCAGCTCTATACCTGTGATAGAAATAGTGTTTCTATATGACATCGTGTAAGGGAGGGGTAGGGGATGACAACTAATTGCTACCTCCTCTCTCTTGAAGGCTATGTATTTTAATTCATATTAAAACCAAATGCGGTTCAATAACTGCCCATTCTTTTCAAGCTCGGACGGTCTATATCTGTTGGCATTCCAAACACTGCATCAGATCTCATCGTGTTCATTAATTAGCATTTACTGGTTTTCAGCCAAAGTTTGAACTTCTAATATCCTTCATGGTTTTTAATGAACTTCCTTGGGACCTAAATTGAGAAAATCAGCTAATTCCTAGACACTACTTATGAGCAGCTCCTCCATCCTTTCCTCACTACTAATAGCTCACAAATACAGGGCTTCTAGTTGTTATCATATATAAATCCAGAAAATCACCTGAAACAGATACTGTACTTCTCAGGCCTCTAAAGAATGTGAAATTGAAGCTGTAATTTTTCTGAAATTTTTAGCTTCAAGTTGACTAAATAGATGTTTGTATAAAGGTTCACCACCTCTATTCATGAAGAGAAGTAGATGAATAGCTATACAAGCATGTTAGTGAATGAGGTGAGGGGGCAAAAGAGGCTGATACATCTGACTGATTGTCTGTTGTGGTTTAACCCTGGCTGGCAACTAAGCACCACACAGCCACTCACTCACTCCCCCCCGGCAGGATGGGGGAGACAATCAGAAGAGTAAAAGTGAGAAAACTCGTGGGCTGAGATAAAGACAGTTTAACAGGTACAGCAAAAGCCGTGCACACCAGCAAAGCAACACAAGGAATTCATTCACTACTTCCCATCAGCAGGCAGGTGATCAGCATCTCCAGGAAAGCAGGGCTCCATCACACACAACAGTTACTTGGGAAGACAAACGCCATAACTCCAAATGTCCCTGCCTTCCTTCTTCTTCCCCCAGCTTTATATGCTGAACATGACGTCATATGGTATGGAATAGCCCTTTGGTCATTGGGGTCAGCTGTCCCAGCTGTGTCCCCTTCCCAGCTTCTTGTGCACCCCCAGCCTCCTCGCTGGTGGGGTGGTGTGAGGAGCAGAAAAGGCCTTGACTCTGTGTAAGCATGGCTCAGCAGTAATTAAAACATCTCCGTATCATCAACACTGTTTTCAGCACAAATCCAAAACATAGCCCCATACCAGCTACTATGAAGAAAATTAACTCTATCCCAGCCAAACCCAGCACATTGTCCCAACCCACTTGAGGCAAGAACTAGATCTGGCAGCACATGTTCTCCATGGCAGATGGTTGATATCACGGATTGGAAAAACAGCACAGTTCCCATGTTTGAATTCCTGACACAAGATCAGCTTTAGCTTCAGTCACCTGCTCTCTCACCAACCAGCCTGTGGCCCAGGGTAAAAGTCTCAGATAACTTGTCTTGATTTGCTGCAAATCCACAGGTACCTATCTACGCATGCTGTTGAGTGCTGCTTCTTCCCCCTGCAACAGTTGTGCAAGTGGGTCACTGAGAATTCGTATGGAAGGATGTTAACTATGTGAAAAAAACCCAACACATTTCTATGGTTGAAGACAGAGAAAATATTTTTGCAGCTCCCCAGAGCCTTGAAAGCCAGAAATCACAGTTCTGAACAGGGCTGCCATGACAATTATTTGCAGAAAGTGTGTGGGGGAATGACTTCATGCAGCAATTGTCTGATTTCTATTAATAACAAATATAACTTCTGAGCAAGGAAACATATTTTCAGTCAAAAGGAGCATTTGTAAGTCCATGGCAAGTATGTGTTGCAGAGAGCTGATTGCTTTCTACTCCCAAATAATAGATTTAATACGTGCCCAATTCTTCTGAGAGAAGTGTGCCCCAAAAGGGAAAAAAAACACTGAAGCGATATGTTAAATGAAGTTAATTTAGGAAAAGAGTAAGAGTATTTCGTGCCCAGCATACACTCCTGGAAATATCTGAGTTGATCAAGCCCTTGTAAGGGGGCCCTGAGCTGGTTGGAACACAGTGACAAAACTCCTCATTTTCATGAGGTGAGGAAGGCCTTGGAGATAACAAAATGCTTCTGTCTTGAAAGCAGCCATTCAAGAGAACACAAAACACTAAGCTGAACAAAATAACTCTTTTAAGTAAAAAAAAAAAAAAAGTCTGAATACCCAGGTGAGACAGATCAAGTTAACAGGTCTGACAGCAAATCTAAACTGCCAACCTCCAGTGTCACTAGGGAGCATATTTCTTTACAGGTCTGCTCTGTAATCCAAGGATGATCAGCTGAGTAAAGTCATCCCAGTGTTCTCCAGTTTCTTAGGAAAAAAAATGTTTTCTCTCATCTTTGGGGCCTGGCAAGGAAATCCCCTTTCCTCATGAGTGTCCTAATTTACAGTTAGGGTTACTGACTCCCTGTTTCATAGGTTTCTTCCTCTTGCTTGCCACACTGTACGTGAGAAATGTACCCTTCAGCTGTGAACGTTTACTTGTTTCTTCCATAAGCTTCTGCCTGTCCTGAGATGCAGTAGTCATCACAAGACAAAAAGGCAACTTGGCCACAGAAGATATATGGTACTTACACAGCCAACTGCATCCAGATGAAGAAGTGTAATAACTCCAAACAAATTCATAAATGAAATATTTATGATAATAAAATTATAATGAACTTATAAGCACATGGTACAACTGATTAGTAATTCTGATCTAAAGATACTTCTGAAGAGTCGTGTTGTTTTAGCTTTTGTACCCAACAATACTTGTTCTGCTTCTCAATGGTCTACTTCTCCTTTTGGTTGTGGTCTTAACTCCAAGGCAAATATTTCCAAGGAGTCGTGTGATGCTTTGCGCTCTGCTGGTGGGGGAGAGCTGGAAGGTTGCAGCAGTGGCTGATATATAACTGACCCAATCAGGCAGCTCAGCAACCATTTTTGGTCAGCACTTGTAGAGGCTTTTGGGCTGGGGCACACTTTGCCTGAAAACCAGCAAAGGGTGAGGGACATATCGGGCACTAAGAAAGTTCACAACCACTTCATTTAACCAATTTTCTCAGAACTTCAACATTTTGAATTTTCTTCATTACATTAATAGGATACTTTTTTTTTTCTCTAATGTTAAAAAAAAGGTTATTAACACGTTATCCTTTTCCTTACTCTGCAGGGCTTTCTGCAAACAAGAGTGCTTTCATTTTCCACTAAATCATACATATATGTGATCTGCTGCTGCTGCATGCATTCACAGTCTTCTGCTTTCTGTCTTTTTAGTTATTTACCCATGTTCTGCCCTCTGCTGACTCTGCTAGCTCATACTTGCTTAAGTTTCAGTCCTGTGTTATCCCCTCAGAGTAACTCAATGGACCAGCAAACAGGAAGCCCTATGGCATAAGTTTTCGAGGAAAACATGAGGATGTTCCCACTTGGAGTTAATCCCAAGAGGGGTGAGCGAAGAATTCCCTCTAGTCTGTGTCTGCATTACAGCTTCTGGTAGCCACAGGTTCTGATAGTGCCTCTGCTACCATGGCACTTTAGTACTTCCACTTCTGCTTTCACTACATACTTTCACTCCTTCCTCCAGCCCACCAAGTATTAGCACTTCTATTGCTTTTTGAGCTACTATTGGGAATTCTCTATATAAAAGCATTGCCACCTTCAGTCTGGAAGAAACAAATCTATGCACCCACTTGAGTCTTTAGCTATGAGGGCACAAGACACTAGATATAATCTTATAGTTAAGTGCTGTAATAATCACAGCCAAAGTGATTATCTGTAGCTTTTTATGCTTTATAATCAAAGAGGCAGTGAACTTTGTGTTAATTAGAGCCATTCTCAGTATGCCAGTGGTGTTCTTCACATGTACAGAGGTGTCTTGCAAGTACAGTTTACCACAGTATACCCAGATCCTATTAAATATTATACTCTGTTGAAGTTTACATTCTTGTAGGGTCTGCTGTGTGCTGCCTTGGAAAGGAAGCGTCATCGCAGTGATTGATGGAAGCTGATTACATCTAGAAAAATTACATGCTCAAGGGAGCTACTGCAACTATATTTCTTGGGCAGCAGCACAGTGAAATTTTCTCCATCATATGACCTGATACACAGAAGGACAAATCCTCTACAAATCCACTGTATGTGTATCTCTACCCCATGGCTTTAAGTACTACACACCTGCCTGGGTCATGCGAACTGCAGAGTAGCATTCAGGTAAGTTGAGAACTCCACATGTTGAACTGGGCAAATAATTACAAATCTCCCCATATTTAAGGTTAATGTGTAGCCATGTGAATGTTTGTTTTTTACATTTTTAGGTAGTAAACCAGCAAAAAGTAGTTCCCACCTTACTAGACAATTTTGTACCCAGTGACATGATTCAGTGTTGCAGAAATAAGGCATGCAATTCAGTGCCTCACATTCCAGCCACAAAAAAAAGAAGGAATTTTCTGTTGAAACAAAAGTGTAGAACTGCAACTGCATGAGATTTCACTCATAAAAAGTGTGAAGAATAAAAGGATGAGAACTGACCTGCAGGCCAAAAACTGAAGACAAAGCAAAACCTCAAAATTACTTTGAAATAACAATATCAGTTGATTTTAGGCATAGAGAATAACAAAGGATAGGGAAAAAGAGAGAAAGGAGAAAAAACAGCATATGGGAACATGGGAACATTTTTTTTCTTTTTCAATTCAGTATTTAAATCTTTTACTTGCTTGTTGCATGTTTTTATTTGTTCTCAAGGTTTTGCGAGTGCTCTTTCTCTTTTTTAAGCACATTATTAGCTAGCCCTGGGAAGCTCTTGTTATTTCTTAACTAGTCACTTCTTCTGTTCCCTTCAACAAACTACGTATAAAGATGTTTGTGTACTTTATGTTCTCCAACTGTATAGTTGAACAAAAAGGGGATAAATTTTAATCCTATGAACTTCCTTTGTACCTAACTCTTTTATGTTTATTTTTCTGGAAAAATGAAAACATAGGTAGATACATCTCGCTGTAACTGAAGTCAGCTTTTCTCATTCAAAAGTGTTACTGAGTAAATAAACATTTCCATAGCATTACAGAAATAGTGTTCTCCACTTGTCTTTATGAAACAAGAAATGCGCAGTTTCACTGCTATGTCTTCAAAGTCCTTGTAGTTGCAGGCAGACAAGACAGTAATATTGCTTTTGAAGTCTCCTGTTTTCCTTAGATATCCTCTAGTTATTGCTTTTGGTCTCTTACTGAGCATCAAAGGTTTGTTGTTTGGTTTTGGGGTGTATGTTTTGGTATTGGAGTGTATGATGCCAGTTGAGGGATGTAGGGCCATGTGCACTCTCCTTGACTTGACAGATAGTCTAAAAATAAGTAAGTTTTCAGCTCACAAATGCTAAAATTTATTTTCCAGAAGTATCTAGGAAAGGCTGGATTTGCACACAAAACGATATGCATGAGGAATTTAAATGTTTTAATATATTTTTCATCATGAAAATTAATACTATTCTCAAGGCTGAAGTGATGCAAGACTTAATCTAATTTATGGCCAATCAAAATCAGAGTAGGATAATGAGAAATAAGAACAAATCTAAAAACACTTTCTTCCCACCCCTCTCTTCTTCTCAGGCTCAACTTCACTCCCAATTTCTCTACCTTCTCCCCCTGAGTGACGCAGAGGGACAGGTAACGGGGGTTGTGATCAGATCATAATGCCATGTCTCTGCCACACCTTCCTCCTCATGCTCTTCCCCTGCTCCAGTGTGGGGTCCCACCCATGGGAGGCAGTCCTTCATGAACTTCTCCAATGTGGGTCATTCCCATGGGCTGCAGTTCTTCATGAACTGTTCCAGCATGGGCCCTTTCCACCAGCTACAGTCCTTCAAGAACAGACTGCTCCAGCGTGGGTCCCCCATGGGGCCACAGGTCCTGACAGAAGATCTGCTCCCGTGTGGGGTCCTCTCCATGGGGCTACAGTTCCTGCCAGGAATCTGTTCCAGCATGGGCTTCCCATGGGGTCACAGCTTCCTTCAGGGCACATCCACCTGCTCCAGCATGGAGGCCTCCACAGACTGCACGTGGGTATCTGCTCCACCGTGAACCTCTGTGGGCTGCAGGGGGACAATCTGCTTCACCATGGTCTTCACAACGGTCTTCACCACAGGCCGCAGGGGAATCTTGGCGCTCGTGCCTGGAGCACCTCCTCCCCCTCCTTCTTCACTGACCTTGGTGTCTGCAGAGTTGTTCCTCTCACATATTCTCACGCGTCTCTCTCAGCTGCTGCTGCACAGTGTTTTCTACCCCTTGTTAAATATGTTATTACAGAGGCGCTACCACTGCCGCTGATTGGCTCAGCTTTGGCCAGCAGTGGGTCCATCCTGTAGCTGGCTAGAACTGGCCGTGTCCTACATGGGACATCTGTTGGCATCTCCTCAAAGAAGACATCCCGGCAGTACCCCCACTACCAAAACCTTGCTGCGTAAACCCAATACAAGGTGTGATGTTTTCAGAATGCACTTCAAAACATCCTCTATGTTATAAATTTTTCATAAAGTTCCCTAGAATAAGAGTACCCAAGGTGAGTTGAGATACGGAGGCTTGGAAGTAGTAAAATATTTTTCATTCTGTATGTTTGTCACTAAAGACTATTCCGCACAAGACAAAGGGCTCAACTTACCGCAGCAGTATGATCTTTCTCAAAACTCTCTTCCTATGTGATCTGTTACATACCAGCTCTTACAGTGAACGTGGGAAATGAGGAAATATGTGAATATAAGGAAAGCTCATAGAGCTGAGCTTCCAATTATTGCTCTTCCGAGGGATAATCTTGCATAACGCTACTCTTGGAAATAACCTTATTTTCAAATACAAAGTTGAATCTCTCTTTTTCCCCTGCAGTAAGTCCTAATGCTAGTCTTGTATGTATGGTGCACATGTGTATTGACTGATTATTACAGTAGGTGTTGCAGAGATAATCTTAATGGGAAAAATAAGAGGATCCCAACAAAATATTTAAATACATCTCCACATTTTGTCAAGTTAGATTAGTGTAGCAGGAAACAGTCTGAGCTATCATTAAAAATTGTCTGTGCATTGTCTTTTTTCCCTAAGGAAAAGGAAGGGCCAGCAGCCTTCATTTTGAATACTATTTGTGATTGCTGCAATGCAACAGAAGTGGAAAACTGTTACTACCTCTCTGGCCTCAAGTCTTCTTAAGGAAGATTGAAACTGTCAGCCTTTGGAGCCAGAGGGACACTGGATGGATGGGCTAAACGACAGATAAAAGAGGCAGATATTAGAATTAGCTTCATTATTAATAAGGTTTTTCTGTATTAACTAGACAATTTGGACTATTAGACTGTTAAAAGCTTAATTAGACTAACAATGGGTTCCTAGCTCGATATGTGTCCTGTGTTTCCTTTTGCCTCTAACAACAATTTGCGTGCAAGACTTTAGCAGTCTTTATCCAGCCCTACTCCAGCTGAAGCTCTGGATTTTCTGTTTTGTCCCAGCCCTAACCTTAGGCAGTGCCTTGGACAAGGCATCCCTTCCACTGAGCAAAAAATCTTCAGGGAGAAATTTTTGCCACCCTCAGTTTCTTTTGGCAAGTTCTTTTCAGACCTACTCATATTATAGGTCTGGACTTTCTTTTTCTCTCGACTTTAACCCTAATTCTAGGCTGTGCCAAAGGTGAAAGGACACTAGTCCATAAAAAATATTCCTTATAGAAGAACTCTATCAGCAGTCCTAAGTTTGATTTGGAAGCTACATATTTTTTATATATGCAATAAGGACTCATACTGTGATTTTCACCTGAGGAATACTTAGGCTCTGAACAGAGAAGCGTCCCTACATTTGGTATTTTGCCCATCTTAAGCGAAATATGAATTTGAAAGAGTCAAGATTATTGAGAATTACATTTATTTCTTCCATGCTTTTCTACAGCTCTCCTTATGTCCTGGTGAATTTGTACTTCCTTCTGAAAAAAATGGCTCCATTGCTTCCTTTTTGCTTTATGTTTCCCAGTTACAGAAACAGTTGCCACAGTAAGAACTCTTGGTACACATGCAAACTATAGCCACTCCTCCTCCTTAAAAAAAAAGTTTGAAGAATTTTATTTAAATATTACCCTGAAGATTTTCTGCAGAATTGGCTGTAAGCCTTTGCGTGGGGATCACACAAATCGACAAATGAAAAACTAGCTGTGAAACAGGTACAATTTCTGAAATCCTTTCAAAACTATACTTTTATTTATAAAAGAGAATTTGCTGGTCCAAATCCTACATAAAGCAGAGAGAAAGAAAAATGCAAGCAGGGGACATGATCTCTGATGTGCATGTGATTGCCGATGCTGGAAGCTTTGCAGCCCAGGAGGTACAGCATTAAAAAAAATCTGTCAGTCAGATCTATATGTGCAGGGGAACAGAAGCAATACTGGGGAAAGCAGATAGGTCAAAGAGTTGCTCAGACTAAATTGCTACATGCTTATTCTCTTAAAGGGTTTAATCTGATCTGGGACAGGCAAGTCGTTCCTCCTGAGGGGGAGTCAATGCCATTTTCAAACAGTGTGTTTATGAGGAATTGGTTTGAGCAAGCAATAAAAGAGCATAACCATTCTTTTTTTTTTTTTTTAAGGCAGTTGTCCTGCAACCTTTCCTAAAGGAAAATGGTAGTGAAGAGGAAACAAAGAGTGGTAATTGAAAAGAAGTCATTATTTCTACAAAAAGGTAATGTAACAAAAATATACCAGTGTCAGTTGTCACCAGCCCAAGGCACCTTTCCCTGTCCTGCAGACTGTTCAGTCACGCTGATGTCCTGACAGACCTGGCTCTCTTCCCTTAATTTCCCTCAGAAACACAAGACTTTCCACATCAGCTTCATAAATAGGTGCATTACATCACAAGAAAAAGCAAGACTGTGGTACAAGGTTTCTGCTGGCGTAGTTCCCTGCTATCTTGCTTTAAGCACAGGACCCTGCTAAGAGGCAGTTATGCCTCCGTAGCTGTCATGCTGCACAGAAGCTTCTCTTATTTATTTAATTTTTATGAGCAAACAGCCAGATCTATTAAAACACAGGAGACAGGCCATCAGTTTATTCTACAAAGGTCCGAGAACGCCTGGCAATGGAGCACGAGGAAGGGAGATGGACAAAGGTGACAAATTCATGACCTTATGAGAAACTTGACAAATGTAATTGTGGGTTGGTGTGGGAGAGGAGAGGTCCTAGGGCAGAATAGAAGAAGTCATGCTCCAAAATGGCCACAAAGCACATGGTGAATGCAGGGTGAGCAGTGCTGAAGAGGCAGGGATTTGATCTGAAAGTTACACCCGAGCTATTTTCTGCTTCATGGAATTCAGGGAGATTTCATGGATCTCGGGCAAAAAGCAAGGAATACCACATGGCACACTGGAGGCTTCCTCATTTGAAGATCCTAAAGTGCTTTTAATAACTCAGCTACCTGGCTGCTATTTCAAAGGAGGCCATTTGGTTGATGTTTCAAGCACATGAAGAAGGGCACAGGTTTTTGCAAGGTTAATTGCTTTTGTGGAACACAGATGAAGTGAGACTTGATTCTTGCTCTACTAGGTATTTTGAAAATAAGTGACTAAGTTAAAGCCAAGACTTTCATTGGCAGTGAGAAGGTTTCCTGTTTACACTCCTTGTAAGCAAACAGAAACATTGATTTCATTTTATGATACTGCAGAGAACTACTTCAAAAAAAAATCTGTTGTTACAACTGAACTAATGGCAATTTTATGATTTTTGTTATATTAGCAGCTGAAAGGAACTAGCGTACAGAAATTTTAGTTTATTCTGATTTGCCAGATTTAAAGATTCTGGTATTAAATGGCAGCAATGTGTTTGTGTTTACTGCATGCAATTACAGTCATAGAAAGTAAAGGGTAATGATAATTCTTGAAGCCATGCACCAAAACTCTTGGAGGGGGATGCACTCAGGGCCCTGACGTCGATTTAAACAACAGATGAAGCATTAAGCCTTTTGAAATATACATAAAAGGGAACAAAAGTGTTTAAGACAAACTCAATGAGATTTGCTAATGCTGAGCATCTCCTTTCACAGTGGGTCCAATAGCGACAGTCTTAACTACTGGACAATCTTTGAACAGGTAGTGGAAAATTTGACTTTCCTGTGGGCAGGATTTCAGGAAGTGTTTAAAAAAAGGATGATAGAATGAGCTAATCTGCAAACATTCTTCATCTGTGTATTTCTTAAAGACATTTCACAAAGCATACAAGAGAAGAAGCAGGAAGAGTAAAATAAAACGGTATCTGAATCATTCCTCTGGATAAACTTGAGAATTTTGTCTTCTATGGTCTGTGACTTGTTAGTACATTATAATTTTTCCAACCACTTCAGAGGTTATTGGGGAATTTTGCCTGTGAATAATTCTTGGTCCCTTTATTGTTTGTAAGCAGCTGATGAGAAGTATTCATTACTGAAAGTGAATTTTAGTTGAGATTGAGCCTATAAGTAGACATCTGCTCTTGTCAGGATCAGCATCATTCTTCAAAGTAATTTCCTTCAGCAAATAGTGATATTAAAACTTTTAAGTTGAACATTCAATAGCCACAAAAAAAACTTTCAGTAAATCAACAGCCTGAAAGGAAATACAGATTTGCTTCAGTGTTTATTTGGATAATCAGACAAATATTGTATGTATTAAGAAGCTGTGTTTTGTTATAGTGGTGAAAGCAGTTGTCTACATCAATATTGAAATTACAGCTCTTAACTGTGAAAGGATGGTGAAGTCAGATTATTTCTGCTTATGCAGTAATTTCTTACAGGAAATATTTTCCATCAGTTTCATGGATAAGGTCATTGATATTCAAGCCATACCTGATGGGCATAAAAAAATCCCTATTATCAAGACAATGGTATACGAAACAACTTGAACACACCTTTGTAGCTGTTACAGAGAATAACAGAAATAATTACTTCATGAATAAATAATGTCTGATACAAAATATCTAAAAAATAGAAAATAATTTGATTTGCATGCATGCTTGTTGAGAAGTTACTTCCTGTACAACATAGAAGATAAACTTCTGAAAGATTCATTTGAGAGAAAAATTATTCCTTTGCTGTATTTTCAGATTTGATTTAATATTTTCACAGATGTGAAGAAAAAATATTTTTTTTTGTGACAGACTGTGTTTTGGAAACAGCACACTGAATCACTGAATGCATGGAATAATTAAAAATAGAACTATAGAAATTAATCTTCTCTACTGCTACCATTTTAATTGCAAAAAATGAACTATTGATCTGTTCTATGATGCCTTACAGGTAAAAAAGTAATAATAAAGCATTTATATATTCTATCAGTCAGGTTCAAGACACATTCTCAGGCAAATGACATCAATGTCTGATCAACAGGCATTTCATTGTTGTGGTTTGCCTGGCCAACGAATCACAGAATCATAGAATCACGGAATCATTTAGGTTGGAAAAGATCTTTAAGATCACCAAGTCCAACCATTAACCTATCGTTGCCAAGTCCACCACTAAACCATGTCCCTAAGCACCACATCTACTCATCTTTTAAACACCTCCAGGGATGGGGACTCAACCACTTCCTTGGGAAACCTGTTCCAGTGCCTGACTACCCTTTCAGTGAAGAAATTTTTCCTAATATCCAACCTAAACCTCCCCTGGCACAACTTGAGGCCATTTCCTCTTGTCCTATCACTTGTAACTTGGGAGAAGAGACCAACACCCACCTCACTGCAACCTCCTTCCAGGTAGTTGTGGAGAGCGATAAAGTCTCCCCTCAGCCTCCTCTTCTCCAAAATAAACAAGAGCTCCTCAGCTGCTCCTCATAAGACTTATTCTCTAGACCCTTCACCAGCTTTGTTGCCCTTCTTTGGACACGCTCCAGCACCTCGATGTCCTTCTTGTAGTGAGGGGCCCAAAACTGAACACAGTACTCGAAGTGCAGCCTCACCAGTGCCGAGTACAAGGGGACGATCCCTTCCCTGGTCCTGCTGGCCACGCTATTTCTGATGCAAGCCAGGATGCTATTGGCCTTCTTGGCCACCTGAGCATATTGCTGGCTCATATTCAGCCAATCAATTAGCTTGATATTAAAATAAAACCTGTCTAACTAGGAAAACAATATGCAGACCTTGAGCAGCCTAAGGATCAGTTTTAAGAAACATAGAAATCAAATTATAGCATTAGTTTTCTTTGTCTTACTTTAGAATTCATTCACTATGCATCTGAATATGCATTGATAATTTCTGGATGTCAGTTTTACAATTAGTACAATTTTTTTTTGGTTCTTTTGATGCGCTGAAATGTGGATTTTAATTAGCTTTTTTTTTTTTTTTTTTTTTTGGCATCAGGAACCTGCAGTACTCAGAGCATGATCAAACTGAAACTTATTTCCACTATACCAAGGCACTGATTTTTGAGAGATTTTGTCTGTATCTATATGTATCTGCTTTTATACCTTTAAACACATGCTGAAAACCAGTAATTTTTGCTGGAGCCATATATACTGGGACAGATGCAAACGCTATCTTCTCTTCATGCCTTGTTAAATGGCTGTAGCCATGGTGGACATCCCTCAGTTTCTCGCAACTTCAGGAATCCTGAGAAACACTCAGGGAACTAAAAGATTGTGCTCTAAATGTAGACGTAGGCAACTCCTCTCAAAGAGGAATGAGCCATCACATCACTTTTTCTTCAGGTGTCTACATGTAAGTTCAGTGCAACTTGTTACTTTGCTAAGTTTCTTCCTGCCTAGTCAAGCTAAAGTTATTTCTGAAAGAAAAAAAGGTGTGTGTGTTACAGTTAACATCATTACTAAAAATAAAGCAATTATTTCATGTAATCTTGCAGAAGGATAGTGTTCAGGAGCACGATATGAAAGCTCCCAAGTGACAATTTCTTAATCACATTTTTATGCCATAGTTAGGAAATGAATATATCAAATAGATAGAGATAACTCAATATATTAACCAGCGTAAGAAGAAGTTTATTAGCTCCATAACTCACTTTAGTCAAACAATCTATTAATCCTTTTGATAGGATTATATAGCATAAAATGTGTAATACAGAGCATTTTGTTAGGATATTGTAACTTAACCTTTCATTGACTAGCAAGCATCCCAGACATGACAATGTAACAACATAGCAGCAAAATAATGTTTTTGCTTTCCTTATTAACTAACAGAAAGGTCACCTTAATCTTTCTGGGTAATAGGATAACTTTGATAGATCACAGTACAACTCACTTGCCCTAACCCAGCAAAAAGCAGGTATGAAAATGCATGAGCACAGCTGGTGGGCGTGAATGAGAATTTTTGGGGATCAGAATAGATGAGCAGGATTTTTAGGCCATGAGGAAACAAATGTACTTCTGATAATCAGCTTGTATGTGTGTGTGGGGGGGAACCCCTGTCTGATTTGTTACTCTGAGGTAATGCTAGGAGCAGGACTGGGGAGACACTCAAGAATGGTGAGAGGAGAAGAGACACCATTCTGTTTTGCCATTATTGTATACTCACATTCATGTTCGAAGCAAGGCCCTGCAATATTCAAAGGTGGAAGGAAAAAAGGTCCATGAAGAAAATGATGAGAAAGTAATCATATTAAAATACTGGCTTAAAATTCTTTCCATAAATATTATCAGAATGTTGGTATCTGTAAAGTGCTGACACCATTTTCTTTTAATGCTTTCAATGAAAAATAAAGCAAGCATTACTTGTACCCTAATTTCCAGAAGATCTAAATTTCAAACATTTAAAAAAAAGATGGAATTTTACAGTTCTGTGATCAAAAAAAGTTTGTATAGAACACATATGATTTCCCAAGAGTTTGTCCATTATATTTAGAGACAAAATGCAGTCATTTAAATCTTAATCCAATATCTAGTTTTGGTTGAGCATGAATCTCAGTACTGTCCAGAAGAAAAATTGTGGCAATTGTAAAACATTAACAATTGAAATTAACATTGACCTCAATGCCCTTCTTTCTTTTTCCCATTTTCCCCTTTTCTACAAATATCAGAAGTACTTAAAATTTTTTGATTTGGTGAACATTTTCATTCAAAAACTTAAAATGCTGAACTGTGTTAGTTGTAATAAGACCATGACAGTTTTGTGTGCTCTCAGGCAAGAGCTTTTAAAGTAAAGCCAACAAAGTATTGCAGTGTCAAAATTATTTTGGATGCAGAGTGATGAACATTTTAGGACTGGGAGATCTTCACATTTGAACTTCAAGACAAGAAACTTTGAACTAATGAAGAGCAAAAGGAGACTTAATTAAAGAAAATTCTTTATTTAACCCTCAGTAAGTAATAATAGTGTAATTGTTCACAACATAATTCTTTGCTAAATTATTTTTATCTTCCATGCTGATATCTTTGCGATCTGCAGAAACAAAACTAAAGCAACTAGGAAACTGTTGATTGACTAGAATCACTCTGGATTTTATTCTGTAAGGGGGCTTTATACCTTCAGGGAAAAAGAGGATGCTTAGTGCTGTCATAATTATTTCTTTTTCATGCTGTCAACAGAACCAACAGAACCCACAAAACCTGGGAGAGTGAAGGGGAAGGCTGTAAGGAAAACAGTGCAGAAGTTATTGAATCAATACTATATTCTGCAGTATTATATTATGTGTGCACATTTCTGGAATACGTAGTAATTTCCTCAACAGGAAAAGAGGTTGTTGAAATAACAACATGAACAGTCACTGCAGGGAAACCACAGCCTCTGATCTTGTTTCTTTTTGCTTTATTTTTCTACTTTGTTATTGCAATTTTTCTTTTCACGGACTTACCAGTAATTAGACCTACTCTTGTTGCTCTCCTAACGTCTACCAAATCTAACCAACCCACAGTTCTGCCTTCTGAAAATTGATTCTGCTTTTTGATATCTTTTGGGTGTGGAGTTGGACACAGTTTCTGCGACTCAGTCCCCACCACCAGTATGCAAAAATTTATTGAGTCATGAGAATGACTTTGCTAAAGTTTGTCTCACCCAATTTCCTTTTGCTTTGGTGAGGAAGGGAGTCAGCAAGAGAGAGGAGGAGGGAAAGAGAGGAAAGGGGGAGTCAAGGTGACTGAGAATAACAAACACCTTAAAGAAGAAAGAAGAAAAACTTATTACAGCAAATAAGTACCTTTCCTTGCCAACTTTACTCTGTTCCTTACTTTTTTTTGTCTCTTCTGTTATTTTTCCAAGTATTAAAGGATCCTTTCCTGTCTTTCCACTTCCCACTCTAGGAGCACAGTTCCCACACATTCTGCATGGGAACCCCTATTGGTCTTCACTCTTCTCTTCCCCGGTAGGCCCAGCATGGACCTGGATGATACCAATAAGAAACGTTTCAAACATTTCCATGCAGTGACTGATGACCATTCAAAGACAATGCTAGAAAAAGTTACTTGTAGTTTCTCTGGTTAAAGAACAGAGCTGGAATGCAGGAAAGGGAGGCCTAAATGCTGTCATGGTCTGGCAGAGTTTGGGCACAGCATCCCATGATAGCTGCTGTGCCTAGAAGAGCCACCCAAATCTAATGGAAAAGTCAGTACAACTTTGTATTCAGATGGTTATATAAAACATGAAATACTTCGTCCATTCTGTCTCAATCACCCAGAGATTTTTTTTCTCTTTCTTTTTATTCTTGCCACTTCACATTTCTAGGTGCTACAAATATAATACTCACATTGATCCACACATTTGGCACTGTCAAAAATATTGCAAAATGGTTTCTGTTTAACTGTGACAATTACCTACTATGTATGTATTATGAATGCTTTGCCTTCTGACATAAAATCATTGACAGAAGTAGTCTGAAAACCCAAATACCTACTGAATTTTCAGCTGGAAACAAGATACCTTGAAAGGCCGTTACTCTTTTCTTTTCCCTGTTTTTCTCTTAAAAGAGGGAAGTGTTTTGTACAGTGTGGAAGAGCAAGGTGACAGCCAGTGCTTGAAAATGTACTGTATCAGTCTCACTAAGTTGCTTTAGCTTAGTCCATAATGAATCGCACTGGTTACAGCAGAATCCCATAAACAGCCATGGAAGAATCAAACACTTTAAAGTGATATGATTGTGTATGGGTCTCCAGAACACAAATATTAGCTAGTCTGTTCTGAGGCAGAGCCCAAGTAAAAGGGACAGAAGAGAGTCATTGTATTTAGTAGAGAAGAGAGAGCGAGACCTGGGAGAACTTTTGTTTACCCAATCCGGGGAGCGGCTATCTAATTTTCAAATCAATATTCTAGCTTACTTTATCCTTGGACAACATTTAAGTGCTTGATTGTTTGTTTATGTTGTATTGGAGCTGTGTTTGGATTACTGACAGTGAGATGGCTAAAAACTGGAGGCCCTTAGAGAGGGAATACTAGTGAATGGAGGTACTTAGGGAGGGTGGCAGATAAGGTGCCACGCACAAGTGCTTTTTGGTTACATGCCATAGAACAGCTTCCTTTTTTTAACCAGTATCTAAAAAACAATGTATCAAGAGAAAATTTCCTTTTCATAACACTTTTCTAAATCAGAACAGTTGTCAGATGTCCTCTCAGTCTCCTTTTTTGTGGCCTTGAAAACTCCTCATGTTTCCAATTTTCTCATGTCTTCTAATTTTCTCATGTCTTACTGCCTTCCCATGGATTGTCTCAGATTTTTCTGCCTCTTTGTTCACTGGAAAGCAAACGCAGTGTCCCATGCTTCAGCAGAGACAAGCTGAATGGAACTATTCAGCTTCCCGCTTTTTGTCAGACAAGGAATTTTTTTTTATGAATTCAAGGCTAGTCTTTTTTGTGGCAGCACCACATTGTTGACTCATATTCAAGGATTTAGGTCCACTGCAATGCTGCTTTCTACCCAAGTTTTAATTTAGTATCCGTGCATTTGATTTTCCATACAACGGGTAGCACTTTATGCTTGTTTATATCAAAAGTAATTTTGTGGATCAAAGTTCATTTAATTTATCATATCTTATTCAGATTCTGTTCTCCAGAAAATTAATAGTTCCTCCCAGCTTTGTTTCTTCATTTCCTTTATTCCATCCATCCAAGCTGTTGATGAAAATATTGAACAGAAACAGACCCCAGGCTGACCTTTGCAAAATTCCCCTTTAAGTATCTTGACAGCTTGACAGAAAGCCATTGGTGCCTTGGATTCCCTCCAGTTTTTTAGCCAGTTCGCTATTACTCATTTGACAATGTGCTGTAATCTACAGATGATGGGTTTAATAACTAATTCCTAAAAGAACGCCCTGACTTCTGCTTCCATGTTTGTAATAATGAGGCCCAGAAGTGTGCCAACAGTGCCATTCTCCTTCACTAGTGGTAATGAAATTTTCTTGTTAATTCATTTTAAACTACCTTCTCTAGCTTGACATTCTAAATTATCAGTTCCAGATTTGCTGCAGTCAGTTCTTGTCTTGAACTGCCTTTTGATCCAGCAGCTCAATTGAACAGCTCTTAAAAGCACACAAATAACTATACATGCATTTTCTTCTGCCACAGGGAGGCTGTGCTTGCTGTTCATGACAGTATTTAAAAAAGGAAGTTTTATGTAATGCATCCTATATATATAACATAGTAATTATATATTTCTAAAAGTTTGTGCTGAAGAAAAGCTGAAAAACAAAGGGATTAGACAAAGATTTTGGAGTAGGAATCAGAAAAGCTCCTGAGGCCACAATGTCAAACCCACTGCTTCATGCTGTGGTGCTCTCTTCATTCAAAAGGAAAACAATATTTCAGGCTCATGCAGTACTCAACTTCTGGCCTTATCTGTATCATCTAGTGTTCTAGATGCATTCGTGAGCAAAAATGTTTTTGCCATGGTGAAGCTGCTGCTACGATTAATAGTTTATAAATATGAATGTGTTGCTTATAGTAACTGTAGCGCACACATAATTCAAACTCTTCTAGCATGTCTTACCTCAGACAATATAACAGTAAGATAGAGCCAGTCTCTCAGCAGGTATGCTGTACACTGATCACCAAAATTTGTTTTACCCAACTACAAGGACTTAGAACACAAACTGCTGGGAGGCAGAAGTTATGGTAAGTTTCACAATGAGCTCCACATACTAGGCATGGGGAAGCCTGCCTGTAGTTTGCCTTTACTTGTGAATAAATTAATGATAAGATACCGTTCAATCTAATATTTAATTTTACCTTCTTGAGGACTGCTTAGGTGGCCTTTGCATTCTTCCATCTTCCCTCAGGCAAATCTTAGCAAAGTTTAGCAAGCTGTGTGTGCATCTGCTTCTGGCAGGATCAATGCCACAGATTTATGTGACAAGCTGATGCAAAATGGGTAAGGGCCTGACACACATGTCCACATGTAACAAATCCACTGACAAAACTTTTTTTTTTTTTTTGATGATGTTTCACCTCTGTCATCCCACGTCATTGTACTGTTATCATCAGTTGTCAGTGTTATTATGGTCAGTGGAGACAAATACGCTGTCTACTTTGATACTCCACGTAAACAAAAGGGCAATTTCTGTGGAAATGCGGAATCCTGGCTGCATTTTTTTTTCCAAAAGGACTTGTTAGATGAAGACAGAATATATGTTGTCATCACAAAATCTGTGCATTAAAACATGGTACATGACCAACAAAGGTACATGACAAAAAGATACATTAAACTCACCATGACATATGTATAGGCTAAAGTCTGCAAAGTTGCTTGAGTTTGGGGATGCAAACATGAGAACCATTTGAAACTTTAAAATGAATGAGTTTTTTGGATGTAAATTCTAATATTTATACACATAAAGGCTTATCCTTCACCAAAATAGAAGTAGAGACCTACAAAACCAGGAATATTTGAAGGCTTTTGTACATGAACAAGTTGAACTTTGGTAGGGCCGCTGATAAAACATTATATAAAATCTACTTCTTATTCTAACTAGCTTGCATTATCTCTAGTGTTTCTAGTCATGCTTACAGCACCTAAAAGAAATGCTTGTCTGCCAACAGCAAACTTGGTAAAAGCATCGTATTAACCTCTCTAGTAGTTAGAGGTACTGCACTGTGTCAAGGTACTGTAGCCAATAACATCGTAATAATAAATGTCTTCCCAAAGTCAGTGATTGAAAACTCCTATTTACATTTTTTTTTAATCAAACATCAGTTTCCTACTGTTTTATAGCCTAGTTACTGAGGAATGTCTGCCGGCAGCTTAACCTACAGGCAAATTACAGTGCTAACAAGTCCGGTAATAACTTTGGGATTCTGAAAATGATCTTCTCTTTCCTACCTAAAATCATCAGAACTTACAGGTACCTTGGCAGATGATTTCTCATTAAATAGGTGGTGTTACTTCCTTCTCCAAGAAACAGGCAGTCTTGGAATTTTTTTCTGTGAATTTTTGGTCACCTTATGTTTAAAACTTGAAATTGTTTCATCTCAGCATCCAGCAATTTATTTTTAGATGCAAACCTGTTACTTTCTTTCCTTTCAATTAAACTATTCACTATATAATTTTTCTTCTATAATTGCAGAAGACAGAAGTAATTTGAAAGGGATTGTCTAAAAAACCATATTACTATGTATAAAATTGAAGAATTGGTTCTTTTCTATTTGGATTTGGGTAATTAAACAGACTTTAAAAAATGAAATATTTCTTTTCAGTGTGTTTACAACTTGAAATGCACAGTTACTCAGTATCATTCAAGAATAAATTATTATAACTGTATTTTTTAATTCCAATTCTAAGAGTGAGCAAAATAAGTCACAAGGTTTCTTTTCAGTAAATCTAGATGAGACTTCTCTTTACTTAATGTCCTTTGTCATCAACAGAAAAAGTAAAATGCACAACAAAAATTACTTTGAATTTGAAAGACAATGGACTACATCATCAATTCAAATTATGCTGGCTTTCCTTTCAGCAGTGAAATGTAGGTAACTCCAAAGGGTTTAATTCCATATATGTTTAATAACAATGATTTACAAGAATATTTTTTAACATACAGCAGCACTGTTTTTGGGCACATTTTGACTGAGGAACCACCAGCTCTCAGAGTAGCAATGGGCTCCTTGCTGTAGAATCATCAAAATTTAGTCTTTATGAATATTGAAATAGCTATTAAGCACTCTTCAAGAGGTAAGAAATGCAAAGTGAGAATATATTTGAGCGTGAATTCCCATACTATGAATTTCAGCACTAAATACTAATATTTGAGCATGAATCCCAATATTAGAATCAGAGAATGCTTTGGGATGGAAGGGACCTTTAAAGGTCATCTAGTCCAAACCCCCTGCAATGAGCAGGGACATCTTCAACTAGATCAGGTTGCTCAGAGCCTCCTCCAACCTGACCTTGAACGCTTCCAGGGATGGGGCATCTACCACCTCTCCAAGCAACCTGTTCCAGTGTTTCACCACCCTCATCGTGAAAAATTTTTTCCTTGTGTTCAGTCTAAATCTACCCTCCTTTAGTTTAAAACCATTACCCCTTGTCCTGTCGCAGCAGACCCTGCTAAAAAGACTGTCCCCATCTTTCTTGTAGGCCCCCTTTAAGTACTGAAAGGCTGCAATAAGGTCTCCCCACAGCCTTCTCTTCTCCAGGCTGAACAACCTCAGCTTTTTCAGCCTTTCCTCACAGCAGAGGTGTTCCATCTCTCTGGTCATTTTTTTTGTGGCCCTCCACTGGTCTCACTCCAACAGGTCCGTGTCCTTCCTGTACTGAGGACCCCAGAGCTGGACACAGTGCTCCAGGTGGGGTCTCACCAGAGCAGAGTAGAGGGGCAGAATCACCTCCCTTGCCCTGCTGGCCATGCTTCTTTTGATGCAGCCCAGGATATGGTTGGCTTTCTGGGCTACGAGTGCATACTGCTGACTCATGTCCAGCTTTTCATCTATCAGTACCCCCAAGCCCTTCTCCTCAGGGCTGCTCTCAATCCCTTCATCCCCCAGCCTGTATTGATCCCAGGAGTTGCCCTGACCCAAGTGCAGGACCTTGCACTTGGCCT
This sequence comes from Theristicus caerulescens, assembly GCA_020745775.1. Classification (NCBI taxonomy): domain Eukaryota; kingdom Metazoa; phylum Chordata; class Aves; order Pelecaniformes; family Threskiornithidae; genus Theristicus; species Theristicus caerulescens. Next base: position 36,045,125 of record CM036563.1, on the reverse strand, counting down.
TGTTGAACCTCATGAAGTTCACATGGGCCCACTTCTTGAGCTTGTCCAGGTCCCTCTGAATGGCATCCCATCCCTCAGGCCTGTCAACCGCACCACTCAGCTTAGTGTCATCTGCAAACTTGCTGAGGGTGCACTTGATCCCGCTGTCTATGTCATTGATGAAGATAGACATAGACAGCGGGATCAAGATATTGTTTAGATTATGAAACTGGGATCTGAGGAGACTACTGTGATTTTTAAAATTTTACTTGCAGATTTGATGCAATCCATAAGTAAATCAATGTGTTGTTTGGGGCTTTTTTTTGCAATTTAAGTCTAGGCAATAGTGTATTATAGCTAGATACCATATGACAAGTTGATTATAGGCACATATTACAGAAAGTTAGATTATACTACCCTGGATGTAGAAAATCTGGAAAATGGGTTTGAAGTATTCACATTAAATTAGTGAAGTTATAGACAGTACCTGCAATCTACATGTCTGAGTGGCTGTGCTTTGGCTTAATACAAACCACACCCTGCAAGAAGGATTATTGCAGCCTATGTCTCTTGTGGCATCCTATGTACCTTTATATTTAGGAGCTGATCCTGTGATTTTACATTCCTCTCTCAAAAAAAAAAAAAAAAAAAAGTTGTGGAACTAAAACTTTCAAGGAAATGTTCTATTCAGTAGTTGAAGCCCTAAATTTAGTAACTTACTTGTGACCAGCTGAGGCGGTAAGGTGAGAAAAGATCTATGCAGCCTTTGTATCTCCTAAGAGAATAATTTTTTCTTGGCCTCTAGGATAAACACTGCTCCTGTAATAATGCTACAGGCATGGAGGCTGCAGAAACCACAGACAACAAGAATCACAGAGCATCCTGGCAGCTGCTGCATTACTTGAGAGGAGAGTACAGAGCCAACAAATCCCCTCTCCCTCTGGCTAGATGGGTGGCAAGACATAGAGAGCCCGCACAACGCTCAGGACTTCCGCTGTGTCCTCTCAGTTCCCTCTCACAGTCCCTCTGCCAGCTCCTTTTCAAATCTCATCAGATCAAGGTTCCTCACACTGAGGCAGGTGGCAAGTATTTTAGTCTTAAAAATAGTGACAGCAGATGAAATTAGCCATCTGCATTCTGTAGGACTAGTACACTGGAGGCCCAGAACAGGAGAAAACAGGTGGCTCAGAAAAATCTATAAGGAAAAATAAAAGATGAAAGAACTATAATAGGAGGATAAATGAAGAAACAGTGTCAACTAGATGTTGAGATACTAGATTTCAGTAACGGAGATGGAGTCGAGGAATGGTATGATAAAATGGATAAACAAGAAAAGGATGCATTAGAACCGAATGATATCCTCCATGAATAGTGAATAAGAAGGGTAAGGCAAACAAAGTAGCATTAGAAAACCATATTTGAGCAAACAAGTTCATTAATCACATGCTTTTGAAACAAGCTTCTTGCTTTCTTTATATTTTAATTAAAGGAAAACTATTATAGAATAAAGTTAAGACACTTGGTTTTAGAAGTATGGGAACAGTGTTTGGTAATGGCTGGAGGCAGATTTCCATCCCGTGACAATTTGTGAGATATCATTTTTCCTCTTCTTACATGATGGTAAAGAGTTAACATCTGAAAAAGTGTGTGCAACATGGAAAATTGTCCTCCTTCCTTCTATTGGAAACAGTCAATAACATCTAAAAATTTGTCAAAAAAAATTTAAAAATTTCAGAATGAAAGAAATAGTTATTTGTTTCTACAAAAGTGAAGAACCATTTCAGTTGTTACTGGAGGAAGTTATGGGAAGTTATTATTTCTTATAGTAATATAAATAGAAAAAATATGGAATGCATATGTTAAAATATCTTGGTATGGTACCAATTATAGCAGACATAAAAGGTTGAAATCAGGCATACATAAATTCTAAATGAAAATATGAAAGAATATAAGCATTGAGAGTACTGTACACCAATAGCAGTGATCAAGATCCTGAACTTAAATAAACAAAGAGGAATAGAGTATGCATCAGTGTTCAGAACGTATGAAGTACAGCAAAAAGTGTTGCAGTTTTAACCCTGGCAACAGCTAATATTGCAACTACAGGAAAAAGTGATAAAAGTACAGAAACTGATACAGCAGAGAGAGACTAAACATGAAGCACACTAAAGGCACAGTGGTCATTCTGAGTGTTAGAAGTGGTCTTTAAGGCATATCAGGAAGGGCTATTACAAATAGAAGGTAACTATTTTTTAAGCTAGATCTTTGTCAATGCAGGTTTTAATTTATTTAAGTGTATGAACTGAAATGACTATGCAATATGTAAGTGGAGAAGTAAATGTTTAGCTGAGTCCGAATATCTTTTCATGTTGCTATCCTATGCAGCTGGCAGTCTAAGCCTAATCCTAGATAATATGCCAAGAATTGTACAATAAATAAGAAGGAGAGTGTCAAAGTTCAGAATTTGATTAACTTTCCTGTGCTTAATCATGCAGATAGTGTGAATATGAGCCGACTTGGAGAGAACAGTAAAAACGGACACTTTGTGAGGAAGGTGGCATAAGACAGAAGAAATACAGCTTTGGATGCAATCATCACAGAAACTTGAGGCAAGTCCAGTAGTTTTGCTTGAGACAGTAAGTCAAAAATACTTGAAGTTGGTATAGTTATAAATTACACCTTTCAGTTACCAGATTGCAGTCAGCATTACACTAGGGTTCACCTGCACATGGATGTCGCTAACTTCCCTAGCTACACTGCCCTGGAAACTCAACCCACAGGAACCACTAAAGGAGAGCGTTGAGTCTTCACAGACTGGGACCTGACCACATCCCCTTGCTTTTCAACATACTCTATCCCTGCACAAGCTTCCTTGTGAAAGTAAAGTTAAAACTATCTGCATTATCACCTCCTCTTCCCTTAGACATTCTGTCATCAGGGATCCAGTTCAGGATTTAGGCTGACTGGTAGCTTATAGGTATTGATCTAAGTCATAAAATGTAGTCAGTGTAGCAGACATATATCTCAATTAACCCTGTCTGCATATAGTTCCTATTTAAATAAATTAAAAAGCAGGGTCTTAATATCTTCACCCACAAAGGAGAAATAAAATATGTAATGGAGGCAGATGCAATACTCATGTTAATTTTGTTCCTTTACTCCCCACCTTGCTTTTGTTGAGGACATTTTCCCCAGTTGAAAAATGTGTCCTGGTTTCGGCTGGGATAGAGTTAGTTTTCTTCCTAGTAGCTGGTATAGTGCTGTGTTTTGGATTCAGTATGAAAATAATGTTGATAACACACTGATGTTGTAGTTGTTGCTAAGTAGTGCTTATACTAGACAAGGACTTTTCAGCTTCCCATGCTCTGCCAGGTGCACAAGAAGCTGGGAGGTGGCACAGCCAGGACAGCTGACCCAGACTGGCCAAAGGGCTGTGCCATACCGTATGGCGTCATGCTCAGGTTATAAACTGGGGGCAGTTGGCCAGGGGGGCAGTGATTGCTGCTTGGGGACGGGCTGGGCATCAGTCAGCAGGTGGTGAGCAATTGCATTGTGCATCACTTGTTTTGTATATTCTTTTATCATTATTATTATTATTATTATTAATATCATTATCATTATTATTATTATTAATTTTCTCTTCCTCTGCTGTCCTATTAAACTGTCTTTATCTCAGCCCATGGGTTTTACTTTTTTTTTCTGATTCTTTCCCCCATCCCACTGGGGGGAGGGGAGGGTGAGCGAGCAGTTGTGTGGTGCTTAGTCGCCAACTGGCGTTAAACCACAACACGGGTATACTTGCAAAATTGTTGAGCAAACTTTTAGCTTTGGGAGTCATACAAATCATGTGGTTAAAATGAATGCACAATACTTGTATTTCTAAAAGTTAATACAGTTACCCTTGTGATATGGCTCACAAAGCTATGGTTTTTGACATAACATTTGGGAGATTTTACATTATCTTATAACATCTTACATTGCAAATATCCTCATGTCATGTATAGTATTTAAGGTATCCTTTATGTTAGTAGACTCCAGTACATTTTTCTATGCAATTACAGATCATAAAATGAATGACTTTTTTTTAATAAGCATCTCAGTTTAGTAGTGTTTCCTAGAATAGGAAATAAGGAACTACATTTTACAATGATGTCATTACAAGTGTTAATATTATGGTTTTCATTAGTTGGCAGAACACCTCATATGAAATTTGTTCTGTTACATTAAAATAAACCAAAACTTTTCTTTTAAGCCTATCTAAAGTTACTAGATAGTCTCAGTTCAAGAGTTATGAACTGAGGTCTGGTTATTGTTTATGAAATGTAAGTGTTTTCATGCAGAATTAGTGGAACAAGTGGACTCTGTCTATGGAACAGAAGTTTGAGTTCATTCTTAATCATCTAAGAAAACTAGTCAAATTCACATGATGCAGCCAAAATGCAACGCTTTGTGCAGAAAGAGAAAAAACATCCTACAGACCTAGGAATACCCCAGAGGGAAGAAAAGTTTGTTCATTTCACTGAAGTTTGAGTTAGTCTAAGGGACACATGATTCTTCCAAGATAATATGTGGATACTACTCTTGACTTTCAGTCCATCAGCTGGGTCTTTTTTTATCAATATAATAAAAATAAGATTTCAGCATCATTAGAAATTTACACTTTAGATTTCGTTGTATCAAAGTGCACAGAAATAGTACAATAATCCTGAAAACATAAGTTTGTGTCTGTGTCTGTATATATATAAGCCCAGGAAAATAGCTCCTTATAAAAAACCTTTTTTTTCTGTGGCTCTACTATTATTATGTTTGTGAACATTATTCTGGGTTTGATGTTATTGTCTTTTTTTTGCCTTGTTTAATGCTAGTAAAGAAAAAACCTTGTCTTTCATTTAAAGTATGATTTCCTACTAAGAGGTTTTATGCTGGGAAAAAAAACCCCAAAACAGATCCAGCAACATTAACACATCAATATAAAAGTAAGAAATTAATTATTTTTATTAAAGAATTGCTTTTATTCACATAGCTTACAATGTGGAACAATAGAGTTCATATTCCATGTTTTGTAACAGCTTTTCTTCAAAACTACTTGAGAACTTTCAGGTTTACATAATGAATTTAAGGTATAGTCTATTTTTGATCAAAATTACATTAGAATTGTCATGATAATATACTGAGAATCATCTTGTAAAATTCTTACTGTTATTCTGGTACAACCAGAGGAAAAACTACTCTGCAAAATCAAATCAGAGAGTTTTATTTGGTTAAATGTCAAGAAGGATTGCATTTTTTATTGAATAAACACAATATAGTCAATTCCTGATTTAGTAAAACATTCAGAGGATGCTTAAACTTTAAATAGGTGAGTAATAATGTTTTGAATGAAGAATGATATTAATGTGTGGGTTTTTTCCTGTGCAGAAGATGCAAAAAATAACAGAAATGGAAAAATCAGCAAGTTTTCTGTAGTACAGGGCCTTCTCCAAAACAGAAGTAGGAAATTCTAAAGTTGAATGTTAGCAGTAAGTGATAAACTTAATTTCCAGGGGAAAAGGAAACACTGTTATTTTAAGTCTCTCTGTGCAACAGAGAGAAATTAAGAGGCAGTGGAGGGGAAAAGAAAAGAAGGTAGAGACTATATTGTACCATAAAATCAATCTGGAATAGTAAGGGTTCAGAAAGAGTAATAAGAATAATTTTGGACCAAACTTTTACAACAAATCTAATCTAGTCTATTTGTTTTGTTTTAAAGATGTTCAAAATTAATTTGAACCCTTCTGAGGAAAAATTTATATTTTTCACAATAAAAGAAAACAAAGCAAACTGAAAAGTCTAGTATTGTTCAGTGTTGATACATATTAAACAACTAGTTAGCACCCAGTATATAAATTCAGTACTGTTTCTGAAGTTTGCTGTCTCTATCTGCTTTCATTTTCCTCACTCTGCAACAATCTTTGGCTGTTGGACTATTGCTGCTTCCTTATAGTCTGTTTTTCAGATATAGTGCACTGTAGAAGTAATTGCTGTCCCATATGGAGAACTGGGTCATAATATTTCCAAAAACATTTTGTTGAATAATGTGCTCCACAAAATCTTAAATTTATTTTGAGTCAAAAAAATTCCTGTGTCCTGTGAACACTGAAGAAGGGAAACTAGATATTTCTCCTGAAAAATTAAATACAGATTTTAAAAAAAAAAACCAAACAAACCAACAAAACAAAAATCCTTGGGAAAAAAAAAAAGGAATTCAGTTCTGCATGCATCATGAATATGTACAGGTAAGAAGATCTTTACAGGAAAAAAAAACAGGGCTGAACAACTTCAAAGGAATCATGGGGCTCATCTACATAGAGAAAGCAGACAGAACCCAGGTCTTCTACTTGAGCTTCAACTCAGCTTTCTTGTTGAAAAAAGGTTATAGTAGATGTATTCAGAGGATGTTGAGGCAGAGCTGTTAGTATGTCCCAAATTTCAAATATCCTATTAGTGCAATTTAACCTCAGAATAAGTCTTTAATAAGTATGCATATTTGTTGTTTAACTGAAAGTAGTCCATCCAGTCTTACTTCAAATTCTCTGAATTGGTATTAAAGTTTATTTTGTTGACTGCTAGTAACTTAATTAGTAAAGTAGGACACCACAACTGCTTTTCTTGTTACATTTCTGTAGCTTTTGATATTACTTTGCAAATAGGTTAATGTTTATTGTTTGGAGACAAAATAAAGGAGAACCTTCTAAAATATTTCTGAAATACCTGAATTTTTTTCCTACTGATTTACTGGAGAGTCCATATTTCTTTAAAACAGTCTTATGAGAAATTTTATTTTTTAGATCACAGACTGAGCCATCTATTTTGCATGGGCATGATATTATTTTTTTTTAAGAAATAAATCTTACTTTGAACCTGCAATTCAAGCTTGGGAGAGAAAAATACATTTTTAATATCCTCTCTTTTTCCCTTTTAACTTTATTAAATTAGAGTGCATATGAACCAAAATAGAGGAATTAATCTCAAAAGTTCTGTTTTTATGACATGTCAGAGGTTTGCTCAATACAAATCGCAACACTAACTGGTGTTTTATGTGTTTGTTACTCAATGCACTTCAGATTCATTACTTCATTAGACTGAACAGAAGAGTAAACACCATCCATAGGAAGTATTATGAAAGGAGAAATGAGTTACTATAGATAGAGTTACTCTTAATACCCCTTTAGGCCAATGCTTGAAGCATCCATTCTGAGGTATTCACAGAAGCTGATTTTGGGCACAGCAAGCTGCACTCACCCTGGAGCTAAGGATGAGATCACTTCTGTAATTCATGTGATTCACTACAAGGCTCATTCTTGTTCCACCGGCTAGGGAGAAAACTTGTAGGGCCCATCATTCTGGGATTAAAGTGAGACATTTCTGAATGGTGTACATCAGTGTTCAGGCAAACACTGGAACTCATGGAAAGGAAAAAAATCCTTCCAAAACACCATCCTTCCACACAACATACTTCCCCTCTTCCAAAAAGAAAAGCAACATAGGGCTCGTTTGGATTATAGATTACTTAAAACACCTGAGGGTATAGTCACAAAAAGAATTGCCCATGCCATCTTTTGTATTCTAGCTATTGCTACTAAGTGCAGGCTGGCTGAGCAGCAGAAATCTTAAAATAAACTCAGAATTTTTCTACACATTTTCAGATAAGAGGAGATAAGGAGTCTAGTTTGTGGTCAACTACCAAACTGTTATCTGAATTGGAGGCAAAAGATGGTGAATCATATGAGACTTTATCTTCCGTCTCAAGAGACCAGTTTGTGGTTACATCCTGCTGTATCAAGAACATCCAAAATCTGCTAGAAAACCAATGGCACGTGAGGTAACTATCCAGATCTTTAGTGTCACTGTCATCTCCTTGCAACTCTCTCTCAAGTTGTGAGCAGTTCTCATGCCCTGTTTGAAAGGAGTTGCTCAAGTAAAGGAGAAGTAAACTGCAAAGGAAATGTTCAGGACATTTTTCCTGTTGCCTGTGATGCAATGTCTGAAAATTTACAACTGTGAAAGAAATAATGCAAAGCTTTATTCCTGAGAGCAACCCTAATGTTTTGGCCCAGGGACCAGAAACTCATGTATCACATCTTTTTACAGAGACTACACTGTCAAAGGCAGTATGTCAGAAGACCTTCATGGGGGGGAGAGCACATTTGATGCCAGCCGTTGTTCATTCTTTGGATATTTCTCTTCACTAATTATTCCGCTTTAACAGCTAGTCTTGTGGTTCACATGGCTTTTTCCCTGGCTTCGTCTCACTGAGATCAATGTATACCTTTTCATCAAACATGGCTTAGTGTCTGAAATCTTCTCAAAGACAGCAAGCAGGGGAAGTTATTAAGAACTGAATATTCACCTGCAACAACATTTAAAGATACGTGCTTTTGCCTAGAGCAATCAGATAAATATTGTTCCTGACCATATCTCAGCCACTTAAAATTTTGGTTTATGGTGAAATTTTTGCTGCTTTTGCATTTTGGTCTTCTCTTGCTTCTTTATTTATTTCCTGCTATGTTATTAGGCAGTAAGTATAGTAAGTGATATTTTTCTATTGATGGTTAGTCAGCTTTTTTGTCCCCTGCCGAACAACCCATGTTTCATTCTTGTAATATTAGCTGGAGTAGAGCACATTCTCTGAGAGACTTTCATTTCTACAAAATGACTAAAGACCGTAACCATTTCTACGTAAAAAGTGACTAGTCTTTGAGAGATTTATAAAAAAGAATGCACACAACTCACTGGAGCAATGAAAGAAACTGCACACGTACCTAGCAGATCAATGCCTGCTATCCTGCAATAAATTACTGGGCTACACTATTCCTTACTGGTTTTGTTCTGAAAGTTTGTAAAAGGTCTTACAACAAAGAGACAACACAAGGACTCCCCTCCTGCTCCATATCTTTCTTGTGCCACACACTATTAGCAAGGTCTACACTGGAATAGATGGTATTATCTATGCATTTCACAGTAGACAGAGAAGACAGAAAGAGCACCAATTATTTCCCCAAATGTAAAGGCAAAAAACTGTATTAATGTATACCAAGAAGCATGTTTAACATCCAAAGGACTATAGTAAAAGGTATGCTTTTCCTACAAATGTGGAGTTTTGCCTCCAAGTAAAAATATTGACATTGTTCATAACAGAGTGCATCATTATAAAAATAGTTTTCATCTTTAATTGTAGCTATTATCCATGAGGATGTGAAAATTATTTTGAAATATGCCTGAAAAAGTATTTGCAGCTATTTCCAAACGGCTGATTTGTTCATTATTCAGTAAAATGGGAAGGTTAATCTTTATGCTAAGATGACTATCAATCTTTATATGCATAGAGTTGTAAAAAAAAATATACCAACTCAAGAAAAAACATGAGGTTTATTTTAATATTACCTGAATAACTTAGCAACTCATCAAAAAAAAAAAAATCACAGAGCTCAATGAAAAGTTTAGGCTTTACTACAAACAGAAATGTCATCATCTACTTCTCTCTCTAGAGTAAATTAAAATTTATGCCAAACCAAGAAAACTATCTTCAAAAATAAATTCAAAGAAAGGTCAGCCCAGTAAATAAGAATTCAGTTTAATGACTGCTATAGTTAGAGGAGCATCTGTTCTCCAATAGCGCATATGGTAACATGAATGAGAGAAAATATTTTTGCTTTTGCTTACAGGGTTTTTAGTTACATAGGTACAGTATAGTTAGTCTCTTCTTCCAGTTTAGACCTGTAAAGCATGTTAACTACTTTTCTTTCCAAACTGAAATCTATAATAAGCTATGCTGGGAAATGAAGGTTGTCTTTCTCTGTTTTCCAGGTGAAATAAGTTAGCCACCACTCTCTAGAGGCATTAATACCCACTTTGCAACAGCCACTGTATTACCAGATCATCCAAAAACATCACTTCAGTGTAAGAAGCATCATAATTTAGAGGCAAACTGTTCAGGGTTGGAGCTTTCATGGCCAGATAACATGGTGGACGTTAAAGCTGTGTGTCTATGAAAACTGTTTTCACAAAATGCATATCCACTTAAAAACAGGATGTGATTGCCTCTCATTTACTACATGTGCACATTGCTTGATAAAAAAATGCATCCTGCTTTCCAAATGCTGAGCCATCAAAGGTTGAATCTTGGTGACTCAAATTCAGATCTTTAGCCTTCAATATAATTTGCACAGAAAACACAGGAACAAACACGCAAACAAACTGCCAAGTAGTTTGAAGTCAAACTAAATAAGAATGTAAATAAAACAAAACTGTGAATAAAATAAACTGTAAACAGGCACAATTGGTACATTTCCCCAGATCATGTGGTCATCATGGTCATACACACTGAAGTCATCATACACACTCTCAAGTACCTACATAAGCCTTAAGTATTATGGAATAACAGCCTCTGATTGTTGGGTTATCTGTTCTTCCTTGAGGGCTGTAATTGCCCAGAGGCGAATGGCTGACATTGTGTATTAACCACTGTAATAGGTACAGGAAAGGCTGTTGACACAGAGCACAGCAATTGCCTCTTCTCTTACATGACCTAAATTTCTCCTCTGGAAGTGCCTCAGCAGAACAAGAAAGCAGAGCAGCTCTTTGTCTGTCACCCTATACAATCCTTTCTGACCTGTCTAAATAGACAGAAGTAGGCTGCAAGAAACAAGCTCTTAAGCACTGGCCTAAATAAAGAGATTGTCTGTTTGACTCTTAGATACTGATGTAGGTCTCACGGTTAGAAGTGGAATTAGAAAGACAACACAATACTGATAATGGTCAGTGGTTTGTGTCTAAATTTCCTGTACCAAATTGTTAAAAAATAGATTTGCAGTATCAGGGCTTTCAAAGATATATAAACACTCCCTTTTCTATTTCACTTACATATCTTCAGCACAGAATACATAATGCTGCTGGAAAGTGGCTAATGTTATTGATATTTGCAAATAAATGGGAAAAAAAGTGCCCCAAGTCACACAAGAAGTCTATGGTAAAGCAAGGACTTAAATCATAGTCATATTTTATTTAGTTCTCATTCTAGTCTAAAATACTCTAAGCTGAAAAGTATAGTATATGTAAAGGACATATGTAAAGATCTATTTTCTTCACACTTTTCTGGTGAAAGGTCTCAGTCACAGTAGGTATTTTAGAAATCAAGGACTTTCTGTGAGAAGCAGGCACATCTTTCTTTTCTGTAAAGGAATCTCAGATTTTTCTGTAACTCATTGATGATTTCACAATATCTGTGACTCACAGGGCCTGTTCTAATGGCTATTGCAGTTACTGAGAGTTTCCTAGGAGTATAATGGCTTCAAACTGGTTGAATTAACTAATAAGGAAGATGTTATGTTTGTATTTTAATAAGTTACATTTTCTGTGTTTAAAGTGTTTAAACTAACAGAACTTTCCAAGGTCTTTATGAGCAAAGTTTATCTAGTTGCCTCACATAATCATAGTACCACTGCCACTCCATTTCTATGAAAAAAACCTCATGATATTGTGGTGAGTGTTGGCAGAAGGGTATTTGTGGCTTCGTTACATTTTCTAATTGCTGCTCATTTCACTTCTTTAGAAGCATTAATTAAATGTTTACTGATTCCTCGTGTTTGTACGTATAGTTCTGACATTTTATCTGATTCGAAATTGCAGGGTCACCAGGCTGCCATTTTTCAAGTATATCATATTTGGGCTTTTTCTTATTCAGAATTTTCCTTGAATTTAATAAGCAAAAAAGCTCAGATAAATAGGAAGGAAGATCCTCTGCTTCTTTGTACAGGCATAGAAACTTGGACTTTTGGGACCCTCTAAGAGCTTTAGTGTTTCTTCTCATAAGTCATTTGTATTTGTTCTTTCCCTCCAGTGTACTTCCTCCTCATGGTTTTGACTGATTTTATGAGGTTAATGATTGTAGGAAAAAAAAGTTTCAAAACCAATAAAAAGTGCAACATATGAGCTACAGAACTTTAGGTCTTTGAACAAAGAAATAGTCACACCAAATAAAACTATAATTTTCTACTTGAAGACAATAGTGGAAGGTAGATGAAATAGTCTATGTCCTAGTGCTTTATACTTATGACAGAAATATTAAAGTTCTGAAGCTCGCAGTGTGAATGTCAGTTTATTTTGGTTTTGAAGTATCTTACATTTTCCCTAAATGTTCACTAGTTATGATGTCAATCAAAATATTTTTTTTAAAGAAAGAACAAGTACAGGTTCTCAAGAAGACAGAACACTGGTGCTTACTTGTAAGAACTGATATGTAGCAAACTTATCTTTTAGAACTGCAGCAAAAGCATCTATTAAAGTAGCATTTTTGAACACCTGGAGTATAAAATTTCCCAGCCCTGATCATTCATATACTTTGTTTTTAGAAGGCCATGCACATGGGCAAGTGTTTAAGAGGGCTTAATGTGCACACATTGTTTGCCAATATTTTCTCAGATTTTTATAGGGGTTTGTGGCTTCCCCTCACACCTCCTCAGCTGAGTCAGGATCTTCCTTCTTGAAGCATGTGGGAGTCTAGAAACCAGTAATCTATGCAGAGAAACAACAGTTTAAGGGACTACAGACATCAGTCCTTTGCTGCTTTATTTAACCTATTCATTAGTTGATGTGGATAAGAAATACCCCATATTACTAAATTCTCATCCAAGTACACTGTGTGAACGGAACCTACATCTTCTCAGTCAGTTATTACACCTTCAGAGTACCTTTTGCTCTATATATCTTAGACCATCTTAATCAAAAGCTAAATTATGCATTCCTGTTTATTTACACAGGCAGAAACCTTCAGACATTTTATAACCTCTCATGCATGCAACCTTATCTCAACTATTTTAGATCCCACAGCTCCTAGGGTAAACTTCTACTAGCTCAAGATGCAATTTCTGCTGTGTACTGATGGTACATCTGGCAACTTTTTCTTTCCTTTTATAACTAGCTAGGGAATCAAGCGAGCAAGCTGTTTTATTCATGATTTCATAGTAATGTTTATCTGGTTTTAACAACATCCTAATTTGTAACCTGGTTGCTATTTTTTTCCATATACTCATATTACGTGGCTATTTTCAGATGAAGAGCCAGACAGAGTGCTGCAAATGAAGCTTGATTATTCCCCCTCTTTGCTTTGTGTCTATTGCTTGTACCCAGTAGCAAATTTGAAGAACCAGAAACTCCATCACTTTGGTAAAGTATTTTCATTCTAACATTTGGGAATAAAATATATCAAGGCAGATATATTTAGGAGGAGAAAAACAAGTTGATAGATTTTTTGACAGAGTTGACTGGGAAATGTGATCATTTCTCGATAAGTTTTGGAAGAATTTTTTTTGTGTCTTCAACATGCAAATTTAAATGGAAATAAAACCTTTTTGCTTGCATGAGAAAACTGCACTATGTCACCAATATTTGTCGATTAGATTTTTTTTTGGTCAGTTCTTCTTTCCTTGGAAAAAAAGAAGTTATTTTCAATCACCAGGTGTGTTTTTCATTCCAGTCTGAATTACTTGTTAATTCTATGTCTGTTAAGATATTTTCCTATGAAAACTTGTCATCATCTTATCTATTCTGTTTTCTCAGTTGCTGAGGCAAGTGAAGAACCATACGCAGATCTTGAACAGTGAAAATGATGCTACTAATACTCAGAATGAAACAAGCCAGACATGTAAGTCCCTTGGGAAAGACTCAGAGAGATTTAAGTTGTTTCTCAATTTAGTCATCTACTCAAATCCAGGCTTTCATGAGTGCGTTATTAGCAGTTGTCAAATTAATTTCAACATGTCTAGTGCAGGTATTTCTATTACACAAATTGAAGTTATTGCCTTTCAGAAGTACAATCTGTCTTCCTAGGAGGCTGTTTTCATTATGATTAGCTTTAGGCAGTATTAGAAAAGGTTGCTCATCTTTATGAAATCTCTTTGTGGTAGGTGGATGGCAATAAAGAAAAGTCTGATGCAGGAGTTTCTACAGTAGAACTGAAGAACTCCCAGAGAGCCATTTTTCATGAGTCAGCCTTTTCTGCCTTGTTCCACGTTGGCAATAATCTTTCATCTTTCTTTTCATCCTAAGTCTTCTGCTTTTTCCTAGTCTTACAAAGAAATATTATGTTATATTTGAAATACCATTTTGCTTCCAGGAAACCCTGTATTTAGTCATTCTCAGGAAATGACTTTTTCTTCAGTAATCCCAATACTTTTGCAGCTTTTGAAGAGGGATCACGATGAAACAACACTATATTCCATCTATGGAGAAGGATAAATAGAAATATTTTTAAGGCTTAAATTCATAGCATCTCTTTGAGATATAAAAGAGATACTCCTTTGAATAAATCACAAATTTTTACTTTAGTTGCCATGTGGGAGGTGTTGTTTATTACATATGAACAATTCCATGTTTTTCCCATAATGCAACAGAAACCTACTGGTCTAAAACTGATTTCTAAGATTATTACAAGAGATGAAAATTTCATAGTATAGACTCATCATCATGGAAGTTCTATGTGCCTTTCAAATGTTTTGACAATTATTTGGAATAGTAACATAATTTATCCTTCATTTGAATGGAATTGCTTTGTATTTTTATTAAATATGAGCAACAAAGGAAATCAAATGCCAAAATGAAGGAATCCATCTGGTATTTAGAAAATAAACAATGCTAAACAAAGAAGGACCTCAGAGGACTTGAAATTGGTATATTTTATCATTTGAGCTGCATAGTAGATATTTATCATATATAATTTGATTGACACAGGAATTTAAATCCTTTATTCTGACCATGAAAGCATTAACATTTTTAGTAATGCAATATAATTCACCTATAAGGAAAAATATCATTTAGAAGATATCCTTTTAAATGAAGTTTATTCCCATGTTAATTTCATCTTCTTCATTTAGACAAGATTTAATAAAAATCAGACTTTTCATAGAATAAACCAAAGGGAATTTGCCTGTGTATTATCTAAATCTCTGGCTTGATGCATGTCTGTTTTATTTAAGTTTGACATTACCTAGTCCACAGAAGTCTTATTGGCTTCCAAGGCTGAAATTTCTTAATTTATAGTCTAAGATCCGCTTCATTAGAAAGCTCTTCAGCTTTTCCACTACTGCCAAGCCTAGTCTAGGAATTGAACTGTAATTTCTGGAGAAATAAGCCTTTGAGACTGCTCATAAACTGATACCTAAAACAGGAAAAGCCAGATCTACTGGCAGTTGCCCTAGAAGGCATTTGAAAGGGCTTGAAGTCACTGTATGGAAATGACCTGGCCAAAGGTGACCTAAACTAATGACAGATAAAGAGGTAAAAGATTCATTGCCTCAAAGGCTTGATCTCAAATGATTCATGGAAGAGGACTACCTTGCAAGCAAAGAAATAAACAGGAATAAAGAAAAAAAAAAAACCACCTTTGTCCTTGTTGATTAAAATTAATTAAGACAATTAAACACAAGATAATAGAAGTATGGGCTGTTTAAGTTTTTTTACTTAAGGGCACATTTCTCAGTTACTCACCAGATACAGATTCTGATCCATGTATTGGAAGAGAGCAATTTTGTTGTTTTAATTCTGTTTCTCTCAGTATATCTTCACCTTTGAGGGTATCCTATAACCTATAAACAAAACATGAGGTTTTTTGTGAAAATTATTTCCAAAACACAAGTTTTAGTGCTTAATAAGTTCAGAAAACTAGTATCCATTATAGATTAGATCATTAATTTTTTTTTGAACCTGAGAAAGTTACTTACCTATTTAGACTCTGTATCTTTAACATAAACTTAATAGTTTTAGAAAGATGGATGAAACACTGTAGAGTCTAATATGCTTTTATCACCACAGTTTGGATATCCTTAATGTCTTATGGAAGAAATCTTAGGTGGGCTCTTCCCAAGCAGAAAATCCTTGTCCTTCCGTATAGCCTTTAATCAATGACTCCATGGAAAAGTTGCACTGGGGATTGCCTGTGAACCATTATGTGACTATGCTGGAGAATTATAGCTTTATTTTGTTTATTTTTAGTAGATATATATCTATAAAAATATTTATGTGTATATATGTGCTGTAGCCAAAGTGGGGGCCTGTTGAATCCCAAAAGTAGCTGTACTTTAAGCAAAATAAAATTAATATATGTTTGGATTGAATTTAGACATAAGCACAATAAAATAGAATAACTGATGAGAGCATGAAGCCATTTTGTAACATTGTAATGCCACCAATAGCCTTTTGTAACACAGCTAGTCTTATACTAATAATAGCCAAACTGCAAAGGGGCAGAGACTTGTGGTATAGTTGCCCAAATAGGGTGCAGGAAGACACGTGCTGGTAGTAAAATCTGTAAGAGAACCATGGATGTAGAGCAAGCAGTAAAGATGTCTGTTGAAACCAAAATAATCCTGAAGAGCAGGAAAAAAGGATGTCTGCTGGAACCAGAAAAATCCTACAGAATAAGTGAAACAAGGGTCAGGATTAGTCCTGGTGCAGAAAATAAGCTGTAAAGAGCAGGTAAGATCACTCTCTTTTCTTTTTGGGAGGGGGGAAAATGGTACAGTGTGATGAAAGAAGGAATACAGAGATGAAAGAAGACAGACCACTAGCATTCCTGTTTCCCTCATGACATCTCTCTTGTGAAGGACTACCTTGACCTCACAGACTAAAACCCATGCAGGACTGTAGCCATCAGTGCTAGCTGTATGGCACCAGCTCTGCGGAACTAACTAACTAATAGCTAGCTCAGGACATAAATGTTAAGTACTAATTGTTTTGTGTATGTGCAGATAATGACTGAAAGTGATTAAGAACTGAGCACTTGGAAATGTGTTTTGTTAATGAATATCAAATCCAGTCGAGATGTTTTGAAGTTTGAAACTGGTCTGATTTATCAGTCTTTCAAACACACTCTCAGCACAGCAATCTCTAATTGCATAACTGATCTATAGATCTACAAATATTTGTTTGCAGTGGTATATATATATTCAACAGATGGATATACAGATGTAAAGAACAGCTTGGCTTGCCAAGTCCACTGTCAGGGCACAGCAAGGATGGCTTCTTCTTGGGGAACGGGTAGCCATGGGCAGCAGAAGGACCTCACTAGCCATGGTCCGTCCCACCTCATCCCCTACAAACCACAAGCTGCCACACCATTTGCTAAGATTATTTAATGAAAAATAGACAGTAATATGATAGAGGAAATGACACTGAAAAAAAAAGATATGGGACAGGAAGTCAGGGAGTGGGGACAGGGACATATTTGATGTTTAAGGCCCCTTTTGTGTCAGGGAATGTGCATGACTGAATGTCCAGATCATGTCAGATACGAACTGTGCTACAAAGGAATGGAAAAAATAAGTGAAATAGTCCCTCTGTGGCTGACCTGGGGAAAAGACATTTTTTCATGACTTCAAACCTGGTAGGAGGCTTATTCAGTGTGTGTAAACACTTGAACGGATCTAGTGTTTCAAAGCTCTACACTTGTACTAAGATGCTTGATTTTGAGAACAGGAATTCAGAATGTATTCAACTTTTTTTTGCTTAAGGGTTTCAGAAAGCAGTAAAAGTTACTATGGTGATTGATGGTATGAGAGAGTGAACAACCAGTCTTTATAAGCTTACAGTAGCCCAGATGCAGATGTGACCTTGGATATTAGCATATGTTTAAAGAAAATAGAGTTTTTGTTAAGGCACTGGAATTATTCCTGTACTTTATGAAATTTTTGAGAGTTCTCATTAAATTCTCAGTTTCTATGATCTCTCATTTATGAATTTCTGATTCTGTTGCAAATATAATTTAGTTTATAAGGCAATGGTTTGCTTAATCAAAATAAAATGAAAATGACATTTTTTGAAAACCATGTTCTGCAAAACTTTTTAATAATATCTGTATATGATAAAATGTATATCGTAGGAGATTTCTTGCTTTGATCAAAAGCAATAATTTAAACTAGTTCCCTCTATCTATATAAAGCTAAAGCCAATAAATGTCCTACATTATCAATATAAGTAAAATAAACAAAGTCCACAACTATAAATTAATCCCTCAAGCTATATAAAACCCCATGATTTTGACTCAGATAATTTTGAAAGGTAGGGTGGTTGGTTTTGTGTGGGTTTTTTGTGATTTATTTGGGTTTGGACATAAGAATCAGCATTGCCCAAACATTGTAAGTGCTCAATGAAAGTTTTTTTTTTTTTACTTTATGAATGTTATTGCTAACACAGATTGGTTTAAAAGCTTTTCAAAGTCCTTGCTTTGGGGCTGCCTTTCCAGGAGAAAGCTTACTGAATCTTACGAACAGTTAGTGAATGTAGCATTTTATTGTAGCCCTCAGCAAATCCAAAATTTTCAAAAAATTCTCTGAAAAATTTTTCATTAGCTGATTTTTGTACCTTACATATATTTCATTAAAAGAGTAATCCAGTATTGTAAAACTATAAATTACACTACTATATATTTTTAAAACAAAAAATTCATTTAAACTCAGGATGTCATAGAGGAGTATGATTCAGGTTTTCATTTCAAGCATATATATATCTATATATCTATATCTATCAGTATATGATTCCATACAACCTACTATATTTTGCATTCCAAAACCCCAATGATACGCAGTAAAAAAATACTAAGGTTCAAGATGAAGCTCTCAAAAGTTAGAAAACACTAGAATTAAGTTTGGTTATTTTATTCTATTACTCCTACTTGTCTACACCTTGTAGTTTTTAACTGTGTAAGTACCTGCTGCTTCCCAAGGATTCCTGTTTCATTGAGTACCTGGTATAAATTATTCTCATTTCTTTTTCTCTTTCTGTCTGTATCTTTTCTCCTTTTCATCCTCACTGTCATCCTAGGGTTCACTTTCTGCATACTACCCAAACTATGAGCTGAATGCCAAATTATTAATTTCCTCATAGGTCTTTTGATATTTTCATAATAGTAACTCAGTTCCTTACAGATTGTAATAATTGATTTTCTTAGCACTTCCACACAGCTGATTCATATTCTCCATGATTCACATGCGGAGAATTGCCATCTTACAGATTAAAGTTAAACTTAGGGACATGTCAAATAATTTGGCATTTTGATAAACCAAGAAATGATTTTTCAGGTTATTTTACTTCCTACAGCACTACATACAGACAAAGGAGTCTGCATTAATCTCATTTGCAGTGGTGAGTATTTATTTTTTTGGAAAATTTGGGTCTCAAGCTATTTCTGATCTTGGGAATGCCTCCATACTTCTGAAGAAGGCAGGGACTTCTGGTTTCATCTTGACTCTGTATGAGTCACACTCCT
This sequence comes from Theristicus caerulescens, assembly GCA_020745775.1. Lineage (NCBI taxonomy): Eukaryota > Metazoa > Chordata > Aves > Pelecaniformes > Threskiornithidae > Theristicus > Theristicus caerulescens. The sequence goes on along the minus strand of CM036563.1, from coordinate 36,025,849 downwards.
TCCTTCCTGTCTCCCATTCAGTGATGGGGTTTCTGTGGAAAGATGACCAGGAAAGATGCTATGGATGCTCTGGCCAGCTAAAGGACCAGGATCTAAGGGAATACTGTAGTTATGACCCATAGGAGCTGATACTTGTCTCAAGCAGAGACCTAGGACCTGCATGCATGCAGTGACAACTGTGGAGACAATTTTCCTTTTATGATCTGGGTCTGAAGCATAACTCTCCTTGGCACACCTCTTTTGGGAACGATTCTTAGTGTCAGCAGCTTGATTAAATGAACCACTAGGATTCCTCCTTCTCTCACATACATTTTCCTCTTATTATTGATAGTTTTTGTTTTGTTATATTAAAGACTGAGAATTCTAAGCTCCAATTCAGAGCTTTTCTTAGTCACTCAATCATACTTTAGTCATCTCTGAAAATGGTACTTTGCATGTTTTGCCTACTGTCACACAGATAGCAAAGGTATTTCTCCAGGATGGCAATCAGCTCCCTAAACCACAGCTTCTTTTTGAGAATCTTGTGCTATTTGTTACTGAGATAGATCAACGAAGTCTTTAACTATCCTCAGGTGCTCAGGGTTTCATCACAACTTTGTAACTCTCAATTTCTAAATAACATACAGGCATTTCTTAAACAATTCTTCGCTCAGTCACAGTCCGTCCTGTGTACTGAACGTGGACAAGCTTTCCCTGCAAAAAGGTGGGCGAGTATGTATTAACTACAATAACATGAAATCTATCAGGAAAGCTGCTGGTAAATTTCTGCTTTAACTTTCAGTAAAACAAAAAAATTTCCTAAATTTTTTCTCAGACTCACTCAAGGATTTTAGTTGAAAACTTCCAAGTAACTAATCTAGGGCAGACAATTAGCAGAGATAATTTCATCTCCATATTTACCAGTAACTGAAAATGGGAAAAATGGAATCCTGTGATCAGATAATTGGGGAAAATAGTAAGTATAAGTATTCCTAATTATGGTATGCAAAACAATTTTCCAAATACAATATTTATGGGGGAAAACTGATTTATTTCTTTTCTTGAATTGCTTTTCCTTCCTTCTAGGTGATAGCTAAATAGGACACATTTGAGGTCTTTTCTTCATATGGGTCAATATTTTTAATTGGTATTTATTATTTTAGCTGAATTTTCCAGAGTTTACTTGCACTTCACAGAACATTAAAAGATCAAAACCACATATGAAGAATATGGGCCCAATGAAGTTTAGTTTACTGAGATACAGACTGATGAGGAAAAGACTGAATACAAACTGGAAATTAATCTCTTTTATAGATAGCTTTCTGGAAAAGCTATTCCATATATTCTGAAGTGAAATACCTTCCCATGTTTCAAGCACGACTAAAAAATAAAACAAACTGAACACTCTCACTTTAATAATTCTAGTAGATGGAAGCTATTTGACAGATTATTCAAATTTACATCTTTAGAAAGGAATAAAAAATTAGATTTTTACCTGAAAAGTGATTATTTAACAAAGACTTGTGTCATCTTATATTTACTGCAGAATACTTGAAGTAGGTACTATTTTTTTGGAAATTAGTCTTGGAGCTAGTGCTAAGTCCTTGAAATTCTTGTCGGAAAGATAAAAACAAGGCAAGAAAGGTCTTTTTTTCATGCAACATACAAAGCTATGCTTGTCCTTGCTGATAGGCATATGTCAAAAAGTAAGGTTTCATCAATTGGAAGGCTTTCCACTTTATTACATAGTCATATAAAGATAGAGTGCAAAAAACCGCTTGCTTAAAGGCAATGAAGACATTGGAGACTAGTAGGTACAGTGAAGACAACACTAGTTGTGTGATTTGGACATTCTGCACTGACACCAGTCAGGACTCAAATTTGAAAACACTCAGAATAAGAACAGATAAGTTTTATAATTTGGTTCACTGGCAGAAGACAAAGATTGAACTTCTACACCAAAGTCCAACTCACTTTTTGCAGAGAAAACTCACAGCAGTTAACCCCAAAAGAGTGCTTACAGATACCTCTGTGTATTACATAAACAGACCAATGAACTACAGGAAATTTTTCTAATCCCATTTTGCATAACATTGTGACTTTTTGTAGACCAAACTCAACAAATAACGACTTTTTTTTTTTAATCTAATTATTATTTGACACAAAGGTAGTCACTAGACTTACATGTAAAGATGCATACTAATACAGAGCATATTTAAACTCTAAATTCACATGCCCCCAATACACGTACATGTGCATACTTCAGCTGAGGAAATTGCATCCAAAATGATAGCAGCTTTCCAGGCAGATTACAGCAGTGCCACTAGAGCAGCTACAGCCTAATTAAGGTTAAGAATGGGTGAACAGCAGCGACAGTGCAAAACATTTGAAGGTCAGAGATATCTTTTAAAGGGAACTATGAGGCTGGAAAAAAAAAGGAAATACAAAGGAAAGACAACTTCAGCATGGTTTTAAGTGCAGGCTGAATATGCTGGGACAAGGGTTTGAAAAATAGTTGTCATATGACTTGTTTCATTCATTATACCGCTTGCAAATTCTGCCACAGACTAACTATGACTCCTACAAGGCAAGTTTTCTTAGCAATACTGCTTCCAAAAACCCATTCATTTTTGTAGACTGAAGTAGGGAACTCAGGAAACATAAATTCTGTGCTCATGTCCCTCTCACAGGCAGTAAACCTGCTGTATACTGCAACAGCATATCAACTATCTTACTATGTTCTGTAGTTTACTCTTCTCTGGGGAGGTGGGATCTGGGTAAGAATTCATGATGTTTGTGTCAAAGGCAGAAGGTATTTTTGTTTGTCTTAATGACAAGATGGTAAAAGTGCAGGTGAGTTGTTCAAAGATACACAGTTAATATAATTTATCAGACTGGTTTGCAGTTTCTCCTAACTCTTCTCTATCACTGCTCTGAGACCTTGAACCTGTGAACTGTTGAAGACCTTTAAGCTCTGTTCTAGTAAGTGGGACCTAAGACTGCACAAGCTTGACCATTAATAAGCTATATTTATTAATGGTATAAAAAACCAAAGGCACAAAAGTAATTTGTGTGTGCATTAGTTTATATTCATATGTACATCTGCAGAATAATTTTATATTATCATCTATTTCCTGTGTCGTGCAACAGTAGTCCAAACATTTATATGCTTGGGAAAAACTGAAACTTCTTCAGTACAAACATTTTGTTAAGCTAACCTCACATTTTAAAATCTTTCAGAATAAAGCACCACCATTATCTAGCCTACCTTGAATTTGTGATATTTCAGTTGCTCAAAGGAATGTCAAAATCAGTAACAGTATGAAGGCAGCAGTTGTTCTGACAGCTGAAGCATGAACTGAATCTGTCTAGCAAAATTAGCCTAATGTGGTCAAATTGCTGTTGCTTTTTAACTGTATATAGGCAACAGCAAGACACTGTGTGTATGACTTCCACATCAATTAAGAAACATATACTGGAATTACATAACAAATTGCTATGGCCATTAATAAACAATAGGAAAAAATACCTCTCGAATCACAGGGGTTTTTTGTATCAAAGCCTTCACTGAAATCCTTCACAGTTTCCATTTTTCCTCCCACCAGTAGTAATTAAAATTCTGCATGGAATTTTATTCCTCAGTGATGTTTCTGCTTATTGCACTTTGGTGGTTTCAAGTTTTAGCTTTGTTAGAAACCCCTCTAGTTGTTAAGGAAATGAGTCATTTTTCTTTGTTTAGCAAGTAGCATGGCACGGATCCATCTTGAATATGAATGGAACAAGTAAATAACCAAAACCTTCAGGAACTTGAACTAATTTTTTTCAATTGGATTCACACACTTTGAAAAAATTGTGGAACTGTAAGAATGGGTTTACTTTGAATATATATGTTGCTTTCACTATTTTTGAGATGTGTTTTACACAACAGGATTCTCTTAGTAATTTCGTTTTTTTCTGCTCTATTTTTTTGCTGTTTTTTTTTCTGAGGAAAGATAGATCTGCATGGATAACTTTCAAAATAATAGAAGAGGGAAAGAACAATAACTTGACAACACATTTAAATTCAGAAATTTCCAATGAGGCATAGTTGCATTAAGAATTATAAACGTCTCCTTTTTCATCATCTCAGCTTCAATAAAAATTCTCAACATCCATGGCAGGATTTTCTGTTACATTTGCTGAATCTCCAAGTTGATTATTCACAGAATCATAGAAAGGTTTGGGTTGGAAGGGACCTTTAAAGGTCATCTAGTCCAAACCCCCTGCAACAAGCAGGGACATCTTCAACTAGATCAGGTTGCTCAGAGCCCCGTCCAACCTGACCTTGAATGTTTTCAGGGATGGGGCATCTACCACCTCTCTGGACAACCTGTTCCAGTGTTTCACCACCCACATTGTAAAAAATTTCTTCCTTGTATCTAGTCTGAATCTACCCTCTTTTAGTTTAAAACCATTAACCCTTGTCCTATTGCTACTGGCCCTGCTAAAAAGTCTGTCCCCATCTTTCTTATAAGCCCTCTTCAAGTACTGAAAGGCTGCAACAAGGTCTCCCCACAGCCTTCTCTTCTCTCAGCCTGTCCTCATAGGAGAGGCGTTCCAGTCCTCTGATCATTTTTGTGGCCCTCCTCTGGACTCACTCCAACAGGTCCATCGCTTTCTTGTACTGAGGACTCCAGAGCTGGACACAGTGCTCCAGGTGGGGTCTCACCAGAGCAGAGTAGAGGGGCAGAATCACCTCCCTTGCCCTGCTGGCCATGCTTCTTTTGATGCAGCCCAGGATATGGTTGGCTTTCTGGGCTACGAGTGCACACTGCTGGCTCATGTCCAGCTTTTCATCTATCAGTACCCCCAAGCCCTTCTCCTCAGGGCTGCTCTCAATCCCTTCATCCCCCAGCCTGTATTGATCCCAGGAGTTGCCCTGACCCAAGTGCAGGACCTTGCACTTGGCCTTGTTGAACCTCATGAAGTTCACATGGGCCCACTTCTTGAGCTTGTCCAGGTCCCTCTGAATGGCATCCCATCCCTCAGGCCTGTCAACCGCACCACTCAGCTTAGTGTCATCTGCAAACTTGCTGAGGGTGCACTTGATCCCGCTGTCTATGTCATTGATGAAGATATTAAATAGTACTGGTCCCCTGAGGGACACCATTCATCACTGATCTACATCTGGACATTGAGCCGTTGACCACTACCCTCTGGATGCAACCATCCAGCCAATTCCTTATCCACCAAACAGTCCATCCATCAAATCCATATCTCTCCAATTTAGAGAGAAGGATGCTGTGTGGGACCGTGTCCAAGGCCTTACAGAAGTCCAGACAGATGACATCCGTAGCTCTTCCCTTGTCCACTGATGTAGTCACTCCATCATAGAAGGCCGCTAGGCTGGTCAGGCGAGACTTGCCCTGGGTGAAGCCAGCAGTAGATACACTTTTTTTCAATCAGTGGAAAGAAGGGCATGCACTGAAAGTTTTAACCCAGAAAATTGATTTGGTATGGCACGTGCCCTGCAAATCAGCAGCCTGTATCTTCTTGGTTCCATTTTGACTAAGCTGTTGCCAAAAATGAAGTACAGTAAAGGGGAAAGCACTTAAAATTAAGTGCCACTGTACATGACCTATGAACTGCTCCTATCTTTCAAAAGCTTCATGCAAATGCTCACATTAAGTCATCTAGAAGTTGATTGACCTTGATTCTGGAGAGATCAGCAGTCTTGCAGGTGATCATTTGGAGCTACATGGGTATTCCCCATTGACAAATGACATGGAAATTACAATTTAGCATTTGGTGTGTATAAGTGATGCACTTCAATTCCAAACCAAGTGACAAAATACAGTAGCCACAACCCAGATGGTCATACTGTAGCTACATTCATTCTAGATCTACTGGATTCTGGTAGATTTTATAAGTACTTGCCATTACCTCCTGAGAAGCTGAGTAAATACTCACATGGTTAGGTTTTATTAATATTCATGATACCATAATTGCAGTGTTACCAACATACAAGCTGACTCATTTAGTGCCAGTACGACTATTTACACTGTATTCACTGCGGTGTAGACTCACTCATAGGACAGACAAACACCACAGACTCTGTCTACATGACACTACTACTATTCTGTGTACAGCAACCTTTGTCAAGTCTCCAAGTATATTTTCTGGTCATGATGTTCAACCAGAGGCTAAAAGTCTCTGTCTTCTTGCAAATATGAGCTTATGCAAACTAAGCAACCGGAAATGATAATGGATTGAAATCCATCATGACAGGGCTGAAAGTTCAGCAATTTTTTTTCTCCTTATTTCTTTTTGAGCACTATCTTCAGCTTTGTAGCATATCAGGAGCATAGCAAATATGTTCTACTTTTTCCAGATTTGATTATGTTTCACACAGACCAAGAGGTAACTAATTTTCCTTCTAAAAGTGAAGAACTATCAGAGTGAAGAAGAGTATTGACTGGAGTAATTCCATGACACAGCTGTTGACATCCTAACCTTCCTCTTACAGTTTGCAAGGCAGTGAGTATTCTTTTTAGCTACTCCAGATAAAGAGCATCTTGTGTCTGAGAGCCATGATAGCCAAAAAATATGTTTCTTCAGAAGCATACTGTTTCAGAAAGAAAACTTATATAGGAAAAATGTATAGTCATGAATGTCACACAGAGAAAACAAAGCTGCAGTGAGAGTGCCTGCAGGCTGTAGGCTCAGCAACCTTAGAATAGAAAATTGTCACTATTTCCTTCAATTTCAAATGCTTATTATGCTCAAATTGTTCTTTTCCATAGCAGAAGAATATAACGAAGGTTGCTGTTGATGAAGATGACACCCTAATTGGTAATGTCGTTTAAACTGTGCTTATTAGACATCAAAAACTGGCAGTAGCAAATGCAAATGTTAGACATGCATTACTGTAAACTTCCAAGATGCTATGAAAATTGGCAGATCAGTTGTTAGAATCTGTGTCTTTGGAGCTTTGCTGAACTAGAAGTATTTAGTACATAGCTACCCCTCTGTTTGCTACTCTTGAAAAAAAGGCATGTCATTCTTGCATGTTTTGATTTATATTGTTCCTTGAGTTTTCTCTCACTAAGATGGTGAGAAGTGGTCCAAAAAGGGAAGGAGGTTGTCCTCCTAAAAAAACAAATTCCCCTTATTCCAATAAAGTTATGTCTATTTGTGTAAAGAAGGCTTATATCTTGGCTTTCTACCTAGAATCTTTTCTCCCACTGCCTTGCCAGTTACAGCGGTAATTTGCCAAGAGTACACCTACTGATGGGAGTAAAAGATATGTACAATAGAACATAAAATCAGTATTGAGGAAGCTAATATAGTCCTTCTAAATCCTTATAACTTTGTAGATTTCCTGAGGGGTTAGGCCACATTCCTTTCTACCTCTTTCCTTCTTACCCAAAGAAAGCAAGAATCTTGCCCATGTAAAGCATATATATGTGGCTGAGGAAGAACTATTTATGATAGTCGAGATACACCTTTTTATTATATCTCTCCTGGGCACCTATGGAATGAAAATAAAGTTTGTGTCTTTTCCTATGCTCTGTATCAAGATGAAAATATCACACATTGGACAAAACTCATTGTTCTATAGGGCTTATTTTGGAATTTCTCATATGGGAATAGATGTTGAGGTGGCAAAACATAACTGCAGAGAGTACTGAAAAAAGTAGAAACACAACCTAATATCATGTCATCTTTACTCGCTTGACATATTAATTCCTTAAGTGGTGCTAAAAAATAAGAAGCTATAAGGTTGTGTGTGGGGGGGAAGATTTTCAATCTTTAGCAATAACTGCATTGCTCACATTTTCCATGACCTACTCTTTCACTGATTTATATTATTTCAGTTATCACATAGTGAAAGGCAAAAACCACAGTTTGTGGGAGAGATCAGAGCATATAAAAGCCTTTGTTGAAGCAGCTCTATTTATATGCTTTGCATAAACCTTAGCAGTTTTAGATATAGTAACAATATGCCTCATTTTACATAATTTTCTTGTCTTGTTAATTTTGCACTTTTATCTCCAGATAAAGATGATTATAGCATCAGTAGCATCAGTATCTCCCACAAGTCAAGCTACTTATATAGGTTAGGTGCCATTTAAAGGTTAAGACGACCTTCATTGTGCTTCCCCTTCTTGTACCTTTCTTTTCTTCTAACTGACACAAATAATGGTTTCTGAAAGGAGAGAGAAAATAGGTTAACAATAACCTCCCAGGCAGGAATTCTAATGAGATTCAAACTTGTCTCTGTCTCATCTTCATTTCGTTCCCTGGCAGGTCTGATTGCTTACATGTTTGATGTCTTTCATGAAATATTTCTTCAGAAGTTATTTTCTAAAGGGCATGACACACGCAAAAGAGAGAGAGAGGGAAACCTTGATTAAAAAATCCAGAGTTCTGTTGCATTTTTTTTTAATATACATCTCAAGACTGATCTCTTAATTGAATATTCTGCATAACTTTTCATCTTTCTGTGTTGTTTCAAGGCTACTAGCGTTTAATTCAGAAAACACAACCAGTTTTTCTCAGTTGTGAATAACTTAATTCCTTTCTTATTGTCTCAATTTCCTGTTACAACTTTGTTACTGATCAAGTACTCTGAATTACCTCAATTACCTTGTAAAGACTTTTTTTCCTCCTTGTTTTCATTGTGTTAAGTACACAATATTCCATTGCCTATTCATACTGCATAGTGGGAACTTTGACAACCAGCTTTACATTTGTAATCAAAAAAGGACTCTGTTGAAGCCCAGGTTCTTAGCTCTTGTAGCTGAACAATCTGAAGTAAATGATACTAAGAAAAAGTATTTCTATTTCTAAAGCAGTTGTTAATTTATTGCTGTCACTTTTTTTTAGTGAAGTTGTTCTCACAAATCATTTTAATGGTTAGTGGTAGTCTTCAGGTACTTGCTGGTTCGGACTAGCATAGGCTAGGGTAGTAACAATATTATGCCTCAACCAAAGGTAAGTCAGATGAGATTACAGGTGGTCTTAAAAAAAAAGTGACTATTAAATAAACTAAAATATGCACTCATATTTTTGTTTTTTCTGCTATTATTCCATGCTTGTACTCCACATCGTAACAGGAGACACTGGCTACCGAGGCAGAACATGTTCTCACAACAATTTGAGACTGGTGACAAGCCTAACAAGCCCCTGTTCTGAGGCCTTGCAAATTTCATACAAAGCCTGTGGCCTCTCACTGGGAATGGCAATACTGTACTTGCTGGTCAGTGGAGCTATAACATGAGGGACTACCTTCACTGCTTCACAGGGACTCTGTTAGAACTTGATTCTTTCTGTATATTTCAGAACCACAGAATGCATTCCGTATTTCTCCTGCATGTCAACAAATTTCTTACTAACTCCTTCCCACTGGCCTTCCATGGAGTAGATTTGGTTAAATCTGCACTCAAAATGTTTAAGTGACCATATGCAATTCATATACTTTTTGTTGATTTTCCTCAGCAGAGCTGAACTATTTGCTGGCAATGAACTCAAAGTAATTATTTTGTCATATTTCTCATCTGATACAAAATAGGAATTACATCATATAACATCAGTGATTAGGCAATGATCTAGGATATATAATATCCTGTAACTTTATACTGAATGAATCTGGAGGATATCAGTAGTGAGTTCTTGCACTTCCCTTCCCAGGTTATTTAATAATCTTAGGGGGAAAAATGAAAATTTTCTCTGAAAAGAGAACTGTTTCATCCAGGTGTTAGGAAACATACATTACAGTATGACCTAGCTTGCATTCTTCATAGTTTCTCACAGTAGCACATGTCCAGTCACTATTAAGCAAGCAATGACTGTCCCAGAGCTCTTAAAACAAAATCCTACACCTTTATAATTGCTGTAGGGCTAGCCTGTTTACAAGCCTTCGTCAGATATGATAAGTTTGAAGTAGGAAACCTTAGAAGCTCAGTCCTTTTTCTGAATATTTGCATTGATTTTCTAAAGCTTAGTCATTTCCTTGTAGACCACGAACAAGAGAAGGAAGAGTTCATTAAGTATGGATGTCCTAGTTCAGATAGGAAGGATTTGAGACATCGACTATTCTAATGAGGCAATGTGTCTGATCTGGGAAAAGCTGAACCAAGCTAGTGTACCAGGGTGTGTAATAGTGGAGTGAGTTTCTCCAGGAAAACAAATAACAGAAGTAGCATTCCTACTAATTCAAAATTTTTTCTGGATCTTTAGTAGCAAGTAGTTTTGTACCTGAGGAGATGCTTCACCTCTTACACAAAGTTCAAGCGGTGATTCTAATTTTTATATTAATTTATTTTTTTTTGTCTGAAGAATCTCAAAATGCTTTTGACTGAGAGGCAAAGCCTTTAGAGTCTTATTACGTATAAGGTATCACATATATGTGAATAACTGGAAATTACTAAGGTATAGTCAGACACATAATTTATTGGTTCACACCACAGGTACAAGTAACACAGACATTTAGCATGAGATTGAAATGCTCCCTTAGCAGCTGGAGAAAAAAAGAAATCAACATGTGTGTCTCTGTGTACATACCCTCTCTCCTCTCTCCTGCCTGTATTCCCTATGGTTACCTTATAGAGTGGGTCTGGAGCCAGTGACTCACTTGGGAAGATTTGTTACTCAGTCACTCAGGAGTGGCATTAGGGAGATTAGCTAGTTTGGCTAAGCAAGGCTTCGTTAATCAAGCATTGATTTCCTGTATAAGTCTATGAAGACCCCTTAAACCAAATTGATTTTAGGATACATGATAAACCAGCAGACAACAGTCGAGAGAGATTTTTGGTCAATGAAATTGAAACGTGCTCTTGTTATATAAAAGATATGAAGAGTCTTTCTAGCTGCCCTGTAAGTTAGGTATTACCTTTTTCAATATTTCTGCCTCATGGAGTTGAGCATGCTTGAATTGAATTCATAATTCTGGAGGGTGCCACATGTGTTGTACAGAGCATTTAGCTCAAGGACAGAGGGACACCCTTATGATACAGGACTACTTGAGTGTCCTGACATACAATTATGTTTGATAGGGCTAGATTCCTGGGTGAGAGCTTGTGACAAGAGCAGGTGCCCGTTCTGGGGTGCTGTGGGTAAGAAGAAGTCCCCATCCCCTTCAGTCATTCCTGGGAGTGATTAAAGTCCTCATAGCCCCACACTGTAAATCCATGCCATGAACAGTTTCTCAAATAGCCCAAATGTTTTTGGAGAAAGTATAGCTTCTAGTATTGTGTCTTATGTATCTGTTGATTGTGGAAAGATCTCATCCAGAGTTTTGTTACCTTCCATATGGTTTGACTGAGAGATCTGATAGGAACACAGACTTTTTTGTTTCTTCTTCTTCTTCCTTGACAGATGAGCACAGATCTATCATATAAGTATGAGCATTGCAGTTCTATCCAACTTCATTATAACCATGCCAGCTAAAGGAGGATTTCCTTAGCTTCTTGGAAGAAAGCACTGATAATTAATTCTATTCATAGCCCTTGTCTCCATGCCTCTTCTCCATCTGAACTTTACTAACTTCAATTTCTAGCTTTTTTTATTTCATAGCAGCTAAAATCTTCCAGGATCAGTTAATTCTAGTAAAAATATTTTTACTGCACTGCTGTCAAGGTATTTTGGGGATATAATGCTGCCCTTCTCTTAACTGTGACAGGACAACTAATGACTCACTCAGAAAATGACTGTCTATCAACTCAGTAACATTCTGCCTCACGAATAATTCTCAATATGTATTCTGAATATTCTGAAAAGAGCTTTTCTAGAAAACAACCTCAGAGTGATGGATGTTACCAAATGGAATATTTTCAGAAATCTTTCATGCTAATTCATGAAGCTATTTGCTTCCTATAAAACTATTAAAAATCTTCCCCATTTGCAGCAAGCTGAATGAGGAAAGTGATACCGATCTGAGTGTATTTCAATCTCTTTCCTGTTGGGGAACATCCACAGAATGTTGGGAGAAAGACAGAAATCTTTCAAGTGAATCTTGCAACCAGTTTTCTCCCTTCGTCATCACTTGCTAAAATCTATACTGGTTGTATTAGTATAGTAGAGTGGGTCTAACCTATGTTGCAGCTTGCAGTTAGGTCCTGTCTGTACATGAGTCAGGATATACCCTGACTCTGTATCGGAATTGGAAATTGTGGCTTGTCATCGTCTTACATGCTTGGCTTTTCCTTGGAAATATCCCTGAGCACACAGGAGGAGACAAAGCTTTAACACACTCCAATAGGCTGATCAAGGAAGTAGGACTGTGGGTTGCAACATGAAGAGTTGGCTATTCTGTAAGTAGACACATCCATTTCAGATTTGCAGATCATCAGTTAGATGCCTGACTTCCTCCACCAGAACTGTATTTGTATTTTTTTTATTAATATTTATACCTTTGTACCATGAATCTTGGATTAGAAATGTTTTCAGGGTTTTACCTTGATAAACTTAAAGATATTTTGTGACATTTCCAGAATCTGAGGCAGTCTTAGAAGTTCTTTGTGTGTAGTTGTTAGGAGACATTCTGACTTTCAGTAATCAAAAGACACCCAAATGTATCTTTGTTGATTGCTGTTAATTTGTCATAATTGCCATTAAATGATGATATTTTTAAGTAAGTTTCTTGAATTTACTGGCTCATGGTAATTCTGCAGATTGTATTTGAGGACGTTTATGGCAGCTTCAAATGAACATGACGTTTTGTTGGATTTTTACTTCCAGGAGAAAACTCTTTCTGACACTTAGTGTTGCCTTCATCTTTTGACATATTTTGTACTCAGATTGCACTTCTTCCCTTCATTTAAAGAAAACAGTATTAGAAAAGTATTGGGGTTTGTCTTCCTCTTGTCAATAGTGAGAAAGGTTGAACACATGCTCCAGTCCAGTTGTCCCCTCTGCCTCTTTAGATTTAGAAGACGTAGAATTTCTGCTGTGCAAAGCACTGAAAAACTGTGTTTGGCGTAATGGCCAAACATAACTCAAGGAAGGGAATTGTGCACTCTGTGATTTGGAAAGCTTATGTCAGAACTCAGAGATTACACAAAATATGGGACGTCTTACACAAACAGCTTCTGAATAGGTCTGAGAATTTTTTTCAGAATGGAGACAGAAGTTCACAAATGCAACAAAAAAATACTATACTGCTCACACTACTGGATTTCCAATAGACTGTTCTCATATTCAAAAAGATTAATATATCATGTGAAAAGCTCAGATCCCAGATGCACGCCTTTTGGTTTCATAGAGCAATGAAGTACTTAATGGAAGGTCTTAGCTTGCTTTGTAAGGGATGACACAAGGAAAACATGCTGCTGCTGAAACACAGATGACACAGTGATTGCAATAGGAAAATTAAATGTTACACATTTAATATGCAGTAAGTAATTATATTTTATCTAACTGCCTTGTAATTGCTGACAAATCTTTCTTCAGTTTTTAATTTCACTGTCCACATATGACAAACCAACCTGTGAAGAACAGCTATGGCTACAAATTGATCATATGAGGTTTTGATGACCAGAAATGTGTTATTGATTCTCTTTCTGCTTTATATTATTTCCCGTCCTCAAAGTCTGGCTGTACGAGTCACCTCAAGGGTAGCAGCAGTAGCAGCCTTATAAGAGTTTTGGGTTTTTTTGATCTAAGGCTTTTCCCAAAAATTATCAATACTGATGGATCAGCTTTTAGGGTTAACGTCCTCATATAGTTTACAAGTGTTTTTGCCACAAGCAGGCTGATTATAAAAGACTTTTATAGGCATCCTGGTGTATTCTAAATACAGGCCTAACCCAGCAGAAAGGTGACCTTACAAGGTCTTGTTGAAAGTTTTGGTCTTGAGGAGGTGTCAGTCTTTGCTCTCACTTCAGTTATAGCTCTCAGGAAGGTCTGAAATGAAGGTATGTTGGAAGCAAGTTTGGAATGGGGCACATCTGAAGAAAGCTGGAAGTCCTTCCCTCCTTCAAGGTAGGGAGCACAGGTGCCTTTCTTGTTTCCAGTTTTGTAGCCACCTTCTTAGTATGCTCAGAGATATAACTTAAAACATTAGTTATTATTTTCTTCTTAATGGAATTATTTCTTGATTTAGTTATCAGACAGATGTATTTATATGATCTATAATGTCCCAGTGGGACACTGCTCACTACTTCACAAAATATCAAGTAATTTTTTTTGAGAGATCACCACATCATTTTCCCTTTCCTGTTCTCTTTATTTTAGTATATTTGTATGTATTTATTTTATTTGTAGTTGCACGCACTTGTCCCAACTATATAATTTTGCATCTTGCCATTTCTGTTCCGAGATTTTATTTTTCTTCTCCTACTCATCCATGAATAATAAAAATTGTCAGCAAGCATCCCTTGCTCTTTTTCCTATAAAAAAATGAAGATGAGAAGGTCAAAGGAAGAAGCAATCTGCTCTAGCCCAGCAAAATATGAGCTGAATATGTGACCATACCATTTACTCGTAACTACAAAAAAGAGAAGAAATCCAAATCTCTCTTTCCAGTCTCTTCTTACTGAGGCACAAGAGGGCAGTGTTTCATAAACTCTAACCTGTCTTCTGCTCACCATTGCAACGAAGCCAGGACTGGCATTAATCTAGCATCAGACTAACACCCAAAAGATTGGTGTTAAATGCAAATAGCTCATTGGCAGAGAATCCGGTTACAACAAGAAGAAAGGCTTCAAGCCAGTAAATTAATCTTTTCCAAAACTTGCAGAAATTTCTTAAAGACTGGTGATGTTACAAAGAAATAACAGCAAAAATGAAAAATTCAATAAAAAATTAGCTTCAAAACTGAAAGTAAGTATATTCTGTTGATTAGAGAATATGGAAGGCTACACTAGGAAAGACAACAAAGCCAGACAAAGAAAAAGGATATCAATATGAACCTTATAAAAGACATAAGAAAAAACATCTGTGTATGTGTGCGTGTGTGTGTGTGCTTCTGTGTATACATATATATACAGGAAGAAACAGAAAGAGAGTGAGATGCATACAAGTATTGAAGAACACACAAGTATTGGAAAGTTAATAGAAGAAGAAAATTAGGAGTTATTCATGCTGCCTTAATTTAGGAACTTAATCTGAATCTTTCCTTTTTTGTCTCTCAGCTAATTTATACAATTCCTCACTCAACTGGTTTTTGGAGATTCCTGTCATAAATGTCAGATGCTCTCTCTGCATCTTACTGGGAGTCTGTGCATCTGATTTAGGGCTGTTAGTTCCGCAAGATGGAATGATTGAAGTCAGCCACTTTTGAGATCCAGCTCTAAATACATGACCAATTACTCAGACTAGGAAAAAAAAAAGATAATTCTTATAAGTCATGATGAATCCAACTCTGGATATTTGTGGGCCTAAATTTGGAGCCAAAACTTTCAGATGTGTTCTTGAGATCTTGATGGCTTCATAATAGCACCTATCAGGCAGACATCCAGCTCCTGCTTAGGGGAGAACTAAGGCCCCTGCTCAACACTCATTCTAATAAATGGTTTACTGAGTCATACCTTGACCTTGGAATAAGAAGCAACTATCTCAGTTTGTCCTAAGAGCACCTGCTTGGCTTGAAACCATGCATTTGTTCTACACAAAAATAGATATTGGTCAACTTGTTTCACCAGTCTATTTTACTCTAACTCCAGGAAAGCAGTTTATGTACTGCTCTTGAAGTATTAATTTTTTTAAATGGATGTGTACATGTCTCTCTTGATAATCCATTAACCTCTTTGTTTTGGCATAGTTAGATTCACCACTCAGTATGCAATATATTTCCTAGAACAAGAATCAGCATCTTCAGCTACGTCTTAATAATTACCTATCTTGGAGTAAAATTAATCCAGTATTATTTATTATATCTGGAAAAGCAAAGTTTTTATATAAAGCTAGCAATGGATTCTTCCTGTGCTGGCAAGTTTTCTTTGCTCTAGCATAGCTAAAGGCTAAAGTAATATTTGTCTATAAATGACGTGAATTGTTTCCCAGAAAACTGTGGACCATTGCATGTGACAAGTTCCTAGATTTTCTCACCATGCAAAAACATAGTCTTAAGGCTATTTATGACACTTGAGATAGAAAGGTCAGAGAAGTGTTCAATTTCTAAGTATCTGGAAAAGCTGCAAAGTGCATCCAAGTGCTTCTATCTCTGCAACTCACAGCTGTCAGTCTCTACATCTTTCCAATCACCAGGAAGAGAATTCCTCTGGACAAGAAAGCAAAACTTCTTGGCTAACCTGTGAATTTATTATAAACACTTTGTCATCTTTCATTCTTCCAGCCTATGAGGGAGGCGTTCTTTTCTATTTTGAATTATTGTCATTGTACAAGTCTTGTGAGTGTTCTTCTGCATACAGACTGCCTCTGCAAAGCAGTGTACTTGTGGACTGGACAAGGCTACTTCCAGGGTGAAAGGAAAAGTACACATTCATAAGTAAAGTAAGCTAAAAGTAATTTATTTCTAAAGCTGTCAAGCCTAAGCCAAGGAAGCATCTGTATTTCCATACATGCTAGTAATTCTCTGTCTAATTTTATCCAAATAGAAACATGGATAATTGACTAAAGCCGTCCACACAGGGCTTTTCATATCATCGGTTTCAAAGCATTGAGTTATAATGGTAACTCCCGTAACTACTGTACATTATTCATATGCTTTCATACTTCTCGTATCTCAGGGATAATTTTATTAAATAGTTCTACTAATCCACTATATGTGGTGAATCTTTTTTTTCCTTTTCTTTGAAAAAAATCCTCATTTTGAAATGCCCAGGCTGCTGAACTATTGCAAAAGATGCAGTTATAAGATTGCCTTTCATGTACTTCAGTATTTCTCATTTCCTGGTTTCATACCTATGCCTGAGAAGAGAATGATCTAGATTAGCTTTGCTTCTGCCTAGTTTAACATTTGGGGTCGTAAAGTCATGAATGCCAAAGATGTATAAAATCAAGAGAAGAAGCTCTGAGGTCTCAAAGTGGAAAGCTGACATAACTTTAGTTTCAAGATATTTCAGAGAGTTATCCACTTGATCCATAGAACCTTCTAGGTCAAACTTATTTTTTTAGCACTGTACACTACACAAATTAAGAAATTTTTTAACGTGATTAAATGCATTGGGCCATTTAAACCATTCTTGTATCAATCACTTTAAAAAATATGCTAGACAGGCAACTGGCAACTCCCACCACATTGTCAAGCACCTGATCTGCCTGTAGACTGTACCCTATCATGTACAGAAACACAATCCTCTTTGGTGGAAGAGAATCAGGTCAGAAAATACTTAAACAAATTGGACATATATAAGTCCATGAGGCTTGATGGATGCACCTGTGAGTGCTGAGCAAGCTGGCAGATGTCATTGCGAGGCCACACTTGATTATCTTTAAACAATTCATTTGGAAGGGCTGAATGAGGACTGGAGGAAAGCAAATGTCACTCCTATCGTCAAAAAGGGCAAGGAGGAGGACCCAGAAAACTGCAGACGGGTCAGCCACACCTCGATTCCTTGGAAGGTGAGGGAGCAACTAATCCTGGACACCATTTCCAGGCACATGAAGGACAAGAAATTCATCGTGAGAAGTCAGCATGGGTTCATCAAGGCAAAGTCAAGCTTGACCAACCTGACAACCTTCTGCAATGAAATGACTGGCTAGGTAGATGAGGGGAGAGCAGTGGATATTGTCTACTTATACTTCAGTAAGGCTTTCAACAGTGTCTCTTGTAACATCCTCATAGAGAAGGTGATGAAGTATGGGCTGGATGAGCAGACAGTGAGGTGGATTGAAAACTGGCTGAACAGCCAAGTCCAGAGGGTTGTGATCAGTGGTAAGAAGTCTAGGTAGAGTCTAATAGCTAGCGGTGTACCCCAGATGCCAATAGTGGGTCCAGTCCTCTTCAACATCTTCCTCAATAATCTGGATGATGGGGCAGAGCGTACCCTTAGCAACTTTGCTGATAATACAAAACTCGAAAGAGTAGCTGATACGCCAGAAGGTCATGTTGCTATCCAGAGACACCTTGACAGGATGGAGAAATGGTCTGACAGGAACCTTGTGAATTTCAACCAGAAGTGCAAAGTCCTGCACTTGGGGAGGAACAATCCTATGCACCAGTACATGCTGGGGTGTCACCAGCTGGAAAGCAGCTTGGCAGAAAAGGACTTGGGGGTCCTGGTGGACACCAGGTTGAGCATGAGCCAGCATAGTGCCCCTGCAACAAAGAAGGCTAATGGGAACCTGGGCTGCGTTAGGAGAAGTCTTACCAGCAGGTCAAGGGATGTGATCCTTCCCCTCTGCTCAGCATTCCTGAGACCACATCTGGAGTACTGTGTCCAGTTCTGGGCTCCCCAGTGCAAGAGAGAAATGGACATACTGGATAGAGTCCAGCAAAGGGCCATGAAGACAATTAAGGGACTGGAGAGCTGGGACTGTTTGGCCTAGAGAATAGAAGGCTCAGGGGAGATCTTATCAATGTATATAAATATCCGAAGGAAGGGTGTAAAGAAGTTGGAGCCAGGCTCTTTTCAGTGGTGTTCAGTGGCAGGACCAGAGGTAATGGGCACTAACTGAAACACAGGAGGTTCTGCCTAAAGGAAAAAACTTTTCTGCTGAGAGGGTGACCAGTCACTGGAACAAGTTGCCCAGAGAGGTTCTGGAGTTTCCATCCTTGGAGATATTCAAAAGCCATTTGGACATGGTCCTGGGCAACTGGCTCTAGGTGGCCCTGCTTGAGCAAGGGGGTTGGACCAGATGACCTCCAGAGGTCCCTGCCAACCTCAACCATTCTGTGATTCTGTGATTTTGTGATTCTGTTTCTGCATTTTATAAATGACAAATTTAAAACAGATCAATCTTTCATCATTTTTTTGCATACCATTGTACAACGTTCCCCCTGACACCAAGGATAATGAAAGACTATAGTTATTTGTTGACAACTTGAAGCAGTAGACTAGTAGTTTCTGCTAATCATCTTTCATTTCAGTTATAATAGCTGGTGCCACACAGAATGATTGGCGTAGTAGCATCACAATGACTCATAAAAGAAACACTTGACACTGCTGAATGCTTGTCTCATGTTGTGCTATTCTTTCTCATGAGTTTACTTATTGGTTATAACATATTAGGGTGCCTTTGAAAGAATAATTTCAAATACCAGTAATTATCTAAATGATATTTCAAATAAATTAGGGTTTTCTGTAATTTAATCTGATTTGCTACATAAGGGAAAATTCAGACTTTAAATAAAAAATCCTATGTAATCCTATATGCTATGTTTAAATTACCATTTTTCTTTCTTATTGCAAAGAATTTGAATTTTAAAACTGTTTCACATCTTTTAGTAGTTTGTTTAAAAAAAATTAATTATATACTCTAGAAGATGAAATGAGAAAAGGGTTTATTGGACTCACTGGTTCTGAAATCCTTTTCAGCCTGTGAGTATGCTCCAAGACTACATCCTGCTCCATAGTTACTCTATTGTGATCACTAGTGGCACAGAAATACTGAATCTAGTTTTGAATTAGTTCAAATAACTGCAGTGATTAATGAATGGGATTAATCTTATACAACTCAACAATCTGAAAGTTAAAGTTTGGTCCACATTTAGGCATTCTCAACAATGAGGACAGATATTTACAGGGGATAAGTCATGTTACTTTTTCTAGAGGCAAAACTTATGAAGACATATCTCTCATCCCTTCCTTTGATGACAGAAGGAACCTAAGAGTACAGTTTCCTCTCTATGCCTAACTTTCAGAGAGCTTATAAACAGAAATTAATTCCATCCCAAAATTCATTGCAGTATATCTGAACTAATCAGCTAAACGGTTGATTCAGTAAGTTTGTATGAGCTGCAATCTCATGAGCAGAGTTAATTCCCAGGATATAGAGTACGATAAACCCCATCATAGAACAGCAAAAATCTCAGTAAGAGCTAATTACCAGCTCAGTGATTTATTAGTCATTTTTTGCAACCTCCTCCAGGGTCTCTGGTTAACATGGCTACAGGCTGTAAAGGTAAGAGGGATTCATCCACTGCTCTGGGCTCTAGCAGCAGAACTATTTATCACATTCAGCATATGTCCCAAAGCTCTTCTACTTTCATGTCCTGCAGTACTTTATTTTTCCATTGTTTCTGTCATTGTCCAGTTTATGTGACAGAATCAGGAAGTCTATGTCGAAGTTTTCAACCCAGTATTTTTAGGAGTGATTTACATGAGTATTCTTTGCCAAAAATACACAATAAAACCTTTCTTATCATTAGTTGGTTTTGTTTTGCTTTTTTGTAGTTGTAAAAACATAATAAATTAGCATTCCATATATGTTTGTGGGGAGATGTATATAGAAGGGGTGCATTACTAGAGACAAGAAGACTGTGAAGAAACACAGTAGCTCAACAATTTTCAACTAAAACCTGAGCACTTATTGGCACACACACAAGTGCAAAGCTTTTCAAATATATAGATGATTAGTATGAATGGTGCCCATTTCACAAGTATGTGCTGTCCTCCAAGATAAGGTGACTTCCTTGTATTAATAGTCTTTCACCTACAGAAAGGTGAAGCACTTCTTCAGAGATGCATTCTCATTAGGCTACTTGTTTTGGGGAGCACAGTGTGTCCTGACCTACACTATGCTTATTTTTTCTGTGTGTAACATATGCAGTCAACGCAAGGCTCACCAAACAGAAGTGATCACATAGATCAATTTTACACTGAGGAAAGAAATATCTTAAATGTATTTTTTAAAGATAACTTACATTGCTTTCTGATACGTGAGGATATAACTTGCCAAGTCTGGGCTGTTGTGTCTGGATAGCTAACTGAGCATTGAATGAGTTTTCAGTGTGTCCAAGGAAGAAAGAAGGGAGGGAGAGAGGATTGGAAAGAAAGAGAAGAAGAAAAAAAAAAAAAGAAGAGAAAAAAAAGGGAAGGGAAGGGGAAGGGACAGTATGGTAGGGACAGAAGGAGAGCTAAAATGATGAGGACCTAATCAATGCCACCGTCGCACCCGTGGCTAAGGCATTATCCATGGAAATTTCAAGATTTCAGTATGAACTGTCATACTGGCCTTAACTCAATAAATGCTGATCATTTTCACAGTGATAAAAAAGGACTGAACAGTATGAGAGACATATTCAAGGTGGCTGAGAGCAGAGTGCCTTCCAGTCACATTGCCTTTCACTAATCCTGTGGTGAACTAGGAATGCAGTGCTAAGTATCAAGTTAGAGACCAAAAGTTCTGAAGTTACAATCAAATCGTAACAAATGGATATGCTACGGAAGGGCTTATGGGATCATCATGCCCTTCTGAAGGACAGCTGTAGGCCTGTGATATCCTAAATGCCAGTCATACCTGTGTTTTGGCATCTGAACTGAGTGCTTAATGTCACTGTTAAACAACAAGCACATATAAAATCTTTAATAGCTATAAAAATTAAAATGATGCTACAGTTTGTTTCTTTGAATTTCAGCACCCCAGGAGCTAAGTATTAATTTTTATTGTGTGTAACAATAAATGTCAGTTTAACACCTTTTTTGCAGTGTTCCAATGAAACTGTTTGTTTTCCAACTGGTCTATCACATAATACTACATCCCAGATGATTTTGAACAGTAAACTATGCTGATTTTGCATCTCCTTTTCATCTGTCTACTGGGAATTGGACACGTCATATCTCCAGCTGAGGCTCCTTCACAGTTTGCATTTCTCTTCAAGTACAGAGCAAAATTCATGTGAGACAATGGGTACCACTAGAAAAACAATTGAGTTGACTGTTTGTTTGCTTTCCTTTCTTTATAATCTACAGCCTAAAGGGAATGAGGTGAGCACCTCTGAAAATCTGATGACAGTATCGAACAAAAGCTGAAGAGTGCTTATGCAACTCTAATATTTTAAAAGGGTAAAAAGAAACAACTAGGAAGTTATACATCATTTAGTGTGACCTAAAAGCTGAATATCTAATGAGGTGTTTAATTTAGGACTCAAAAAAGTAAGAGTCTAATTTGCACTAGTCACTGGAGTTTCTTGGGAAGTTGATCTCTTTAAACAAACTTGGTGCTGTTTTTAGAGACTAGCTGAAAATGATAATAGTTCTGATTAAAGATACAGGGATTTCTTCAAAGCTTTTGACATGCATTTTGATTAAAAAACATACATAGGTGGAATTCACAAGCTGACTGGGTTAGAAACAGGCTCACTGACAAATTTTGAAATGTGAGATATATGAACAAATAAAGTTATTAAAGTAAGGTCTTTTAAAGACCAATTCCCTATTTGGCCCTACTTTGTTTCTTTGTCATCTATTGGGATGGTGATATCAAATACTTCCTGGAGAAGTCTGCAGATGGTAGACAGACTAGGAATTATGGTACATAATAGCTATATTACAGAGTCATGGAGTGATGTGAATTACTTGCTTAAATGATCAACAATGTGTTTGTATACCAGCCAGAGATAAGGAAGCAAAGAAGGCAGATTAAAACTACTGAAATTCAAGAATCACTTCCAAGAGGGAGACACACAGAGGACTCTGACGTAAGTATAAATAATTGTCTAAGTTCTTAGCACAATTTTGTGGCCAAAATGCTACTATATTCATAAAAAGAAGAATATCACAGAGCAGATGGAAATTGAGGTTTGCATCTGCACATTACACCAATGAACCAACTGCTAAAATATTATGTCCCCTTCTGGGATCCATACGTGGAGAAGAGTGTTGAAATCATAAAGACATTTCAAATTAGTGCTCCAAAAATTATGTGTAGCTGAAAAACAAGCCTTTAAGAGCTCATCTGATCAAGGAGTTGTCTGAAATGTTTCTGAGTCCCTATGGGAACCTGCCTATGCATAGGAAAAAAATCAGATAATGGAGTCCTTTTCAATTTTGCTGATCAAAGTGTAACAGGATCTAATAGTTGGAAGTTGATGTTAGACAAACTCAACCTTGAAATTGGAAGCAATTTCCTGGCTGTAAGGGCAATTAAACAGTTTCCAGGGAAAATGGTAGACTAACCAGCCCTTAGTATATTTTGGATGAGATCAGTTTTTTTCCCCTAAATAATATAGTTTAATATAGTTTCTGGGAGAAATTCCAGGCCCATAGGAGTGTTCAAGTTAGTTGACTGGGATTCTTCTTTTCAAGCATAAAGTTGTGAATTTATGTGTTGGTTTATTCATTTCCTTCTTTGCTAAACTTTAAGAAAAGAATATTGCCCCGAGGCTTCAGCTACTCACCCACAGGAGTTAGGAAGAGGAGTATTCCCAGAGGCACAACTGATCAGATGTGTTCTTGATTGCAGCTGTTTTTTCCTTCTTTCTCTGAAACGTCATTCAGTAATATAGTGATGACTAGATGTAAGAGTAGGAAGATTTTTTCCCAAAATTCAAGGGGTAAAGGGGAAGAGGGGGGGAAGGGAGAGAAGGAGGAAAAGTTGACTTTCTTTGAAGCTTGGATGGGAACTTGACAGTTTAATCTGCTTGGGCCATATGTATGCTTACGACAGCCAGTCAGTTCCCTGCCATTGTGGAGGCCTCTGGGCATTGTCAGTATTTGGATCTGTGCTGTTTCCTCTCTATAGAATGTGGTTCAGTGTTGCACTGTTACCAGAGACTGAATATTTAACATGGACATATCTGGAAGACATACCTGGATGTATATGGCTGCGTTACACCAGAGGTCTGAATGGACGATATAATGGGCCTTTTGGCGTTAATTATTTCTATTTTGTTTGGTTTTCCTCTCATAATTTGTCAGTCTACCAGTCCACCAAGAATAGTCATGGTAATCACCTTATCTGTGCCATCCTTGAACCTAATGACTCCTTACTTGTTTATACTGGCTTTACTGGCACAATTTTGCATTAGCACTGAAGCTGTGTCAAAAGACAGTCCTCGCGTCCCTTTTAAAGAAATTGAGTTACTGCTTTGCTTAAAAGTCTGGGCATAGAGTTGCTGAAGTTCACTTATCAGTGAAGGCCTTAGAACTCAGAACAAAGTGTGAGAAGCAGATTTCTTTATAGCAATAAGCTGGCAGTGATTTTTGGTAGCAACTAAGCTAGAGGAAACAGGAAAAAAAAGAAAAAATATTTCTATGTTTCTTCAAAAGCATAAATGTAAACACAATAGCAGAAGAATTTGAAAAAGGAGGCTAAGGAATGTTTGCCCTTAAAGAAGTAGAAAGGGAAGGACAACTACAGTTTACCTATATTTATGTATACATAAACTGCATAGTTTTTCAGTCATTATGTTCTCCTTTAGTTGTATGCAGATAACATGAAAGATGCCTAAATGACCGTAAAGAAACCAAGTGTCATACATTGTCTGTGATTTCCACTTTGAGCATTCAGCTCCTCAAGGCCCTTATCAAAAAGTAAAAGCTTTTCATCTTACGACCTCGCAGTCATTCCAATTCACTGGAATGACTTCTGACAACAGTGTTTGGTTTTTTGCTTTAAAAATATGAATCTTTGGTGGAAGTCAGCTTTTTCATTTTTAAGCTGGAGAAATATTCATTATCATCAGAATATAGCTTTAAAATGAATTAAAACATAGTGAACAGAGGAATTAAAAAAATGAATTAAAATATAGCGCACAGACTTCAGGAAAGCTGTGGAAAATATAGTAAAGGCATTAGCACAAGTTTTTGGTGGTAAATACATCTTACAAGTATAAAAATAGACCAGTGGACTACAAATTACATTAGGAATACCTCGTCTTTTTTGACTGCACATGAAGGACATTGGTTACAGCCAAAAACTATATCAGAGGCTATCAAACAATTCAGATCACAGCAAAGAAATTATGAAGAGAAGGTAAGCCATCAGCATATATAAGAGATATATATACTTTTATATATATATCTTAGCAAAGACAAAGGGATCTCCGAGAAAAGGAGTTTCATTTTCTGCCACTTCAGCTCTTTGTTTTCCTTTGTAGCTTTTCATTTCATGGTTCCAAAAATAGCCAGTACTGTCCCTCAGAGTAGCTTATTAGCATTGTTTCAAGGTTTTTTCCACCTTTGAGATATGGTTGAAGGGAGCTAGCTGGCCCTCAATATGGAAAAACCAACAACAGCTCTACGAGCCAGGAACTAATTGTTAAACAAATGTAATGGACTGAAACTGAGATAGTGTACCAGTAAAGAGACAGTTTGGATAAATTGTTTCACAAGTAATGGACAGCATGTACCAAAGCATACACCTGAACTACTGTATTGGACAATACCTTCAGGAATAAGCTGAGGGTATGTGAATGAAAGAAAGATAAACAGCCACTTAAGAGTTTTTTCAGGATTACTATATCATAAACTGAGTAGGTTTGCAAAACATAATTAAAGCAGGAAAAGTAGGATGTTAATTCCTTCCTATCTGCCTGCCTGTCTGTGTGCCTGCCTTCCTTTCTTCCTTCCTGCCTTCCCACTTCCCTCTTTCCATACCCAATGCTGTTAGAGTGAAAGTCTTGGAAAAAAATTAAGGTGATTATTACACAATTTGGACTTGTTTTAGTCCTCACCTTCGCCTTTCTACCATTCTCACTCATTTGTCTTTTGTGTAAAATTTAAATGGACACCTGCTTTGGCACAACCCAGATATACCTGGTGTTCATGTGGGACTTCTCTAACTCTTTGGCTGTTTCTCATTCATCTTCTAATTGCTGTTATAACAAAATTAGAGTTTAATATCAGGCTTTAAAGAAGAATTACATGCACAAAGGAAATGCAAAACTCTAAGATTCCTACGACTAATAACTCAGACACTCATTCTAATTTAGTAGAAAAATCATTGGAATTAAAGCAATGTGATATGAAGATATTGTTAGACTAAGGATTGTTCTATTAACTCATATGTAACCTAAGCTTGCCATTAATGGATGAGAAAAGATTTCCTATCCTTAAAACCATCCAAATGTTATCAATCCAGAAAAATCAAAGGCTTCCCCTATTTTAATTCACCACTTTAAAAAATATTTGGTTGCTAGAGGTTATATTTCTAAGATATTTTTATTTCTTTTAAACTCTTGTTTCTCTGAAATGCTGAGCACTCATAAAACCCATTGACCCAGCAGAAAGCAGAAATGATCCATCTGTCATGTGACTGGCTCCTCCTGGGCACCTTAAGAGAGCAGACTAAAACACTGGGTACAATGATAGATAAATTTGATAGTAAAACTCCCTTTGACTACAATGGAATGAACTTTCTTACCAAGAATGTTTACTTCAAACTATGTAATGCAGAATGTCTTTTTTCATTTAAGTTAATTTACATATCTCCAGGCCCAAATGGACAGTTATGTCAAAGTGATGGTTACCAGGGTAAGATCTTGCAGAGATTCACTGACTCTAAGCTTTCACAGGCTTGTCTAGCTATATGCTGTTACTGAATACTCATTGTTAATTACAGGTTTGAAGAGTTTTTCTAAGGATTTTTTTTCCAAGGAAAATGACAATTTTAAGAATGTTCTCTCTTTTCTGGAGACTACTAAGATTAACTTATACATGCTCCAAATACTTGTTCTTTTCTTCTCCAAATAAAAACGCTAAATGAGGCTCTCTAAATAAAACAAACATTTATAACTGTTTTAAATAACTGCCAAACAATAAATTCTGCTCTGCCCTCCAGGCACAGTAAAAGTTGCAACATGATACAGTTTAGCAGCTACTAATATCCATGATTGTAAAATGAAAAGATGTTATGTAAAATGGACTCTGCTAGCACAACAAATGAAACAGCGCTGTTTTAAACTAGAAAAAAAAAAAGCTATATCACCTTTGTTTTGCCACTTCTTTTAGTGAATTGAATTTCTGGCATTTTTTAAAAAAATCTTAGGGGGAGGAGAGAGAATGCATTTCAGAATGTTAAATGCAAATTTTTCAGCACTTTTCATTGCTTTACTTCAGCATTACCTTAAGCACACGTTGTGCAGCTAACGTGAAAGAGTCTGTGACTACATTTTATTCCAAGACTGAAAGACTTCGTTAGATGATGTGCATTCTTCCCACTTCATTTTCCTTGAATGCACCCAGAATTTTTTAGTTGTCTTCTACTTCCAGTCATCATAAGACAACGTAAGTAATTATCATCAGACTATTTCACCAAATCATGCTAAATGTTAAGCTGTCAAGCTTGCTTTGAAATTCTGCAGGGTCTCCAAGAGAAGAGCTCTCAAGCTCTCTACTCAGTTTCCTCTAGCACCAGTTTTACACTAGTAAAAACTGTGTGTAGAGCTTTGCCAGTTTAACACAGTGCAACAAACCACAGCCCTTTGGTTTAACAGGGCCTGTGGGAATCTGCGGGGCATCTTTCAAACTTTGGCCAGGAAGCAATGGGGAGGAAGCAGACTTTGATTACAGAAATGATCCATGCAAGCACACCCCAAGACCCCAAGATAAATCAGCTGCTGGATTCTCTAGAAGGGCTCTCATATCAAAATCATCCAGGAAAAAAAAAAAGATAGAGTTCATTGTCAGCTGACACTTGAGTTGCCCTTACATTGCTCTGTGAAGTGGTTACCAAGCATTTAGTTCCAGGGCAAGTATAGCCCACACCTCCTTGCTTAGAAGAGTTTGACAGTGCACAGGAAAAAGTATAAATTCAGAGCACATTGAACTGCGAAACAATGACCTTGCATGTCCCATGCAGGATCCCATTAAGGATTTGAACTTGTACTGTGATGAAACAGTCACAACTGTTTGAAAGTAGAGAGCATACGCTTGTATGAAAAAGCACAGAAAAAAAGCAATTTTTCCAGACCAGTCAAGTTTAGAGACGGGTAGAATTCTTCAGAGAACATAGAGATTATTTCTAGCCATGTGAAAATTTTACCTTTTAAAAATACAGAATCAAATCCAATTGAATTCAGGTAAATCTTACTGTAAAGTTTACCATTGAAAAATGTGATATTGAATCTCACATGGTTAGGATGAAGGACAAAGTTGTGTTTACTTGACAAGAGCATCATTATGTTATGCTGCTCACTATATTGAGGAGTTTGCAGATACATCCACCATGAGTGTGCTCTATGACTGTGAGATATCTGAGCATTCTGAACTGGAGTATCTACCATCCTTCTTTTTGCAAGCAGGTCATCATGACACCATGTAAATTATATGCAAGCAGAAAGAGGTAATGAAACAGTAACTTATTTATGTAATCCAGTCTCTAGTGTACTCAGTAGTGAGTCTCCATTCTGCAAATTAATTCCTTTTTAAGATTTCTAACTTGAAGATTTATACTTTTTCCAATTAATATCTAATGTAAATGCGTAACATAAATGTGTAATCACTCCTGGAAACAGAGCCCTCAGCCCAGATGGCCCTAAAAAAACAAATCATGAAAACAAACATAAAAAACCCAAACCAAACCAAACATTACCCTTCCTCCATCAAAATCTTGGACATTTTAATAAAAAATCCTAATGACAATTTTTTGGTCAGAAGTGTTTATTTAACATTATTAAAATTGTTTCAGATCTGGGGCATTTTAAAAAACTTAAAATTTCACTGGAGTAAGTCAATTATTAAATTTCATTTAGTGAACTGCTGTTAGTAAATAGCCTTGTCTGTCATTCTAGTACTTCTAATGCTTCTGATACTTCATCTGTAAATATGCATAGCCCACTACTATGCACAGGAGTTAAGTACTTAAGAATATGAAGCTGAGGTCACTCATGGGTGAGTCCAATCTCTTGAATTTACAGGAAAACATAATACCCTTTTAAATGTTCAAGCTGTGTCTTCCATAGCCCAGTAAACATCATTTTTGCCATTACCAGGAGAAGGCGCCAGGCTTTGCACCAACCTGGTAGTGCAGAGACAGCACTTGTCTCTGGTCACCTTGACCTGAGCTGGTTTTATCTTGGTTTAACAGCTGTGCAGTGATCAGTTTTAGCTTGAGTGCTGGGAACAGTCTGGATAGTAAAGCCGCAGGGAACCACAGTGCCACAGACAACAGTCCCTTGGAGTAACAGGGGCTGGGGGAGGCTGGGGGCAACTTTCGAGGAAGCAGACTGTGTTAAGAAAATATAAAAAATAAACACAGGTAGAACAAGACTGAGGAGGAAAAAACCCCCAAGATGAACATCATGCCTCTCCTGCTGAAGATCTCAGAATGCCAACAACAAATCGTAACTTTTCCTCACTCTTCTGAGAAAGACTGAAATTTTCAGTCTTAGGACCCAGAGGAATATTAATAGGGTGAATACAATACCAGAGAAGAGGGAATGATACTAGGAAGGTTATTTTATACAATAATTTTAACTGTATGTCATGGTTTAACCCCAGCCAGCAACTAAGCACCACACAGCCGCTCACTCACTCCCCCCCGGTGGGATGGGGGAGAGAATTGGAAGGGTAAAAGGGAGAGAACTCGTGGGTTGAGATAAGAACAGTTTAATAATTGAAGTAAAATAAAATAGAACAGTTAAAGAGGTAAAGCAAAGGCTGCGCACGCAAACAAGGCAAAACAAGGAATTAATTTGCTACTTCCCATGGGCAGGCGGGTGTTCGGCCATCCCCAGGAAAGCAGGGCTCCATCACGCGTAACGGTTACTTGGGAAGACAAACGCCATCACGCCAGATGTCACCCCGTTCCTTCTTCTTCCCCCAGTTTATATACTGAGCATGACGTCATGTGGTATGGGATAACTCTTTGGCCAGTCTGGGTCAGCGCCCCTGGCTGTGCTCCCTCCCAGCCCCCCATGCACCGGGCAGAGCACGGGAAGCTGAAAAGTCCTTGATCAATGTAAGCGCTACTTAGCAACTATTTAGCGGTACTTAGCATCGACATTGTTCTCATCCTAAACCCAAAACACAGCCCCATACCGGCTACCAAGAAGAAAATTAACTCTATCCCAGCTGAAACCAGGACACTGTAATATTAGTGAGCCTTTTCTGTATTCCTTAGATAATTTGGACTATTAATCCATTTAAATATTTTCTGGACTAAGAGTAAATTCTTAGCATATATGATGTACTTATCTTTGGCCATAAGAATATTTTTACTGTAACTCTTGGAGGCTTTCTCCTCTACACTTGGAAAGCTGTTCTGCAGCTTTCTTGCTCTCATGATTAAAAGCCTTCCCAAGGTTTCAAAGTATCATCATTGTTAGTTTATTTCCAGTTATTCTAGTGCCAGCATTACTCTATGGCTTTCATAACTGTTCATATCAACATATCCCATGTTTCATTTATGTTTGCTATCTTAAATTGCCTTTCCTTCAAAATGTATTCTGAAGTTTGCAGGATCCCAGCTGTGTGATATAAATCTGTATAAGGTCTGGTGAAAAGGATAAAGTGAGCAGATTCAGCAATACATATTGTCCCATGCAAAGCCTTCCTCAAATGGATTTTTTTAGCATTTTTTTTTTAAAAAACAAATTCAGTACTAGGGATAAATTTAGGCTTCACAGCACCTGCTGGTGGATATAAAGCATGAACAAAAACTTCAGACCAAAGACAAATTATTACTCTGTTCCTTCATATATTAAGTAATACCAATTTTAAGTAATCAAGAGTTTCTTGATTATTGTCAGAGATTTTCCAAATGTGTGCCCCATGTGATAGTACACCTAAGATAAACACCACAGCTCTACCAAAGCATTGGAACAGAAAAAAGTAACCTAAAAACCTCCACAGAAATTTAGGGAATAAATCTGTGTATGCTGTGCTAAAGATGCATTATAAGAGTTACAAAAGAGAAGAGTTAAAAGGAAAGGTGAAATGCAGGAAAATAGCAAGACACTATATTTGGGAGTAAAGTTAGCTTTCTTAATAAAGGAATCACACTGGCTATTTGCACCCTGTTGGGGATAAAAAATTGAACTGCATGCAAAAACTTTTTCAGTGTCCTATAAAAGAAGGTAGAATCGCTAGTACAGAAATATAAGAACAGAATGAGACTGAAAACTGAAATCTTTAGAAGATTTCATCACTTTATTAACTTCACAGCTTCTCCAAGCAGAGTAAAAGTTAATATAAACAGCATCTGTCTAAAATATAAGAGGGAGAAGTCTCAAAATATCATCAGACATGTGGGCTGCTTTTGTAAGACTAGAAAATTCTTAATTGTGTGGTCTTTAAGTTGACAAAATACAGTGTTGAGGAAATGTGACTGGGGCACTGTAAGGCAGAGAGGTCAGCAACAGCCACGCCAAGCCATACCAAGGCTTCACTTCAGCTTCACTGACTTTCAGCGATTCCTTTTTCACAGTAAGGCTGAAAGGATGGGAGAAGCTTTTTGGTGTAGAGATAAGGCATTTAGATTGTTACTATTTCCATCATTGGTCTTTCCCCATCTGAATACAAAATTATTCTGGTCCAGCTTCATCCTTTTTGGCACTCTCATAAGGCTTGTGGAAGTTGGCCAAAGGGGCTTTGGCTGCCTTGGTAGACTGGGATAAATAGGTATGTGCTGTGTGTAGGTTTAGATCCTATTCTACCAAGATAAAAATATGCTTCTGTGGGACAATATATTATCCTGCATAATCAAGTATTGCTAGTCCTCACTGATTAGAACAGAGCAGGAGGGCACACATCAGTATGCATAACATAAGCTCTTAGGAAACAGGAATAATTTGCTAAGTCAGGCAGAGCAACTTGATAGAGTTCAACCTTATCTACGAGATTAGATATTCTGAGAGGTAACTACAGCAACAAAAATATGAGATAGGACCATTCAAAACTTTTTCCACCTTATGCATATATTATCAATAGTCTCAACATTTCTCTGCTCACTGTTGTCTGTCTCCTGCTCCCCAAGTTTTTCACTGTGATGTTCCCTGTGAAAATATCCAATAATGGAATCTTAGTCCCGTAGAGAGTAAAATAATTTTTCTTCATGAATATTTTCATCATGTTGGCCTGGAAGTCTGGATTTGATCCACCAGTTCCCAAATCTTTAACAGTATGTCAGTTTGAACTTCCCTGAACATTACAACAAAGCAAGAAGAATAAATGTAGACTAATAACTACAGTTTTCAGAAGGTGAAAACTGATCAAGCTAAAACAAAATACAGTCATGTTACATCGATGGGCCAAAGCATTATTGTGCAGTTATATAAGAAAAAGTACCAAAACTCTTCTTAATAGATCATCCCTGAAAGACTTTTGATTCACCAATAGATTGCATAAAAAATCCCCAAAGTTTTTCACAACATAGAATTACAAGAAAAATCATTGTTTTTTAAATAAAAAAAGGATTAAGAAGTAGCAGCATGTTGATGACTTAGAGCTATAGAATAATTTTGTGTGAAACAAACAAGCAGAAGGATGCTAGGAAGCTAAAAAGCTGCTAGGAAGAAAAAAGGACAGCTAAGAATTATTAGAAGTGCAAACACAGTAATAAGGGCATGTCTACATGTCACATCATGACAGCCCCAGGCATCTGAAAGGACAGAACTATGTCCAACAATTTTCACTGCAATATCACAGAATAGAGTGCTACTGTCACGTCCCACCTGGGGAGGAGGGGGGAGGAGTGACAAAGATTCGCAAATCCTCTCGGTGTGGATTAAGGTGGGCCAACACTCAAGGTCCGTACACAAACACTAGCTTTAATAGGAAGCTTCTATAGAGACAAATACTGAGTACAAATATTCGATACCCACCAACACTCTCACGGTTATATCCACTCCAGCTACGCGGTTTTACGGAAAGTCAAGGTAGGCCATACAATACTTGACTACAATTTAACAACTTTTTAACAACTTAATCACCTTAGGAAAAGTAAAAAAGAGAGAGAAAGAGAAAGAGAGAGAGAAAAGAGAATCACCAGTCCTGGATCCAGCGTTGGTCCTGCC